>BSBK01005997.1:1002500-1632522 GCA_027943335.1 Chamaecyparis obtusa
AGAAATTTAAAAATAAATAAAATAAATTTTTACATGACACGAAAGATTCTCTTTTCATATCAAACTTAAGGAGAACTTAATACCTAATAAAAAAACATTTTGAAAATAAATAATAATAATAAAAACAGGGGAAACTAAATTCACTAGCACCAAATTTACAACATCCCAGCTATTAAAGTCAAAAACCATTTTTCATTTAAACTAAAAAAATATTCAGCTGGCTAGAAAAGGGAGAAGTAGGTGATTAATTATAATAAGGTTAATTAGCCGTGGCCTCGCTTAGTTTTAAGCTCACAATCTCGGGAGAAATTTATTGAAACCCTTGATCAAAGCTTTGAATTTGATCAGAAGAAAAGAGAGATCAGCCATGGCAGCATCTGTGTTGAAGGGAGGAGTAAGCTTGGGATCCTCTCAATGGATGAGTGGATCAAAACCAAGTGAATTACAGAAACCAGTGAAGGCTCAGAGGGCCTCTTTTTCGATCAGAGCCTCCGCTGGCTACGCCGATGAGCTTGTCCAAACAGCGGTTAGTAAAATGTTTCCGACTTATTTAGCTATTCTTATTATTTATCAAGTGATACAGCATTGTACGGACACAGTTTTACACTTCAATTCTTTTGATTTTTTGATTCTTCGGATCGGAAAATGATTTGCTCTTGTAACATTCATTTGATCTGTATTGGGTTTTTGGAAGAAGCTTTTTTTGGTATGTTTGATTTTGTTTTGGTTCGATCTGGGCTTGTGATTCTAGGTTCAGCTTGATTTGTGTAGTTTTTTCATGGATTGTAATTATGGGTGTAACTGATTTTATACATCAGCTTTTTCAAGGATTGTAATTTTCGGGGTAACTGATTTTATACGTCTCCAAAGGTGGTTGTGTGGAGGTTTTTGTGTTCTGATTTGGGTGGGCAATTCTCTTGTTACCATGGTCCTCTTAAGAAATTTTATGTTTGGCAAATAATCTGGATTTTGGATCACTCGCTTAAAAAGTATGTGATGTAGAGCTCTTGTATTCGGGTTGTATTTTTTTCAGGAGATTTTTAGTGATTTCCAAGCGATCTAGTATGATCACTTAAAGATTCACGATTTTTTTGGTACTATTTGTAAGATGGCTTTGCCAAATATGTTTCTTTTAATTATTGTTCTACGGATTGTTTTTGGTTCACGATTTTTTTGGCACTATTTGTAAGATGGCTTTGCCAAATATGTTTCTTTTAATTATTGTTCTATGGATTGTTTTCTAGGTAACCATGAAACTCATCCACCATTTTTTTAATGCCTGAATTGTTCACCATCAAGCTTACATCACAAGTCATAAATAATATTAGAAACTACATCCAAGGGGTTTTCATTTTGCCAAATCTGTCTGTGACTTTCACTTAGTGATGCAGCTGTGTTGAATAAATGAAGGAATTTTAATGACATCCACTAGACCAACAGCCTAAGGGACCAAGAATAAAATCTTAAGCTATTTTCATATTCTTCTTGATGTCATCTCTTTGGTTGTCGATCTTTACCATAAAACCGACAGTTTTGTGAAGCTTTGCTTCTTCAAAAAGTTGGTTTAGACAACTTTCCTTCAGGTTGTTCTCATATTGACCACGGATATCTTGGTAAGCAGCACATACTCTAACTTACTCTGCCACAGTTATATTGGATATCTTGTTGTCACTGGCACAGCTTTAACCTAGGTTGTTGTCTCAGCACTTACTCTGACTTACTCTGTCTTTGCACCAGATGAAGCCCTGCTGGAAAGTTGTTATAAAGTAATTGTAACAATCACCCTTTTTCTTTTTAATGCCTCGATCATACCCAACTAAGCTTGATCACGAGTTACATGTATGATTAGAATCCACATTCAAGGGTTTTACCGTTGTTCTGCCAAAGTTGCTTGGGACTTGCACTCAGCGACACTACTGCTTTATCACCAGCATAGCTTTAACCTAAGTTGTCATCCCAACACTTATTCTGCCTTAGCTCCAGACCGTGCTCTGCTGGACAAATTTCTATGGGGTTTTGTGCTTGCAACAGCAGCAAATTTTATGTTTACCAGCATCAGAACGAAACTTCTTGTCACTGACAACCTATCTTACATATATTATAATTTTGAGAAGTGCCCGGTGAACAGCATTATGTGCCTATGGTGAGAAACTTTTAATGATACTTAAACAGTATAGGATTTAATGGCTACGTTCATAGAAAATAGAAGAAAGAGGTTGAAGAAAGCATATGACATATTTGAACAAGAAAATAAAAAGGAAGAGAATGATATACTTTCTTTTGGAGGGAATGCTCTAAACAATCTAGTCTATAATTAATTATCCCCATCCTATAGACATACGAGCTGTGATGTAGACAATAGAAGTGCAAAATATTTAAAAAAAAAACTAGGTATTTTTAATATTTATGTCCAACTGAAAGAAACCAGACAATGCGGGTCTCTTTTTTTCAATTTGGAGGTCTTTTGCTAAATGATTTGGAAAACAAGTATATATATTATATGCTATGCTGTCTAATTCTGCAATATGGTTTTATAGAAAACTGTTGCATCGCCTGGACGTGGTATTCTTGCTGTAGATGAGAGCAATGCTACTTGTGGGAAGAGGCTTGCTTCAATTGGGCTGGAGAACAATGAGACCAACCGTCAAGCATACAGACAGCTCCTATTGACCACACCTGGGCTTGGTCAATATATATCGGGTGCCATCCTCTTTGAAGAGACCCTCTACCAGTCCACAACTGATGGCAAAAAATTTGTTGATGCTATGCGTGAGGGCAACATCATGCCCGGAATCAAAGTAGACAAGGTAAATTTTATTGTGTTTATTTCTGTTTTTCCCTATCTTCTCATATAAAAGTATCTGACATTTCACAGTTTATTTTTTTCACTTGTTCTAGTTTACATAGTTTACCCCTGCCTCAATGTTGTTTGGTCATGGTGCTATTCTCATATTTTTTGTGCTTTATGTTCATGAAGGGTTTGGTCCCATTGCCTGGATCAAACAATGAATCTTGGTGCCAAGGCCTTGATGGATTAGCTTCAAGATCTGCTGAATATTATAAACAGGGTGCACGGTTTGCTAAGTGGTGTGTATGCATTCTTCTAATTGCTTTACACTTCTCTTTTTCTCTAAGAAAAAGTATGATTTAAGTTTAACCCAAATATATATTGAGGAGAAAATTGATTCATTTATGAATGAATTTAGTAATTTACAAACAGTGTTGTTGGATTTGGCACTTTCATTTTGAGAAAACATTTTTAGGCCATATAAGTTAAAGTTTCAGATTGCTTATTGTAAAGGGTTTTCTATTTCATATATTGATGTGGATATGCTTTCTCTATAGGCGAACTGTTGTCAGCATTCCTAATGGTCCTTCTGAGTTAGCTGTTAAGGAGGCTGCTTGGGGGCTTGCACGTTATGCCGCTATTTCTCAGGTATGTTGCCAAATGAAATCAAGTTTGCTTGATTGTCTAGGATTCCAGAGCTGAGTTTGCTTGTCTTAGTTTTGATTTATTGTAACTATGGGATCGTGCACAATTAATAAGTACCTTTTGCAACTTTCAAAACTGAATGACCTTACCTCCAGATGAATTGTATTCTTTTTTAGATAAATTGTGTTATGCCCTTAACTCTTTTAATTGAGGTTTTTATATCAGGACAATGGCCTTGTGCCCATTGTTGAGCCAGAGATTCTTCTGGATGGTGATCACTCCATTGACAGAACCCTTGAAGTGGCAGAGAAAGTCTGGGCAGAGGTTTTCTTCTATTTGGCTCAGAATAATGTGTTGTTTGAGGGTATTCTATTGAAGCCCAGCATGGTAACTCCAGGTGCTGAGCATAAGGAGAGAGCAACCCCACAGCAGGTTGCAGAGTACACTCTTAAGATGCTTAAGAGAAGAGTGCCACCATCTGTACCTGGAATCATGGTGAGTAATTTAGACATTATCATTTTGGTGGCATCTTAAAACTTTAGACCTTGAGTTCACAAGATCTTTTTTCATTTCCATTTGTTGTAACTAGTTTCATATTTTTGCGCTGCACACAGTTTTTGTCAGGAGGACAGTCTGAGGTGGAAGCAACCTTGAATTTGAATGCAATGAACCAAAGCCCAAACCCATGGCATGTGTCCTTTTCATATGCTCGAGCATTACAGAACACTAGTCTAAAGACCTGGAAGGGTCTTCCAGAGAACGTTGAAGCAGCTCAGGCTGCACTTCTTAAACGAGCAAGGGCTAATTCTCTTGCTCAGCTTGGGAAATACTCTGCTGAGAATGAAAGTGATGATGCTAAGGCGGGAATGTTTGTGAAGGGCTACACTTACTAGGGAAATGGTTTTCCCCTTCACTTTGAGAAATCTTTCAATTATAAGTAGGCTAAACTTTTCCTTCTAATTATTTAGCACTTTGAGTTTTGAACTTATTTTCATCAGAGTTTGTATGTCTGCATCTCGATATGTATTCTGGTAATATGCAACATACTGAAAATGGTCGAAGCGGCTTTCAAATTAGGGCTAGCCTTTTGAAAATGTAGCTAGCAGAATAAAAGTTTATGTTTTTAGGTCTTAAATTTTCAGTCAACAATGAAGTGATGAACATTTCTTTCAATCTATCCAAAGCAATAAGTATGCTAGATTTTCATCAAATGCTTCCATTTTTCAAAGTTATAATATTTTGATCTGTTAAAGCCTTTGAGGATGTATGCAGCCAAATAAAATTTCATAGATCTCTGGGTCTATAAGTTTATCAGTGGATGTTGCTTTCAATGTATCCAAATGAATAATTTCAAAATTTTTTGAATCAGATTCAATGGACATATGATGCTTTCGTGTTATTCAATGTTCTAGTATGATGTTCCATTTGTGTTAATATTCTTTTATCGTGCTTTGCAAGATCTTTGCAAAAACTTGCCATTTTGTTGTAGATTTCAGGTTTTTCAAAATTTTAAGCAATATTTTTAGTTTCTTCTAGTCTATAATTATCTATCCCCAATTCATTTCATATTTTATTTTTTAAACAGCAGGCATATCGTTTGGTGAATTAACAGACAAGCATTTTGTATATTGATGTTATGAAGTTTGCATAATTGTGCAAGAATTTTATTTGTAGTAGATGATAAAATGCTATTATTAAAGTTTGCATCCTTCACAATCTCAGGGGTTACTCTCCAAATCCATCCACTCTTAAATGTTATTCAGATAGAATTAAATATAAATGTTAGTTTGTAGCAATTGAATTTTTTTGACAATGATATCTCAAATTGATTATTGTGTATCTACCAAATGTGAAGTACATTAAGTGTGTGCATCAGTCAGCCATGTTATTTGGCGTTTGAATTTTCTCTTTATTATTTAGATATTTTCCACAAGTCAAATTGTAATATTGCTATCAGAATTCAACTGCGATTCAGTTTATTGAATGGTCTAAAAGGTAGCAAGTGTTTGAATGGTTATGCTTATTGCTGCACATATATTGTTTTTTTTTTTTTGGTAGATAAATAACTGCATATGGTGCAGCTTCCTTTGAATTAAACACAGGAAAATTTATCCTGGCCTGTACCAGGTGAGGCCACAAGGGGGAAGCCTTATCCCCAAAACAAATCAGCCACCAAAATAATATCTAAATCCCCCACAACCAGGAGAAGACATGGGGCAGCAAAAAACAATTAGCTCAGAGATTTCACTCCATTCTTGGTGTGTGAGCGCAGAAGCATGTTAAAGCTGGTCTTATTTTTCTTCCTCTTCCTATGAACAACAGTCCAATTTTCCGGAGATCCCTCAAGACTCTGAACCTCCCTTGCTTTTTTATCTGAATCCTCCCGAAACAAGTGTGGAGTTCTCCGAATGCTCTCCCACATCCGGATCTTATGTTTTAAAACAATGTTTCACATTAGGAGGGGAATTTCTCTAAGCCCTCCCATCTTCCCCGTCCAACGCGTTACTGAAGGACACAACAGTCTTGGCTTGTACCATATCTGATGAGGACAACCCAACTTTGGTCCCAGTGGTGGGAGCTAACAGTGAGGTTGGGGGATCAACCCTACCATCTGTGGAGTCCAAAGAGTCAACCCTGCTCTTTGTCAGCTCTAAAGGTGAAACAAATTCATTAGCCAATGCACTCCTTGCTTGCTTCGAATCTTCCTTTTCCACAACATAGTGGTGAGGATTGCCATCCTTCCACCAAGTAGCCTGATTATCTTTCCTTTGTTTGGAGCATTGTGCAGCCATATGACCAACATTATAACACCTCCGGCATCGAAAGGGGATACCTTCAAAGTCTACCATTTGGTTCCAGCATTTATCGCAAAAGTGAAGGGAGAGTTCTGCAGGCAGATCTTTCTTTATGTCTATATCAACCAAAATGCGAGCATAAGTAGTATGGAGGTTCATTGAGGACCCCTCATCAAGCCCCATAAAACTCCCCATAGAATTTCCAATTGCTTCGAAACAGGAATCGAATCAGAACTGCAATGGTAGATTCGAGAGTCTTACCTAGATTAGAACTGCGGAGAAATATTCAGAATTTGGGTCAAAGGAGGGATGCCATGGTTTCAACATCAAGAGGTGCTCATCAAAGTCCCATTGGTAACATAGCACCGTTCGCCAGTCTTGGATATCATCAAAGACCACGAAGAAACCTTTTGCACACGGGTAAATTTGAATATCATCCTTCAAAATGGACCTCCAAGTGTTTGCAATCCATTGATGAAGTTGAGGTAGACTCGGCAAAAAAGGCTTCATTGTTTGTGACCTCTAATGAAATATCCTCTCTCAGTACCACATTGAGAGGAGCATGTGCAATTTGTAATGGTGAAGGCGATAGAGAAGGTGTCATCCCCTGCTTGGTGAGAGCCTCAGTCCATTTCCTTTCAGCAGAAGATGTCTGAAGGGAGTTTTTGGTAGGCTAGGGTTCATAGGGGCCGTATGTGTTGAGCACATCTGCTGCGCCTTGCCACTCTTGTGATCTCATGGATCCAATCCATTCAAACCGTGCTTGTTTGTAGAAGAAAATGGTGGAAACTGACTAACCGTAACACCATTGGCATTCATCTCCGCACCGAAAGCTAGCTACGTGGTCGTTGCTTTGAAACCACCATTGTGTATGGTAGTTGAAGTCTGTTTGGAAGTGTTAAAGTTTAGATTAGATTGAAAAATAAATGCAATTTTATTTTCTTACTTATATCTATATGTCTAATAATGGATTTTCTTCTTGCAGATTTGCAGCACTATATAAAGTTGATCTTCTTATATTTTGTATAATGATGGTACTCAAATTATAATCCTTGAATTGCAGATTGAATGGATGAGACTCGTATTTATTTGTTGAATATACTTATCATCATTCGATCCAAGAAAGGATATATATATGAGAGACATGTCAATAGATAGACATGTGTCCACGTGGAGACATGTCTCTCTATTTGACATGCCTCCTTTTAAGCATACACACCGATTCATAAACAATGATAATGCCTGATACTTAATCGTTGTTCTTTATATTAATCGATACGTATCATAACCGATACTCAATCAGTATGTAATGTCAGTCATAATCGAGTTTAATCAGTATTTATGTTAACTGATACAAATTCATTATATAATGAGGTTTAACCAATATAAATCGGTAATGATACATGGTTAATAGAACCGATAATCATCGGTCATTATATCAGTAATAATATTGATTACTCTATGAATCGATTAACTTTGTCATCAAATAGTATATGAAAAAGATTAAATATGTTAATAAAAACAATATATATATATAATTTCTCATATAATCAATTGTGATTGATCTGATTGAAGCTACAAATTATCAACACTCCCTCTTAGTTAGGGAGGATAAATAGATCAATCCAAGAGAGCAACACAAAGTTAATTGTGAAAGTTTATTATGGTATCACTTCATTGTGATATCAGAGATATGGTCTGACCAAGAATATCAAGTCTCGTGATATTCCATAACTCATAGATTCATAAGAAATATCATCTCATGATATTTGGGAGCATTGGCCACAAAATATCAATTCGCATGATATTGACCAAGTACTCAAGAGTAATGACCTACCAACATCAAGTCACATGATGTCCACCAAGTACTCAACAAATGTCCATAGGTAATGTGCACGTGTGTCCTTAATAATACTTACAATAGGAGCATTCATATCATCTATCATGCTTTGTTTCAGCCATCATAAGATGTCTATTACAATAGGTCATGATCTATTTAAGGAACTTAATACACCATGCAAGATATCATCTATCATGATATGTTTTAGCCATCATAAGATGTTTATCATGATAGAAGATCAAGTTATTGTAAGATCATCACTTTCTAATAACTTCAACAAATACAAGTGATAATCATTTGGAAGTTGTCACTTCCTCATGATTTACACAGGGCCCATATAGTAATGAAATAACATTAGTACAATAATCAATATTTACAATCATATTAAGTTTACCTCATGAAGTATTCTATCAGTGAACTCCCTCTCAATCATAAGGTATTTTGAATTTCTTTAGAATACAAGATTATTTGAATACAAGTTTGAATTATTGACTTCGGCAAGGGAAGCTTGATGTTTGAGTCTGTCTAGACATTTTACTGTGGTGTGACCATATTTGTTGCATCTATAGCATTGTACTATAGAGAGGTCTCTCAGTTTCTTGAATGGTTGTTTACCATATGAGCTATTTTCTTTCTTCCTTTTCATTTTAGTAGTGAGAATTTGAATATCTTCATTTGTGGATTCCACACCAATTCCTCTAGATATTAGATTACACTCTTCTTGAATGCAGCCATTTTTTAGTCGATTGAATTTGGGGAGTTTGGAGCGGGCACTTATTTCTTGTCTAAAGTTTTCCCATGAGATAGGGAGTCCATTTAAAGTTACCATAGTTTACTCTTTATTATCATATACATGACCAATTGTTGAGGGTTGGTTTCTTAATTCTGTTATCCTCATAAAATATGAGGTGATGGTCTCTCCTTTATTCATTTTAATATTAGAGAGTTGATTTTTAAGAGTAAGAATCCTGCTAGTGTTGTTGATCTCATGCATGTTTTCCAGGGCTTTGAACATTTCATATGCAGAGTTTAACTCTGTGATAATAGGTAGTAGATGATCTTTTACTCCATCTACTAATAGTTCCATTGCTATGGTTTTGTCCTTTTCCCATTGGCTCTTCTCGTCATTCTAATTAGATTTAGGAGGATTTTTTACGATTGTTTCTAACTCATTCTTTCTTAGTATTAACATCATTTGTAGTTTCCAAGATTCAAAATTTGAAGCACCTTCAAGTCTGATTCCATTCACCATTTTTGTAGGTACAAGATTTCCAGAAGGAAATATATAGATTTAAAAAAAAATGACCTTGATCTTCCTTCCATCTAATCGGATCTTCCTTCAAAAATAAATGCAATTTTTTTTTCTTACTTTTATCTATATGTCTAATAATGGATTTTCTTCTTGCACATTTGCAACACTATATAAAATTGATCTTATATTTTTTATAATGATGGTACTCAAATTATAATTCTTGAACTGCAGATCGAATGGATGAAACTTGTATTTATTTGTTGTATATACTTATCATCATTCAATCCAAGAAAGGATATATATATGCGAGACATGTCAATAGATAGACGTGTCTCCACGTGGATACATGTCTCTCTATTGACATGCCTCCTATTAACTATTGACATGCCTCCTATTAAGCATACACACCGATTCATAAACAATGATAATGCTCGATACTTAATTGCTATTCTTTATATTAGTTGGTACATATCATAACCGATACTCGATTGATATGTAATGTCAGTCATAATCGAGATTAATTAGTATTTATGTTAACCAATACAAATTCGGAATATAACGAGGTTTAACTAATATAAATTGGTATTGATACATGGTTAATAGAATCAATAATAATCAGTCATTATATCAATAATAATATTGATTACTCTATGAATCGATGAACTTTGTGATTGATTAGTATATGGAAAAAATTAAATATGTTAATAATCACTATATATATATATATATATATATATATATATATATATATATATATATATATATATATATATATATATATATATATATATATATATATAATTAATTTAATCAATTGTGATTGATCCGACTGAAGCTATACATATATTGTTATTGTTATGTATTGTTGGAAATTCAAAAAAATAACTAAAAACACTTCTTATTGCAGTATTTTATGTTTCAATAATGTATTTGGAAATTAAAGGAAAGCGTTACAAGATCAACCATATTTCATAGGTTGCAATCAAACTTGGAAAACCTCATGCGTGGATTTAATAGACTGATAAACTTCGATAGTCTGTTGTTCGGGGTCAATGTGGGTTTGGTAGTGGGTTGGATGGGGAGGGAGAGAGAGAAAGCCACCTATTACTGTAGGGATTATGTCATTATGCTGGCATGTAATCTACCGTTGGATCATGGTTACTGACCTAATTTTTTTAAAGTTAGTTGTGACTAGAAAATAAAAAAATTAAATAAGAGATAAAAATGAATCAGGGAGAGAGATAAAGCAAAAACATATCACTGAAATTGGATTATTTCAGTATGGTGGCATCTAATTCTACTGTTAGAGAGAAGCTTCTGACCTAATTTATTACTAAAAATTGTGGTTCACGGAGAGGGATAAGGCAAACAACTATTACTGAAAGTTTCAGTATGCAAGCATGTAATTCTACTGTTGGAGTAGTTCAAGCTTGCCACATTACAACCATTTTTCTTTCTAAAATGCAAAGATCAATCATTCATTAGGGTGGATACCTTACCTTTGTCAAGAAAGTAACACAAATCTAGAGAGCAAGAAACTGTTGCCCTTTGACTACCATTTTTCCTTTTAGAGGAGCAAATCTTTGATTCAGAAGATGGAGTGCTAAAGAATATGTTGATAATCATTGTGATGATAACCATTTCATGGCCGAAGAATATGTTGATAGTGTGATTTGAGAACCCTAATATTAGAAAGGTGGGGCAAACTAACTACTTATGGTGTTTCTTGAGAGGGTTAATGTTACAAATTAAACTACAAAAGTGCTTTGGGTCTTTAGGAAGGTTAGAGGTGTATGAGTCTTGTAAATGTCAGGCCAAACTAACTATTTATGATTTGTTTGAGAGGGAAAATATTGCAAATTAGTCTGCAGAGGTGCTCTAGTTTATTAGGTTACACATGGGTCAAAATGGAGATTTAGGTTAGAAGTGTATGAAACCTTGTGTTTCATAATTAGCAAAGAGCTTTTCAATTTAAAATGTTTATCCAACATTTTAATACACTTAAATCTAAAATATTATTAATTAAATTTAAAAGTTCAATTTATCATATTAGCAAATTCATAAATATTTAAATAAAAAGTGCATTTGAAGCCAATAAAAAAGTGTCACAATTATTTTAATAGACTAGTTGACAATTTTAAACTTAATTGAAATATCACTTTTTGAAAATATCTATTATGACTATAAATGTCATTCATAAATGACATTTTATGAAGATGGCTCATGGTATTTTAATTATATTTTTAAATAAAAAATAAATGCTTTTTTGAACTTGTATGGAATTCTTCATACACGAAAGTTTTAACATAAAATATTTTAATTTATTTTCCTCAAATTATCATCTAATCTATTTTTTTTTGGTAAAAGGCCGTAGCCAAGAATTTTATTAATCTGTAGTAAAAATATTACAAAGGGCCCCACTCAGTGCAGGCGTTGGTAGGAAAGAGTGGGGTTGAGAAAACCTCTAGCCTTGCTTGGGACCGTAGTCCAGATTCTGATACAAAAAGTTTCTGAGAGGGCATTCCCTCTTATTACAAGTATTTGTACCCTTCTAATATTTGGAGAAACAAAATTTACTAAGATCCTAAACTTGTCAATCCCAGTGTCTTTACTTTGAAGATTTAGAGACTAAATAACTTATATAAGACCCTGGCTTTTCCTTTGTCAAAGCGTGAATGAGGGGTTTTCATAATGTATCTTTGTTCCTTGGTGCCTATGATACCTGTATCCACTTATAGTCTTGGCTAAGATCATTGTTAGTATGTACAAAACTCATTTATGAATTAATGCTTAGTCTCCTTTTTTAAATTTCTCTTAGTAATAAAGAAGTAAAGGAATTTAAAGGAATTCATTATTACCTCTCATGAAAGGCTCGGAGTGGGAAAAAAGCCCACTTTACCTATTACAACCTGCAAAATTTGCTACAAATACCTTGTCTAATACCGGTTAGCATCTAGGTAAAAAGAAAAAAGATGCTTTCATAAATAAACATAAGAGTTAATCCATTCAAGACTTTTTATTGAGAGGATATGATTTAATTGTCCACGCTCTCCTTAAAATATACAGAATCAGGCTACTGTTCCATACCAATCTCATTTGTAGGGCATCGAAATATGAAGAAAAAAAAGGAAGATACGAGATGATAGATCGGTAATGATTCACAAACATCATGATAATCTTTATTCTGTCAGATTAAACACTTTACTTAAACACAGTCTCTAACAAGTAAGTATCCTAAAGGAAAGGATATCTTATTAATGAGGAGTCCTCTTCTTCTCTTCCTGAGAATCTAGTCCTTGCTACAGATAACCATCTATAAAATTTAGTAGTGGAGGTATCAGCAGATCCAAACGGCGAAGGGTCCATTGTGATAGTACCTTAAGCCAGAAAAGGATAGAAACAAAAATAAGATGATCATCATGGTAATCTCTTACCTGAAGTCCATACACATTGTTTATGTATCGACTTCAATATAACAGATTACCGTGGTAATCATAACTGGATCTAAGGGCTATGCTGCTGTTAAGACAGAGCTTAAAGAGGAGCCTCACCTATTAATAATATTGGCCTTAATTCCCGAACAAAGATGTTAGGTATTTAGAATCTTGAGCGCTGTAATTTGTCAAATTGCTCATCTAATCCTATATTATATCTACAAATAGAGTTCTGTATATAAATAACTCTATTATATTATACAAGGTAGAGATAATTAAATATTAGTAAACAATATATTTAACGCATATTAAAATTTAAGTTAATTAAAGTTTCCATAATCTAGTGAATTAAAGAAAAAAAATTGCAAATACATTTAAGAGAGGAAAAGAGAAAATAACTAGATGGGCTCAAGCGGTGCACAAATTGTAGAGACAATTTATTCCTAATGACCATGAGCTTGATTTGTGAAAAGGATGCAAGAGTTGAAGCAAGTAAGAAAATCTGCAAAAGAGTATATAAAAGAGTTCTATTGAGTCTCAATCAGAACATGCCATTCTAAGGCCAATATGGAGAAAGTTGTCCAATACATAAATGGGTTGAAGCCAAGTATTCAAAAAGAGTTGAGTTTGGTAAGAATGTCTCCAATTGAAGATGCATATCAATTTACTTCGAAGGTAGAAGGTGAATAGGAGATTTGAAAGGAATGAAGGAGGTGGAGGTCATGGTGGAAAGACTAATGGATGGTCATATGGAGGCCGAGGTGAAGATTAAAAGAACACTAAAGGATCAAGCAATAGTTAGAACCTAAAGGGAGATAATGCCTACCATCCTTGTGACCAAAATAATGGAGATCAAAGAGGAAGAGGAAGTGTAATACCCCTCCCATAGTTTTGTTTTAGTTTATATGACCCGAATCTTCTAGGCCACTTTTCATGTGTGTATTAGATCCCAAGATAGATTTGATGTTATGTATATTTATATTTTTATTGACCCCATACTTGTATGTTTTACTTTTCTATTTGATGTGCCTACTGTGGTTGAGGGACGAAGTCGTAGTTACTTGCTTGCAAGATCCACATGATTGGTCGATCCCCACCATTGTCTATTATATATTTATACATGTATGTACATGCTCATCTTTTATGCAAGATTTCAGGTATCGAGCATCGACTTCTCTGTATTGCGAAGATGAATGTGCCCTATCGCAATATCTCAATGTTAATAGAGAGAATATAACATACAAGTCCAATCCCAACCTAAGCCATTAATTATTCTGAAATAGTGGACACGTATATGATTTCTACCTATCCAAATTTGTCAAGGTGACGTAAATTCATGAACTCTTCCTTTAGGCTTGATTATTGCATTTTGGTTTAGTTGGTTTTGCTTCATGGTTGCATGTCATGTGGTTTGATGTGGTTTTGGTGTTAAAATGGATTGAGAAATTAATTAACATTAATTAAATCAAATTAAATAATTACACCTTATGATACATTAAAATATTAAATATAAGGTTAATTAATTAAAGATAATTAATTAATTAACTATGTTTACTAAATAATTTAATTACAAAGTCAAAATTAATTAATTGAGAAATAATAATTATTAAATAAAAATTAAATTTAAATGTGCAATTTGAGTGAAGTGGTTATTAGCTGAGTTGCATACTTTAAATTAATTAAAATTAAATAATGCAACTTAAAGAGCACTTTATTATAAAAGTAGAACTTAACTTTTTAAAATCAAGTTAAGTTAAAGTGACTTAAAGTTGAAGAAATTAAATAAATGATTTTTTTAATAAATTAAAATTGATAAAAACCAGGTCGTAGTTAAATTATTATTTCTATGATTTGGAGTTAACAACTTTATTGTTTTTAACAGTTGAGTTCTATTTTGTTATTTTGGAGTTGCATTCTTTCAACTCGAGGATCTGAATTTCTATATTAGAGAGCTTGGAGGCTAGTTGAAAATTATTCAATCAGGTTTTGAATAATTCTCTCTTGGCAAATTTTTGGAGGATTAAAGTTTTGGTGTTTTTGAAAGTTTTGGGTTTTCAAGACTTGGAATTGATTTTCGATTTAGTTGTGTATTAAGGTAGGGTTTTGAAATTCTTAAAAGTTGTCCATTGAAATCATTGTCTTCCTTTGTGTTTGATTATATCTTGTGTGTAAATGATGAGTGTTTGTTAAAAAAATGTGTTTATTTGATAATCAAGAATGTTAGAGAATCTTTTGGAAGAAAAATTCGATTAAGATTTTCTTTAAAATTTTTGCTTTGATTTGTTTTCAATTATGACCTTCCATGGTTTTGAGGGTTTTGAAAGAGTTCATTTTTAGATAAAATGCATGTTTTTGAAATAGAAATATAGATATGTGCATATTAATAATATAGATTTGCATGGCTGAAAGATAGATATATTCAGTTGCATGTTACTTAAGGGAGATATATTCACTTGCATGCTATTTTGGAAAGATATATTCACTTGTATGTTATTTAAGGAAGATATATTCAGTTGCATGTTATTTAGGAAAGTCATATTCAGTTGCATGTATTTTAAAGAAGATATATTCAGTTGCATGTTATTTAGGAAAGATATATTTAGTTGCATGTTATTTAAGGAAGATATATTCAATTGCATGTTACTTTTGAAAGATATATTCACTTGCATGTTATTTAAGGAAGGTATATTCACTTGCATGTTATTTAAGGAAGATATATTCAAGTGCATGTTATTTAAAGAAAGATATATTCACTTGCATGTTATTTAAGAAAGATATATTATTTGCATGTAGCGGTAATCTATATTTAAAAATTCTATTTTTAGAAAAAAGATAAAAAAAAATTAAATAAAAAAATTCTTATTGAAATTTGTGTGCAGCGGTATTCTATATTTAGAAATTCTATTTTAAGGAAAACAAATCACTAAAAAAAATTATTGTATTTTTTTTTCATACATGAGAATTCTTTTTAAAAAAAAAAGAAAAGAATAATAATGATACATAATTAAATATTATTTCATGAGAATTTAATATTGATGTGTTTATTATTGGAGTTTTTGGTTGTTGTGTTTGATTGTCGATATGGGTAGCATTAAGTTGGCTTTTAGGAATTGTCATCAGAGGCTTGAGGTTTTACCTTTTTACTGTGACATAGATATATAATAGGACAAATTATGTATGCAATAATTGATGAGAAGATGTCGCTAATAGTGATACAATTGCTATATCTAATTTTAATCTTTATAATATAAGTAATGAAGTTTGATATGTTGCTTAGAGCACTAATATTGTTGTCTCATATATGAAATTTAAAAACTCGCAATGTCTGATATAGAAATTGCTTTAGCAGACAAATGTGGATATATAATCTTGCAACATTAATATGATGTTTTCTTTAATATATTTGTGACTATTGCTTGCAATAAATGGAGGTTGTGTTTAATGTATTTTCCTTAGTCTCTCCAATCCTTAGATGCTATGTCTGATTTTTCTATATATGCTTGCACCTAAAATGCTAATGGCAATTCACTCTAAACAGAGCATATCTATTTAAGGATTAATAACTAAAAGAGAAGTATTTAATGATGTCTTTGGTTAAGTTGTTTGAGACTTCTTTTACACCTCTGCTACGTTCCAAGGTCACACCTCTTTGATGAGGCATGCCATTATATTTTAAGTGAATCTCTTAAAAACAACTCGATAAGTCTTCAATTATGTTTGATGTTTAATTAGTCATATGTCAATTAGCGACCATTCTTAATATTGGTCGATAGTATCACCACTTTTAACTTGCTAGAGCTACCACTTGATACTTTGTGCCTCTTAAACATCAAAATATTCTTAGATTATTATTGTCCTGCATGGTTATGACTTATCATAGATTAATCAAAATGCTCCTTGGCAATTACTCAAGTTACCACAAATGAAGACTTAGTAAATCGATACCCTTCCATATAGACCACCATCTCTATTAGATGTATTGTCTTTGTATATCCGTAACTTTCTTGTATGAAATTGTCTCTTTCCTCAATCTCGCTTCCTTTCACTATGCAAGAGATGCCTAGTAATTGTTGATGTTGCTTTATGAGTCTTTTTTAATACATTATCCATGGTGAACTTCATTCTTTTCTTAACCAATTTGAGACATTGCAGATTGCAAATGATATGCTTCGTATATAGTTGATATGTTTCATATAGTGATATTGCTATTAGAATTCAACTGTGTAGTTTTTTTGAGTCAAATTCATTGAACCATGTTTCGTATAACTGATGTTTCATATATCTCGACGAGAGGTTATTACTTTATACATGTTAAGTTTAATTGTTGTCACCAATCATAACACATGGTATTTATATCTAATTACTGCTAATTTACATTTACTATTATTTTCTGTAGTATGCCTTTCAAGTTGTTTCTTCATGTAAATCATCTTCAAGGATGCTTATAATTGATTGACCATATATTTTGCATTCATTATTGTAATTTTGTCTCTTTGGAGACTTAACAAAATTGAGTCATTAGATTGGTTTGATGTGCAAAGTTTGGGGACATTATAGTCTCCCCTCCTGAAAAATGCTTTCCCAAAAACATTCTTTTATTGCCACGATGATTCCTAGATCCCAAATAAATATGTAGAATGATTCATATTACATCCATTGATTTTTTATGATGTCATTGAACTCATCATGAATTCATTCATCAATTAGACTTCTGAATGTCGAAGGTTAGAGCGCCAATGGTCCACAATGTAATGAGGTTGATTATCTAGAACAATGTACTTGTAATGATGATCCTTAAAGTAATTCACCCAATGAAACATGGACTCTTTGCAAAGATGTCCTTTAATAATCTTGTGCTTATATCCATTATTGAATGTTTGTTATTCATTAACCTTGGAGTTCCAACTAAAAATTAAATTCCAATTTGTCCTTATTTGTGTACCATCACGTAGATGGTTCTTCTGATTTCAAAAAGATGACTTTTGTGTCCAATCTGTAAATGTCTCTTTGGAGTTCTTGGGATGTGTTTAATGGACTCAATTCTCATTGATGATAAAGCACATTGTTCAACCATAGTATCAAAACCCTTGTATCTTATTTCAAGGCGTCAAAAGAAGAATTCCAATTCGTTCAATATGTTGCATCAATCTTGATGATGTAGGTGAAATTTGTTGAGTCATGAAGTACAAAGGCCTCATTGTACAATGAGTCCACTGTACAGTGAAGGTGAGCTCACAGTATGGTGAGTCTTCCATACATGTTGGCACCATATGGAGTATGAAGTCTGTACAGTGTGACATCTCTCTGAGATGTATGATAAGACTCATTGCCGAGTCCACATTGGCCTATGGTCATGATGAGTTTACAATGGAGGAAGAGGTATGGTGAGGCCAGTATGTTGAAACCAAGTAAAATGAATCCAGTACGAGTACCACAGTTCGGTTCGGTGCCAGTTCTGACATCGTGTCACTTCTGGTACAGTGCCATGTATAGTACCAGAGTGTGGTGATGGTGTATGGTGATGGATGACAGTTAGACGAGGGGAAGTTGGTTGTCCATTAGGGTTAACATACCGAATTCTGAAATGAATTGCAGTGTGCATTAATGACTGCAAGATTTGTAAGAAATGGGAGTAATTAATGGAAATCAAGTTGCTTGTAAGGAAATATGAACTTGTGTAAAAATTCAAAGTGCATTGTATGTAATTTTTTTTACTGTTATACAAAGTTTCTTGAGGGTTTTTGAGTGGTGGGTTTTTTCCTGAAAGGGTTTTCCCACATTAAATATGGTGTTTCTATGTGTATCTTGTATCTGGTAGTTTCATTCATTTACTTTCACATCTCTAAAATTTATAGTTGCTTATTTCCTTGTTAATTTGGTGTTCGAAAAGCTTTTTTGCACCATTGCTTTCCTTACAAGTGGTATCAAAGCCTAGCCAATTGTGGTATCCTTATCGGGTAGGGTTTGGTTTTTTATGCCAATTTGGTTTCAGTGAGAGTTTGAAAAGTTTTTGTTTGTTTATTGAGATGGATGGTATGCCAGGAAGAGTGGATAATGAAAAGTTCAATGGTACAAACTTTGAGTTGAAGATATGCTAGTTGATCAAGATCTATGGATCATTGTGTCTAGCAACAAGCCTTCAGGTGTGAATTAGGAAGATTGGGATCTAGCGGATCAAAAGGCTAGAGGAATGATAAGAGCGAGTCTTGTAGATTCAGTTTTATTAATTATCCATGAAGAGAAAACTGTGCATTCCTTGTGGAATAATTTGGAAGACATTTATCAGGGTAAATCCTTGGTAAACAAGCTTTTCCCGAGAAAGAAATTGTACTCTTTGAAGATGGATGAATGAATAACTATGGAAAATCATCTAAACTCATTCAATACAGTGATTTCACAGTTGACATCTATTGGTGTGTCCAGTAGTGAAGAAGAGCGATGCATGTTATTGTTGAGTTCATTGCTCGATTCTTGGGATCACTTGGTAATGACCATCGGAAGCACGACTACCCAATTTAAAATGGACGAAGTAGTTGTTGCACTTCTGTCAAAGGAGATGCAAAGGAAGTCTTCTGAGGTGGCCAAAGAAGCTCTCATTTTATGAGGAATATCTTAGGAGAAAGGTAAGAAGAAGGACATGAAGTCAAAGTCTTAGGAGCGATCCACCACTCCTGGAAAGAAGTCCAAGGTGAAGTGCTAGAACTGTGGGTAGAAAGGTCATATCCAGAAGGATTGCAAGGAGGAGAAAAAGAAGAAGAAGAATATACTTCTGATACTAAATCTTCTCAGAGTGACGTTGATGCCTTTGTAGTAGCCTTGGCAGTGCTTGCGTCCGATGACGTATGGTTGGTTGATTCGGGAGCATCATTCCACATGACATCTCATAAAGCGTGGTCCTCAAAGTATGAACCATACGATGATAGAAAGGTGTTCCTGGAAAGTGATTCCACACTAGAGATCGTTGGAAGAGGAAGAGTCAAAATCCAGTTCCCTGACGATAGAGTAAAGGGAATTGATGGAGTACTTCATATACTTGGTCTGGCTTGAAACTTACTTTTTGTCAGCAACCTGAATGATGTTGGAGTCTAGGTAACATTTGTCCATGATGGTGAAAGATGAATAGGGGTTCTATTGTTTTAGCTAAGGGTTAACGAATTGGAACACTATATAGGTTAGATGCCAAGCCTGTATGTTGTAATAGTGTCTCTGTAAAGTTTGATAAAACTAATATGGAAACACATGGTGTAAATGCTATTAAAGTTAAACTTCCTGCTGAGAAAATAATGCTTTGGCATTATAGGCTTGGCTATATTGGTGAGTGTTGGCTCTTGGTTTAGCAAGATTTTAAAAACCTTGGAAATGAAGATATGCAACTATGGGGTAGCTTACTTCCCACAATCAGTACATTCATACAAGAAAAAGGACCAATGAACAAAGCACAAAGGCTTTCTACACTTTGAACTCTGTAGAATTTAGGCAGGTGTACCTAGGATTAGGATCAAGATTTAGAATTTGATTTGTTTTTTGTTTAGGGGTAGAATTGATAGACAAGAATAAACATCTGTTAGACAAAATGTTTGTGATCAGTCCCTTATCCATTGGGCATATTCAAAACAATTCCTCAAAGTATTGTTGATTCTTATCATTCACCTTGCAAATGAAAATCAGATTAAGAACCTCACTACTTATGACTATCCTCCTTAACAACTTGCAATTCTGCCAAGTTACATCAAGCATTTACTTAACTCTTTGAGTTAACAACAAAACATACCTAAACATACCGAACTATGTCTGTAGCTATCAAACTTGAGCTTATTAATTCACAAGATAATAGGAAATTACAAACCATTAAACAAGAGACAAGATTCAAAGAAATTCTTGAAATCCTTGTATAAGTTGCCACAAACTGATACAAGAGTGATTCATTGAGCATAGAATATTCCACAAAATAAATAAGAAAATTGTAGATTCATTAAGATCTTTGTGAAATAGAGAGGTTACAGACCTCTTCTACCAATTCTTGACTGAAAAACAACAGACATGTGTTTCCTGTTTAAGTTTTGTAGCCAAGTCCTTTCTTAACCCCGAAAGAGACTTCTTCTAAATGACCTTGGGAATCCTTTTATAGGAACAAGCACTACAACAAGCTTTGGGTCATTTAGGGAAACATTGTTACTTCAATGACATGAAATTAGGAAACAATTTATTACAGAAGTGACAAGGAAGAAACCCTAAATTAATAAGAAAATATTAGAGAAAAATCTGATATCTTTTACATTGTGGAAACCCTAGCAATCAAACTAAAAATTAGGGCATGATTCTTTTTATTCCTGCAACAAGAACATCATCACAAATATCCCATCTACCCCTGTGCACCAAGGACACAAAGCTTTGACAATTTGGCCCAAACATAACTGTTGCATCCAGAAGGAACCATCTGCAAAATATCAGATTCAGGGCGGCAAGCAAATCTGATCATATTCGGCCCAACCACCATAGAGTCGACTTAATTGCCCAACTGTTAATTTTTCTTTATAGCCCAAGAAGAAATTAGATTTGATCGTTTGTTCCTCTGGCACACCGACACTTGTATTTTCTGCAAACCCTAGCTCAGAAATTCAAATATATGACCGACAACGGTTAATTTATCAATTTTAAAATATGACCGTCGATCTTGATTTTTTCCCGGCACATCAAATGGTTCTCATCGATTGACAATAGTCAATTGATCTTTCAAAATTATTTGGACACATCATCTCTTAGCAACCAATCAGGAGTGAGCACATCATCACACCTGGCACTATCTTTATCTTAACCTTGGCAAGCCCCTTAACCCTAAGTCATCTGGCGAACTGGCGACTGAAGACCATCTCCCAATCATAGAATATTTCACTTAACCTGGGTCTGGTCTAGAGATTGGGCAAAAAAGGCATTCACATGATCGCTGAACATTCCCTTGACTCATGGGTAAATTCAGAGAATACACGACCACCGCCCGATCCTATATGCATCTACGACCCACACTGAGTCATGAAAATTTTAACTTAACTCATCCTTTTCCTAGCGATCAAGCGACTGAAGAAATCTCATGATCACTGGATCCTGGCATTAACCCTAGTTCCGTTTGGAGAATGAGCGACCAAGGCAATTCTTGTGATCACTGAATCTTTTCTTGACTCATGGTTACATTCAGAGACTTCATGACCACCGCCCAATCTCAACTGTATCAACAACTCATATTCAATCTCCAAGCCTTATCTTTAACCCATGTTCGATCTAGTGATTCAGCGACTGAAGCCATCTCTAATTCACTGAAGGTTTGACTTAACTCATGCTTGGTTCAGAGAACACACGACTGAAGGCTTTCACTGAATCGCTAGATACTTTCTTAACCTTGAGTTTTATTAAGAGATCAAGTGCCAACCATTGATATTTTTCTCATCCTATGGTCCTCGCCAATTCACTGAATGTTTAGTGCCTTAGCCATTATTACGAGAATTGGCGACTGAAGGAAAACAAGACCACCTGCTGGATCGCTGAATGTTTAGCCATTAACCACCAAGATCAGGAGAACATGTGACCACTACATTCGCCAAGTCGCTGAATGGAAACTTAAGTGCCCGGGCTTAGAAAATAAAACATGTGCAGAATGGGGACTTTAAGTGACCAGAAAAAGGTAACAAAGAATTAGAATAAGGGTAGGGTTTTGGACTTAAGACAAATTTTATGAAACCCTTGGATATGGATAAACCCTATTTCTGAGACCTCCAAATAGCCATATCTCTTTGGTTTTTGCACTTCAACACATGTGATCTTAACTGGAGCTTGCATATATCTTGAACTATCCTAGGCTAAGGGCACAAGCCATAAAACATTATACATCATCTTCACTGATCAAAACTATGTTACAGAAGGACATGGCAACTTTCTAGGGCTTTGCAAGGATGAAGACCATTTTCTTAGGATTTTGCATTTTACAGGAAAACATGCTAACAGTGAGAAAGGTTTAAAAACCTTGAAGAATAAAAAATTGGTTGAGGGGTTGGTTGATTGTAACCTTGAATTTGATTTATGCGAACATTGCATCTATGGAAAGAAAAACCATGTTCAGTTTTATTCTAGTTCTAAAAACTTGTTTGGTTTTTTGTACTATATTCACTCTTATGTATTGGTCCTGTGGATGTTCCTTCTTTGTCTAAGTCAAGATATTATGTGTCATTTATTGATGATTATTCAAGAAGAACATTTGTTTAATTTTTGAAGAGTAAAGTAGAAGTGTTCAATCAGTTTAATGAATTTAAAATCCTTGTTGAAAATTAGACTGGGAGAAAGATTAAATGCTTAAGGATGGATAATGGTGGCAAATTTTGCAATGTAGATTTTGACAAATTCTATGTAGATAATGGCATTAAGAGGCATAAGATGACACCTTATACTCCACAATAGAATGGAGTAGCGGAAAGGATGAATTGGTCCTTGATGGAGAGAGCAAGGAGCATGTTGTGAAGTTTTAGTTTGGATCAAAAGTTTTGGGTTGAAGCAGTGGCTACACCGTGCTACTTGTTGAACCATTCTTCAAATGCAACGCTAGTTGACAAAACACCTATGGAAACATGGTCTAGTAAGAATCACTCATTAAGATATTTGTGGGTCTTTGCCTATGAGGCATATGCTCATGTACATGATGTGAGTAGGTCCAAGTTGGATAACAAAGCAGTGAAATACATTTTCATCAGGTATGTCATTGGTGTGAAGGGATACAAATTATGGAACCCTCTCATTGGAAAAGTGTTGTACATCATGAGTGTTATCGTTCATGAGATGAACCTGTCTCACTAGACCATCCGGAGAAGACAAAAAAGAAACATGAAGCAGTTGAAATCCCTTTAGATTCCAAAAGGGAGATATTTAAAAATCCAAATGAACCTGAGAATGAGGATCCATATGTGTCTGAGAATGAGAATGAGGATAGGGAGAGCTCGAGTAGTCATACAAGTTCAGAAGAACGTGATCATGAACCTTGTGTTGAACCTCATGAAGCTTCACCACATGAAGTGAGGAGATCTACTTGAGAGAGACGACAACATGATAGCTATGACTATTCACCAGAGAGGTTTAATTCCATGTTAAATGTTAATTGTGCGTATTATTTGATTGTGGGTGTTGATGAGCCTAGGACTATAAAAGAAGCAATTAATATGCCAGATTCAGATTCCTAGTTGGAAGCAATTGGAGGATGAAATGAAGTCCTTGGAGAATAATGGACCCTGGGATCTCGTACCCTTTCCTGAAGGTAGAAAGCTTATGGTTGTAAGTGGGTATTTAAGAAGAAGTATAGTCCAGATGGCAGCATTGACAGTACAAGGCAAGATTGGTTACAGAGGGGTATTATTCTCAGAAAGAAGGGATTGACTATGGAGAAATAGTTTTTCCTATAGCCAAAGTAACATCCATCAGATTTCTATTGTCACTTGCAACGACACATGATTTTGAAATTGAACAGATGGATGTGATGAAAACATTTCTTCATGGTGATCTTGAAGAAGAGGTATATATGTCCCAACCAGAGTACTTTGTGGAAAAAGGTAAAGAGCATTTGGTATGTAAGTTAAAGAAGTCTCTTTATGGTTTGAAACAACCACCTAGAATGTGGTATGAAAAGTATGATACATATGTTTTATCTCTGGGTTTTACGAGATCTAAATATGATCACTATGTGTACTATAAATATGAAGGCAATCAGATACTTATTATTTCTCTATATGTAGATGATATGTTGTTTATAGACAATAGTAAGGGAATGATTTTAGAGTTAAAATCTCAGTTGTCCTTGAAATTTGAAACGAAAGATTCAGGGCCAACGAAATTTATTTTGTGGATGGAAATATGAAGGGACAGGGTTGGAAAAAAACTTTGGCTCAACCAGAGAAAATATATTACCAATGTTCTAGAGTGATTTAATATGACTGATTGCAAGCAACAAGTAGTTCCAGTGTTACACGGAATGAAGCTCTCAATTAGTGATAGTCTGGAATCTCTAGAAGAGGTTGAAGACATGAAGCAGGTACCTTATGCAAGTGTTGTTGAAAGCCTCAAGTATGAAATGGTGAGTACAAAACTAGTAGGGATTTTTTAGTGGCGATTATTCACCAATTGGAGAATATGTCCCGATCGGTGGATAGAATTTGGTGAATAAAATGCTCATATAATGGTTGACCGGTTTGCCCGGATTTTATAAAATGCTCATATAGTGGTCGGATTGTTCGCCACTATTTTTACGTAATTTCAGTATGGTAGTCGGGTTCTTCACCCATATTTCTATTACTATTTCACTCTTATTTGCCACAGATTAAATTGGGTGTCTCCATCGAGGATCAACATTCGCCAAAGCCCCATTGTCCCAAGTAAAAATTTTATTTACACTAGGACCCAATTCGCCATGCATCATACTTAATCGTGTCCAAATTCTCGCCCCATTCACCCAGTCAATTATTTGAAAATACGCAGGTTCGCCAAATATTAGTTGTTATCATAAGCAACGGTCGACCCCTTCACCAAAATGGACGATGGATATTATGAGGCAAAATCTGATGGCTGATATGAAAATGGTTTACTTGTAGTTGTCTATTTAAGAGATATGAGTTTCATTATTGAAACATGCCGGAGAGAAGGAGACTTCAAGAGATTTAGTTGATTTTGAGCTCACAATTGCATTTGTAATCGGTAGCGAACGACTACCAGTTCGTAGTATCTTATTCAAGTAAAATTTTATTGCAGCCATAATTTGTTGGAGATGTCATAATCAAAGTTAAATGAGAAGAGGACTATTGCAGGTGGAGATGTCCAAGAGAGCCCGAGGCCAATGAAATGTAGAAATATATCTTCATACTTTGGCATGGGTAGATGCAATAGTGTTGGTCAAAGTGAGGAAGGTACATCATCAGAGGAACCTATACAATTTGAAGGTTCTCAACTTACATAGGAGTCTAATGAACAAATTGGGGAGCCTAATAAATCTGGTGACGAAGTTGTGGAACCTGATATCTCTGATGAAGATGACCTTGAAGAAGAATTTCAAGTCAACAACCAGTACCAGGATGAAGCAATCAACTTCGGTGATGATGATGGTTCAATTAACAGTAACACTAAAGGGAGAGGAAAATAAAAAGAAAAAATTGATCGTCAATGGGAGATGTCGAGGAGATTTAAATTTGATTGGGCGGAAAAGTATCCATTCATTGAACCTGTGGACAATCCAATTGTAGGTGAGCCACCAGTAGAATGCAGATGTACGATTTGTAGTTGGAAGTATAAAAAGGAAAAGCGGTTGCAGCTTAAACTAGACACCATAGAGAAACATGTTGGTAAGGTTTACGAAACCTCAATTGGTGATGGAAAGGAAATAAAAGTGGTAAGATATAAAACAAAGGAGCAATGTCAACATAAAAGGAATGCTAAGGAATATTATTTGTTTTAGAAATTTAAGACGAAGCCTGGTGAAGTTCAAGGTTCTATTAATGCTATTTTTGCAAAAGCAAGTGAAGTAGAAGAATGCGGAAAAGCTTTTCAATTAAGTAATGTTTTCCATATTTTGAGTAGAGGACGTCCAATGAAAGACTATCCAGAAATGAGTGGTTTGATACACTTTCTGAAAGTTCCTAACTATCCTGTCACTCATTGGTCAATAAACAATGGATGGGAATTGGCAAGTTGTATTGCCCAAGTTGAAATAGAGGATGTATAGAGAAAAATAAAAGAGTCAACCTTTATTGCATTGTCCTTAGACAAAGTTACGGCAATAGATAATACGTCGTGGGTATGCATGCATGTTTATACTATACAGAATAATGCCCGCCAACCACATCTACTAACTGTTGCAAAATTGAGGGACAATGCGACATCGAAAACTTTGTTTCAATTAGTAAAGAACCAATTAATGGAATATGGAGGTATGGATGAATTGAAAATAGCGAAGAAGTTGATCTGTGTTGGAGCAGATGGAGCTTCAATAATGCAAGGTCAAAGGAATGGTCTTTGCACAAAGATGCAGGCTTCTTGTTCACCATACGTTGTTGGCATTCACTGTATGGCCCATAGGATGAATCTTGCTTTTAGAGTTGTGAATAAGTTCCCTTTAGTAAACAAGGTTGAAGATTTAGTAAGAGAGTTGTACTCATATTTTTGTCGAAGTCCCAAACATTTTAGGGAATTTCAACACTTTGCTGATGGAATTACCAATGGAAACAAGCTTCTTAAAGATGTTGATATCAGATGGATCTCTTTGGATGGACCAACGCATCGAGTTTTTTTTGAATATCAATCTTTGATTGGACTGATGTACGAAAATTGGGACAATGCAGAAAATCAGAGATTTGGCGACCTACTTCAGAGGTTAAGCAATATAGACACTTTTGACTTTAGCATCTCTTCTTCCCATGCTAGAAGAAATGACGTTTATTATGAAAAAAGCCCAGCAAAGAGCCATGTATATTGCAGAATATGCTCACTTGCATAAAATGTCATGCCAAGCCCTGGATAGTCTCTATCGAAATGACCTAAATTTATCCGATGAAAGATTTAATCACTGGCGGAAAATAACAGATTTGGACAATCCTGATAATTATTTAAAGATCATTGAAAATGGGGATTTATGTGTTTGTGTAAGGGGATTTCAGATACCAATGTACTACAGTGCCCCAAAGAAGCGAGCTACAAGAGTTATAAGGGAAGAGTTTACCAAGATCGTCGAGTCTATAGCAGGTAATGCAAGGGACATAGCCTATAAAGTTTCCTCTGAAATAAGATCCCAATTCCCATATGAACAACTTCTTGAGGCCATGACAATTGTGTTTCCTCAATATTGGACCTTAAACTCTAAGGAAGATTATCGTAATAGGCTGATGACTTTGATAAAGGAATTTTGAAAATCTATAGAATTCAATGGAGTGACTATCAATGGAATTTTAGATGAGGGTCTTCTTAGACAGCAATCAGGCACTTTTGCAAAGACTATGAGGCATCAATATCAATTAATGCATAACCCACATGAAGAGGGCTCGACAATAAGGCTTTGGATAGAACTAAAATAGAGCACAATGTTGCGTGAAGAAATTTCAGAGTTCTTCAAGCTTGTTGATCTATGTTAGACCATGATATTGGGTTCAGTGGAGGATGAGAGAGTTTTCAGTGCTTTGGGCTTCCTAAAATCAAAGCTAAGAAACAAAATAGACAAGAATTTGGAAACATGCTTGAGGGTCTACACATCTAGGTATGATGTCAATACTTTTCCTTATCAAAAAGAAATGGAAATTTGGAAGAAAAGATGCAAAAGAAGAGGGTTGGGCAACACCATTAACCAATCTCCAACAACGACTCTAAGTAGGACAAGTACAGGTGGCAATGGGAGTCAGAGAAGTGGAGGTCAGAGTGAAGAGGGCACAAACGAAAATGAAGAGAACAATGAAGAAACTGGAGTACCAGAATTGGATGACGATGACGATGTAGAGATGAATTGGCAAATTTAGGAAATTTTTGCTAAATTAGCAGTAGCAATCAATAAGTATTTTTTGAACTTATTAACTACTATATCCTATCATTCAAATTTCAATGTTCATTTTAGAAAAGCAAGAATGTATTATGTTTCATCATTAACATTTGAGAACAAAGAGTATTATTGCTGTAGAGTGTAGTTTGTAACTTTGTATCGTATCATCAATGATCATTCATATTTGAATTTGAAATTCCTGAATGAAATTTTGTATTCCAATAGCATAAAACAGAGTAAATCAACTAAGAATAATTGAATAAAATAGAGCAATTCAACATACATTGAATTGGAAAACATGAAAATTAGATAAAGCACAATTTGTTTTGTATTCATTTGCAATATATTACAATTTACAGTAGTTCAAAATTCAGAGCAATCTTTGTAGGCTAGTCCAATCATCCTCTGATGGCAGAACAATTTGGTTCATAGTATACTCACACTCTTGCAACTTCATTAGCAATTCATATTTGGAAGTGTGACTTGACATCACTGTTGCTTCTAAAACTCCATTCAAAGTTCCCACTGGTTTGATGAAATCCATGATTGTATCAGGAGATATGTCTGTAGGAAGAAAGCGTAAATCAATATTTATTTTGTCCTGCAACCTTATTTTGTAATTTTCTCTTCCAATGAAGTTATTTGCCCTTAGGCAAACCAATACTTTCCATATTCGCTTTTCTTTGTTCCATCTTTGTGATCTTCTGCTTAGCTTTGTCATCCAGTTCCTATGCTTCCCTTAGCTTCTCACATTTTCGAATGATACTTGATACCTTTACTAAGGCATCAAGGCAGTTGCTAATTCCCTTGTTTGATAGATAACTATCACTCTTACTGTAGAGTTGTTGCATAATATCTTTTGCTTCCTTTTCTTTCTTGACAACATCCATGTTCTGTTCAATGTTCTTATGGATTTTCAAATAACATACTCTCATACTTTGAAGCATCTCAAACCACTCATACAAGCTATTACACATCACCAATATTTGGTTCCAAATGTTTTCTTTTGCAATCTTCACTAAATTATTACTAGTATTTGTTAAAGTTTGAATTTTATTATTGGCTTTCTTTAGTTCTTCTGCCATTTATGAAAATTCTCCCTCTCTTCCATTTCGTTGTGTTCCCAATGGTTTGCTTTATCCACCTGAGACTCTAATTTCTTTTGCAATTCCCGGTTGGAGGCAACATTACTCTCCACGGTTTTAACTAGCTTTTCTGAATTGACTCTTTCTTCCTCTAGTTTTTTACTAATTTCTGCCAATTTCCCCCTTAGTGCCTTTAGCTCTACCTCTGCCTACTCCTGTTCCTACTCTGTATCTGCTAATGTAGAGGTCAATTTTTTAACCTTTTTCTGTAATTCTTTCAAACTATTCTCTGAAGCTTTCCTCTTTGCTTTTTTTATTGCCAATGTCTGCCTGTAACTTTTCTATATTTCTCTCGAGCTTGGTTTTCTCTCTTTCCAGCTTTAGCAGTGCACTGTAGACCACTTGGTTTGTAGACTTTGACACATTGATTTTGTCCACACTTTTAACTTTGGAAAAATCCATTTGGAGAGTGGTAACTTGAAATTCAGATTGATCTATCTGACTCTCTAGTGGGTTTCCATCTTTTTCTGGTGGAATAACAACCATGAACTCCATCATGTCTCTTTTTGGGTCATATGTTGGTATAACCCTATTGGATGCAGGTTGTTCCTATGCAGCTGCATCAAGGGCACGAGTCTGCAATGTCTTCTTTATTTCCTTATTCTTGGTTTTTGTTTCTGCAAATTTATTATAGAAATCTTTGAAATGAAAATCTGGTGTTGCAAAAGGATTTGAAAGTTTAAAAGGTGATCTAGAGGCAGAGCTTGCAATGCCTGTTGATCTAACTAATGCTCTTTGAGGATTTAAACTTCTAGAGGGTTTTGCTGAACCTGAAACTGCTAACAGTTCTTTAGGATCGAATGTCATTGTTGTCGGTGTTCTGGAACAAGAAAGCTTTTGCTTCTTGACACTATCTTCTTCTATGGGATTCTGTGTACTAGAAAGTTCCCTCTTTAGAGAGGGAACTTGTTGCATAAGTTGGCCAGTCCCACTGGCATCAGTGACACTAGTAGACCCAAGGCCTGCACCACGATCATAAGCACTTTTTTCTATCTCAATTGTATTCCAGATGCCTTCTCCTATGGGACCCAAACCACCACCTTGTAGACATGGAAAATTGGCAAAGGCTTAATTCAATCAAAAGGTGCAACAAATCATCAAAATAGCACTAAAAATTGATAAATGGAACAAAGGCAATTTGAATCAAAGGAAAATTCAATTAAATGATTAAATGATTAAATAAAGCTTGAAAAGGGGAAAAACACTAAGAAATTGATTAAATTCAATTGATGACATAGTTGTTGAAATGAAAAATCAAAATGAACCTCTTACCCTTCATGGCTAAATTTAATTACTTTAATTAATTAATAAATATGAAATTCTCTCAACAAAGGAAAAAGGAGACAAAATGGACACAAATCACTCACTTTTGTTGAAATGGTCCAGCCTTTTGAAACCATTTAAATGTTTGTCCCCCAATTTAGGGACAAAGCAAAGCCAATTGACCTTACCCAAGCCTAACCATGGTTATCTCACTCTACCCCCTACCCTTGGGAAAATCTTATAAATAGAAGGCATTTTGAGGCATTATTCATCCACTCCATATCTTTGAATTGCAGCAAAGCTCTGTCAATTTGCATCCATATCACTCACTTATCATTTGTCATTGCTAATTAGCTTAAATTGCATTGATCATAGTAGATTGTTCATCAAATAGAGCTAGAATTTGATAGAATAGATCTAAATTTGCATATCATATAGCTTAATTCTCATCTTTAGAGTGTCACTAGTGAGGATCATAGCTGAGAGCCTCATTTACCACTTTATTTTAGAGATCCATGAGATGTTGATAGATTAATTGTGCATTTGTTAGATTATTTTGCTCTAATTCTTGTTGTTCTTAGTTAATCTTGTAATTTCATGAAGGTGTAAATCACTCACACACAAATGGCGCCCACCGTGGGGCTCTAGGCCTCAAATTTATCAAAATTTTCACGTTATTTGCAAATTTAGGCTAGAATTGCATGATTTTGCTCACTGTTTGCAGGTTACAGGAAAGAAATCACGCCTATCAGTAAAGAAATCACGCCTACAGTAAAGAGATGTCGCTCGCGGGAATTTAGATGTCGCCTGGAGTCTGAACACTCACGCTTCTTACAAGCAGAGTCACGCTTCTGGATAAAGAAATCACGCCTGCGGACATCAGATTATCGCCTTCTGCACAAAGATATGATGCCTTTGGCTTTTTCAATGTCGCCTACAACGAATTAAAAGCCGCGGTCGACGAATTAGTTAACGCCTGGTGTAGAGGGAGTTTGCCGCACTTTGCTTTTTATTTGTCGCTTTTATTATTTGAAATTTCGCTTTCATTTAATAAGATGTCGCTTGATTGATTTACTTTGTCGCTTTTGGATAAAGAATTTGCGCGTACATTTAATTTGATATCGCACGTAATCATTTTAATCTCGCTTGAGCCCCTTTTGGTGACGCTCGCGGTTAAATTGATTACGTCTTTGTTAAATTAGATATCGCCTTTGGTAAAAGATATGTCACCTGGTATAGCATCTTTTTTTCTGTTAGTGTAATTGCTGTTGTCGCCTGTAAGAAAGATTTCACGCGTTTGTTGAATTTGATATCGCGCTTGTCTATTTTAATCTCGCTTGAGCCCCTTTTGGTGACGCTCGCGGTTAAATTAGTCACGCCTTTATTAAATTTAATCTCGCCTGTAGTCTGGACAATGTCGCCTGGCAGTATTTTCACTATTTTGTCAAAATAAGGACTGTATGCTAACTTTACTGTCATTTTTTTTTGTATCAGGAGCATGGTCTGTCATAAGAAAGTGCAAAAACCAGAGAGAAGATACAACTTAGAGGAGAAATTGATCTCTAAGAGGATAAGGAAAGAAAACCGGGTACATTCTACCTTTGTTCTCAATAATAATTTAGAGAAAGAAGTAGAATTACATGCCAAATATATTGCTGTTGTAGATGCTTACAAACGAAAATATGTTTCATTGAATTGGGAATTTAGTCCTTAAATTTGTAAGAATTTTGCAAGTATCTTGGTAAAAAAAAAAAAATCAAAAGCATAATCAATTACATCATTTTTAGCTTTGATTTTGGTTTTCCCTCACTTTGTTTGTATTGTGCTGACTAACTTGTTGGTGGAGGGAACATTTTGCCAAGGTAAGAGAAGGATTTGGAGAGAAAACAAAAATCTACTACTTAAAAATGCGCCTAGCCTTTGCTAGCATCGTTTGAGGTATTTTTCTCATCAAGCTTGCACTTCCCTTAAATTGTGGCATTTTCAAAGTTCAAAAACATAGTTTAATCATAAAAAAGGAAAAAAATAAACACTTCAATTCTAAGAACCCCTTTGTCACGGGGTTGAAAAAGAACCAATTTGATTGTGAGTGTTTGGGATAAGGGAAAAGCAATAGGGATATGCTCTTCACTCTTTGAGTGAATCAAATTCCCAAACTTGCTCTACCAAATCCATTTTTCATGCTTTTCAATGAATATGTTTAAAACTTAGTGGGCTCGCCTCCCGAGATTGCCTTAGAAGGGCCGGTGAGAGGGACAGCCCAAAGTGGGATACACTTGCTTTTGCCGCGAGAATCCGACCCACTATAAAACGAAACGCGGGTATCCTTAATGGGGTACACGACAAAAGGATTTTAGCTCTTTCGAACTTCCTCTAGTAGTCCTAACGGATTGCGCAAAATCGTGCTTTTGTGCGTGTGGGAAGCCCCTTAACATAGTTGGGGGATGAAAAGCTAAGATCTCTTTTGAACGGAAAACTTACTACATAACGGTAAAATAGCAAAACTACCTATTAGAGCCATGTTTACGAACCAATTATGTGCTAGGTAGATTGTGTGGAAGCTATTCTTGTGTTAAACCTGTGAAAACGTTCAAAAATATACACATTAGAGCATTCTAGGGATATGGTACCCAATTGATGTGTGTGTTGAGATTGTTTTTATTTTCAAACAAGATATTCCAAAGTTATTGATCAAAACACCATTAAAATTTTAAACCATTTAAAATTGATCAAAAACTTTTACCTTATTCCAAAAACAGCTTATCAAGAGAAGAAAGTCAACATACCCTTAAAGTTTGTTCATGCCTGTTATTACAAGGTCATTTTCTATAAGGAGAGCATTACAAACAGACGGGACCTACAACGGAGAAGAGCTCCCATTTCCAAAGAACACTTTCATTACTTCACAAGTGACTGAAAATCCCACTAAGGCAAAGGACATTAACAGCATGTTTAGTGGTACCCTAGGAAATATCGATCCCACTAACCAAGGGAACAACATGAATGGGGGCATAGATCCCAATAACAACCAAGGGAACAACATGAATGGAGGTATGGATCTTAACAACAATCAAGGAAATTCTAATAATGGAGGAAGAGACCCTAATTCTCAAGAGGCAAATTCACAAGGCAACAACTTATTGCCTCCTCATAATACAAACTTACCCCCAACTGCAGAAGAAGCCACGATTGAAAGAGCATTAGAGGCAAGACAATGTCCTTATTTCATAGAACTAATGAAAAAGACCATGCTTATGGATAAAGAAAAACACTTCATGGACTTAATACAAACGGGGGTAAAGCTACCTAAAGATTTTGACATAGAACAATTAAAGCCCAAGGAAATAGAAGACCCTATGGAAGCAATGAGGAAACAATTCAAAGCATTACAAATGGAAATTGACAATTTGAAACAAAATGGGGCTCCTAAGCCTTTCTCTATTGAAACATTATGTCCTTTTCCATTCGATAAGAGTTTGGTCATGGTGCCTTTTCCCATTAATGTAACATTTCCTAAATATGAGAGATATGAAGGAACTTCTGACCCACATGATCATCTTCGGGGGTTTTGTGCATTGAGTCTTGAATTCATGCATGAATCAACCTATTTAATGAGACTATTTCCAAGAAGCTTGGGAGGAACAGCCATGGATTGGTTTTCAAAACTACCATCCGGCATAAAATCCTTTGAAGAGTTAGCATCTAAATTCGTGACTCATTACTCTTATAACATCAAACATGAGGTCACCATGATAACGTTATGTAACACGAAGCAACAAGATGGAGAAGCTTTTCTCACATTCTTGCAAAGATGGAGGACTGCATTTGCTAGATATCCAAGAAGTGTACCGGAAAAAGAAAAAATGGATATCTTTATTAACGGTTTGAGAAGCGAGCTGAATTATAGACTAAGGATGCAATGTCCCAAAACCTTTCAAGATCTAATTGATAACGGAATTACAACGGAAGAAGTGTTGATTAAGAGTGGAGAGTTGAAATTGCACAAGGAAAATAAGAATAACTCTAACTCCAACAACAACAATATCAACAATAACAACAATCCAAATAAAAGTTGGTACAACAACAATAGCCGTTATGCTGCAAGGAATAACAACAAAGGTATTGTTAATGATGGTGTAGTGGAATCCAGCAACTTGAAGGTGATTCCATTTGCCCTTACAAAGACACCAAATCAAGTGAATAATGCTAATCAAGCATATAATGCACCTTCCAACAACAACAACAATGTCAATAAGAATAATCAAGGAAACAAGGATCAAAACAGCAAGTATGATAAGTATTTGAAACCCACTCCTGCAAGACACTTTACACCCTTGGGAGAATCACTTGAAACTGCATTAAAGACTCTCATAGCTAACAATGTTATTACATTACCCGCCATTAAACCTTATGAACCAGACCACAAGCCGGGTTGGTGGGATGCTAAGCATCATTGTGAATATCATAGGATTCGGGGGCACCCTACAAATGAATGTTTACAATTAAAGAATGTGGTGCAAGACTTGATAGATAACAACATAATCACTGTTGATGGACCCCAAAATAATGAAGATCATACGGCCTTCAAACAACCTTTTTACAAACATGATAAAGGTGAGTCATCAAATGGTAAGAAACAAAGTGCCAATAATCTCAACTTTGCGCCATCATATGATCATATTGTTAATGCTATCATCATTAATGAACAGCCTCAAAAGGAAGCAACAAATGTCATTACAAGAGGGCAGAATTCTAGAATGACTTTACAAGGGATAGTCTCTCAAAACACCAATATCCCATCATCCAACATTGTGGTCAAACAATCTCCTACAACAGCAAGACCTTATAGTTTGGTAGACCAATTGCAACGTACTCCAGCACAAATCTCAATCTTAGAGTTATTGAAGTTGTCACCAAATCATAAAGGGATTTTGGAAAAAGCTTTGGAAGAAACACATGTTTCTACTACCTTAGGGGAAGAAAAGTTTCAAAATATGGTAGGACATCTTGTGGCTCCTCATTGTCTTTCATTTTCAGATCAAGATGACATGTCTATAACTCATCCTCAAAATTTGCCACTACATATAGAGGTTTTGATCGAAAGGCATAGAGTCAAAAGAGCCCTTATTGATGGAGGGGCTGGCCTTAACATATGCACATTGAGTCTTGTAAAATCCCTAGGTTTCTCCGAGTCTTGCATTGACCCTACAAAGAAAATCACCATAAAAGCTTATGATGAGGCTGAAAGAGCTTCTAAAGGCATGATTGTGTTGCCCATCCAAGTGGGACCAGTTAAGAAGGAAACCAAATGTCAAGTGTTGGACATGAAATTAACCTATAACATTTTATTGGGAAGACCTTGGATTCATGAGATGCAAGCTGTCCCCTCCACATACCACCAATGCATCAAGTTCCCATACATGGGTGAAGAAATCACAATTGGAGGAGACTCAAATCCATTTCAATATTGTAATGCACTCAAACCCTTGCATGAATTATACATTCCACATAATCGTGAAGGAGTTGTTCCAAGAATCACCAATGAAGATGCACAAAATCCTCTTCAAGCTAGCTCAACTACATCAACTAAGGGCAAGGAAAAAGTGAGCTACGAGGGTCCAAATGTGATGGAAAGTCCATATGTGGCACCTAAATTGGAAACAGTGATTTACAAACCTACTAAAGAGGAAAAAGAACAAGCTAAAGCAGATCATTACCAATACATGAGTGAGATGATGAACAAATTTGACAAACAATGCAAGATTAGTTCAAAAGGGGTAGGAGAATATTCAGTTTCTCTATTTGACATGCCCATGTCTCCTAAATCACATGGAAAACCCTCAAAAGAACATCTTCCACATAAGTATAATTCTTATTTTGTGAGGGAAGATAACAAAGCAACATGGGATAAGGAAGAGGATGATGTCCTTCAATGGCTTTATCATGATGAGGATGGTACCCTAGACACTCCCATGGAAAGAATCCAGCATGTTAATATACAAACAGAACAATATGGGAAAGGATTTGATATTATGCAAAAGATGGGATACAAAGGAAGAGGACCCCTAGGCCAAAGAAATAGAGGATTATTAGAACCTATTGAACCTGTTTGGAGGGCAAGTCATGAAAAAGCCGGAGTAGGTTTTCAACATAAGGGAGAAAGTTCAAGTCCAATGCATGATTTTCATCCTCAAATAAATGCATTAGAATTCGAAGGAGATAGTGATGATTCTAGGGATTATGAATGGGATACTTTATCAGATGAGTCATGTCAAGATAAAGAAGTCATTGTTATACATACTTATGCAAAAATCCCAAAACAAGATGCTCCAATTAATGAAGAATCTTCTATTCAAAGGCCTAATATAGAACAAGCATCTAGTAGTGGAGCATGGATAGAAACATTTTGGACACCTTCAGAGGAGGAAAATTCAAACGTTAGTTTTAACCCGCTTGTGGCTTTTCCCACATTGTTTCCTGTAGAGGTCAACGAGGATTCAAGCGAAGGGGACTTTGACCCTGCTTCCATGGATCATCTTGAGGAAGCACACATCATAGACCTAAACGATACAATGTATGAACCCTCAAACGAAGTCATGTCCATAAATCCTATTGATGATACCTTACCCAATAATTCCTTAATTTTGATACATCCAGACCTCATTGATTGGGATCAAACTGAACCACATGACTTACTTTACTTCCCAAATGACCAAGCCACAAACCAATACCTCAATGCGGTTGAACCCTCTTTCACCAACGAACTCAATACGGACATGATGACAACAGAAAGGGTCCAATCTCTTAGTCAAAAAAAAGAAAAAACAAAAAAAAATAAAAAAATGAAAAGTTCTATTGGTGAAAACCCAACTGTGGCACCCTTAGAACCAAAAACAATGAAAATAAAAGACGTTTCTTTTGGTGAAAACCCAACTGTGGCACCATTAGAAGAGAGATTGGATACTTTGCCTGAACATGAAGAAGAACGGTCATCTATTCTTATAGAACCAACAGAAAAAGTTAACATTGGCACGGAACTAGAGCCAAAGGTTGTACACTTGGCTGCATCACTTACATCTATGGAAAGAAAGGACTTTATCAAATTCTTCCAAGAACAACAAGTAAATTTTGCATGGTCATATGCCGATATGCCTGGATTGGATCCTGATTTCATAATGCATCATCTGAATGTTAGACCCGGAGTTAAACCTGTAAAGCAAAAACTAAGGAAAATGCACCCACATGTGGCTCTTCTAGTCAAGGCAGAATTGGAGAAATTGTTAAAGGTGGGGTTCATAAGAACAATAGCATATGCTGATTGGATCTCTAACATTGTGCCAGTTACTAAACATGATAAATCTATCCGTGTGTGTACGGATTTCAGAGATTTAAACCTTGCATGTCCCAAAGATGACTTTCCATTGCCAAGCATTGATACCATAGTGGATTTGACAGCAGGTCACGCAATGTACTCATTAATGGATGGATTTAGTGGCTACAACCAAATCAAGATTGCTCCCGAAGACCAAGAAAAGACAGCATTTACTTGCCCTTGGGGTACCTTTTGTTGGAATGTTATGCCCTTCGGTTTAAAAAATGCTGGAGCTACATATCAAAGGGCCATGACAACTATTTTCCATGACATGATGCATACTTTTTTAGAAGATTATGTGGATGACATTCTAGCAAAATCCCACAATAGAGAAGAGCATTTACAAATCCTAAGAAAAATATTCATTCGGTTAGAACAATTCAAAGTTAGACTAAACCCAAAGAAGTGTGCCTTTGGGGTCCACTCCGGCAAGTTATTGGGTTATATAGTGTCAGCAAAAGGTATTGAAGTTGATCCTGAAAAAGTACAAGCAATTCTAGAAATGGAGATTCCAAGAAATATTAGCCAAATGAGGTCACTCCAAGGAAAGATTCAATCAATAAGGAGATTTATCTCTCAATTAGCAGAAAAGTGTCACTCCTTCACAAGATTGTTACACAAGGACACTACATTTATGTGGGATGAGGAATGTGATAAGGCCTTTGCTACTTTGAAGACTTATTTGATAAACCCACCTATTCTTATGTCACCTATCAAAGGTAAAGAACTGTTGTTATACATATCAGCCACAGAAAGGTCTCTAGGCATATTGTTGGCACAAGAAGATGAGCAAGGAAAAGAAAGGGCAATCTACTATCTTAGTAGAACCTTAATAAAATATGAACTCAATTATTCATTCATGGAAAGAGCATGTCTAGCAGTGGTTTTTGCATCGCAAAAACTAAGACATTATATGTTGATGCATAAGATCAAATTAATTGCCAAGATTGATCCTCTCAAATACTTACTAAGTAAAACTGCCTTAACAGGTAGAATAGCAAAATGGGTCATGATCCTAAGTGAATTTGACATTGAATATGTTGATAGAAGAGCAATTAAAGGACAAGTGATAGCAAATCACTTAGCAGATAACCCAATGGAGTCTACACAAACCATGCAAATTGAATTTCCAGATGCAGAAATTGTCAACATAGAAGCAAAGACATGGAAGTTATATTTTGATGGATCTTACACACAAGGAGGTTCTGGAGCAGGTATATTATTGGTTACTCCTCAAGGATACACCATTCCAAAGTCTTATAAACTCTTATTTCCATGCACCAATAATATAGCGGAATATGAGGCATTAGTCATTGGCATCAAAATGGCTTTAGAATGGAGTATTGCAGAATTACAAGTGTATGGAGATTCCCAACTCATAATCAATCAGGTTAATAATGAATACAATACCAAGGACATAACATTGATGAAATATAAAACCTTGATTGATGGATGGAAGAAGTACTTTGCTTTGATCACATTTGAACAGATTCCAAGAGAAAAGAATAGAGCAGCAGATGCCATGGCTACCTTGGCTTCATTGTTACAAAAACCAGATCAACATGAGAAGTATGAGTTCTTGGTGGAAGAGTTGGTAAAACCGGCATTTAACCTTCCTGACACCCAAATTGTTGCTCTTTTACATGGACATGACTCTCCTTGGTATGGACCCATCTATACTTACCTTAAAGACCAAGTACTCCCCATAGACCAAACTCGTGCCCAAAAACGTAACTTCATACGCCAAGCCGCCCGTTACCTAATCCTTTCAGACACATTGTATCGTAAGGGTCTTGATGGGACGTTACTTAGATGTCTAGAGGAAGAAGAGTCTAAGTTAGCTTTACGCGAGGTCCACGAAGGCATTTGCGGGTCACACTCAAGCGGTTTTAATCTAGCTAAGAAAATCCTTCGTCTAGGGTACTTTTGGACAACATTAGAAAAGGATGCTTGTCAATTTGTGAAGACATGCAGCAAATGTCAATATCATGGTAATATGATACATGCACCGGCTCAAGAATTACACCCATTCATTACACCATGGCCTTTTTATCAATGGGGTTTTGACTTGATTGGGATCATATATCCTCCGTCTTCAAACGGACACAAGTATATCATCACAGCAACAGAATACTTCACCAAATGGGTGGAAGTAGTTCCATTAATAACAGCAACCGACAAACAAATTTCAATGTTCATTTTGAACCACATAATTTGCCGCTATGGTATTCCACATGCCATTATCACGGATAATGGGAAACAATTCAAAAATCAGGATATTGATGAACTTTGCAGGACATTTCACATTACACATCATTCATCATCCATTTATTATCCACAAGGCAATGGACAAGCTGAGGCAACAAACAAAAATATCCTTAAAATATTAAAAAGATCAGTTAACAAATCAGGAAGAGATTGGCACGTGCAAATAAACCCCGCACTATGGGCTTACAGAACTAGTATCAGAACACCTACAAGAGCCACCCCATTCTCTTTAGTCTATGGAATTGAAGCAGTTCTACCATTAGAAGTGGAAATTCCATCTCTACGGGTTTCATTAAGAGGATTGATCACTGATGAGGATTATAGGATTGCTAGACTACAACAATTGGAATTGTTAGAGGAACATCAGACTCAAGCTTATGAGCATTTAAAAGGTTATCAAAACAGGATTGCCCACAATTACAACAAACACATCAAACCAAGAACTTTTCAAGTAGGAGACTTGGTACTAAGAGAAAATCCCAAAAATCAAGTTGAAAGGGAAAAGAAAGGAAAGTGGGAAGCTAATTGGATAGGCCCATTTGTTATAGCATCATCCTTTGGAACTGGAACATATAAATTATCAGATTGTAATGGTGAAGAATTACAAGAACCCATAAATAGCATTCATTTGAAGAGATTCTACACCTAAAACAGATGAAAGAGTATAAAGAGTATCAGATGAGAGAGCATCATAATTATTGTACATAATTGAAAATGGAAAATACCAAAAACATTTGAAAATAGAAAATCCAAAAACATTGGAAAAGAAGAAAGATCAAAAATAGTGGAAAATTGAGCCTGAAGAAAGCAAAAACATTTGAAAAACTATCTCTTGGTGAAAACCTAGCAAATAGGCGCCAAGGTGATAATGAAAAAAAAAAAAGAAAAAAAAAAAATGAAAAAAAAGAAAAAAAAAGAAAAAGTGCCTTGGTGAAAACCTAGCAAATAGGCGCCTTGGTAGCAAAAAAAAAGAGAGAATATCCAAAAGTGAAAACTTGGTAACAAGCGCTTTTGGTTCCCTTAAGTCATTTCCTTCCTAGTCACATGTGTATATAATGCATCTCATCATCCCATTTGTTTAAACCTTCATTGCATCCGTCATTTGTACATAGTCATCATAACAGTTTGTAGCACCATCCTTTACATTGCCTAAAGTTGTCAAAGTTGATACATCAAATACTTGGGGGCAGCATAAATGGATTGGAAAGTGGGTACCTCAAAAGGGATTCATATGAACAAACATTCAGTCACAAGCAGAAAGAGATCAACCTTTTCAGAAGAGAGATCAGATTTGTGTAAACCTTTGATTGATAACGAAAAAGTTGACTACCACAACAAAATTCCATGAGCCTAAATTGACTTATTATTCAGGATTAAAAATCAAAAATCATGTCATGATCAAACACTTGGAAATATATTTTGTTGAAAATTAGAAAACAATGCAAAACACTTAGATAGATTCTTTTGAAAAGTTGGTTAAAAATCTGTTTACTTACATTCATTCAATTTGTATCAAGTCTTTTTTAGCTCATCAAGGATGTTTCGACTAGATTGGCAATGATGGAGACATGATATTTTTCTTGACTATGATGTGACTGTTTGGAGGAAAATTCATTGCCTTATGAGAATTCATCTGAAGACATGGTCATCAAAGAACCATCGAGGATTATCTTATAAAATAATGAGTTAACCTTTGTTTGTTTACGCAACCGGATACCTTGGATATTTAGATTCTTCATATCTAAATGACAAAATCCACTTGCAACATAGAATCCGACAAAATCGGTATTCGTACTCTCATGATTTTTTTTTGGAAATCAGTGATAGTCGTATCGATGAGACCGATGGGAAAGCAAAACGGAGGTTACCATATGAGCAGTAAAGTAAAAAGCGATATTCATATCATCATGTCAGTGGGCAGTGGTGGTTGTGTCGACTTTCCGGTCCCAAGTGCTCAATGATGAAAATATATCCTCAAGGCATTTATTTGCTAAAAGCTAGTGACACTTAGCTGCATTCATAAAAAAGGTTAAATGCATTCTCATATTAGATTAATTGCATGTGCATTTTTTTCCCAAGGGTTTTATTTTCGCATCAAAAAGGGGGTACATGACATCATTAACAGGGTTAAATCAACAAGGACAACATCATTTCAACATCATCTTTTCTACAAAAATAAAAATAAATGAGATTATACTTTTTGCATTCATTCCATATCATTAATCATTACATAGATATTATCAAAGAAAAGAAGTAAATAATCATTTACATTTGCATACAGATGGCATACATGAGAAATAACATATCAAAACTGCATCCATACATGAAGAAGAAATGCATCCATCTATCTATATCATACATAAGATACATTGCATCCATAACCAATAGTCATCCAAAAACAAATGCAGTAGATAAGCACATATAGCAGCATCTAAAGGAAATCTCATATATCATCAAGTAAAAGCAGGAAAGATCATAAATGTTCTCATATCACACGTCTACTCATAACAATGATGTCATAAAACTCAACTCTATAATCGCCCATCAACAGGGGCATCAATGTCAAATAAGTGTCAAAATACAACTGGAAAGGTGACACCAAGGTCACAAGACTATGGTACAATATCAAGTATCTCAATGATCAATAAGAGCACTCATGGCTCATCTCTCGTCACCACTGGGAGGAGGTCCTGGAGGAGGCTGTGGAGGAGGCTGTGATGGAGGCTGCTGAGGAGGCGTCTGACCAACCATAGCAACAAGGAGAGGAACCAAGGGAGCCAAACCCGATACCAACTGCTGAATCATAGATGACATCTGTGACACCTCTGTCCGTAATGCTCCCACATCTGCTCGTAGCTGGCTAGTACTAGAACTCTCTCCAACCTCATAGGTACTCTGAGGATCACCTGTATCTATAGGAGCTTTTCCCCGATCACGGGAAAAAGCTGCTGGTATCTGCTGTGCACCTGTGTCCTGATCATCCACAGTAGTCTGCTGTACTCCTGCTCTCGTATCCTGTCCTGTCCCTGGATCCTGTCTAGCAGCCCTCACATGATCCTGACGATCTAACCTCTGTCTCTGTGCTACTGCAGGACGAGGAGGAGGAGGTGGTGCCTGTACCTGTGCATCTCTCGCTCGTCCTCTGAGCCGAATCACTGCTCTACCTCGGGGTCTACCTCTGCGTCTCCTCCCACCACCAACATCCTCACCATCATCTCGCCCAGGTACTGGCTCTGCAGGGTCTGTAAAGCGAGGCATCGGATGCTCCATCAACCAAGCTAGATACTCCTGTGTGACGCCGGCATCTCTGATGTGTAACCTCATGTCCCAATCCATATAACCCAGTAATGATATCTGCTCTATAGCATCATCATATGAAGGCATGTGACCCCAAGTAACACGCTCTGCACTAGAACGAGCATATACTGCAGATCCCTGAGGCATAGGCTGAATCCGCCCAAACTGTCGTAGTACTCTCCCTGCCAAGAATCTCTCAAGAACAGAGTCAATCCTGCCGATCATCCATCGAGGAGCAAACATATAGGGTAACTCCAAGCTATCCTCTCTCCAATCCTCGACCTCAACATATGGTCTCCAATAGACCTCATCCATGTCATCAATCTGCCGTCGCCAATACTCCAAGTGACCCAAGTGATGCTGTGTCACCATACCAGTATACTGCCATGCAAAAGGATATCCTAGAGGACGATCTCGATCTGATATAGGACGACTGACTGGTAAGTGCTCCCATATCCACAACTGTAAAATATGAATCCCAGCAGATAATGAGGCTGCTCTCCTGTAAACCACCTCATGCAGATCATGATAAAGCTGTGCTAGCACACAAGATCCCCAGTCAAAGCGTCGAGGATGATGTAGCAAATCCTCGATAATCCTGCCCCATCCCACTGAAAATCCGCGACCTCGCCGATCAGGTAATAAGACACCACCAATGATAGCACCTAATAAGGCTGGTAAAACAGGAAATGAGGCAAACTGAGGCCATAAGATACAGTCATCACCAATAGATGGATCTCCGAATACTCGTCGACAATATGTCCCGTCATAGACTGCGTCATAATATACTATCTCTCCATGAGTCAGGATCCGTAGCAATCTATAAACATCCTCCGGTGTAATAGTCATCTCGCCCTGTGGTAGCCAAAATGTGTTTGTCTCAGAGTGCCAACGCTCTGCGACAGCCGTAATCAAACCTCGGTTCATCTGGAACCGAGGAAGCTCTAATATGCACAGTAAACCGCAGCGCCTAATCACTCGCCTCTCGGCGTCAGTCAACTGAGTCCTCAGCTCCATCACCCAGTGTGGTACAGTCCGAAGGTACAGCACAGGGACATCCTCCTGTTTAATCAAAACAAGGGAACCACATGAGTAACTTACTATCAGGAAATCAAACAATCAATCATGGTCATCAATTTAAATATACCTATCAGACTTACCAATCCTAACTCTAAGCGTTGAGGAAGGACGATCCTAGTTTTATGTCTCTAAGCATTTGGGCATAAAATGGATGGACATTTAGATCCATGATCTATCATTCATGATGAAGATTGATTAATCTTATTCTTCGATATTATAGTTACCTATGTTCTAATTCGTTGTTGAAGTCAAACAAAGGGAATACCCTAACTAAACATTCGATTGAATTCATTGACGTGATCGATATCAATCAAGTTGACGTAATCGAGCAATCAGACGTCTTAGAAAAGTTTTAAATAAACAAATTTTTTACTCACGCGACTTTTCTTTCTGGCGTCATTTCTTTTACCACAGGCGACATTTCTTTGATCAAACGCGTAATTTTATTTCACCGCGTGACTTATTTTCACGGAGGCGGTATAAGATTTTCCGTAGGCGACATCTTATTATCACGCGACACCTGATTAAAAATGTTTAAAACCTACGCGACATTAAATTTTCCTTAGGCGACACTATATTTTTTAAATGCGTGAAAATACCTAAGGGACGCGACATAAGATTTATCAAAGGCGACATTTAAAATTTTCAGACGATATTAAAATGCACGGAGGCGACATTTCTTTTCACGCACGCAGAATTAAAATTTTTAAAAGCATTAAATAAGGTCATAAATGCGACTTTACAGACATGAGGAAAATTTGAATGACATACCGGAGGACCATCGGTCGCTCTCTGACTGAACCGGCGCGCTCTCTCAAACCGATGCTCGCGATGTGGGACCACCATCATCTCCAGAAGGCTAAAATCAGAGCTCAAATCTCAAGAAGGAACGGTGCAAATGAATAGTAAAATGAGGGGTTTTACCCTATTTAAGGTAAAATTGGTCCTCATAAACACTTAAAACAATGCACTTTGAACCTATCATAGGACATTTTCATTAATCGGGGCATAAATCAAATTTGATTATTTCTTTCAAACGGTATCAGAAATCAAAACATATTCCAACTACTTAAACTCGTTCAAATCAAGGACTCAATATGTTTTATTTCTGAGGGGGCATCAGAGTATCAAATTGGCATCACATCAAAAACATTTATCAGTGGGGCATATCATATCAGTATCGTTATCATATCATATCAAGTATCATATCAGGAGGCAAATCAATTGCATATCAGTTTCATATCAAATCTATCATCATATCAAATCTATCATCATATCAGTAATCAATCAACCCAGGACCTTTATCAATCAACCCAGGACCTATCATCATATCAGGACCCATATCATATCAGAGGCATCAGAACCATATCAGCACCATCATCAGAGGCACATCATCATCATCAAGAAGTACATCAATCAGAATGATCAGAGGCATATCAGAACCAGGACCAGAATCAGATCATCATACTAAGGGAATCTTTGAATCGGTGTTCTTCGCACATCGACTCAAAGAGGGGCATTTGTAGACATGGAAAATTGGCAAAGGCTTAATTCAATCAAAAGGTGCAACAAATCATCAAAATAGCACTAAAAATTGATAAATGGAACAAAGGCAATTTGAATCAAAGGAAAATTCAATTAAATGATTAAATGATTAAATAAAGCTTGAAAAGGGGAAAAACACTAAGAAATTGATTAAATTCAATTGATGACATAGTTGTTGAAATGAAAAATCAAAATGAACCTCTTACCCTTCATGGCTAAATTTAATTACTTTAATTAATTAATAAATATGAAATTCTCTCAACAAAGGAAAAAGGAGACAAAATGGACACAAATCACTCACTTTTGTTGAAATGGTCCAGCCTTTTGAAACCATTTAAATGTTTGTCCCCCAATTTAGGGACAAAGCAAAGCCAATTGACCTTACCCAAGCCTAACCATGGTTATCTCACTCTACCCCCTACCCTTGGGAAAATCTTATAAATAGAAGGCATTTTGAGGCATTATTCATCCACTCCATATCTTTGAATTGCAGCAAAGCTCTGTCAATTTGCATCCATATCACTCACTTATCATTTGTCATTGCTAATTAGCTTAAATTGCATTGATCATAGTAGATTGTTCATCAAATAGAGCTAGAATTTGATAGAATAGATCTAAATTTGCATATCATATAGCTTAATTCTCATCTTTAGAGTGTCACTAGTGAGGATCATAGCTGAGAGCCTCATTTACCACTTTATTTTAGAGATCCATGAGATGTTGATAGATTAATTGTGCATTTGTTAGATTATTTTGCTCTAATTCTTGTTGTTCTTAGTTAATCTTGTAATTTCATGAAGGTGTAAATCACTCACACACACACCTTTATAACCCATTTTTTCCACAATGATTGCCCCTTTGCTATATGCTTTATGTGATTCCTTGGTGGTTCCAATCTAACTCCCAGTCCCTAGAGTAAATGCAATTGGTGGATTATCATCCTCAATGTCTGGATATTCATCGTCACTCTCAGTGTCGTATGCCATGTTAGGATGCTCCAAATTCCACAATTTGCTAAACTCTATATCCTCGTCTATTTCATCCAGATCTTCACTAGTCTTTGGTTCACCAAGATCCTTTCTCATACTCCAAAAATCATCCATTTTCATTCTAGTCCATTTTCTATCTTTACAAGCTTATGCTAAGCTCTTTGGTATTTTTTTGTTTGATTGCTGAGCAACTTTTTCGTAGAAATTGTAGGACATCCTAGGCTGTACAATGCCCTGGTTTATTGTTGTCATAATTTGTGATGACAACTATTCAACTGAAATTTTTCCCTCACCGAAAACTTTCTCCAACTCTTTTCTAACGTCATCCCAGCTATCCTTGTTTTTCAACTTCTCTAGCAACGGTTTACTTTCATGTTGAAATAAGTTTGCAGAGTTCTTATTAGCAATAAGCATTCTTTGAATGATGTTGAGTGGATCATACTTCCAGTACCATTCTAAATCAAATTGAAAAATATATAAAATTTTTTTTGCCACTTTGAATGCCTTTCTCTCAAATGTTAACCCTCCAATTGAGAAAGGTAAGGAAGGGAATATGCTCTTCTTCGATTGGCCAGCAAAGAGTCTATTTGTGCTCTCTAGTTGTACTACATATTCTATTGCAAACACCCTATTTGTCACATGCATTGGAAGTTTGTGGGGTTGCAGTTCTGACCCATAAAACCTTATTACAGTGTATTCTTCCATTAAGCACCAGTCAGCCAATTGAACTGTGCTTCCAAGTTGGATGCAATCCCTACATGAAGTAGACAATTTGGGCATTGGAGTGCTTGTTATTTTTTTGTACAATGGTGCCAAAAAGAAGTCTACAAAATTATTGTAATTACTTCTGTTATCATACATTCTTATCTGAGGTGTCCAGTTATATATTGGACTTGGAGTACCTGTCGGTGTCCCCCTCTGAATTTCAAGCTTGTTGCCGTTGCTCATTAAAATTGTAGCATGCTTGGCTAGTAGAAGATAACACAAGTAGGTTGTGAACCTAAATGTCTTAGAATTGCCCCTTTTAATCAATGCTAATTGTTCTTGCATCGATTGAACCACGTGTCCAACAAAATTATATCTTACTGGTTCATTGACACAATGGATATCCCAAATGAATTGAAGAATGCTGGCACCCACTTCCCTATTGTTTTCTAGTCCCAGGCAAAATGCTAGCGAGGATATAGTATCTTGAACCCATGGCACAAAGATGTTAAAAGCATAAGGAAGCTTGTGGTTCTCACCCAATGAACCCTTTTCGTCTGCAATTATTAGACCCTTTATAAATGAATCTTTTGCATGTGGCGGGACTACCTCATATTGCTCTGCCAGCAATCCTAGGTCAATATGGACATTACAGTTTTGTCGGTCAAACCCTAGGTCTAGCAAACTGAGAAATTATTTCTCGGTTATTGATAAAATTTCTTCCTGATTATTTTTATTCACAATTGCTTTTCTTTCTTCATCATAAGTTTCTGCACAAATCAAGACAATTTTTGGGCAAGGGAAAACTTCGAGTAACAACATGTAACCCAAACCAACATCCCACGAAGCAACTTTATTGGTTTTTCCACCTACTGCTGGGTTAAATTTTATAAAATTAGGCCTCTTTGGCCCAATTTCCTTACTGCACAATGCATATTTAATTGCTATAAGTCTCCTTTCACCATCGATAACAGGATCATAAACATCGTGATACTCATCAGTGAAACCAGAGATTTGTACTAGTTTTTTGTAGTCTATTAAAGTTTTCCCATCTTCTTGCCCTTGCCCTTGAGTTTTCACTTTCCCCATTGTTCTTTTGAAGAATGAAACAACACAGATATTTACTAACAAAATCATAGAAAACCCCAATTGTAAATTGTAATTTCAAAATCAAGTTAAACTAAATTTTTGACATTACAAAATCGGGATGCATCAGGCTAGATATCTTACCCGAAATTAAACTTTGAAATCTGGATAAAAAGAAGTTACAACGGCTAACTCTAAGGCTCTCACAAATTACAGTCTCAAAATCTTCCGCGACGGTTCAACAGTTATTTTTAGCTCTGCTACTAAGAGTAATGTTAAAAAGCTTTTGTTAAATGTAAATTGTAACAGTATATAATTATACTTATTACTATAATGGTAATGTTACACGTAAACTTTCTAAAACATACAACGTGTAACATAATCTTTACAAAACATAACACGTAATCTTTTCATCGAATTACACATCAACGTGTCACGTTTCCAGAGTGAGTTTTCAGAAAAGATTTTTGAAACCAATAGTACTTCCGAAATACAACTCCAACCATTCATCTCTCGAAATCCAACGATTGTCATGATTTTAAATATTAATAATTTAATACACAGTAATAGCTTATCCATGAAAATTGAACCAGTCACCATTAAATGATAAAGTTTGGAAACATTAAAATATTACATGAAACAAAAGTGTAATGCAATTTTTTTATATTATATAAGACCATATCTATTAACGATTCTTATAATCAAAACAAAAACAAAAAGCAGTAGCACTTCAAATTTATTAAAATATTTTCATATTATATTTTTCAACAATTTACAATTTATATCATTTCAAAAACTCTGGTAAGCTACTACCACCAGAGGGAGACACAGTAGAGGCCAAGGGACTAGAGAGTAGACTGTAGAGACTGGAGAGTAGAGAGTAGAGGGGCTAGAGAGTCGTAGACTCAGGGACTATCTGACTAAGGCTCCCTTCCTTCTGTGTAGAAGTCTGAAGAGAGGAGAATCTCAAAGAATTGATCTAGCCATTGATAGTCCCCAGGTTCGTCTAGTAGGTACCACTTTCGGAGGAAATCCCTCCCAATTTTTCCTCCCGATGACGGTTGAGTTGCTTAGCATCAAGGTTCAGAAGGAATGGTTTCCTAGGAACAACTCCTAGTTCTAGAATCTTAGACAAATCATTTGCCCAAGGAATTCCAACCCCAATTTCAGAAAATACGACAACATGCACATCATCGCCGAGGTACTCTTCTTTGAAAACTTTCCTTAGAAGCATAATCATATCCACCTTTCCCCCCCCCCCCCCAGGTCCAACAGAAAAGCCAAGAATTGAGATGAAATGTCAGTGGTGACTCTATACCTAGTCTCGCTCTCCAAAAATTCACGTCCAAGCACCATTCTTATAGCCTCCTTGGTGAAGGCTCCGAACTCCATAGTAACAGACGCTAGGATTGGGTCTGTGACCAAGCCCAAAAAGGCCTTCCGGTCCTCCAAGGCAATGCATCTCAAATGAATTAGAGTTTCCATTCACAGACTATTCTCACAAATATGCTTTCATAGAGAACCTAGCACTCGTAGACTATTCTCACAAATATGCTTTCACAATCGTAAATTAACGAGCATAGATCGATCTATTTATAACTCCTGATTGTAAATCATTCCCCTAAAGATCTAATTAAATCGCAAGATAATTGCTAACTGTCCAAATATCTCCAAATCTTTCATATTTAATGCAACACTGGGTGAAATTGAAAACAACACTTATGATAAGACATTTTCTATCTTGGGAATAATGAAGGTCAAAAGGCTCACTCCATGCAGGTGGACATAACAATTGTTTATTATAAAAGAACCATAAAACCTGTACCCACTCGGCAGAAACAAGAAGCAAAGTACGTTACCTATGAAATGGCGGCAGGAAATGAAGCTTTACCATTGATTTAAGATCATCGAACGGTCAAAAAATAATGTCCTTATATGACATGACATTTTCATTCAGGCATTAACTTTAAGGCATTAATCAATCGAGGTATTGAATAGTTATTATTTATATGATGTCACACATATCTGTCAGCGAAAATTGAAATGCGCCATCAAAGAAACCATTAATTCACATTACTTTAACTGATGTCGTGACTCATCTACTCATCGCCATTAATTAATCATGAAACGTGGTATGACATGTAAGGTGAATTTCGGGCCTATTGTTGGTCTTCAGAATATTTAGGGTTAAACCTCGGCGGAATCATGACACGTGGTATGACACCATGTGAAATACCATGTGTCATGATTCCACCGAGGTTTTTCCGTAAATATTCTGAAGACCAACAATTGGCCCGAAATTCACCTTTGGCCGTTGATATGTTGTAAATCCAACGAACGTGTGTTGTGTGTCATAGTGATGGGAGTGGGACCCGATGCAACTTCAACATCAAATCACAACTATTAGATTAAGAGAGATGAACAACGGAAGGTTTCTTTCGGAGGGAATGGGTGCGTTAACTCCTTTAGTGAAAAATCTCTCCGAAATTATTCAATCGCCATACCAACTATAAATATTTGAAAACCATTCGCCGTGACAAATATATTAATTCAAATATTTGGAAAATAGTTTCACCATATTTTTATAAAAATGGTATCCATTATTTAAATATTCACCAACCAATATCCATATTTTGACACATACGCCATCAATATTAATAATGTATTAAAAAAAAAATTATAGTCGCCATTTTTTTATAAAAATTGTGTACACTATAAAAAAATTTGCCACCAAATATCCATATTTTGATAGATAATTCGCCATCACTATTAAAATTTTTCCCCCCAAAACACATGTGATTCGCCACAATTTTATACTTTTCGGGAGGGGGGGGTTCCTTAAAGTTATCCCTAAAGACTAGACATTGCCCAAGAAGTGGAAGTCTTGAGTCAGTTTATGGAAAATCCGGGCAAGACACAATGGGATGTGCCCATGAAAAGAGTTCTGAGATATTTGAAGGGTACATCACAGTATGCATTGTGTTGTCAAGGTAACTCACTCAATTGAATCAAACAAATCAGTTAGCATTCAAGCCTATGTGGATGCTAATTGGGTTGGGGACATTGATAGAAGAAGATCTGCCAGTGGATATGTATTCATGGTGAATGGTGTTGCTATCAGTTGGATGATAAAATGATAGAGTGTAGCCACGTTATCGACAACTAAGGCAGAGAGTATGGCATCTACTCGTGTGTTTTAAGAAGAATTTTGGCTTAACCACTTCTGTTCTGATGTTGGTTATGATGTAGGTAGAATTACAATTTTTTGTGACAGTCAGAGTGCAATATGTTTGGTGAAGAATCCTACTTTTCATGCTAGGATAAAACACATTAATGTACAATATCATTTTGTTCGTGACATGGTCGAAGATGGAAAGGTAAATCTAGAACAGGTTGGCACTTAGGAGAATGTTGCAAATGCATTGACATAGCCAGTGAACACAATTAAGTTCAAATGGTGCATAAGCTTGATGGGCCTTAAAGCCCCTCACTCTTGTTAGCATTGTTGAGTAACTCCATACTTCGTCAAGTGAGAGATTGTTGAGTGATGAAGTACGAAGGCCTCACCGTATGGTGAAAGTGAGATCACCATAAGGTGAGTTTGTCATACATGGTGTCATCATATGGAGTATGAAGTTCATAGGGTGTGACATCTCTCTGAAACGTACGGTAAGACTCATTCTTGAGTCCACATTGGCATATGGTCATGTTGAGTGTACAGTGAACGAGGAAGAGGTACGATGAGGCTAGTACGTTGGAGCCAAGTGCAATGAATCTAGTACAAGTACCATAGTTTGATTCAGTGCTAGTTTTGACGTGGTGTCACTTCTGGTATAGTGCCATGTATAGTACCAGAGTGTAGTGATGCCTGGCAATTGGATGAATGGAAGTTGGTTGTTTGTTACGATTAACATACCGAATTATGCAACGAATTGTAGTGTGCATAAATGGCTACAAGATTTGTAAGAAATGGGAGTAATGAATGGAAATCAGGTTTCTTGTAAGAAAATCTAAGCCTGTGTAAAAATTTGGAGTGCATTGTATGTAAATTTGTTTACTGTAATACAAAGTTGCTTGAAGGTTTTGGGGTGGTGGGTTTTTTCCCAAAAGGGTTTTCCCACATTAAATCTGGTTTTTCTCTGTGTATCTTGTGTCTAGTAGTTTCATATTTCATTTACTTACACATCTCTGAAATTCATAGTTGCTTATTTCCTTGTCAATTTGGCATTCAAAAAGTTTTTCTGCACTACTGCTTTCCTTACAGATTCATGTAGTATCCTCTTAGAATGTTGATATGAATGATCACTCATTGTGATGGATATGGAGATATAAATTGGAATTGTTAGGATTAATTAGTTATCCTAAAATGTACCATGATCCCATAACCATTTGATCAACAATTTATCTCATTATTATGAAACAATAGCTACTTCTTTTTACCAAACTGATTAAACATTCATAATTTGATTTCTATTGAAAGGAAATAATTCGAATCTAAATTGCAATCTCATAAAGTTTGATTGAAGAATGTTTAGTACCACTATTGTTAGGGTTTGTTATATTGTTTCAAATGGGTCTCAATGCTTCTTGCTTGAAAATGCACTTGGATCCCAAAATTTATTTTCATCTTTGTCTTTGTGTGATTTCAAAATGACGAGTTTGTTTAATTCAAAGAGTGGGTTGTCATAGGCTGTGTTCATTTCAAATTCAAACAAAGGATTATAAATAAGTTGAATATTGTATTTGCTTCTAAAATCAGTGTATATTTTCTTCCAACCTTTCTCTATCTGATTCATTTGGACAATCATTCAAGTCATTATCATCTCCTTTGTTTGCATCATGTTCCATGAAGTACTTGATTACCATGCCTTGTCTCTTTGATGGTGATGCCTCATCTATGCTTCTTATCTTTTTATTTGTAATTATTTGGAGTTTCATTAGCTTAAGACGATCTTCTATTTCTATTCAACATTTTGTATTTTATTTTTTCATACCTTTAGTATTAACATCCCTTGTTTATCAACTTTAAGACGATGAAGTGAGATACTCAAAGTAACCTTTGGTTTACTTGTATTACTCATCTTATTCATAACTATGGATGAAAGAGTGGTGGTTAATATGCTCAAAACCCAAATAATGATATTCTATTATCCTTTGTGCATGATTCTTATGATGTTGTGAGGCCATCCTCATCATTCTTATGGAGCCATGTACTAATCTCATTTGTGATACATGATGATTCAATAGCCTCTCTTCTCTTTCTTTTCACTTGTGGCTTTGTGAAATATCCTTGTAGTGCTTGATGAGAATCTCTTCCATTGTCCTTTCTTAGGGTTTCATGTTCTACAACTACACATTCTCCTTTCGGTGTAATCAAAATTTGCACCATACTACAATGACTTTGTGAATGGGGCTATGGATGCTAACAGATCTTCCCGCGTGAAGACCATTTCAAATGCCACGAATGTGAATGGGGCGTCTACTCTACATGTCATTTCAACAGTTCCCTTCATTGGTGTTCTGAGTGTTGTCCATGTTAAGTTGCCAACTGAGGGTGTTTTGGGGACCGCTTCCTCTGGCCTGGATGTTACGAGGATTTTGCCCCCCTATGGAATCCTTGAGCCCTCTTCTTTGTGTGCTCAACCTGGTTTGGCTTCTTCTACTCTTCTTGTTGGGAATTCTGCTACAACCTCCTAACTTGGGTTGGAGGTTGTTTTTTTTTCTCTTGGCACTGGTAGTTTTGGTCATGGGGCTATTAAGGATGGGGTTCCAAAAATTTTTTTGTTGTTATTGGTGGAATGAGCTATGCTCATGTTGCCAAATCTATTGCTACCATCCCTTCAAAGGTGAAAACTCAACCTGTTTCTTGTGCCAAAAATATCCCCTATGGTGGTTTGTGGTCAAATATTGTGGACACTGTGGATTTCTACCAACGCTATGGGTTGGTTTGCAGATTCGCGAGCCTTTGGCCCTCTCTTCTGAATTTGTATTGTTGGGTAACTAAGTCTTGGAGAACCTTAGTCTCTAGTAATGTTAAGTTATTCCCTTGTGCAAAAGGATTTTTTATTACTTCTTTTTCTTCTTCTAAAGATTGTGATTTGGTTTTGAACAAGTTGTGGGTTTGGGTGAATCACTCACTCTTTGCCAAACCCTCGATAGTATTCTTCAATCCTCTTACTAAACCACTTAATGTGCATTCAGTGTGGGTTCACCTTCTTAATTTTCCACTCCATTTCTGAGAGATGTCATTCTTTGAGGTGCCATCAAAAAATCTATTGATCATTTCCTAAAGGTGGATGAAGCTATGACCACTATGGGCCATTCTACTTTTGCCCGCATTTTGGTTGATATGGATATCTCCACACTACTTTTGGGGGATGTGGTTCTCATGGTTGAGGAGAGGCCAAAGACTCAAGCGCTAGATTATGAGGGTCTTCCCTTCCCTTGTTGGCACTACTTCTCTACTGGGCATATGGCTACCAAATGCGCTCTTCTACATCAGAAAGGTGTTGCTACTTGGTGGAAGGATGCAAGTGATGATCATTTGATAGTTTGTGCTTTTGATTCTTCCTCTGAGGATTCATAGGATGTTGATGAAGGGGAAACCCCTATTGAAAATTTGGATGTTCCCCCTATTGTAGATCAGGGTCAAATTTCTGTTGTTGATCTAAGTCTTTCTCTAGCTGCAACTTTGGATGTTGTCCCTACTACTATAGGTGCAACCTCCTCTGGTTGTGAGGACCTTTCCTGATGGATGTTCTTCAAGGTGTGCTCACACAAGTTCTTTTAGGACCTTGCTTTCCCTATCTCCAAAGAATCCTATTCTCTCCTAGGATCTTACTAGTCTCAAGTATTCAACCTAAGACCTCTCAAACTCTATTCTAAGAGTCAACTTCCTTGTGTTTGGCCTTGAAGGACATCAACCATTTATTTTTGTCTCAATGCTTTCTATCACCTAGAAGACTCTAAGTGTTTCTTCACCATAAACTGACATTGGGGTTGCAGGGGGTCCATTCCTCTTGAAAACATTCATTTTCCTTCCATTTGACTCCATTTTGATGGATCTCAAGGTTCTTCCTTATCGGATTCAAAGACTAGCTTTATGGAGACCTATTAGGCCTAGTATTTCCTTGTAGCCCTTTGTAGGGTCCTTTCCCTACTTCTTGACAGATCTTTCCAAAGGACTTGCAAAATTTTTTAGATATTCAAGTGCCCTTTTGGAAATTGTTAAAGATTCAGGAGGTTTTAGGGTTCTAAGGCCTTCGTACAGGGGCTTCCTACAAAGTAGGGCTAATAGGGCTAATAGGCCTATTTTCAAGGGCTTTACTAATTTCTTGTTAAAAAACTAAACAAGTGGATTGGTCAGTGCCCAATCTCACCAACATATAATGAAATGTTCATAAGCCACCTGGAACCATACTTGTTCCGTACTTTGCTTCTTTCCTGTGCATGCAATCGACCATTTCTTCACTGTCACACCTCTAACTGGGAACACTAGTCTTGCCTAGGGCATGAATTTAAAATTTGAAGCTTGAATCTTTAGGTCTCCTTCCTTCACATACATACTATACATAGGCTCCCCTAAAAAAATCATCCACCCTTAGGAGATTCCCATGGTTAGATTTCATGAGGGAGCAATGGAAGCACCAACCACTCAAGACAGGACCAGTAGACTCCCTAGTTACTAATTAATTTATAAATGCCACTAAACGAACTCTCGAGTACTTGCACAAAGAATGAAAAATCCCTACCAACACATATCTAATGCTACTTCAAAGAGTTCAATCCATCTAGTTACACTGTCATTCAAAAGTGCTTGGATATGTCTTCAAAACCAGAATTGCAGAGCTTCTTTCTATTTCAAAAACTTTCTTACATTCACTACTACCTTGAGAAATGAGCCATCAGGTATCATAAGATACTCATTCCACCATTTTAGGCCTTGGCATTGATTTCCCATTCCTAGAATGGAGGGGATCCTATGTGGCCAAGTTGCATGCAACATTTGCACAAAGTTGCAAATGTTGTCATAACAACTTTTGGCATCTTTTGTATTTATGAGGCAACCTATATTCTAGGTCTTCTATCCCATTTAGTTCAAAGAAATCACATCATTTAAGCCTAAAAAGACATCTTTCCTACTATGCCAAGATCTAATACACATTTAAGCCCATTTCCCTAATCAAGCCAAAACTAAACATTAAGCCACCTAACTAGACTAGGTTGGATTAGACACTAACTATCAATCCACCTAGTCACACACTTTGAAAGACCTACTAAGGTCCAAAATAAACACACTTTGACTTGGCAAAGGTCAGATACAAGCCAAAATAGTTCAAGACTAGGAGGTTAGCCTAGGTGCTCCTACACCATTTCCACTCCTACTGCTCTTACTTATGCTCTGCACCAAGTTTTTGCTGACACTACTCAACTTGTTCAACACTCTACCCATTTTTGGTAACAGTTGACCTAGCAGAGTTGTCTTTGTTGGGAAGCATTAGGATATCATCTCCTGGACAATTTTTTGACAACGTAGGAAGAGCTCTCGCTCATCTTCTTTTGTGGTGTGAGTTTGGGCCTTCCTTTAAAGGGCTTATAGCCCTTGTGCTATGTATTTTATCTTTTTAACCAATATTTGTGGTGTTGGCTATGTGTTGTTAATGGCCAATTTTTTTTCCTTTCAGGCCTTTTTTTTGTAAGGGTTTGCCCCCTTATTAGGTTGCTTTAATAATTAAAAACTAATAACTTTTGAGGGATAATATCATATCAATTCATATGCTTGGTCTTGAAAACTATCGATACTTTAAATACTAATCACCTAAAATTTAGATGTTTTTGTTACTTGTATTTAATAGTCCTCGCGTCATTTCCTTATTTATCGATGCTTGTTAATTTTCTTATCGATGATTTTTTCCCTTTATAGACTTTGATCATTATTTTTTCATATATTCATGGAAATCAATTATGGTTATCACTTATATACTTCACATCCTTTTTCATTTGAGTCAATGTCATATTTCCTCCTTATATCTCAACAAGGTGTCACTTTATACATATTAACCTTAATTGTTGTCACCAATAATCACACATGGTATTTATATCTAGTTACTGATAATGCACATTTACTATTCTTATTTGTAGTATGCTTTCCAAGTTGTTTCTTTATGTAAATCATCTTCAAGGATGTTTATAAATAGTTGACTATATATGATTTTGTGCTCATTATTGCAATTTTGTCTCTTCAGAGACTTCACAAAATTGAGTTATTGTATTCGTCTGATGTGCAAAGTTTAGGGACATTATAGTCTCCCCCTCTTGAAAAATGCTTGCCCACAAGCATTCTTATATTTCCATGATGGTTCTTGGATCCCAAATAAATATGTAGAATGATTCAACATCTATTGCTTTTTGTTGATGTCTTTGAACTTATCATGCAATTCATTCATTAGGTGGACTTCAAAATTCTAAAGGTTAGAGAACCAATGGTCCACAATGTAATTAGGTTGACTATCCAAAAGAATGTACTTATAATGCTTATCATTAAAGTGATTAACCCAATGTAGCATAGACTCTTTACAAGGATGTCCTTTGATAATCTTAAGCTTCTATCCATGATTGAATGTCTGCTATTCATTAACCTTTGAGCTCCAATGAATAACAAAATTCAATTTTGTCCTTGTGTATCATCACGTAGATGCTTTTTTGTTATGATATCAACAATATGACTTTAATGTCCAATTGGTGAATGTCTCTTTGGAGGTATTGGGGAGTTTTTAATGGACTCAAACTTCATTAATGATAAAAGAACATTGTTCAACAATAGAATCAAAAGCCTTGTACCTTCTTCCAAGATGTCAATAGAAGAAATTTAAATCTTCCAATCTGTCACATTGATCTTGATGATGCAGGTGGAATCACATATCATCCTCTTAGGATTTTGATATGAATGATCATTCATTTTGATTGATGTACATATATGAATGGTACTTGTAGGATTAATTAAGTCACCTAAAATGTAACATGATCCCATAACCATCTGATGAACAATTAACCTCATCATTATGCAACACTAGTTATTTATTTTTACAAAAACTTACACATTCATCACTTGATTTATGTTGAAAGGAAAGAATCCAAATTTGAATTGCAATATCATAAAGTTTGATTCAACAATGTTTAGTGCCACCATTTTTGGGGTTTGTTATGTTGTTTCAAATGGGTCTCAATGGTTCCTTGTTAGAAGATGCACCCGGATCCCAAAATCTACCTAGATCCCAAATTCTATTTTTATCTTTGCCTTTATGTGATTTCAAAATGACTTCTTTAATTAATTCAAAGATTTGGTTTTCATAAGTTATTTTCATTTCAACTTCAAACAAAGGATTATGAATGAGTTGAAGATTGTCTTTGCTTAAAAAATCAAACATATTTTCTTCCACCCTTTTCTATCTGATTCCTTCAGACAATCATTCAAGTCATTAATATATTCTTCGTTGTAATCATATTCCATTAAGTGCTTGATTACCATGCCTTGTCTCTTTAATGGTGATGTCTCATATGTGCTTCTTATTGTGTGATGAAGTTATTCACCTGCATGAAATTAAGGTCTACTAATATCAATTTAATCAAATACAATGCAAATTTAACTAGAATTGAAATTATGATCTATATTATCCCATGGTTCTCTAGAAAGAAGTGGTAAATGAAGCTCTTAGCTTAGATCCTCACTAGTGACACCTCTAAAATGAGAAATTATGCTGCTATTATGCTTATGCTATGCTTCTATGATGATTCTAGCTCAAGAATGATGAAATTATGATACTAAATGCTCAAGAATGCTCAAATTGCTCTTGGAAATGATCTCAATTGCCTATAGTAACAATGCTATGCAAATGAAATTCCAAGATGGAAATGCTCTCCAAAATGCCTCATACTTATAGTAATTTCCCAAGGGTAGGGGGTGGAGTGAAATAATCATGGTTATCCCTTGGTTGAGTCAAAAACTTTGCATTGTCCATAAATGGGGGGACAAATGAGGGGACAAGCCTTTAAATGGTTTCAAATATTTGGATTATTTAAATGTTTTGAGTGATTTGTGTCTTTTTGTCCTTAATTTTCATTGGTTCATCACTTTGTTGAAAGAAATTAGGAATATTTAAATTCAATTAATTAATTAAATTTAGCCATGGAAGGGTAATAGGTCCATTTTGATTTTTGATTAAAACCACTATACAATTAATTGATTAAAATCAATTACATAGTGTTTTTGGCCCTTTTAAGATTCGATTTAATCATTTAACATCATTATTTAATTTTTCCTTTGCTTTAATTTCTTTTGTCCCTTTTTATTTAATTATGTCCATTTCAATGCATTTTAATGATTTTGAGCCATTTAATTGATTTTTGCAATTTAAAAGTATTTGTCCAATTTTACGCGTCTACAAATGCCCCTCTTTGAATCAATGTGCGAAGAACATTGGTTCAAAGATCCTTTTGAGTCTTGATTGCTGATTCCTGATTGTTGGTTCCTGATTGCTGGTTCTTGATGTGATTGATTGCTAATTCTTGATATATTTTTTTTTATGATGCCCCACTGATTTCATGATGTTTGATTACAACTTTGATTTGATACCCTGATGCCCCCTCAGAAATTAAAACATATTGATAGTTTGATAGAAGAATTTTGATTTGATGTTTGGATTGATTGAGTTACATTGAATATGTTTTCATTTCTGAAAAATATTATTGATAAGTCACAATTCACAAATTGTACGTCCAAGATAGATAGGTCTGTTGTAGTTAAGCAAAACAAGTGAGTATGATAACAGGATAATGATACCAATGAATGTGATTTGTCAATCTGACAGGATAGTAAAACTGATAGGATAAATCAATCAGTGTGAAAACCGATATGATTTGATACTGCTGCTTCGTTCTCAGGACACAGAGAAACAAACGATGGTACTGGGTGTGATTTCTTGATACTTTTGATAGAACTGATGTAAAATGATTCATTGATAGAAAATACTAATATGATTCCCTTGATATGCAAAACAAGCACATTTTCGTAAGTTATACATATCGTCCCTAGCTTCTTGGATATTAGATTTATGGATCTTCCTTGTTGTTGATTGTGTATCAAGTTGATGTTTTATTGATCAGGACGTAGATGTTCCACTTTGATGACCTTGTATCTTTGATTATACAGATTTGATGGATCATTGATGTGATGAACATTTATATGATGATATGGACTTTTCTTGATTCCCCTTTTTTGATTGATCAAGATTGATAACTGAACCCCTTTTCCTTTGGACAAATTACTACAAACCAATGCACTTAACCTAACATGATAAATGCAATTAATCTAACATGATAATGCAATGCAATGCAGCTAAGTGTCACTAGCTTTTAGCAAAGAAATGTTGTGAGGATAAATTTTCATCATTGAGCATTTTGGGACCGGAAAGAAAGTACAACCATCACTGACCACATCATGATGATATGAATACTGCTTTTTATCGCTTTTGGTAACCTCATTTTGAAACTAGTACAACCCTCACTAGTTGGATGACCAAACTATGGGAGTATGAATACCCTTTTCAACGGATTCAATGTTGCAATTGAATTTTGGTAAACAAACAAAGGTCAACCTTCCACCCTATATGAAAGTCCTCGATGGTTCTTTGGTGACCATGTCATTAGATGAATTCACATAAGTTGTTGGATCTCCCTCAAGAAAGTCACTTCAAAGACAAGAAAAATATCATGTCTCTATCATGGCCAATCTAGTTGAAACATCATCGATTGGCTAAAAGATGTGATAAAAAGTCAATTTCATAAAGATTATCAAAAGAAAGCTTCAAGTGTTTTGCAATGTTTCATGATTTTCAAAAAGTATTTCCAAGCATTTTGATCTTTAAGGTGTTGTCAATTTTTAATCCTGAATAATAAAGTCAATGAAGGCTCAAGGATCTTGTTGTAGGATCAAATACTTGGGTTTGAACAATGATATCCATCAAAGGTTCATGAAAATCTCTCTTCTGAAGCTCTGATAAGTCTCTCGCTGATGTGACCGAATATAGCACTATTGAATCCGTTCGAGTTTACTGCATTGCTTCATGTGAATTGATGTTTGTTTGTTGAAATCTGCTGATTAAGATCAAATGCCTTTGATTGGATAGGAAAAATGTTGGACTTGAGAAAAATTCCAAAATATTTCAAAAGCTCAGTTTATGAAAGATGTAGCTCAAAGCACTTTATGTAAACATTTTTACCATCTCTCAAACAAGATCACATTGGTTTGCCCACAATGTATAGCAAGATATAGGACATGAATGATGGATTTGCAAGCTAATGGATTAGAGATGGAAATACCATGATGGATGAAGTATGCGAATGTGACCCGTAGGACCATCTCCTCAAGAGTACCCAAGCTAAGGAAAAATGATATAGCAATGTGAAGCATGTTTTTGGATAAGCCATGAAAGCCAAGGATGCAGTGCTAGATAGCCTATAGGATAACGATCTGCTGTCATGAAAATGAGGGATCCAAAAGAAGTGGACATGCCAAGAAGTTTCTGATAACAAATTTTTGTACTTTAAGTTCTTCATTTTGATCAAGGCCACGGGTCACTTTGGGTAAGATGTGGATAGGATACCACAATCAAGATAAAGGAGTGATGGAGGTTATGCAGGGATGTTTTGGGATTATGGAAGGACTATCAAGGAATAATGAAGGTGAATTTGGGATAAGAAAGATCATGATAGGGTGACTTGAATGCAACAAGTACATAAGCTGATGTAAAGGATAACGGATGTCAAGATACTTAATGCTCATGGATGTGTTCAACCTTGTCAAGATGAAGGTGATAGAGGAAATATGGATGACACTTGCCCCCAAGTGTAGAGTGCAAGAAGGAGGAATTACGCATGACGCCTGTTTGCCAGGTTTTCATCATGGTATATAGATTTTTTTCTCTTTACTTTTACTACCTAGGTGCCTATTGCTAGGTTTTCACCAAGACACTTATTTTTTTTCTTTTCTCTTTTTTTTTTTTTTTTTTTTTTGTATTTTTCAATATTTTCCCAACATCAGAATCTTTGGACAATGCCCCTTTGAAAGATATGCTATAATAAAACATGGGTATGACTAGGATGCTCAAAGATATTGATAAGAGAGATGGAAGTACGAAAAATATGCATTGGAAAATGAATATGAGGATAAGAAGAAGGTATGTTGTAGATGGGAATGTTGGCAAGATCAACTTCGACACACACTTTGAAGGGTGGGGGAATGATGGAGGAACAATAGATGATAGAGATAAGGATCTTCTTGAGGTAGTGGGTTTTGGGATGTAGGAACTCAAATCAGACTTGGAAAATGGAAGATGTTTGGAAGGAGATGGAATGGAAGCCTTTGGAAGCTTGAATGTCAATTTTGATTTTTCTTTTGTGTGCAAGTCTTTCAAAAGTGACTTGGGAATCCACCTATTCTTTGATTTTTCTTCCTTTTGTGATGCTTTTAAATGCACTTCTTCAATGAGGGATTTAGGAACCCACATTTTATTTTTTTCTTTTTACTTTGTGGACCTTTGCGGCCTTTTGGATATTTCATTTTTCTTTTCATTCACATGTCGATTAGGTGGGACATTGTGATTTTTATACCCATATGGATTCTTGGATTTTTGATTGTTATATTGCACATCAAAATTGTTTCCAAAAGACTTAGGAATTGTGGATGAATAGGAATAATATGGAGGGTTCATATGGATTGGTGTTTGGACATTCTTCAAGTATGCGTGTCTTCGTTGATCTTGATACATGGTAGGGTGAGTGAATGGATAGCTAGGGATGATAGGAATGGAGGATGGAAGAATATATGGACCTAATATGGATGGAAGGAATGAAGACTTTTGTTTTGGGACATAAGAACCCAAAATGGATTTGGAGGATAGTGAAGGCATGTGGTTGCGTTTGAATGGTGGGATATAAGGTGCGAAAGAGATATCAATATCTTTGGAAGGAGCTGCATCGCCAAGGTTCTCATCTTTAAGATTTATCTTTATACTAATAGGCTCATGAGTATCTTTGATAGGAACACATTTGATAGGATCAACTGAAGCTCGAAGGGATTTATTATCATGCAAAGGATTTGGAAGAATGATGGTTTCTTGAGATGAACATGGAGGAATATGACAAGGAAATGATGGGATACTTCGATCTTGACAAGGAACTTCAAATGGTGTAGAGAGGGTATTTTGCTCTTGATTTTCAATATGCTCATTGGAAATTGTGGAAGGAATATCTTGATCTTGCTTGGGAAGTGGAGAAAATATGGAACTTGAAAGGGTACATTGTTCTTGGAATGAAAGGATATCATCTTGAAAGACATGAAAGGATGCACGAGGATCATCACAAGGTTCTATGGATATGGGACCTTCATTAAATATGGGAGGGGATTGTCTGTAATCTTGATCTTAATCTTTATCAACATTTGTTTCTTTTTTCTTTGGATTATCCTCTTGACATGGGGCCACTTCTAAGGACAAGATAGATGTTTGGATATGTGTGGGGGATGTTTGGAAGAATGATGTAGAATCCTCTTGAATGGGTATAATAGGTATTGAAGCACATGAAGCCTTGGGGTCCAAGATCTTTGAAGCATGGAAACAATCTGCAACAAGATATAAGTTAGCTTGGGTTTCTTTTAGAGGTAGCCCTTGAGGGTAAACATAGTCAACTTGAAAAGTGTCATCATTAGGCTGACTCTTTGATGGAGGAATTTTGGATAGTTGTGAATCTTTGTGAGATGACCGAAAGATGAAAGGATTACTCTTGCTATATGGAGAATCTTTGCTAGACAGAGGTTTGTGAGATGGACGAAGGATGAATGGATTACTCTTGCTATATGGAGGTTTATGCATTAGATCTTGCTTGAGAGTGGTACCTTTCTCTTCATACTCTTTATTATCTTGATCACAATTAGATTTATCATGAAATTTCCTTTGATCCAAGATAAGTTTGTTTCTCTTAAACACTTCTTTTTGTGAGGAGGATGAAGATACAGATGGCTCATCATTATAAAGAAAAGGACACCTTGATCTTAATGATGGCTTTTTAGATGATGTCTCTTTTTGATTTTCCTCATTTTCCCACAAGGTTGATGTATCAAAATTATGAGGAAACTTAGCTCCTGATTGAGCTAACTTCATGAAGTATGCTTCTTTATCCTTCTTCAAAATTAATTGCAATGTTTCCACAAATATGGGATCCAGGATTGCTTCTGAAACTTCTTCTTCAGATATCTCATCATTTTGATTCCAATGCAGATTCTGATATGAGGAAAATGAAGATATGGATGGCCTATCATTATAAAGAAAAGGACACATTGATCTTAATGATGGCCTTTTAGATGATGTCTCTTTTTGTTTTTCCTCATTTTCCCACAAGGTTGATGTGTCAAAATCATGAGGAAGCTTAACTCCTGCTTGAGCTAACTTTATGAAATATGCCTCCTTATCCCTCTCCAAAACTAATTTCATTATCTCCGTAAACATGGGATCTTGGATTGCTTCTGAAACTTCTTCTTCAGATACTTCATCATTTTGATTCCTATGGAGATATTGATCTTGACTTTGATAATTTTGCTCCATAATAGGTTTGATTTGTTTCTCAAATAGACTCATCATTATAAATGTTTTTCAAGGATATGATCTATTTGTTGCACTGATAAAGAATATCTTTGAAAAGGGTATCCAAAAGTGATTTCAAAATTTTTCCAAACCCTCGGGAAATACTCTCTATTTTCCCTTTTGTGTTTCTGGGCGTCATTGGCCTGAGTGTAGGCGTGACCAAAACTTCTGTATGCATGCACTGGTTTATTGTTAGGCGACACACTATAGGTTACTAGGCGAGACTTTGTTAATGCCAAGCGGGTTTCCAATTTTTCCAGGCGTGTTTGAAATTTTTCTAAGCATGACTTCAGTATGTCTACGCGTGTTTAAACAAGTCACAAGTGTGACTGAACCTCTAATAAGCGAGTGTGTTTTGTGCACAGGCGGCACTTCTTTGACCAGGGTATAAGATTTTGAATTTTTAAAATGTGTAAGATCAGTCTTTGGAAATTTATGTGTTTGAAAATAGAAAAACAAGCGCAACACACACATCACTTTGTCATCATGTCCCTAAAAACATTCTAACATGTATGTTCTCTGATGTTTTTCACAAGTATATCACAATAAAGAATTCCAAACAGCCTACCTAAAGTCAATTTTGGCTTGTAAACATGGCTCTACAAGGTGGCCTTGCTATTTTATCCAGGTTTTAATAAATATTCCGTTCAAATAGACTTCAATCTCTCATCCTCCAAGGAGACTTCCCATATGCACCAAAGTATGATTTTGCGCAATCCGTGAGGACTACTAGAGAAAGGTTGAAAAATTAAAATCCGTTTGTCATGCACCCCATTAAGGATACATGTATTTCATTTTAGAGTGGGTCGGATTCCCGCGGCAAAAGCGAGTGTATCCCACTTTGGGTTCTCCCTCTCACTGGCCTCGTTAAGGCAAACTTGGGAGGCGAGCCCACTATTGCTCTAGCATATATATGAAAAACAAGAAATGAACTTAGGCCGACAAGTTTGGGAGTTTGGTTCACTCAAAGAGTGAAGAGCATATCCCTATTGTCTTTCTTTGTTCCACACACTTAGACACACATTTGTTTTTTCCCAATCTCTTGACAAGGAGATTCTTAGAATTGAAGTGTTCCTATCTTATTTTCAGCTTATATCCAAATGAAATGCTGCAATCTAATCAAATGCAAGCTTGATTAGGAGAATACCTTTTTCTTGTAGCTAGCATAAAGCTAGGGGCATTTTTGTCATTTTTTCACTCACCTTGGCAATAGCTCCTTCCAATGTGCTTATACTCCAGCAAGTTAGTCAACACTAACAATCAAAGTGAGGGGAAACCAAAATCGAAATTGACAACACAAAGATTTATGAAATGAATTGTAAGTACTTTAATTGCAAATTTTCAAACAAAAATTTGAACTAAGGACTAAAGATCCAATTAAGAGAGACAAATTTCTGTTTATAAGCTTCAATTACAGCAAGGTATTTTTGATATACCTGATTATCCTCCTCTTGTGTTAACTCAAGAACAACCTTGATATGTGCTTTGTTCTCTTTCTTAATTTTCTTTGCTAGTGCCTTTCCCTCTTGGTTGAATCTGCTTTCAGGTTTCTGCACCTTCAGATGTATGTTCATTTACTGTTAAATCACATAAATAGAACGTTAGATGAGTGATTCAATCAATTAAACAGTAAATACAGACAACAATAGCAGGCGACATCGTCCAACTAATAGGCGTGAACAAATTGCTACTATGCGTCATTGAAATACTGGTACGCGTAATTAAAATGTTGTTACGCGTAATTGAAATTTTGGTACGCGTGACTGAAATGCTTGTATGCATGACTAAAATGCTTTTACGTGTGACTGAAATGCTTGTACGCGTGATTGAAATGCTTGTACGTGTGACTAAAAGGCTTGTACGCGTGACTAAAATGCTTGTACACATGATTGTTTCGATAAATTACGTAGAAAAGCCTAATGACAGGCGATAACGGATTGCAGCTACGCGACACTTCTTAATTTGCAGGCGTGACTTTTCTAGGCAAAGGCAAGATAACTTTCTCTCACAGGCGTCAAGACAAAGATCATAAGCGGCAGTAAAATGACTGCAGGTGTGAGCGAATCTCCTGTAAGCGTGACTTTACCTATTTTCTGCACAATAAACACGGAAAATAGACAGTACAAGCATGCAAATTATGATGAAAATGACAAAATGAGGCCTAGGGCCCCACAGTGGGCGCCATTTGTGTGATGAAGTTATTCACCTGCATGAAATTAAGGTCTACTAATATCAATTTAATCAAATACAATGCAAATTTAACTAGAATTGAAATTATGATCTATATTATCCCATGGTTCTCTAGAAAGAAGTGGTAAATGAAGCTCTCAGCTTAGATCCTCACTAGTGACACCTCTAAAATGAGAAATTATGGTGCTATTATGCTTATGCTATGCTTCTATGATGATTCTAGCTCAAGAATGATGAAATTATGATACTAAATGCTCAAGAATGCTCAAATTGCTCTTGGAAATGATCTCAATTGCCTATAGTAACAATGCTATGCAAATGAAATTCCAAGATGGAAATGCTCTCCAAAATGCCTCATACTTATAGTAATTTCCCAAGGGTAGGGGGTGGAGTGAAGTAATCATAGTTATCCCTTGGTTGAGTCAAAAACTTTGCATTGTCCATAAATGGGGGGACAAATGAGGGGACAAGCCTTTAAATGGTTTCAAATCTTTGGACAATTTAAATGTTTTGAGTGATTTGTGTCTTTTTGTCCTTAATTTTCATTGGTTCATCACTTTGTTGAAAGAAATTAGGAATATTTAAATTCAATTAATTAATTAAATTTAGCCATGGAAGAGTAATAGGTCCATTTTGATTTTTGATTAAAACAACTATACAATTAATTGATTAAAATTAATTATATAGTATTTTTGGCCCTTTTAAGCTTCGATTTAATCATTTAACATCATTATTTAATTTTTCCTTTGCTTTAATTGCTTTTGTCCCTTTTTATTTAATTATGTCCATTTCAATGCATTTTAATGATTTTGAGCCATTTAATTGATTTTTGCAATTTAAAAGTATTTGTCCAATTTTACGCGTCTACACTTATCTTATCTTCTTTGTAATTATTTGGAGTCTCATGACTTGTAGATGTTCCTCTATTTCTATTCACCATTTGTATTTCTTCTTTCCATACCTTTAGTGTCAACCTCCCTTGTTATCAACTTCAACATGATGAAGTGGGATATACAAAGTAACCTTTGGTTCACTTGTATTACTCATCTTATTCACAACTATGGATGAAAGAAAGTTGTGGTTGATATCCTCATAACCTTAATTATGATCACTTGCTTCAACCTTTACCCTTTAATCCTTTGTGCATGATCCTTGTGTGATGCAAGGTCATCATCATAATTCTTATGGAGTCATATACTAATCTCATTTGTGATACATGATGAGTCAATAACCTCTTTTTCCTTTCCTTGCACTTGTAGCTTCTTGAAATATCCTTGTGGTGCTTGATGACCATCTCTTACATTGTCCTTTCCTAGGGTTTCATGTTCTGCAATTGCACCTACTCCTTTTTGTATAACCACTTCCATTTCCTCCAATAATGAGGGGATGTGAGAGACTTGATACAATTTTCATGTTGCAATCATTCATCTCTTCTTCCTTGAAGTGTGCATGGTTGTCAATTTCCCTTTTCAAGTCCAAGAGACGACTTGTATATTCCTTCAAAGAGTATTTAACCCTTAGCTCTATGTAGTCTTTTAGGATCATGTCATGATGTAATCTGCTTTTCACCGAATCTTGTCTAATATGCTCATATAGATCCTTGATGTTGGATCACCATTTTCTTGCATTTCAACTTTAGATGGGAATGTTAATCTTGAACTATGTGTAGCCACTTGTTGAGTTGGAGTTTGAGTGATGATGGGTTGATCTCCATTGACTCCATTGTTTATCATGGATTGTGTTAGCATTCCCAACAATTGAGCAAATTTCTTTTGCGTGTTTATTTTGTTCTATCAGGATTTGAGTATGTGATTATAGAGTTCATCTTCTTCCATATTCATTATATCAATTTCAACACTAGTTCCTTAATTGCTCCATCTTTGTTAACTGAAATATGTTCACCGATTAGTTGGCCGCTTCGTTAGCTTTGATACCACTTATAGTGTCCCTTTTTGGCTAAGTTAGGAAATAGGGATGATTACCTCAATTTTCTTTTCTACTATGCCGATCGATTGAAAATAAAGAAAGTAATGAAAGATAAATAAGATCGGTTGCTAATTTTGATATACAAATAATATATGGAAAATGAAATAATAGCAATAAGTAATACACAAGTGTTATATGCTTATGAATATGGTTTATCACTTATAGTGATATGAATGCAATGCTATATCTAATGTAGTCAATGATCTTATGCAAACGATTATATTGCTTTCAACAATGATTACTATTTATGATAGGACAAATTATGTATGCAACAATTGATGAGAAGATGTTGCCTCTGGCTCCCACTCAAGGTACGATTTTGAATGCACATGCAACAAATTCCTTTGCACCTCCTTCAATGTTTGTGGTTGCTACTGCACCATTGACAATGCCCATGATTTCTGATGTGGATACTGTTATGCCCTTGGTAGGTCTGGGTTGTCGATCTGTGAGATTTTTCTTGCTATTAGATGGTGCTTTGATGCTAGTTTTCATTGAGCGTATTTTTGATAAACTTGCGCTTGGGACCTTTGATGGTGTGGGTGTGTATAATATTTGTAAATATAATGTTACATTTATTTTTTATTTTTTTTCTAGTGTGCACATGTTCAAAGAACATTTAGAGATTGTCTCCCTTTTAATCAAATTTTTCTACAACATCGGATGCTTGGTATCCCAAGAATCAAAACTTTATGTTCTAATTCTAAATTGCTTCCAACAAAGTTCTAAAAGAGAAGCCTATGGATATAGAATAATGTTTTTGATTAAGGTAAAAACAGATTTTGAAGGGACCCCGAAACCCCGTGCAAAGAAAAAACTTAAGATAAAAAGCTTTACAAGTTCCCACAACACAACAGACTAGCTAGAACAAAAGGCCAGTCCCGCCAAGAAAAACTCAAAAGAATGTTGCCAAGGATTAAACATTGAAAGAGACAACTCAAAGATAAAACCAAAAACAAGATTATCCCTTCGTCCCCTTCTTATAGAACCAAAGAGTCACATCAAAAGAAGGCGAGGATATAGAATAATGTTACACACCTAATATTTGTCTAAAGAATGATTTAAGTGCAATCATCATGCTTGAGAGACAAAAATTACATATTCTTGTACACCCAAATACAAATTTACAAGTCTATAATTGTGTACCCAAATACACATCTACAAGTCTATGTAAACAAGAATCCTAGACTTTGTATATATTACATTGTGCTTATTGGATATAATAGCCCTTCTCAAGTAGAATAGTAATCTAATCATAAAAGGAGCCTTTAATAGAGAAGTAGATTCTGGTTTGTCGAGTTTGTGATACTATTTTAATAGGGTTTGTAATAAGATTTGATAACACAAAAAAGACATTAAAAATCTATAGCTGTTAACTACATGTAAGTAAAAGACCGTAATGCTAAACACCTTAAACACCTTCAGACATGTTGCATGCATGCAAAATTTACGAATGTTATTGTATGCACGTAAATTTTGTATCGTATAGTTTATACATACAGATATTGTACACACACAATATCATGGATGTAAAATTTGTATACATACACTTACCTAACAAGTCAAAAAATAAGACAAAAGTGTGAATAAGTTAGAGTGATGATTAAAATTAAATAAATTGTACAAGTGAAAGGGCTTATAATTTATATTGTATTTACATCCCGCTGATAAATTATGCACCAATGTCATTCAAATATGGGTTACTAAACTTCTAGTTAAAAAACCACTTCTTTATGAGATATATTGAATAGCTGCTAACATACATGTATGCAAACACACTAGACATTTTTTTCCTGCATGCAAATCGGCAGGCTTACGATTATATGCAAACAAAAGTTCTAGAAATACAATTGAATGTATGAATAATGTAAGAATTTTGTATGCATATATATTCTTTAAACAATTTTAAAAGATTATTCACGTGAATACATTCAATTTATAATTGTACACAAGTATAGAAATGTAAATACATTATAATTTTTAAATTGCATATATATTCAACATTCAGTTTTATGTACATATATGCTTATATAACTATAAATGTATATGCAATGGAAATATATATTTATTTTATTTATTTTTATTGAAGAAATTTGAACTCAACACTATCTAAGTACTTAAAACATAACTATGTCATACACCAAATGTCCTTTGATGAAATATATATTTGTTTATGATATCTTGAAGACTAATTAATAGCCATACAAAATTGTAACTTTAATTTATTTGACCTTTGTACCTTTTTACATAAGATGAATTTCACAAAATGTGCACATGTGATGTATCATAAAACTATTTTTTTATTCAATTATTCTCATTATTTGTATCACACATTATCAAACAACATTATTGCATTCAAAGACTATACACAAACTTGTTTGGAAGCATAAATACACAAATGATTAATTTGTATATTACAAAAAATATAAAAAGGCATTTGATAGAAAATATGAATATTGGAGAGACCAAAGAAATATTAATATTGAATAATATGAACAACGAGGATATCTGCATGGATTACAATTAACCGATATTGGAAAAGAATATAGCGTAAACTTGTAAACTTCCAAAGCACCTGCAACAACTCAAAGAAATTAAAAGTTACAATTGAACATATAATCAATGATACAATCTACTACAAATATAACAAGGCTCAAATAAAGTTTAATAATATAAAACTAAAAATTAAATGTGTAATTTTTACTTAATACTATTTCATTTTATTTCATTAGGCATGTCTCATTGCAAGTGCAAAAATAATAATAGAGCCATTTGGAACAAGTAAGTAAAGCTAACTGTAAGTATTAAAAATCAAATAAAATTGGTCCATCCATACAATCACTATTTATTCATGATTTTTTTAAATTATAAGACTAAATCTAGGTTGCTGGTTCGGGTACGGTACACATATAGGTACGAGAACTTGGTACATGAGTACATGCAAATTTTTGTGGGGTGTTTGATTTTGGATACATGTGTGTACAAAAAAACTAAAGAAATATACATAATTATAAAACTAAATCATTTGATAGTATGATACTTAATCATTGATCATTGCCAAATGCCAATCGATAGTTCAAAAATATTCAAATAAGCAATATTATATATGTCTAGGTTCACGATTCAAATGAAATTAATTACAATTACAAATTGACAATAAAAAATGAAATTAATACCCCAAGGTTAAGTTTTCTGGTCCTCGCTTCAGTTTGAGACTTGCTATTCAGCCCATAATCAGTAAAGGGATGGGTTCCCTCGCCCTGATCGAGAGACAGTGCTTTAGACACCACTTTCAGGACACCTCGTCCAAGTTATCCCTCCTGGATTCTCTGGTTAGACCTACTGTACTCTATGGCTCTGTTGTTTGGGGACCATCTCTTCTTGATTCCGATTGGGCCTCTATTGACCGTATACAGACTCTCCTCCTTCAGTGTATCATCAAATGTCATCGTACCACCTCCCATAGCATCATCCTAGCTGAGTCTGGGGCTCATCCCTTTAGATTAGGAGCCATCTTCGACCTGGTTTGGTTTCTTCACCGCCTACGTTGCTTTGCAGACTCTTCGGATGCCCGGAGTAGATACTCTTACCTTGCCTATTGCTCTTCTGTTGAGACGGCTAGATCTGACACCTCCCCTAGAGCTCGTTGCTGGTATGCTCATGCCACTTCCCTTTTGGGTTCCATCAGGATTGATATTGATCACCTACCCCCCTTTCAGTTTTCTTTGGATGCTCCGGCTCATCTTCTCCCCTCCAAACAAGAGTTGAATGAGCATGTCAAACTTGACATCTATAGGCAGTACATCATCTCGACCTGGACCAACCCTAGTGGGGGCTTACGTCTGAGGATGGCTTTTTATGCTGAGCACTTCTTACACATTCAAGATGGGATCATTGTTCGACCTAGATATTTATCACAGAGTTGGTGCCATGCTCTTTGGATTGCACTGGGATCATTTAGAGTCGGCTCTCACCACCTGTGAGCGTAGATTGATCATCACATTGACAGAGGATCGCATTGTTGTTTATGCACATTGTCTGAGATTGAGACTGAGGCAAATTTCATTTTCCGCTACCCTATATACTATGAGATCAGAGGGAGATTCTATTGCTTATTCAGAGATTGCAGCTCCTTGACTTCCTTCTTTTGTTACTCTGACCAGAGATGTCTGGCACTCTATTTATGGGAGATGGTACGGCTCCGTGACCAGACCTTGCAGCTTCTATTTCCCTAGAAGCAGGTCATCGAGCAGCTCATTATGGATTTCTTATCGCCCTTGCCCCCGGCTCGGGGTGTGAAGTGGCCCTCATGTGCCTCTGCCATCGGTCACTCCAGATCTGTGAGACCTCGCAGTGCTTCTACACATCAGCGACAGACCACCAGTAGATCACGACGATGGATCCATACCCATATTCTTCCAGGTCACTATCCTTTTGTGTTGGATTTCTTTCCACTCGGGAAGGATCCCTAGTCCTTGCCCTAGTGGTTCTTGGTTCTTTGTTCTCTGCTTCTTGTTTGGTTCCTTGTTCTTTTAGCATGTTCCCCCGACCACTGTTTGGTGGTCTATTGGTTTCTTGCTGTTTTTGCTATATGATTCCTGTCCCATAGACCCTTGTTGGTCTTCCGTTGGACATTAATAAATTTATCTTATCTTATCTTATCTATCTTCAATGTAGTTCATCAATCATTAAAAGGATTATCAAAAAAATCATCATCTATTGCATTTTCAACTTCTGCAAGTCTAAAATCATTTGACCCCAAAGTAGTGCCACTCGCACTAGACGCACCATGTGTAGATATGCCATCATCATAATCATCCATAGTGACTCTAGCAAGATCCTAAATGTTTGCATCCAAGATGGTACACTCAGTGGCTATGTAATGTCCCCATCATAAAGTAAATAAATTAATAATCTCTTGTATGCGGGCCGATTAATTTGGCTTATCTCGGTCCCTTTTTTATTTTTTATTTTTGTCCGTAGGTGTTTGCCATGTCGGCTTCTTTTGTAAACACTCAGGAGTTTCTCCGAAGGGGTATTTATGACCGGCGTGTAGGATGTACTTTTCATATGTTAAGATTTGATATTTTTGTATTTTGCGAATTCCTGTTGGGATTCTGCTGTTCGCCATTTCGGAGGTGAAAGATCCTCCCTATTTGGTTTGTTGCAGTTTCGGTCGAATTCAACCCTCACCCTATTCTGTTTGTTTTCTTGTTGGTTCCAGCAAATCTGGAATTATATATAATCATATTGTTGTTCCCACTTCCATTACTTGTCTCAATATTGTCGAATTTTGGTATCTTATCTGGTTCAGCATCGACACAGAGGAAATAAGGTGGACCTGGATGCATCATGGTACCAGACGCAGACATCTGACATACCGTACGACCTACATCAAACCACCGTACAACACCTCCATCGTACGGTCCAAACAGTTTCATAGTACAGTCCCTCCCTTCTGTACGGTCCTGGAAATCATTCACCGTACGATCCTGAGTAATGTATGGCCTCAGGTGAAACACTTTGCAACCCTCCAGTTCATATGACCTCAAGTATTTGTGTCTGCATGGTTGCCTATCCGTATGGTCAGCATTACCTCCCCACCGTACGATCATCTTCCATACCTTATGCAACTATACCTTGTCGCTTCTTGCACAGCATCCCTTCGGGGTAAGAGAGTTTGTCTGGGTTTTGAACATTACAGTGGTATCAGAGCTTGAGATCCTACTAGCCTGTGGATAGTAAATGAAAGTTTATAGCCAGAAACGAAGGAGATTCCACTCAGTTGATAGAATGGCAAATCAAGAACCCACTCCTATTGAATTCATGGCGCTATTGAGGGATCTTTCAAGGAATCATGCACAAATCAATGACACTCAACGACTTGTGGAAGAAGCTCTTCAGAAACTGGCAGATAATAAGATATCTAGCGAACAAAATGGTCACAGTGCTGACTCGTTTATAGGAAAGGCAAATCCTCATCCGGCACGCTCCCGTCCTTCCATGCCAATTTTCCCTCCAAGGATGGAGGTACCTCAAGGAGGAAGGAAACTGACCTTTGAGGAAGTTCAAGAACAGTTGAAAGAAGACTGGAAGAATGCAAACTTGGAAGGGGATATATCCTACAAAGATTACACGGAATTGAGAATGCGATATTTCGGAGGTGGAAACCAGGGATATTTTAACAATGATCTCAGAAGGAAGTTAAGTAAAGTAAATCTGTCACCATTTGATGGATCCAGATAAATATCTGCCCAGGCATGGGTAATGAAGGCCGATACTTACTTCCAGCTCAATCCAATGCCAAAGGAGGAAGCAATTAAATTTGCAGCACTCCACTTTGAGGGAGTGGCGCATGAATGGTGGCATCACGACACCATCACGCTGGGACACGACCAAGTAAATACGTATGCAGAATTCACTGAAAGATTGATAGATCGATTTGATGCTGAAGACCTGGAGCTTAATTTTAAAGAGCTAGTACAGTTAAGGCAAATTGGATCAATCGACCAGTACATCACATAGTTTCAGAAGCTCTCCGTGTTGGTTATGGACATTTCCGAAAGGAGACAGATAATACTCTTCATGGACGGATTAATAGAACCACTAAGGGGATGGGTTAAGAGTTTTAATCCTGACACCCTTTCGAAGGCTATCAAAAAGGCACGAAGCATGGCATCATCATCAACATCCTCTCGAGGTTACTCCCACTCCAAACCACCGTTAATTCCAAGAGACAAAGATATCAAATCTCCAATAAAGAAGCCTTTGTTGGACGAAGCAACCAGACAAGAGCTTCGAAGGAAGAAATTATGTTTTAATTGTAAGGAGTTGTGAGAACCTGGGCACAAATGCCTCAGTAAAGGGAAAATACACTACATCGAGGTCATGTCTGATGATGAGGACGATCAAGAGAAACTTCCCACAAAGGATGGTCACCCATAGGAGGTGTCCAAAATGGTTAGTTTGAACCGTATGGAAAAAATCGCTGCATTGGTACGGCGTGGAGGAACCATCGCCTTGGCTGGGAGCCCGAGATGTATGGTATTCCGAGTATGGGGAACCCTTCAGGGATAGAGGGTCATTGTGATGCTCGATAGTGGAGCTACTCTTAACTTTATAAACTCATTCTTGGTGAAGAGAAGAGGTCTACCTACAGAGGCTCACGCAGGTTTCCAAGTCAAGGTCACCAGAGGAAGACTCTTACCTTGCACACACCTTGTTCCCCAACTCAGTATCACCATGGCTAATCACACTGTGACAGAGGATTTCTTTGTAGTAGACCTGGATGATATGGAGATTATTCTAGGCATACAGTGGATGGAGTCCCTAGATGAATACACACAAAGTTTCAAACGGATGGATTTTACTTTTGTAGTCGAGGGGAAGAAAGTTGTTCTCCGAGGGATGGCTAATGAGGGTCCAAAGGAAGTGTCTGCACAACGGATGGAGGCCATTTTTCGACATGATGACATGGCATGGGCTGCATATTGTTTTGTCTCGGCAGAACCAATTAAAGGACAACAAACACACCACTAGGATTCTGATCTATAGGCTATCTTGAGTACCCATGATAAAGTTTTTGCAGACATCCCTCTTGGCATACCTCCCCATCGGAGGTTTGAGCATACCATCGAGTTGGAAGCTGGCGCCAAACTAGTTATCACCACGCCATACTGCTATCCCAAAAAATTCAAAGATGAGATTGAGAAGATGATTCGGGAGCTAATCAAGAAGGGGTGGATCTGTCCGAGCTCTAGCCCTTTTGAATCATCAGTAGTATAAGTTGAAAAGAAAGATGGAACGTTACACGTGTGTAGACTATCGTGTGTTGAATAAGAAGACAATAAAAAATAGATACCCTATCCCCAGGATCGATGAATTGTTAGATGAGTTGCATGGTGCAGTTTATTTTTCTAAAATAGATCTCTGTTCCGGATACCATCAGATCCGCATGCGGGAAGAAGATGTGGAGAAGATGGCTTTTCATTGTCACTACGGGCATTATGAGTTGTTGGTCATGCCATTCGGATTAACGAATGCACCAACTACTTTTCAATCTTGCATGAATCGCATCTTCAACAAACAATTGCGTAAGTACTTGCTGGTATTTTTTGATGACATCCTTATTTATAGTAAAACCTGGGAAGAACAACTCAGACATTTGGATGAAGTCCTTGGGATCATGGAGGCTCAGTCTAGTGCAGGGGCGCCCTTCTAAGGGCTCCCACCATCACCAATTTTGTTGTGAAAGAACTTCTTTATGAAGGTTTGTAATTAGAATAAGAGCTTTAAGCTCACTTGGTGTGTGTAGGCCTAGTTGAGGTCTTATAGTCTTAGGTTGGTCTTCTAATTTGATTGTACAGTGATTCAGGGCATGATGTCATCCTAAGGTCACTTCTTTAGATGGGTTAGAGTCTTAAAATAGGGGTTTGGGAAGTAGTAGCACAAGTGTGCCTTGTAATAGACCTAAGAATGGTCTTAGGAGGTAGAGAGAGCAAAAGTTGCTCAAAAAGTTGCTAGCAACTTTTCCTAATGAAGGTCTAAACCTTACCAAAGCGGCTCTAATCCTGAGGAGGAGACTATATATGACTTGAAAAACCCTAATTCAAGGGTTGGCAATTATTGTGTACGACTTTGTACTGAAGAAACCGACTGTGACTGTGAAAGTGTGCGCCAGTCAGTGCTATTAGCATGATTGTAATGACTTAATGAAAAGCATATGAAATCTTTGGCATTGTAAATTTGTATCAATGTATATACTTTCATTTGTGTGTTCTTAGAGTAGTTTCTTTAGTGTTTGGTGTGTGTTTTTGTTTTCTTTTTGATACTGCCAGTCCTCTGTCCAGTTTGGAGAGGCTTGTAATGTAGGGCCTGTAGCTCCTATCCCCACCGTCGAAACACCATGGGTCTTTGGGATATGGTACTATAGACCCTAACCTGCACATATATGCAAGCAGGGCCCAAGAAAGTGAGTGCAAGCAATTATAGGACCAAGCCCTAGGCGAGACTAAGCAGTGTCCAGCTAGGTGTGGTCAGCAGTGAAGAAGCTCTAGAGGACAAGGGAGAAAGCTTCAAGTCTAACCCTTTGGAGGAGTTCAAGAGGGATGAGGGAAGGTTCACTAGTGTGAAGGAGAGATCCCCATCAATCCATTTGAGGTGTTTGTTCAACCAAACAAGCTCTGTGACTCTGTTAAGCCTAAAAATCCCTAGAAACCCTCATTTCTGGTTGAGGCGTTGTATAGACTGTTAGAGACCTAAAACCCTAAAAATCCTTGAGGGTTGAGAATTTGAATAGAGGTTTCTGTGGAATATTAGCTATGGTTGTGTGAAGGAAATGGTCCAAATGTCCTATAAACCTGGAGAGGAGGCCTAATTGGGGCTCTTTTCTAGTAGCCCTATTTTGGGAATAAAGTGTGGAATCGGTAAAGGAGAAAACTTCACCAATACCTTGGGGTCATTTTGTGGAATGTAAAAACACCTTAGAAGTCATCTCTACCCTTGTCAGAGCCTGAGGAGATGAGCAAGCTAAGGAGCCCTTATAGGTCTATGTAAGGGAATGGAGCTAGGAAGTGTGCAAACAAGTTAGGAAGATGAAGAGTTCACTAATGGTGGTCAGATTGGGTTAGGTTAGGGGATCCTATTGTGAAGAGGATTCCTAGAGACCATAAGGTGTGGGTGAAGCACACTAGTGATCCAAGAAAGGATCAGGGAGCATAGACTAGCTAGTCTATCCCAATCTCCCCATCATATTGGTATCAGAGCTTATAAGGCTTGGGAAGTGGATAGTTGGAAAGTGAATGTTTCAACCTCCAGAGGAATCAATTGGGTCATCTCAGAAGCAAAAGATGGTGACAAATGCAGAGTTAGCCAAAAAGGTAGAAGATCAGGAGGAAGCCAATAGACTCCTGCAAGAAAGATTGTATCAGATGGAACAACTCTGGGATGATGTCCAAGCAAAGGCAGATAAAGTGAAAGATAGAATGGAGTAGGATGCTAAGGAAAAAGGGGTGACTATAGATGATGAAGTGCCTACACCTGATCCTCCTACTCAAGACGAGCAGTTCTTGAAGGCACTAAAGGCCATCACTAGCAAGGCACTTGAAGGTGTTCCACTTCTTACTGGTAGGATGGACACCTTGTAATGCAATGGATAGAGGGTATGGAGAATCACTTCGAGTGTGAAGGGATCTCCAAGGCACAAAAGGTCAAAGTGCCCAAAGCAAGATTGAGAGGCCAAGCTCTAACTTGGTGGAACTATCTCCAAGAAGAAAGGGAGAAAGAGGGAAAGAACCCTATTGACAATTGGAAAGCTATGGTAAACAAAGTGAAGGAAGCATACCCACCTGCAGATTATGAAATCCAGCAGCATAGACGAAGGTTGAACCTCAAGCAAAAAGAAATGGATGTAGCCACCTATGTCAAAGAGTTCCACAAGTTGAGTCTAAGGACCAAGGTGAAATAGGAGGAGAGCATCAAGGTGGCAAGGTATTTAAGTGGATTGAGATGGAGTATAGTAGAGGAGATGAATCTGTTTACTCCTACCACAGTCCTTGGATGTCAACACATGGCACAAAAGCTAGAAGATAAGCAAAAAAAGAAGCAGGAACCTAACTCCAAAAATAGAGGCAGAGGTAGGGACTCTAGAGGGGGTCAAAGAGGAGGTTCTAGTGGCAGAGGAGGTGACTCTAGAAGCCAAGGAGAGAGTAGACTCCTAGAGCAGGTTGCAGAGACCAACTCAAGAGGAACATATGGTAGAGGAAGAGGATCTCAGGGTGGCAGAGGAAGAAGTACAGGAAGAAGTAGCTCCTACTTTGCCACAATGAAGTGTTATCAATGTGGACAGCTTGGACGCCCTGCTTATAGGTGTCCTGACAAACCTACAAGCTCTAGTGGTGAAAAGAGGGTAGCCTATACCCAAGAAGATGGCAGTAGTTCATGTACTAATGAAGTAAGCAAGCTAGAATCAGAAATGGGGGAGAACTTGATGTTTAGGAGAGTACTAATAAGGCAACCTAACCAAGGAGAACCCAAGCAGAGGAGGGCTCTTTTAGAGTCAGATGCAAGATCCAAGGCAAAGTTTGCAAAGGTGATAGTTGATTTAGGATCAACTGACAACATCATATCAGATGAAGTTGCAAATACGCTAAAACTTGTGAAGATTCCCCATGCAAACCCTTATAAGGTGACCTGGTTAAATCAAGAGCAGAGTGTCTTAGTGAATGAGCAGACATGGGTGGAATTTTCCATAGGTGGTTATAAGGACAACGTGCTCTGTGATGTATTACCCATGGATGCCTGCCATCTCCTATTGGGAAGACCCTAGCAATTTGATAGGAAAGTGCTCTATGATGGAGAAGAGAACTCCATTGCTTTCAAGAAGGATGGTAAGACATTCAAGATTCAGTCTTTGACAGAGAGTGATGAAGGAGCCTCAAGGACACCTAGTGTGTTGCTTAGTAGTGGGAAGGAGTTCCTACACTCATTGCATGAAGATGAAATAGTGGGATGTGCCATTATGGTCAAACCTAAGGGAGAAGAAAATAAGTTGCAAGCCGAGACACCTATAGATGTGAAACAAATGCTAGAAGAGTTCAAGGACATTGTGAGTGATGGAGCACCTGCAACACTTCCACCAAGAAGGGCTATAAGTCATCAAATAGACTTTGTACCCGGTGCATCTCTGCCTAACAAAGAAGCCTACAAGCTTACCCCTGATCAAAACAAAGAAGTAGCAAGGCAAGTGCAAGAGTTATTGGATCAAGGACTGATCAAGAAAAGTATTAGTCCATGTGCAGTCCCGGTGGTGTTGGCATCCAAGAAGGGAGGCAAATGGAGACTTTGCACTGATTCAAGGGCCATCAACACGATCACCATCAGGTATAGGTTCCCAATTCCAAGAATAGAAGACTTGATGGATTGTTTAGGGGGTGCTATGTATTTTACAAAGTTGGATCTCAAGAGTGGTTATCACCAAATAAGGATTAAGGAGGGTGATGAGTGGAAGACCGCTTTTAAAACCACATATGGGTTATATGAATGGCTTGTGATGCCATTTGGGCTTACCAATGCCCCAAGTACCTTCATGAGGTTGATGAATGAGGTCTTGAAGGACTTCACTAGCAGATTTGTCGTGGTGTACCTAGCTGACATACTCATCTATAGCAAAACTAAACCAGAGCACCTTGAGCACTTAAGGTTAGTCTTGAAGAGGCTACATGAAGAACAATTGGCAATTAAACTTGAGAAATGTGAGTTCATGTAGCAAGAACTAGTTTACTTGGGATTTGTGGTGTCCATGGGCACTTTGAAAATGGACCCAAGCAAGGTGGAGGCAATCTTGAATTGGCCTGCCCCTAAAACAGGGACCGAAGTTAGAAGTTTCCATGGGTTGGCCCAATTCTATAGAAAATTTGTGAGAAATTTCAATGGTATATGTGCACCAGTGCTTGACACCATCAAGGGAGGACTTAAGACTAAGTTCAAATGGACAGAGGCAGTTGACAAGGCATTCTAGACCTTGAAGCAAGAGGTAGCTACCAAACCTATCTTGCTCCTACCTACTTTTGATAAATTGTTTACCATTGAATGTGATGCAAGTGGTGTGGCAATAGGGGGTGTATTGAGCCAAGAGGGAAGGCCTGTGGCATTTTTCAGTGAGAAACTCAATGAAGCAAAGAAGAGGTATTCAACCTATGACTTAGAACTATATGCATTAGTGCAATCCCTCAAGAAGTGGAGGCATTACCTCCTACCTAAAGAATTTGTGGTGTTCACAGATAATTAGGCCTTGAGCTATATTAATTTTCAAGAGAAGCTTAGCATTAGGCACTTGAAGTGGATGGAGTATCTCCAATCCTTTACCTTCACTATCAAGCACAAGAAGGGCCAGCTCAATAAGGTAGTAGATGCTTTAAGTAGGAAGCTCTTGACTGTTCAAGAAGTTCAATTGCAGAGCATTGGATAGCAAGTTTCAAGGATCTTTATGAGGAGGATGAAGACTTCTCAAAAGCCTACAAGGTGTGCCAAGAGTTTGAGAACCATTTCCATGGTGACTATGCAGATTACACCCTACAAAATGGACTCTTGTTCAAAGGCAATCAGCTATGTGTGCCTAAGGGATCCATGAGGGAAAATCTGATTCAAGAGAAGCATAATGGCAGCTTAAGTGGACATTTTGGCATAAACAAAACTATGGAGCTAGTACAAAGGTACTATTTTTGGCCTAAGTTAGCAAGGGATGTGAGAAGATATGTGGAGCAATGTGGTGTGTGTCAAAGGGCTAAAGGAGGTTCAAGCAATGCAGGGCTTTATCAAGCCTTACCCATTCCAAATAGGCCTTGGGAGTGTGTGAGCATGGACTTTGTGGTTGGACTCCCTAAAACAAAATCAGGTATGGATAGCATCTATGTTGTAGTAGACAGGTTCTCTAAGATGAGTCATTTCATTCCATGTAGAACTACTCATGATGCAAGCTATATAGCACATCTCTTCTTCAAAGAGATTGTAAGGATTCATGGACTCCCATTAAGCATTGTGTCAGATAGGGATATCAAGTTCATGGGTCATTTTTGGCAAACCTTATGGAAAAGGTTGGGTACTAACCTCTCATTCAGTTCAACTTACCATCCACAAATTGATGGTCAAACTGAAGTCATAAACAGGGTGTTGGGCAATTTGCTAAGGTGTTTGACCAAGGAGTATGGGTAGACTTGGGATCTAGTCATTCCACAAGCAAAGTATGCCTACAATGACAGTGTGAATAGGACCATAGGAAGGAGTCCTTTTGAGGTTGTGTATGGGAGACACCCTAGAGGAGTGTGTGCACTAAGAGACCTTGGTTCAATGGAGATGAAGAGTGGCCAAGCAGAGGACTTCACTCAAACTATCAAGGAGGTCCAAGAACAGGTAAAGAAGGCTATCATAGAATCCACTCAAAAGCTAAAGGCTAAGGTAGATGAAAGAAGAAAAGAAGTTTAGTTCAAAGTAGGGGACTATGTGATGGTTCACCTAAGCAAATCAAAGATGCAAAAAGGCATACCTACTAAGCTACAAATGAGAAGAGTAGGGCCTTGTAAAATTCTGGCCAAATATGGTGAAAATGCATACAAGGTGGACTTACCATTAGATTTGGCTATCTCACCAGTGTTCAATGTTGCTGACTTGGTCTTGTTCAAAGGTGATCCACCACAACAAGGTGAAGATCAGTTAAGGGTGTTGCAGGACATAGACAACAATGCCATGCCAAAGAAGAAGCAACCCATAGTAGAGCAGGTTTTGAAATCCCGGGTGAAGAAGGCTACTAGACATCAAGTGTATATGGAACACTTAATCAAATGGGCAGGTTAGCTTGAGTCTGAAGCCACCTAGATTGAAGAAAGTCAGTTCAAGAAACTAGGCATAGACTTAGCTCTTCTTGACCCCAAAGTGCCTTAGTTTGTGTTGAGGGGGAGTATGGTGCAGGGGCACCCTTCTAAGGGCTCCCACCATGTTGGCTAAAAATTGTGTAAGCCGCTATGACTACACCTTACAAAATTGTAACTTTAGGCAACGTCTCATGAGATAAATCTCTCCTCTCAGCAATAGGGGAGGCTCCCTTCTTACCGTAGGTGGCCTCAATAGAAACTTAACTGAAATTACAAAAAGGGTGGTTCTCTTAATCAATTCCTCTTTTTTCAGGAATGATTTGCATACAACTACAACTTTCTAACTGAACAAAAAGTGCCTTATTGCTACGATAATACTGGTGACCCTGGAGTTGACATAAGAACAATACTAGGGGCAACAACTTTCTTTTTTATATTTTGTGAAACAAAAATAGGAACTCAAAGTCTCCCGGGCTTGTCTCGTGAGGAATCAAGTAGAATAACCAGTAAGGCACAAAGTCTCTTACTGGATACTCTCAAATTTAATAAAAACACTTACAACTGAAGCTCAAAGTCTTCAGCTCTAAGTAATTGCAGTCACTACTATCTATCACAATTTGTCTTTCTGCAGGACAAAGTCTTCAAAAGTTCAAATTGGCTTTGAATCCAACAGGCAGCTCAAAGTCTACACAATTGAATCCAAATCCCTCTTGAATCAAAGCATTAAAATTCACAATCAACTCAAGAAAATGTCGTCACATAATAGTTTGAATTGGCACAAAGTCTCAAAACAATCTGCCTCTTTTATTGACAGCAATCTGATTTACATCCAAGCACAAAGTCTTAGAGTGCACAATACAAATAGGCAGAATTTTCTTGCCTTGCCAAAAGATCCTTATTTACAATGAGCTCCCTCCTTTACATAGGAAAAGAGGAGAGAGAAAGGTGGAGAGAAAAGAAGAAAAATTCTTAACCACCTTGACTTATTCCCTAACTAACTAACTAACTAACTAATTTTGACTTATTCAAAGTTGCATGCCTAATGCACTTGCAACCTGATTACATGTTACAACTTTGCATGTGATACTATCACATGCAATTACATATGTCAAACACAAATTACAAAGACATGATGAAATATTCTAAGTGCCTGACAAGACACGACACCTATTACATCATTCTTCGTTTGTCTTCATGCTGCTATAGGATAAGCAGTGATTGATATGCTTTAGTTCGGCGAAAGCATCTAGAACAGGAACCTGCATCCTTGATTGTCTCTTGAGAAGTACATTTGTTTCTTTCCATTTTTGCCTTGAAAGGATTCTTTCTGATTGTAGTCTTTCAAACCTTTCTAGGGAGAAAGATCCGATCTTCTTATCTGGCTTTTGCTCTAATTTTGATTCATTTGATTCCCTTGAAGTTGAATTTCTCTTAAGGGTGGCCTTTGAGCTCTCCTATGGGCTTCCCTTTCTCTTTGTATTCTTTCCCTTTGCTCACGTTCTAATCTTTCTCTAAGCCTCCTTTCAATTCTTTGTCTTTCTCTTTCAAATTCAATACCAACTTCCTCCTCTTTTTCCAAGATGGCCCGGGCAACTATATAGTGTGCGTCGTCTTCTCTTTGATTCCAAATGAAAGCCCCTAAGTCTGAAATGATATCTTCCTGCCTTACATTTATATCCAAGCCTGGTTGCACAACTGGATACACAGCATAGGAAGGCAACACCATCTTAGATCATTCTCACGTTTGAAACTTTCTTAATTCTCCATTTAAATCCTTCGGACCTTTACTTCTTCCTCATTTGGTGTTGGCTAGAGATTTTCTTGACATAGCAATATGATATGCCTGAGTAACTGTGTCATGAAGTTTCCACAAGGTAAGAACGTCTTCAAGTGATGGATTCATTGCATGATTTTGAATGCACAAGAAATGAGCTTGGGGTATTGTATGTGGATGGAATACAAAACCAAAACGGAAGAACAAACGGATTTGAGTTTGTGTGGTGAGAAAAACCAAAACGGGTTTTTCAAGGGGGTATTACATATGAAAGAACAAGCATTAGGTGAGAAAATGAAGCATGAATGGGTCCATTGCACGATCTTTGATGTACAAATATGGATTTTGGAAGACTATGGACACGGCATATGGCTGGAAAACTTTAGGACAGCGAAGAGGTGAATGGACTTTAGCTTAAAAACTATAAAGAAGACCCAAAAACGGGTTTCTTGGAGGTGTTTACATATGTGGACAGCGAGAAATATGTAATGAATGGAAGGATGGTATTTCATGAAAAAGTGTCAAATTAACCAACATTATGAGTTTGACATCATATGGTCATGGTAGGGATAGCGGTTTGATGCAAGTGAATTTTGCAAATAGCACATGAATAACTTGCATTTGTCTTTTCTTCTTCATAGGACGGGGTTTTTAATCTCGACTGCACATGCAAGAAAGATGAAGTTCTTGCACATGCATCTTTGAGAATTGAGAATGGAAGTAGAAGAATTATATATTCTATCACATGTAAATCAAAATTGCAAGCTTTACATGTAGAATAAATAAATTTAGAAGAAAAACAAGAAAAAGAACAAGGAAAAATTTACCTCAATCTCCAAGATAAATCCAATTGATTCCCGGATTTAGAAAAGATTGGATAGAAAGAGTATAAATAGATCATTTTCCTAGTTTGTCTCCCTCAAAATTGGATAGTCAATGATCATATACAGCCAAATGGGAAAGATTGAGAAGAAAAATGCCAAGAAATAGCAACCGTTTGACCATTTCTCTTGCATATGCAATGAGAAAGAAAAACGGCATCTAGGGCATAAAAACAATAAAAAGAAAAAAAAAATAACTCATCAAAATCAGTTTTAAAGCTGAGTGAATGATTGAAAATGCTCAAAAACCCTTCTTCAATGAAGTTTTTTTTAAAAGGAAAAATGATCAAGAGTGGACTGTTTTCTTCAAAATACATATGTTGTAGATTACAAACAGCATATGCAATGCATATAAAAATCGACGTCCAAGATCTTTAATGCTGAAAACTCACTTTTCAAATGCAAAGACATATATGCGAACATGTTGAAAATCGACGCCTTCCTTTGCATATTAAAAACGTTGATTTTAAAGTTCATTACATATGTTGTTTGAGGTTTGAATGCATATGTATTTATGTTGGAAATCAACGTCCTTTGCTGGGAGTTTAAAAATGCAATTTTCAAAACCCTTTACACATGCAAAAAGATTCGAAAACATATGTAACAGCAATAAAAATCGATGCCTTATCACTTGTGGTTAAAATCGTTGTTTTGAAAGTTCTTTACATATGCAAAAAGGAGTCGATTTCAAAACATATGTAATGAACTCAAAAATCGACGCCTATATACATAAAAACGTTAAAAATGAATGACATTACATATATGTAACAACCTTCAAATTCGACGTCTTTAACACTTGCATAATAACGTTGGTTACAAAAGATATTACATATGCATAAAATCAAGTTCAAACACGTGTAACAAGAACAAAAATCGACTCCTTCCTCACATGTACGATAAAAGCATCTTTTAATGTTGAGTGTATATGCAAAGACTTTAAAATTTAACGTATAGGGAAGGTTAAAAACGTCTTTTACATATAGCCTTTACACATATTAAAAACATATGCAATAGCTTATTGAAAATCACGTAACAAGGGAAGAATATATATTTTAAATATATTAACATGTAAAAACACATGTAATACTTTTAAAATTTAACACCAAGGGAAGAGAATCAATAAAGAAATGAATACGTTCTTTTGGAAAACATATACATATCCTTATAAAAATGACTTTTATGGAGAAAAAGCCACCAGGGAAGTGAAAACATGTTATTAGATATGCAATTGCATCCAAAAACAACACTTGATTAAATATTAAATACGCTTTTAAGAGATTCAACTGCACATGCAAGGAAAACACATGCAGTCATCAATAAAAATAACGTATTTAATAGGAAAGACTTAAAAGTGAGATTTTTAATGTGATTTGCACAAGGATAATATGCAGTAAGAAATAAAAATCACACCTTTAAAGATTTAAGTCTTTTTATTTTGAACTAATTTAATATAATTATAGTATTTTAACAAAATTAGTTTATTTAAAAACTAATTTTATGAAAATATTAAAAACTATATTCAAATAAACTCAGAATGAGTTGAAATTTGAAAATGAATTATAAAATCCATTAATTATATCAAATGTAATTCAATTACGCGCAATTGACTTCAAAAACCCCACCTTTAATGGATTTTTAAAGAATATGTAGTAAGCCCGAAAAACCCCACCTTTTTCGTCATAACTGGAGCTATACAACTCTGTTTGACGTCTAAGTTAGCTCAAAACGAGCGTATTTCAGAGGGCTTTCGACTCGAGGGAAAAACAAGATAAAAAACAAATGGTAAGAACGAAAAGAACGCATGAATGTGTGTTTATAAGAGCTTTTAAGGGATAACGAATCGCTTTTTACATCACTTCATCAAAACGTTCAAAACATAGAGGATACTCCAAATTGACAAGAAAAATTCGTAGGGTTGCCACAATTTTGTGAACTCAAAATTGAGGACTACACACCATCACCAATTTTGTTGTGAAAGAACTTCTTTATGAAGGTTTGTAATTAGAATAAGAGCTTTAAGCTCACTTGGTGTGTGTAGGCCTAGTTGAGGTCCTAGAGTCTTAGGTTGGTCTTCTAATTTGATTGTATAGTGACTCAGGGCATGATGTCATCCTGAGGTCACTTCTTCTTTAGATGGGTCAAAGTCTTAAAATAGGGGTTTGGGAAGTAGTAGCACAAGTGTGCCTTGTAATAGACCTAAGAATGGTCTTAGGAGGTAGAGAGAGCAAAAGTTGCTCAAAAAGTTGCTAGCAACTTTTCCTAATGAAGGTTTAAACCTTACCAAAGCGGCTCTAATCCTGAGGAGGAGACTATATATGACTTGAAAAACCCTAATTCAAGGGTTGGCAATTATTGTGTACGACTTTGTACTGAAGAAACCGACTGTGACTGTGGAAGTGTGTGCCAGTCAGTGCTATTAGAATGATTGGAATGACTTAATGAAAAGCATATGAAATCTTTGGCATTGTAAATTTGTATCAGTGTATATACTTTCATTTGTGTGTTCTTAGAGTAGTTTCTTTAGTGTTTGGTGTGTGTTTTTGTTTTCTTTTTGATACTGCCAGTCCTCTGTCCAGTTTGGAGAGGCTTGTAACGTAGGGCCTGTAGCTCCTATCCCCACCGTCAAAACACCATGGGTCTTTGGGATATGGTAGTATAGACCCTAACCTGTACATATATGCAAGCAGTGCCCAGGAAGGTGAGCGCAAGCAATTATGGGACCAAGCCCTAGGCAAGACTAAGCAGTGCCCAGCTAGGTGTGGTCAGCAGTGAAGAAGCTCTAGAGGACAAGGGAGAAAGCTTCAAGTCTAATACTTTGGAGGAGTTCAAGAGGGATGAGGGAAGGTTCACTGGTGTGAAGGAGAGATCCCCATCAATCCATTTGAGGTGTTTGTTCAACCAAACAAGCTTTGTGACTCTGTTAAGCCTAAAAAGCCCTAGAAACCCTCATTTTTGGTTGAGGCGTTGTACGGACAGTTAGAGACTTAAAACCCTAAAAATCCTTGAGGGGTGAGAATTTGAATAGAGGTCTCTGTGGAAGATTAGCTATGGTTGTGTGAAGGAAATGGTCCAAAAGTCCTATAAACCCGGAGAGGAGGCCTAATTAGGGCTCTTTTCTAGTAGCCATGTTTTGGGAAGAAAGTGTGGAATCGGTAAAGGAGAAAACTTCACCAATACCTTGGGGTCATTTTGTGGAATGTAAAAACACCTTAGAAGTCATCTCTACCCTTGTCAGAGCCTGAGGAGATGAGCAAGCTAAGGAGCCCTTATAGGTCTATGTAAGGGAATGGAGCTAGGAAGTGTGCAAACAAGTTAGGAAGATGAAGAGTTTACTAATGGTGGTCAGATTGGGGTAGGTTAGGGGATCCTATTGTGAAGAGGAGTCCTAGAGACCATAAGGTGTGGGTGAAGCAGACTAGTGATCCAAGACAAGGATCAGGGAGCATAGACTAGCTAGTCTATCCCAATCTCCCCATCACAGTCCTTGTTCGCCAAGCAATCCAAGTGCGAATTCGGAATGACAAAAATATTATACCTAGGGCACGTGGTCAGTAAACATGGAGTACAAGTCCACCAAGAGAAGATTCAAGCTATACTTGACTGGCCTCCACCAAAATCACTCTCTGAGTTGCGAGGGTTCTTTGGGTTGTGCAATTATTACTAAAGGTTTGTACAAGGATTCTCTCAACTCAATGCACCGTTAACAGATCTAACTAAGAAGGGGTCCTTCCAATGGAATGAAAAGGCACAACACACTTTTGATAAGTTAAAAGAACAATGAGCACTTGCGCAGTCCTCGCCTTACCTGACTTCACTCAAGCATTCATTTTGGAATGTGATGCGTCCGGAGAGGGCATTGGCGCAGTAGTGATGCAGGAAAGACACCCTATAGCCTTTGAGAGTCAGAAGCTTACACAAGTTGAGGGCCTATATTCCATCTATGACAAAGAGATGTTGGCCATTGTGCATGCCCTCACCAATTTGCGACAATATCTAGTGGGTGCCAAGTTCACCTTCTGTACCGATCATAATAGCTTAGGATATTTTTGGAGCAACGATATTTGAATGAGAGGCAACAAAAATGGGTAAGTAAGATTCGGGCTTTTAATTTCGACATTGAATATGTAAAAGGGAAGAATAATGTGGTTGCAGATGCTTTGTCAAGAAAGCCTGCCATGTGCTTGTTGTCACAGATCTCAGTTGACTGGAAAGCACACTTACTAGTGGAATATTCTAAAAACACAATCACATGTAAGTTAATGGATGACAACACTCAGGACGACCATTACAAGGTGGTGGATGACATCATTTACTCTAAGGATCGGATATACCTAGTACTTGAGTCCAAAATGAAGCATAAAATCCTGAAGGAAATGCATGCCTCACCCTTGGTTGGACACCTGGGGTTTCTCAAAATCTATAGACAACTCAGGGAGAGGTTCGCATGGAAGGGACTTAAAGATGATGTTTTGCAGTACATGCAAGAATGTGTAGTATGCCAGCAAAACAAATCCGAACACACCTTACCTACCGGACTATTACAACTCTTGCCCATACCAGAACATAAGTGGGAAAGTATCTCTATGGACTTCATCATCGGACTTCCTAAGGTAAATGGAAGGGATTGTCTCTTTGTAGTTGTTGATAGACTGACAAAGTAGGCACACTTCTTCGGTATCTCCTTAGATTTCCAGGCTGCACAGGTAGCTGACTTATTTTTCAAAGAAGTTTTTCATCTGCACGGGTTACCCCGAAATATTGTTAGTGACAGGGATGGTCGGTTTCTCAGTATCTTCTAGACATAATTGTTTTGGTTGGCAGGAATAGAATTGTCACTAGGTACCAGCTACCACCCTCAGATCGATGGGCAGATGGGAATTGTGAAAAAATGGGTAGAAGGCTACCTCCGGAACTACGTTTCAGCACAACAACGGGCATGGGTCAAATGGCTGCATTTGGGAGAATATTGTTACAATACAACTTATCATATGTCTATTGGGATGACACCCTTCAAAGCACTCTACGAGTATGAACCCCTTTCATTTATTGACATGATTTTGGGTGACAGTCGTGCATTGAGGGCAAAGGACAAGCTTCAGGAAGGGCAAGACATTCTAAGAGTCTTGAAGGAAAACTTACAAAATGCACAAAATCAACAAAAGATATATGTTGACAGGCACCGAATAGAGAGAAGTTTCCAGGTGGGTGACTTAGTATATCTCATACTCCAACTGTACAAGCAGTCATCAATAAAGGAAAATGGGAAAGAAAAATTGAGGCCACATTTTTATGGTCCTTATTGTGTAACTTGTCGTATCGGTGAAGTTGCTTATGAACTTGAACTGCCAGAAGGGAGCCGCATCCACAACGTCTTTCATGTCTCCTGCCTGAAGAAAGTCGTGGGACAGAACATTGGAGTAACCATAGATCTTCTGTTGCTCAATGAAGGGAAGCTCATATTGGAACCAGTTGACATCATTGATGTACGAGAGAAGACACTGCAAAACTGTACCCTGAAGGAATACTTGGTATGCTGGAAGCACTTGCCGCTGGACGACGCTACTTGGGAAGGTGAACACATTCTCCAGCATTTGACATTACATTTGCTTGAGGACAAGCAAACTTTGGGACGGGAGGACTGTAATGTCCCCGTCATAAAATAAATAAATTAATAATCTCTTGTATGCGGGCCGATTGATTTAGCTTATCTCGGTCCCTTTTTTATTTTTTTATTTTTGTCCGTAGGTGTTTGCCATGTCGACTTTTTTTGTAAACCCTTGGGAGTTTCTCCAAAGGGGTATTTATGACCGGCGTGTAGGATGTACTTTTCATATGTTGAGATTTGATATTTTGTTTGTATTTTGCGAATTCCTGTTGGGATTCTACCGTTCACCATTTCGGAGGTGGAAGATCCTCCCTATTTGGTCTGTTGCAGTTTCGGTGGGATTCAACCCTCACCCTAGTTTGTTTCTTTTCTTGTTGGTTCTAGCAAATCTAGAATTATATATAATCATATTGTTGTTCCCCCTTCCATTGCTTGTCTCAATATTGTTGGATTCTGGTAGCTTATCTGCTTCAGCATTGGCATGGAGGAAATAACGTGGATTGGGACGTATCATGGTACCAGACGCAAACATCTGACATATCGTACAACCTCCACTGTTACCGTACGGCCTACAACAAACCACTGTACGATACCTCCACCGTACGGTCCAGACGGTTTCCGAATACGGTCCCTCCCTTCCCTACGACCTCCAAGACATTTATCGTACGACCTCGCCTATCTTCCGTACGGTCCTGCAAGTCATTCACCGTACAGCCTACAAGGCACCGTACGACCTCAAGTGAAACACTCTGCAACCCTCTAGTTCGTACGCCCTCAAGTATCTGTGTCCGCACGATTGCCTATCCGTATGGTCAATATTACCTCCCCACCGTACGATCATCTTCCGTACCGTATGCAACTATACCTTGTCGCTTCTCGCACAGCATCCCTCTGGGGTAAGAGAGTTCATCGGGGTTCGGAACATTACAGGCTACATCCCAAAGCTTCGCTACTCCATCATTGTATTGGGGATCCTTACATGACAGAAGACACAAATTGGAATGAATATAAACCAAGTTTTCACCTCTTTCTAGGGTTTTGAGCAGAAAAAGAAGACAAAAAAATAATTAAAATTATATTTTTGTCAAGTCACAAAAAGTGATTGGCCTGTGGATGTGCCCTCGGATGCACATACTGGGCTGTGGGCATGCAGACCGCATCTAGAGAACGCATCCAGACCGAAGCACATCCATATACAATGCACACCAACAGGGTGTGCATCTAGTAACTTAGGACTAAATTAATCATGCAAATGATGACAAAAGGTCAACTTTATACACTTCATTTATGGTCACCGATGACATTATATTCTTATTGAAGCTTAAAAACTTTTGAAAGTGAATAGTGAAAAATGCATAGGGTTATGGAAAAGAAACTAATGTGGGCATGACCAATAGACTGTAATGTCCCTTGTTGGGAGCTTTCTTAATTTATCCTAAATTTCTCAATTAGGGTTTGGATTGTAATGTCCATGATAGGATTAGTCATTTATCTCATTAGATTCACTTATCTTTAACACTCATATCCAACCTTATTACTATTTTAACTCAATGAAGGGAAGATTAGATGTTATCCAAGGTGCTTAGAGACCAACTACAATGGGCTCCCTCAAAGTTTATAGGTCCAAGCCCATATCCTATCTTGGGACTTCTCCTCAAGGCTTTTGGGACGCTGACCCCTACCCTATCTTGGGACAGATATCCGATGCTTGGATTTAGACCAACCCCTCCTTGGTAACAATACAATCTTCTCTACTTAATCCAAATAGTAAAAAAGATATTGTATAATATAATTGATATAATTGATATATATATTAAATAAATTATAATATATATAAAGACCTCTGGTTTTGATAGAATGCAAATATAATATTTTGTTATTATCGTTGATTCATAAATACTTTTCACAGTCACGATCTTATATCATCTTCTCTTCCTTTTGAAGAATATACCTACTTATTCTCCTTATGTAATTTCCTGCAAAACCGACATTAGTACAAAATATTACACAATATTTACAAGACTCATACTCTACTCTAAGTTAGTAAGGGGAGGATTTGATTCTTAAGGCTGCCTCTAGGTCGGGCTTCACAGAATTCCCGATTCTCAGCCTGAGGGATATAAGATCCACTCTAAGCAATTAGACTATCGACACATCATCCCATAGAGCATTGCCCATAAGAATCTCTTGGAAGCAATAAATGCATTCTAAGTCTACGCATATGCATATGACTGACAATCAGTATATATATTGCCTATGTGAGATTATAATAATCTCGAGATTATGGAAACTATAACAATTTCCTCTAGCCCCCTCCAAATATGGGGATCCATCTCTAATGAATATAAGATTCATTTTATATGGAATGCATATCATCATTTTTGGTGAGATTATAACAATCCTGAGACTAGGGAAACTATAACAATTCCCTCTAGTCTCCTCTAGATATGGGATCCCTCTCTGAATGAATATAAAATTCATTGTCTCTATGGTCTCCATATCATCAATTTGGGGCACACATATAAATGTACCATAAATTGTAAATTCACAATCATGTATTCTGATTTATAAAAGAAATCCAAAAAACATTAATAGCTATAACATAATCTTATAGGTCTCAATTGCACATGTAAAAATATGAATATATTATACATCAATAGACATTTTACAACTAACATAAATAATCTTTTGAATATATATATATATATATATATATATATATATATATATATATATATATATATATATATATATACTGAACTTACAATTGAATGCTATTATGTTGTTATTCTTTTCTCTGCGTTTTATTATTTTTATTTTCTCCCTGCTACTTCCTATTTTCTTTTTCCTCTTTGTTATGTTTTTTTCCCTCTTTTAAATGAACTCTCCTCTCTTTTATATCTTAATTTGAAGGAGTCACATCTCTTTATTACATATCTCTTGACTTTTCATTAGATTTAGTTAATTTATATTAATCTATATTATACTATTTATTTAGTTATTTATTTTATGTTTATTATCATTTATTATTAAATCCTATTTAGAAATACAACATACTTTCTACAATATTCTCCCTTGTAGTAAATTTTATGTATTTATTCATTCATTGTAATTTTATTATTATTTCTTATTTTGATATTTTAATATTAATATGAATATATTATTTTACTATCATTATTTATTTAATAATATTTTAATATCTAATTATTATTAAAATTCTATTTTAAAATGGGGACATGACAGTCCGCCCTTCCTCAAATTGCTTATCCTCAAGCAATTGGATAATGTCTTGTATTGGTTTGAAAGATGTACATATTTTAGTCCAAATTCTTAGGTGGTTGTTGTGGCTATGATTGAACCTCTTCCAATCTCCACTGGCTTTTCACATTAGTCTTTCATATGAATTATTTTCCTATATCCTCTTTTACCCTACAGGATGGCAAGATCATTCTCTGATACCACTGTAATGACCCCTGTTGGGACCTTTCTTAATTTATCCCAAATTTCTCAATTAGGGTTTGGATTGTAATGTCCATGATAGGATTAGTCATTTATCTCATTAGATTCACTTTTGTTTAACACTCATATCCAACCTTATTACTATTTTAACTCAATGAAGGGAAGGTTAGATGTTATCCAAGGTGCCTAGAGACTAACTACAATGGGCTCCCTCAAAGTTTATAAGTCCAAGCCCATATCCTATCTTGGGACTTCTCAAGGCTTTTGGGACGCTGACCCCTACCTTATCTTGGGACAAATATCCAACGCTTGGATTTAGACCAGCCCCTCCTTGGTAACATTACAGTATTCTCTACTTAATCCAAATAGTAAAAAAAATCTTGTATAATATAATTGATATAATTCCTATATATATTAAATAAATTATAATATATATAAAGACCTCTGGTTTTGATAGAATGCAAATATAATATTTTGTTATTATTGTTGGTTCATAAATACTTTTCATAGTCATGATCTTTTATCATCTTCTCTTCCTTTTGAAGAATATACCTACTTATTCTCCTTATGTAATTTTCTGCAAAACTGACGTTAGTACAACATATTACACAATATTTACAAGACTCATACTCTACTCTAAGTTAGTAAGGGGGGGATTTGATTCTTAAGGCTGCCTCTAGGTCGGGCTTCACAAAATTCTCGATTCTCGGCCTAAGGGATATAAGATCCACTCTAAGAAATCAGGCTATCAATACGTCATGCCATAGAGCACTGCCCATAAGAATCTCTTGGAAGCAATAAATGCATTCCATGCCTACGCATATGCATATGACTGACAATCAGTATATGTATTGCCTACGTGAGATTATAACAATCTCGAGACTAGGGAAACTATAACAATTTCCTCTAGCCACCTCCAAATATGGGGATCCATCTCTAATGAATATAAGATTCATTTTATATGGAATCCATATCATCATTTTTGGTGAGATTATAACAATCCTGAGACTAAGGAAACTATAACAATTCCCTCTAGTCCCCTCTAGATATGGGATCCATCTCTTAATGAATATAAAATTCATTCTCCCTATGGTCTCCATATCATCAATTTGGGGTGCACATATAAATGTACCATAAAGTGTAAATTCACAATCATGTATTCCGATTTATAAAAGAACTCCAAAAAACATTAATACATATAACATAATCTTATAGGTCTCAATTGCACATGTAAAAATATGAATATATTATACATTAATAGACATTTTACATCTAACAGAAATAATCTTTTGAATATATATATATATATATATATATATATATATATATATATATATATATATATATATATATATATATATATACTGAACTTACAGTCGAATGCTATTTTGTTGTTATTCTTTTCTCTGTGTTTTATTAAATTTTTATTTTCTCCTTGCTACTTCCTGTTTTCTTTTTCCTCCCCGTTATGTGTTTTTTTCCTCTTTCAAATGAACTATCCTCTCTTTTATATCTTAATTTGAAGGAGTCACATCTCTTTATTACATATCTCTTGACTTTTCATTAGATTTAATTAATTTATATTAATCTATATTACACTATTTATTTAGTTATTTATTTTATGTTAATTATTGTTTATTATTAAATCCTATTTAGAAAGGCAACATACTTTCTACAATATTCTCACTTGTAGTAAATTTTATGTATTTATTCATTCATTGTAATTTTATTATTATTTAATTATTTTAAATCTTATTTTTTGATAATAGATTATATATATGTTATTATATATGTTATTATTTATATTATAATAATATTTAATTATTATTTCTTATTTTTATATTTTAATTTTAATATGAATATATTATTTTATTGTCATTTATTTAATTAATAATATTTTATTAGCTAATTATTATTAAAATTCTATCTTAAAATGGGGACATGACATAGACAGACTGGGTTAGACCAAGGTTGCACGAAGATGGGGGTACTAGGGTACTTCGGGGATGGCTACAAGTATGAATACGACTATCTTTTCAAAATAGGAAACAAGGGTACTTTGGGTACGTCAATTTTTTAATATAATTTTATATTTTATAGAAAATCTGAAAATATAATGACATTGAGTTTTCAAAACAAGAATAGTGATAAATTTTACGATCAAACATTAACTTTGAAGATTAAGTACACAAATTGAAATGTTATACAATCATTGTATCAAAGTTTCAAACTGATTAGTGATTACCTATTGAAATAAGTTTGATAAACAACAAGCTGATACGCAAACACAAAACTGAAACAAAAACCAGAAATGTTAATCAAGATCCTTAGCTATGATGCTCTCCACTGAGTACATGTTATGAGATATGAGTACGAGTACCCGGTACATGTCCCAGAGGTATGGGTATGAGTAACCCATGCAACTGTGGGTTAGACTAAGTACTTTCTAGTGGGTGGTCAGCTGTTTGAAACCCGGGCCCCTATTTGTCCTATTGCAGGTGGCATAATTTTGTTGAGGCAAGGGTTAGTTATTAAGGCTCCCCTTTAAAATCCGAAATTAACAATGGAACAAAAAATTAAGAATAAAGAAAGAAGTTAAGAATAGAACAGAACACCAAATTCACAGCGTATTATTCATCATTTGAGAATACAAATATAAAGGCTCAATTGACCTCGACAAGATCTTATAAATATACTAATTGAAATGACAACAAATTAAAAATATTGCTAGCTAGCTAAAATTAATTGAAACTCAATTGGAGACACTCAACAGCTAACTGAAACAAATCTACAAATCTTATGTAATTCCCAATCAAACTCTTTAACTGTTGGAGCAATATATTCCAACACCCTCTCTTAATGCTACAACGTTAAAATTACTCACAACATTAAAATGATAGGATATTCATTATGCATAAGCTTTTCTTTGAAAACAGTTCTTGGTTTAGTAAGAATTCTTCAAGTTGCTCTTCAATTGCATCAAACTGCCCACCAACTGCAGGTATAGTCACCTAGCTATCATCCAAAATCCCAACATCACTGAACACCATTTGCACATCAAGTGTCTCATCACCCTTGTAAAGATATAAATTATAATGAACTTCCAGATTTCATATCACTCTTTAAATTGTTGGACACCAATCCTCACATGTATGTCTTGTAACCCCAATAAGGTATAGTTTCTCCAATCCACAAGCACCTCAAACTACTAAGCATTTATCTATCCTCTATTGGATCCTTTTTGTTGCCATCAAGTGATGGTAACCGGTAAGCCTTCAACCGGTACAAGTATTGTCATTGATTGGCAAAAGAGTATAGAGACTTGTCATCTCTATTAAGTCTAAAGATCCAAGGAGATTTGTATGAAAGGAGGATGGTTTGGCAGATGGTGCCAACATATAAGAACCGGTCACTACACAAAGTATTAGCAACCGGGCAAAGGATTCCACCTTTGATTGAGGATCTGGGTACAACCGGTGTAGTCAAGTACAAAGAAAGCAACAACTAATCGGTGTCAACAACACAACCAAGGAAGGTGCAACCGGTAAGCCAAGGAAGAGATAGCAACAGGTCAAAGACCCTTACCTATTCTCAGCATGAGGATCTCTACCGATCTAGTAATGACTCTAATATGAACCGAGGAAGTCTTAGTTAACTATTTGTTCCAACCAACTCCTTAACTGAGATTTTCTGTGTCAAATCCAGAGGTCTTTGAGTTAAACTGGTGATCGGTTTGGGGCGTGTCTTGAGGTTTTAAAGCTGGAATCAGTGGCTTTAAAACAAGGTGTTATCTCTTGTAAAGGAAAGATGCTTGACACACATCTATTTGTACACACTAAAATATGCACTTCTATGAACCATTACATGCAAGGTTGCTCAAGGATGAGGCCTCACAAAGCGGCTCATAGCTCTTTATGCATGGAGTTGCAAGGGACTATGAGTTTTGCTCTCAGCTAGAGCTACAAGAAAGTGACCTTGCTAGTCAACCATACAATGAGAGATTCAAGTGAAGACAAGGGCAACAATGCCAATATCTCCAAGAATCTAAATGGAAATGAAATGCAAATGCAACTAGTATGAATGTGCAAGCTAAGCTAAATGATAACAATGCAATGCTTGAAAAGAAATCTAATCTATGAAAGGAAAGTGCAAACTAAACTATGAAGGAAAGTACAATAGATTTCAAGCCCCTAATTAAGCTATGTGAGATCTATTCTATTGCATAAAAGGAAATCTAATCTATGATGCCATGAAGGTAACTATGAAAGCAAAACTATTATGAAATGCAACTAAAATGATGAAAGCAACAAGTCTTCAATGTCTTCAAAAAGCTCCAAATGTACCTAGAAAACCTGCAGCATAACAATAGCATAAAATATGGATATCCAAATGAAGGAGAGAGCTCTCTTTTTATAAGAAATGAGGAGAAATGGACCATGGAGATTAAGAGGCAAAAGGTCTTAATCAGCGGTGGAGCTTGAAAGAGGAGCAATCCATGTGCACAAACATCCTCCAATGAGAGTGAAGTGTTGACTTTTGAGCCTCATGTGAGACAAAAGTGCTTTTTCCCTTTTTATAAAATGGGAATAATGTTTTATTTGTGCAACTTAGGATAAGAGGAAAAGGTGGGCTTTTTATTTAATTGAAAGGGGAGGAAATATTCCTTTTAATTAAATAAAGACTTAGGATAAATGGTTAGCCCAAGGATAAAAATCCAATATATGATCGAAATTAGGATTTGATCAAGAAATTGATAATGTTCAAAATATTGATTATTGATAAAAATGATTCAGGATTGATAAATCAAATAAATGGGGCCCAAAGTCTAGGCGACCATTTTTGGGTGCATACATTTGCCCCTCTTTGACTAATGTGTGATCGATTTGGGAACACATGTAGTCAAAGAATGAAGTCGAAATGTGAGATCGATTTGGGATCACAAAACAACTCAGATATGAGGTCAATTCGAGATCACATCCGGACAAAACATAAACAAAAGCTTAGACCAACACCGTCGCTGCTAGGTGCAAATCAAGCTTTAGACAAAACTATCACCGTCGCTACTAGGCAATAATCAATGTCTAAAAAATGGGAGATAAGAATCTCAAATTTTGAGCAAAAGCTCACAAAAGATGTCTGAATCAGGAAAATCAAGAGAATTAGGGATGAGAATCTCATAAATACTGCCCCCTCGGAATCGAAATCGAAATCAAGTAGAGGAGAGACAGAAAATTGATAAGGTTGATCAAATCATAATCGAATGTAAGAGTCAAATAGGTTAACCATTAGGCAATAGAACATGCCCCAGTGAGGAAGTAGAAGAATAGAAATAGAAGACTAGAAATAGAGTGGATGAAAGACTAGAAAATTTGAGAGACATGGAAGGAAGAAATGACGATGCCCCAACAAAGATTAAAAGATTAGGCCTCAAAAGATCAGCGAACTGCGCAGAAAGGGGGGAAGAATTTGAAATGCGATTTTGACTATGAAGATGACCTCAGATTTCGATTTCGAGTCCGAAAATGGATCCAGGACGTCGAAATTAGCTAGGGGTGCAATTTTCGCGCAATTCCGAGGTGTTTTGAAAATTAGGTCAAAAAGTCAAAATGCTATAAAAGGGGTCAAAATGTCATTTTCAAAAATCATTTGTCTTTTAGTGATTTGAGAATTTCAGAGCTTTAGAGAGAGAAAATGGCTCAGCAAGCAGGAGTTCCCGTCCACAGGCATCGATTCGAGCGCGCCCGGTTGCACAACCGGCCACCACACTATCCTGCCCCGGTATGTTTTCGAAAAACTCGAGCTTTTTGGTCATTTCTAGCATTTAATAGCTTTTTTAGCACGTTTTTATCAAATTTTAAATTTCAAAATTTTCGGTTGTGCGAAATATCGCGCGATACTTTAGAAGTATCGCGCGCTTTGGGGAGAAGTATCGCGCGATACTTCGCGTGCCCCAAAAGTATCGCACGCTTTAGACACCAGTATCGCACGATACTGGGCGAAAGATCGCGCGATACTGGGCGAAGTATCGCTCGACATAAGGTTTATCGCCCCACTATAGGGAGAAGTATCGCACGATACTTCTCCAAAAAAGAATATCGCCCAGTTGAAAAATTTGATTTTTAATGCATTTTTGAGCAAAAATGACATGGGTCTAGACAATGTTACGTTTTTAAGATGTTTTATACTGAGTTTTTTTTGGACATCCATCATGATATGTACTAACAACGGGTTTGGTTTTGGCTTGCAGGAGGTTTTTCCGGCGCTCATTATCAGAGCGCCGAAGGTGACTGGGTTGCGGTGTGTCCGAGATCTGGATGATCCGGGCAATGCCGATATCAGGGCTATGGGATTCCGGTATCTGTTGAGGTACCCCTATATCCGAGCAGACCATGGGTTGTTGACTGCGCTGGCCGAGAGATGGCACAGCGAGCACAACACCTTCCACCTTCCTACAGGCGAGGCATCCATCACACTGGAGGATGTCTATAGGATCCTCCGAGTTCCATGCCACGGAGAGCCTGTAAGTATAATCATGTTTTTAAGATAGTCATGTAAAATGTAATGTTTCCAGAGGATGAAAACTAACATGATTTATGTGTTGTCACAGGTATACTATGATCAGGACGTCACTGAGGGGTGTCGGTTGATTCAGGAGATGTTTCAGGATGTGACCATCCTAGACAGGCATGTCAGCTGGGAGCGACTACTTGATGACTTCGGCCGAGACTATCCGGTGCCATGTATTGTGGCATCGATTATTTCACAGATCCTGATGACTGATCACAGTCAGAAGGGATTCCCGCTCGGATGGGGCAGACTACTGGTAGACTTGGTAGGCAGGCCCCGACGGATGGCATGGGGGCCTGCGATCTTGGCAGAGATGTATCATGAGCTGCACGAGATCGTCTACAGGGACGGTCGGACATGGGCGTGTGGTGCCATCCTGGCACAGGTATGGGCATGGGAGCACATTGCTGTGGTGCGCCCTAGGGTTCAGCCGAGGAAGAGGAGGTACCCCTTCATTTATAGGTACATCGGGTTCATATCACATGCCCATTCAGGGGATGTGACCTATTACAGACGGATTCTGGATGAGATAGCCTCATTCACATGGAGGCCGTATAGGGAGGTGGAGGTTTGGGGGGATGCTGCAGAGGAGCTGAGTTATATGCTGTGCAGTCGACCACTGGTGGGTCGATATGCGGATATCATAGAGAGGTTTTGCATCAGTCGGGTGTGGCGGCAGTTCGGGAGGCAGCAGCGAGTCTCGACAGAGACTACCACGTATGCCAGGGCCAGAGACGAGGAGGGGCATGGGTGGCTACCCATGCTGGATTATCAGCAGGCTGTCGCAGAGACAGCAGCTATCAGGAGCGAGCCTTGGGATTATTTCCCAGATGTGGCAGACGCAGGGGCTGATGGAGCCTACAGAGCAGAGCGGCGGAGGGTACCATTCCCTCGATTTACAGTACCAGATGCTCAGGTGCCAGCGCCGGGAGGAGAGGGAGGAGACGGAGGAGACGGAGGGGACGGAGGAGAGGAGGGAGGAGATGGAGGAGATGGCGGGAGGGGGAGAGGGAGGAGGATGGAGAGAGGAGAGGGGTCGGGATCAGGTGGCCGGAAACGGTCACGGGGACAGAGATCAGCCACTCCTGAGGAGGAGGCGAGACCAGCTCGCCGGCAGGCAGAGGTACAGCAGGAGCAGCCTGCGGGGGGAGAGGACCTGAGAGCCCAGATACAGGCTCAGGAGACAGAGATACAGCAGCTGCGGACCACTATAGCTGTGAGAGATCAGCAGCTCCTGGATCTGAGGGCAGAGCGAGATCAGCAGATAGCTGATCTCAGAGCAGAGATAGCACGCCGTGAGGCGATGGCACAGGCCGAGGCATTGGAGCTCCGACGGGAGTCAGCGAGAGCTGCTTACTATCACGGGTTATATCTGCAGGCCGTCCCAGAGGGTGAGAGAGCACCATCATACTCTCAGCGGGCAGGGGTATCAGACGTGGCATTTGATAGGAGAGCTATGCCTCCTCCACCACCACGAGCTCCTCACGAGGGTGGTAGCGAGTCTTAGGGTTAGGTTTTAGGTTTAGATGTTTTGGACATATTTTGAGACTTTTGATCCAGATTTTGGGATCTCATATTGTATATCACGACATTTATTGATTTATGAGATTACTGGATGTTCGATGTATCATGTGTATTTGTCTCACTTGTGATGGATGTATCAGTTTATGTATATTGTCTTGTCATTTTGCTCAAAATGCTTATGTATGTGCTTATGTATGTTCTCTCTCATAGTTGTATGTTTAATTCTCATATGTATGATATGGACTTATGTTTTTGAAAATGATGGTTTGTAATATAGAGAAGGTAGAAGGATAATGAATGAAAAGATTGTGAAAAGGTAGATGGAAAGAAAGGTAAGATCAACGTCAATACACACCTTGAAGGGTGACGGGAAAAAATGGAGGAAACGTAAACCATATTCTAGTCCAAATGTGAACCATATTCTGGTTCATTATTGCTATTTGACTCCTCAGCTTTTCTATTAATGCTATATTATTTTATCTAGCCTTAATAAGGTGGACTTTCATGAGTCTTGTTGTTAAGCTAATATGTCTTGTGTTTTTTATGTTATATGAGATTCATTTCTCAAAACAAGTCAAGGGTTTACAAGAAAAGTTTTTTCAAAAATAATATCAAGCATGTTGAAATGATAAAATACAAAATCCATCAAAGAACAAAATCCACACCAAATACGGAAAAGTGGGCTTACCTATTAAAATATTTTATTTAAGACCCTTTGTTGCTTTTCCTACCATCTCTTCCGTGGTTGTTCCAATAATTTCATTTGCACGCCTCAGAGACTGACAATAAACTCTTCCAAGAGAATCCTGCAAGCATTTTAAGATTAATCAAATACCCTCTCACTAAGAACCACATCATATACAATATGAATTAGAAAATGAAACTAACCACATCAAGCACAAGTTTATGTTGACAGCAACACAATTTAGAAATGACAACATGATTTGAAACAAGGACAACAAAGTGTAGATGGTTCATATCTGAAATTATGTGTTTTGGTTACCTTTAATGCATCATGTTTTATGAAATTTCAAAATAGAACAAATCCTGGACACAATACCAACAAAATCACATTTGTAAATTAAAATTCTAATCTGAATTCAGCTGTATTGCCAATTTCACTTGTGCTTGAATACCAAGCTGATTTATCCTCGTCCATGCATAAGGGATGGCCTCTTAGATTCCTAGGTGAACACTTCATCTTCTATTTTCAATGACTTGGTTTCCTGATGTGCATAGTTGCATACATTGAAGTGCTTCACCCAAAAAAACTGCATAGCTGTTTCATAGGAATATGTATTTGTAAAAATTGCCACCTCTCACATTTTCAATAAAGCTTTAATTAAGATTGTATTTAATAGTGCATATTCATTGGATTCATTTTCCTTTTCATGGTTCATTAATTATATAATAAATTATATGTCATGTCCCTTTTTTAGTGACATGTCATTTTTCAGTGGATTTGCCTATCATGGACTCTCGTAGGCATATGGTCTTGGTGAGAGAGTCATTTTGATGATTATTTGGGGATTGGATGGTCTTATTTACTCTTGGAGTGATGGTGTTTATCATATTTTTTATTATAATGTGTTATGTGGGGCCAAAATGTTATAATTTTGAGTTGAGTTGCACTTTTTATTTTATAACGTTACTTTTTATATAAAAGTGTATTATAAAAAGATTTTATAAGAATATTTTATGAATACTTCTAGAAGTTCTAGTGGCTTCTTAGAAAAGTGAATAAATAGAGTGCTTGGCCTCTCATTTGGACATCCCATGACTTGAGTTTACACTACTTTTCTCTTTGAGCATTTGTGACGCCATCTTGGTTTGCAGATTGTTATTTGATCTTTAGGAACGAAGTTTCTTAAGGATTTGCATAACTGAGGAGGTGAAATATCCTTTAAAGGGTTGCACTTTGGAAGTGGTATTCAGCCATTTCAAGTTGAGCTTATTTGTAGTCCTTAGACTTACCTGAGGGTTTGAGTTTTTGATTGCAAGAGGAAAAACAAACAGATCTAAAAAAAGCAGTCTGAAAAAGCAAAGCGAAAAAACAGATCTGAAAAAGCAGATCCGAAAAAAGCAAAGCGAAAAAGAAGATCCGAAAAAACAGATCCGAAAAAAGCAAAGCGAAAAAGCAGTTCGAAAAAGCAGATCCGAAAAAGCAAAGCAAAAAAGCAAATCCGAAAAAGTTTTAGCTACAAGTCTAATTCAGTTTTCAGAATTTTAAGATAAGGTTTTGAAACCACATTTTTGCTCATATCTTCCTCATTACTCAGCATATCATTCTGGGTATTTTTGCATCGGATTTCTATCATCGAGGAAATAAAGATAGGTGCATTTTGGAGTCCCAAAATGCCATGATTTATTTTTAAGGAATTTTCAAAATTCCTAGACATTTTCGAAAATCTACAAGAAAATACATTTTCAGATTTGGGGGTGACTTTGGCTTGGGTGTTGGCTTCTTCAGCACTGGTAAAAATTATCACAGCCATCTACAATCAGGTTCTTCACTTCTCATTTGGCATTTGGCATATTTTCTGAGACATGTATGTTTTCAGCTGAGTACAAAATATAGCTTCAACACTTTACTATTTTACATTGTACTTGTCTTTGTTTGCCATTTGGCATTATTGGTATCAAAGGAAGGCTAGGATTTTGCAAGTGAAAGGGCATTGTAATTTTCAGTCTATCTATATTGCAAATCTAGGGTTTGATGATCATATTATTGGCTGAATTATGTATGGCATTGTTGCAAATTGTTGATATATGAATGGCATATGGTTTTGAGCAATTTCCTACATCATTGATAGTGTTTTAGATGGTATTTGGTTGCTATCTATTATTCTGAAATTTTGGGACAGCGAACTCATATACTCAAAAATAATTTTCTATCTACATTTTGAGTTACATTTTTGAGGGGTTTTTAGTGGCCTATTGGTAAGGGTCATTACAGTGGTATCAGAGCGGTTTTCTTGCCATCCTGTTGGGTAAGAGTCGTTTTGTATGAGTGATCAACACTCTACTTTATCCAGAATGGACAGGTATAGTACAGAGTCTCAAAGGACACGATCTTAGATAGTTGATAGACAAAGTAGGAAGATCCAGAGTCGGAACAATAGAAAGGATGGTTATTTAGACATTCGAGATGAACTTAAGAAAATAAGCCATGACATGTCTGAACAGTTGGTTAAGCGCCACCGTATGATGAATGACATGCTATCTGACCCAACTAAGGTGGATAAGTTGACTGGATTTTTATTTGGCAGATCTTCTCAAAGGGCAGATGACACAATTACCAGGAACTTGCATGAGGAGTTCGAGAAACTAGCTTACAACCAGGCAGAGGTCTCAGATTCTACTCCACCACAAGAGGAAGTGGTGAAGGATATTACACAGATTGATAGTAACTGTCAACTTGATACTCAAGTTGAGACAGTTGTATACAGGTCGCCAGAGGGTGATGTCACAGGTACTCAGGATGGTTTGGTTACGACAGGCAGTGACTACAGCGTAGAGGGTTCAGATGATGATTTTGAGGATGTTGTTGTGCACGATGGTGAGATACCTGGTAGAGATGAGCAGACATTGAGTATTCATGACTTTGCTGAGAGGGAGTACCAGACACATTTGGATGCTTCGTCACATAAGGTTGAGGCTGGTAGTACTTTGCATGATTTGTTCAACCAGCTAAAGGTGAGCGAAGACAGTATTGTGACTTCATTATCTCATCATGACAGGATGCGGGATATGATAGAGGATCACATCTGGATGATTCAATTACAGGGTAGACATAAGGGAGTTTAGGCAAAGTCTTCTTGTGTTGACTTACAGGTGATTAGGGAAGGAATGGGAATGATGAAGTTGAGTTATTTACATCTTCTATCAAATCATGACCATCTTCTTAGCCTTGCTGGAGACTATTCAGTTGCCTTGAGGAAGGAGGAGGAAGTTGACAAGCTTTCTCGCGAGCTTGAGGACACTCGAACTTTTTTGGTGAATACTCCATTGGCATTACAGGACTTGGAGAGACATGGGGATGAGCATGGCATGGAGTTGAGTTTAGTTTCATCTTGCACACCTGATACTCAGCTTTCTGCGGCAGGCGGATCACATGTGGTCGTTGATAATGTTGTGAGTTCATCTGGCATTCACATCCAGGATACAGGGACAGTGTCAGACATGTATGTGGAGTTAGTTGGTATTAGTCATATTACTCAGGTGAGGAGTTTGCTTGAGTTACCAACTGATTCTAGTTTACGGATAAGGACTCGAGATTGTTATATTGGCGTTTGGGATTCAGTTGACTAGAGATCTTTATCACCTTTTGGTAGCAGTGATTGTTTGGGTGCTATCATGGATTTGATTAGCAGATTGCACGGTGTTGTCCTTTCTTGTGCCAGCAGTTTGTCCGATGTCGGTATTAGTTTTTATACACCGGTGTTGGGCTTTGTTCATATTTCCAGTCGACCATTCTTGCTGGAATGTGTTGATGATCTTTCATATTTGGCAGTGTTTACAGATGAGTCCCAGGATCGTATTGGCATTGATGACATCCAGGAGGATGCAGTGAGCAGTTTTGAGGACTTAGTTTCCTTAGTAGTTTCTTTTGGTACAGAGGAGTTGGACAGCGGTGCTATAGTTTTTGATACTCCGTATGTTGATATGAGCTTTGGAGTTGATTCGCAGGATATGGATGGTAGTACTCCAGAGACTAGTGACTTTGAGATACTCCTTTCGACAGTGCGTCACGGGAGGATTGTAGGAGAGAGTCTAACCAGCGCCATCATGTGTCTAGTCAGCTGAGAGTTAGTGAGCGAGACATTGCTATCGCTTGCCAGCATTTCGATGCTGCTCGTCAGTTGTTAGTAGTTTATGGATGGGGTTCTCCTACTAGTGATGAGCAGGGAGGCAGTTATCTTTCCTTGACAGAGATCCACTCTTTATGGGAGGCTATACGGATTCTGAGACAGAATTATAGGCAGTTGGTAGCCGACAGAGATTATCTTATGGGGTGGGGCAGTACGGCGTACGATGCATTATTGGCCAAGGAAGATGAGGTGAGTGAGCTTACTCAGTAGCTCGAGGTGACTTTTGAGATTCTTGAGAGTACACAATTGGCTTTCGAGGAGTCACTGTTTCATTTGGCTGAGGTGACCATGGAGTTAGAGCGACTGCAGTCTTTACCAGATTCTGTACAGTCACAGGTTGTGGTGTCTGGTGATCCGAGCATGTCCACGGTCGAGATTGTCAGAGACAGTGGAGATGGGGATGCATCCATCCTTGATACTAGCATTGGCATATTGGGTTCATTTCCACTAGAGTCAGGTTCAGTTGAGTTGGGTGCTGCAGCAGATTGTTGTGGTATGCCTGACATGGTGGTGGTCTCTACTACTGATGGCATAGAGACTAGGGATGTTGTATCAGAGATCATGTGTGATGTTGGTGAGCCGACAGTTGGCATGGTTCCTGCTAGTGATACTACTCCCTTGGCAACGTCTTCGGAGGTAGTAGTTAGTTCCAGCTTGGTTAGGGATCGGTTGTAGTTAGTTTCATCTGGATTGCAGTTTGAGTCGCTGACTGAGATTGGCGCATCTTATCGGCATTACACTGTGAGGTATGCTCACCAGTTTACCTTTGATGACCATGTTGATGAGATGATGATACGTAGATGTACTTTGGTCCCTAGTGCTTGTCATCAGTTATGGGATGGTTTGACGTCATGGGATGAGAATTGTGATGGGCATGACATGGCGATAGGTTCTGCGGTTGACAACTTGATAATACATGACTTAGAGCAGGAGTTTGGGAGTGATGCTTCAGCGGTTGTTGTTATTGATTCTACTCCTTTGGCTATGACATCTCCTGACTTAGCTGGTGATCAGCCGCAGTGGGTTGTATCATCTGTGCATGGTGAGCTGTTGACTGAGGTTGGTTCTTTTTATCAGCATTATACTGTAGGGTATGTACATCAGTTTGCTTTTGATCCTTGTGTTGAGGAGTTGATGGCAGGCAGATGTGGTTTGGGTTTTATTTCTTGATGTTTATCTTGATGTTTATCTCGTGATGTCTTTTCGCCATCAGCGGTGCATGGGAGTTATGGTTATGAGACAGTGGCCGGTGATTTGCAGAGTTGTGTTGACTGCAGGAGTTGTACAGTGTGTGGATTCTCCATACTTGGTACAGTTCCATTGGGAGTGTTCACCGTTATTGCAAAGTTGGATTGTACATTCCGCATAGGCCAGTGGGATGCGTTGATGGTATTTACTGTGTTGGCAGTTTGAGTTGTCCACTTTACTTGGGTTCTGATGTTCTAAGAGTTTGTGTCTCGTGGGTTCCTAATTGTGGCAGTTGTGATTTTGGAGTTTGGTTGAGCTGTATTTGTCAGTCTCATTATGGATTCCTCTTGGTTATATTGCAGGAGCTTGTGTTGATTGACAGCAGTACAGTTCATGACTACATTTGGGATCCAGGTGGATTGATTGGCACCAGTTACCACCCGCAGACTGATGGGCAGACTGAGATAGTAAATAAGTGGGTGGAAGGCTACTTGAGGAACTATGTGGCAGGGCAGCAAAAGGCATGGGTTAGGTGGATTTATCTATGTGAGTATTGCTACAATACCACATACCATATGTCTATTCAGATGACTCCTTTCAGGGCACTATATGGTTATGAGGCACCGAGTTTTTTGGATTTACTTATGAGTGATGTTAGAGTTCCTCGTGCTGGAGATTTGCTTCAGAAGAGCAAGGACATTGTTGATGCTCTCAGAGATAATATTGTCAGGGCACAGAATCAGCTTAAGCAATATGCAAATCAGAAGCGGACAGAGAGGAGTTTTGAGGTTGGTGATATGGTTTATCTCATGTTGCAGCCCTATAGACAGTCTACTCTTGGGAAGAGTGGGTCAGAGAAACTTAAGCCTAGGTACTATGGTCCTTTCAGAATTATCAGGTGTATTGGAGAGATGGCATATGAGCTTGAGCTTCCAACAGACAGCAAGGTACACAATGTTTTCCATGTGTCACGCCTCAAGAAGGTGTTGGGTCAGCATGTTGTGCCTTCAACAGTTCTTGTTCCCGAGTACATCATTGACGGCAGAGAGAGGCAGCTCCGCAGGAGGACCATCAAGGAGTATTTGGTGAAGTGGAGAAATTTGCCTGAGGAGGATGCCACATGGGAGGGAGAAGATATTTTTGCAGCACCCAGCTTTGAGATTGCTTGAGGGCAAGCAATTTCAGGAGGGGCGGACTGTCATGTCGCCTCTTTAGTGACATGTCATTTTTCAGTGGATTTGCTTATCATGGACTCTCGTAGGCAGATGGTTTTGGTGAGAGAGTCATTCTGATGATTATTTGGGGATTGGATGGTCTTATTTACTCTCGGAGTGATGGTGTTTATCATATCTTTTATTATAATGTGTTATGTGGGGCCAAAATGTTATAATTTTGAGTTGAGTTGCACTTTTTATTTTATAAAATTACTTTTTATATAAAAGTGCATTATAAAGGGATTTTATAAGAATATTTTATGAATACTTCTAAAAGTTCTAGTGGCTTCCTAGAAAAGTGAATAAATAGAGTGCTTGGCCTCTCATTTGGACATCCCATGACTTGAGTTTACACTACTTTTCTCTTTGAGCATTTGTGGCGCCATCTTGGTCTGCAGATTGTCATTTGATCTTTAGGAACGGAGTTTCTTAAGGATTTGCATAACTGAGGAGGTGAAATATCTTTTGAAGGGTTGCACTTTGAAAGTGGTATTCAACCATTTCAAGTTGAGCTTATTTGGAGTCCTCAGACTTACTTGAGGGTTTGAGTTTTTGATTGCAAGAGGAAAAAAAAAGTAGATCCGAAAAAAACAGTCTGAAAAAGTAGATTCGAAAAAGCAGATCCAAAAAAAGCAAAGTGAAAAAGCAGATCCGAAAAAGCAAAGCGAAAAAGTAGATCCGAAAAAGCAAATCCGAAAAAGCAAAGTGAAAAAAGCAATCCGAAAAAGTTTTAGCTACAAGTCTAATTCAGTTTTCAGAATTTCAGGATAGGGTTTTGGAACCACATTTTTGCTCATATCTTCCTCATTACTCAACATATCATTCTGGGTATTTTTGCATCGGATTTCTATCGTTGAGGAAATAAAGATAGGTGCATTTTGGAGTCCTAAAATGCCATGATTTATTTTTAAAGAATTTTCAAAATTCCTAGACATTTTTGAAAATCTGCAAGAAAGTACATTTTCAGATTTGGGGGTGACTTTGGCTTGGGTGTTGGCATCTTCAGCACTGGCAAAAATTATAGCAGCCATCTACAATCAGGTTCCTCACTTCTCATTTGGCATTTGGCATATTTTCTGAGAAATGTATGTTTTCAGCTGAGTACAAAATATAGCTTCAGCACTTTACTATTTTACATTGTACTTGTCTTTGTTTGCCATTTGGCATTATTGATATCAAAGGAAGGCTAGGATTTTGCAAGTGAAAGGGCATTGTAATTTTCAGTCTGTCTATATTGCAAACCTAGGGTTTGATGATCATATTATTGGCTGAATTATGTATGTCATTGTTGCAAATTGTTGATATATGAATGACATATAGTTTTGAGCAATTTCCTACATCATTGATAGTGTTTTAGATGGTATTTGGTTGCTATCTATTATTCTGAAATTTTGGGACAGCGAACTCATATACTCAAAAATAATTTTCTATCTATATTTTGAGTTACATTTTTGAGGGGTTTTTAGTGGCCTATTGGTAAGGGTCATTACATTATATTTGTGCAATTTAGTATGTTGGCACAAAATTGCCACTCAACTACATATTAATAACCTTAATCTTTGTCAATATTATAATCATCAACACTCACTATATTTTTTCCATGGTGTGTTCATGTAGGTGGTGTGGTGAGGCTTTCACACCATCGCCCCATTGCAAATGGGGACCCCCTCTTTTTGCTCTAGCAATAGGTGTAGATGTCTTAGGTGGTTGCAATTTTCAAGTCTCTGAGTCCGAGAGTGAGTTTGAGCAATTTTGGTCGTCAACTCTGTCTGGGATGTAAGTGAAAGTTGGGCTAAGCTAGTCATGGAGAAGGACTTGAAACCAAGTGATTTGTGAGGAAAAGAGTTAGAATCATTACATAATCCTTGTACCAACTTCAATTTGCCCTTAGAAAGCCAGGATAGGTTGTGAAAGGTAACACTGCTGAATGCATGTTGAATCCTAAAATTTTGCTAAGTTTGGAATTTTTTGAAAACCCCCGAAATCTAGAATCTTTATTATAACTCCTATGAAGTTAACCTTTCTCAAACATCCTAATAGTATTTATATAAATATAAGTTAAAGTATAATAAATGTAACTTGTACTTAAATGTTATATTTATATAAATCCTCCCACCTCCTGAGCTGAAAAATGACTAAGTGTTGAAATGGGGAGTTAACTTGGAAATTTAGAATCCTGGCACTAAATCGGAATCCGACCATCTCCAAGGATAAAATCCTTGCATACCTCAAATTTCTGCCCCATCAAATGAAGACCATTTGACAATTTTTTTGAAGTGTGGTGAAAGTTGAACAAAATCTTGGAGTTGTGTGATGAATTTGAGGGTGAATGGTGTAAAATTTGATGAAGTAAAAACGCTAAAATCCTCAGGCAGGGGCGGAATCTGCCCTTGGCCTAGGATTTTATCCTTGTGACACTAGGATTTCTGCCCTATAAATAGAGCCAAATTTGACATCTTTAGGGGGCGATAATACCGATTGAGTGATTTGGAAGTAAAGACATGAGTTAGATGGCGAATTGAGGAGTGAGATTTGACTAAGTATGAAATGTTGGAATCCTCAGGTAGGGGTGGAATCCGCCCCCTACCCAGGATTTTAGCCTCGACTATATCAGATTTTTGCCCTCTAAAATTCATGCAATTCAACTTTTTTGATGACATGATGCATGTTGAGCAATGAAGGGTTAAGTCTTGAGAGTTGTTGATGAGTTTGGGGGAAAGAAGTGAAGTTTTTTGGGAGTACAAATGTTGAAATCCTTGGGTAGGGGTGGAACCCGCCCCCTACCCAGGATTTTATTCTCAACATACTCAGATTTCTGCCCTTTGAGTGTGGCCAATCCAACACTTTTTTAAGGGGGGCAAAGGGTAGATTGAATGGTTAAGTATTGGAGTCATAAGTTTAGCATTGAAAAAAGGAGAGGCAAACATGAATGCAATGAAGGTGACAAAGTTGACATGAGAAAAGTTTAAAAAAATGAAGAAATTCCTTGAGGGGTGGCAAAATCCGCCATCCCCCAAGGATAAAATCTTTGTGCCTTCCTCAATTCTGCCTAGCTCCTAAATAATCCTCATGTATGATGAAATTCTACCTTTGAAGATAATGAGGTTTGATTGAGGTATTTGATGCCCAAATGTGAAGGGATGAAAGAAAATGAGGGAGAGAACATGGATGAGTATCAAATCAAATGTGAAGAAGCTGAAAGTGGCAATGAAAATCCTCCATGGAGGGCGGATTTCGCCCTTCCATAAGGATTTTATCCTCCAAGTGCCAAAATTCCACTCCTTCTATGAGGCTAAGCCTAGGAATTTCTTGGCAGTGATTTATTATTTGAGCAAAAAATAAATATTTAAAACATAAATCCTCTGTCAAAGTCGGCCTAAGAGACCTGAAAATGAATTAAATAAAATGATTTTATTGGCTAATTCAAGAGCCAAAGTCAGCCTGCCTTGGGGTATGTGCCCTTTCACCTCTTCAATAAATATATAAGGGTGGCATTTCAATTCATTTTTACATCAAACACAAGCAAATTCTACCCTCTGCTGTAGCAGCAAAATTCTCCCAGAATTGGCAGCGAGCTATCTCTTCATATGGCATCAGTGATTTTTGGCAACAAGTTCATCTTTGTAAGAACCCCGAAGGTTCTACCTCAAATTCACTGTCATTGGAATGTTTAGTTTTTGTAAAATGTTCATGTTTCCTATGCTTTTTCCATAATTTATACCTTTTGGAATTTTTGACAATATATGAAATGGAAATACAATGCTTGAAATTCAATTTGCAAATTACCACAATGCACTTACAATTTTGATTTGCTAATAACCTTCCTCAATTCTTCACCAATAGAATATACAAAAACAATATCATGCATGAAGAATTTATTTGAAAAACAATATAAAGGGAACCTGTAACTACCAGCATGCACAATTAACATCCAATCATTGATGACATTGCCCCTAGAATCTATCTGAGATTAATGTAGAGGCTTGGGGATGATGAAGTAGGCACTCTATGCCAAACATGCCTTGTCTTATTGAATCGCAGCCCTCACAAATATGATCGCTGCTAACTGGAAACCATCCCAAAGAGCCACGATAATCACTTTAGGTTTCAAACGCAGCCTATGAATGTTTGCAGTGATCTGCCATCACTATGCCGCCCATACTCTGCTAAGAATGCAGAGATATTATGTAGATTATCTGCACTAAACTCCACCCACACCCTGTATGAATTCCCTGTCAAAGATGATGCATCCTTCTTGAGGTTCGATCTCAATTTGAAGCAAATAGTGGCTCTGAATTTAGCCACTCTCAAGCACAATTCACTGACAATTGTTTACCAATTCAAAGTGCAAAATCTTGGTAGAATTCACAATTCTACAAGATCAAAATATCTAAAAACCCTTGGCTCTCAACCCTTCACAATTGCCCAAAAATCACATGCACAATGGATGATTTTTTCCTTTCATTTAATGTATTTATAACTCTCCAATGCAAATCGGATGGAGGCTTCTTGGTCACACTTTTCATAACTTAAAACATAACTTAGGCATTTAAAAGTATTTGCTTTTGTTCCCATGTTTGAAATATAATAATTTATTATATTTCCCTCCAAATATAAGCACCAAGTCACTTCATAATTAAATAAACATTTAATGCACTTGAGCACACTTTATAATATAAACTTTATATTTAATCATTGATTAAATGGGATTTAATTAATGATTAATTATGGCTTTGATAGCTCATTAAATTCTTCAAAGGACTAGCTCCAAATCAAGGTGCTCATTGCCTGACTCAAATGCCAAGGGCTGCCGAAAATAGCCATTGACCATAAATTGACTTACTATAAATAGTAAGTCCCAAATTGGAAGCTTTTGTCAATGACCCCAAATCTCCATGCTACTATCAACTATTCAAGTGCCCTGCTCAGAATAGTAACCCTGACTTTCCTAAAATAGTAAACATGCCAATTTAACTCAAACGAAGAGAAAATCTGAACATCCTTGACCTCTGGAGTGGGAAAATAGCCTCTAGCTCGACCAATCGAGACCCTCTATCCAACAGACTTAGCCTACGAGGGTCAATGATAGGCTAAACTAAACAAACTCTGATGCTCACGAAAAAGGGGACATTACAGTCCACCCTCCTTAAGATTGCTTGTCCCCAAAAAATCACGACTACAATGAAACTCCATTGCACTGAAAGTCTAAAGGAAGATTGAGAAATGTCCCACACTGAATCATAACTGCAGCACCAACATAACCACAACTACACAGAAATGAACAACAACCCATCTGTCCAATCTCTGCGCACTGAAATTGTGCATCTGAAACAAATCATGTACATGAAGATCGAAGGTGAAACTGCCAGTAACCCACATCACGTACACACTACAGTACTCCCTAGTGAACCCAAACTGGAACTCCAATGCACGCGTAGGACCCCACAACACACTAAAGAGTCTCCAACCAAATATACCTGGATCCCAAATCCTGAATAGGAGCCTGCTAAGAAGAATAACCTCAGACTTATGTTGCACTAATCTGATCACAATGTCACGATGTTGGCAATGGTGAAGTAATCAAGTGGGACCCATCCAACTTGCAGTGCTAACCCTGTCTCCACCAGGATCCCAAAATAAATAAAAATCAAACCAATCCATCATAAGGAGGTAAGAATATTTGGAAGCATATGCTACTCTGTCAGTCCTCCCTAGATGTGTTGACTTTGCAAGTAGTCCCCCACCAACTTACAGCTACTAACTCCGTCTACTGAAGATGGCATAAACCTATCCCACAAAGGATGGTATAATCCTGGAGCCAATCCACATCGACGCATCACCAAGTCCTCCACATGTGGATCAAAAGAAAAATGATGAGCACTCCTTACTTTGTAGTCACGATAAAAGACTCTAATCGTTGTCAATGGCTCATCATTGACAACTATTGAATTGGAGGATGGCTCCAATCTCTGACCCCGAACAATTGATTGGGCAAGGCCTCTGGTAACCCTCTTTGCAAACCCAACCACAAAATCTTTGTGAGGATGCATTGTAGTCAGAGTATCTACAGTTGCTCTTGCCAAATGTTGAATGCCGTGAGAACCTTGGATGAGAGTATCCTAGGTAACTCCAAACAATCCCTCCTAAAACTCTAAACTCTCAAGCAAGTGCTCAATAAACGAATCCGTGCAGTAAAAACAATATGAGGCAGAGTCAACCTGCTCTTCTACCACCCTCAGCTGATCACTCTAACTCAATGACACAAGTTGTCTATCACCATCAATTGAATGAGATGAAGTAACTGATTTGCTTCCAGAGGAGGGAAACAAATCAATATGAGAGCCATAATCCCAACCAAATGACACCCTATGAATCTCCTATAAAGATGATGAAGTAGCATCGTATACCAACACACAACTCTCGAGAGAATCCACCTTTTGCCATACAAGAGCTATCGGCATTCTGACTTGCATCATCTGTCATCGTAATAACCTCGGGAGAACCTAATGCAACCCATGGCTCTCTGCTGCTCTCACCCAATATACTCATCCCAACTGTGACTACTGCACCCAAATCTATGATGGATGTCGCTACATCCTCAACAAATCCAACACCACAACCCATGGATATAAGATCATCACCAACTATTACTGCAAAGGACTGCATTGTATCTGAAGCTAGTGAAGATTGTGCTCGGCTCAACTCCACGGTAACCTCCTCTAATCATGACTGAGACTCATGGAGGGCCAACTATGCTCTCTCCAAAGAATCCATAGTCACCCCTAACTCATGAGTGAGCTCATCTACCTCCTCTTCCTTCCCCCCCAGCACATCATAGCAAGTGTAACTCCACTCGAGAAGATAGTCTCTATCAGCCAATAACAATAAATAGTTTTGTTTCATTAATCCAATGGCTTCTTGAAGGTTATGAAACCCTATAAGGGAAAGACTACCATCACAATGCTCATTTGTCACATGAGTGCTCCAACCATAGGTAGCTAAGATCTGACAAGCAACATCAAAGTGCTCTATGGTCGTGGTAATCATTCCATCATTAACCTTCAGTTGCCCAACCAAATCATGTCTCTAAAATCCAAGACTCCCATGCAAGCTCTTTGACCCACATTCTACACTGTCATATGAGGTTGTATCTACATCGTCCACCTCATGAAAAGTAGCATCATGTGTGCTATCATCATCGCACACATCATCAACCAAGGTACTGTTGCTATGTACCTCAAAAGATGGCTCAAAAGTCATTGTAGAAGTTGTTGTTTCAACAATATATTCACACACTTCTCCCATAATAACTGTATATCCATCAACAAAACAATCTTGGGACTCATCGCCAATAAATGAATTTTCTAATTCATCCTCTAAGGTTTGATATGAAAGATCAAACTCACCGTAGCATGAGTCTTCATCATAAATTACATCATTAGTACCCAAATCTCGAATACCAACATCATCCACAAGTGAAATCTTTGTCATCTCATGCTGATGCAAACTCAACTCTCTGCTATCATGAAAATCAGAATTGTTATCATGACTAATAACAACTTTTGGAGTGTTGAAAGTACCAACATTCTCCTCAAAACTCACCTTCTTTTACATTGTTTCCTTTGCATTGATAAAATTATTTGTGTTGGTGTTTGCTTTCCTTTTCTTTGCAAACAAAGGATCCTTGTAATCTCCCGAAGGAGATTTCGGTCTGGAGGTGAATTCGGTCCAGTGGTGAATCCTGTCCAGAGGTAAATTATGTCCCGGCAGTGAATTATGTCCCGACGGTAACTTCTGTCCCGACAGTAAGTTATGTCCCAGCGGTACAACAGGTTGATAGGTCGTGCGGTACAATGGGTGGATGGACCGTGTGGTACAACGAGTGGATTAGCCGTGTGGTACAATGGGTGGATAGTCGTGCAGTACAATGGGTGGATGGTCGTGCGGTACAATGGGTGGATGGGCTATGCAATACAATGGGTGGATGGACGTGCGGTACAATGGGTGGATGGGTCGTACGGTACAATGGGTGGATGGGCGTGCGGTACAATGGGTGGATTGGCCTGCGGTACAATGGGTGGATGGGTCGTGCGGTACAACGGGTGGATGGGCGTGCGGTACAACGGGTGGATGGCCAATGGCCGTGTGGTACAACGGGTGGATGGCTGTGCAGTACAACGGTGAGGGATGATGCCTTCCAGACACCCGATTGAAGTCCATTTCTCCTTCGCAGATAATTAGATATGAATTTGCAAACATAGAGTAATACACCAACTAATATGATTGCCAGAAAGACCTTATTGAATTTATTGACGGAACTTCAGATTTGTCAGATCCGATACAAGTAGAACCAAGCAGAGTAGGGTGAGGGTTGAATCCCACTGAAACTGCAACAAACCAAATAGGGAGGGTCTTTCACCTCCTAAATGGCGACAAGCAGAATCCTAATAGGAATTCGCAAATACAAATCAAATATAAATCTCAACATATCAAAACTAACCTATACGCCGATCATAAATACCCGTTGGAAAAATTTCCGAGAGTGCACAAAAGAGCCAACGACGACAACTACACCTACGCCAACAAATGAAAAAGGGCCCGAGATAAACTAAATCGATTGGGACCAAAATACAATAATTTTATTAAAATTGGGGACATTACAAATCCTCACCGCCCAAAAATTGCTTGTCCTCAAGCAATCCATCATCAATACTCCAGGATTCCAAACTAAGCGCGGACACTAATAACTATATCCACTGGAACCCTCAAGCCGCAACAAGACCACGCGAATGCGCCTGGAAGTAAGCGAGAAAAGTAACTCTCCATCAAGCTTTTGCTACTCCACTTTGATATAATTGTTGCCATGCCCAGAGTCACCAGGATCCCAATGAAACCAAACATCAAACTCATCAATGCTCAAATCCCAAGCCAAGTGCGGATGTTGGTAGTAATATCTGTTGAAAAGTTTGTGCTGCTGTTGGACCATATGCACAAAGTTGGATTTAGTTGGGATGAGTAAACCGTCATCAAGCTTTAACTGTGTCACTCTGGTATAACTATTGCCATGCCCTTCACCAGGATCCCAACAACGCCAACCCATGAAATCTTTCACACCCTCATGTCCAACAATCTCTTCCAGCATGAACACAGACACAGATGCTGATGCCGACAACACTGTAATGTTCTGAAGGTGATTTCTGCCTGGAGGTAATTTTGCAAGACATCCGGAAAGCAATCTCAGCCCAAAGGGAATCTCCATCCGAAGGCAAACTCGGCTCGAAGGGGATCTCGTCTTGAAGGCAATCTCAACCCAAAGGGAATCTCGATTCGAAAACAAACTCAGCCCGAAGGGAAACTCGACCAGAAGGTAATCTCGGTCCAAAGGGGATCTCGACTCGAAGGCAATCTTGACCCGAAGGGAATCTCGATCTGAAAGCAAATTGAAGGGAAACTCGACCCGAAGGCAATCTCGGTCAGAAGGGAATCTCGACCTGAAGGCAATCTCGGTCTGAAGGGAATCTTGATCCGAAAGCAAACTCGACCCGAAGGGAATCTCGACCGGAAGGCAATCTTGGTCCGCAAAGGATCTCCACTTGAAGGCAATCTTGGCCCGAAGGGAGTCTCAATCCGAAGGCAAAAGGGAATCTCGGCTCGAAGGCAATCTCGGTCCGAAGGAGATCTCCACCTAAAGGCAATCTCGGCCCGAAGGGAATCTGGATCCGAAGGCAAACTCGGCCCGAAGGCAGTCTCGGTCCGAAGGGGATCTCCACCCGAAGGCAAACTCGGCCCGAAGGCAATCTCGATCCGAAGGAAAACTTAGTCCAAAGGGAACCTCGGCCCGAAGGCAATCTCGGTCCGAAGGGAATCTCCATCCGAAGGCAATGTCGGCCCAAAGGCAATCTCCACCCGAAGGCAAACTCGGCCTGAAAGGAATCTCAAACCGAAGGCAATCTTGGTCCGAAGGGGATCTCCACCCGAAGGCAATCTTGGCCCGAAGGGAATCTCGATTCGAAGGAAAACTCTGCTCGAAAGGAATCTCGGCCCGAAGGCAATCTCGGCTCAAAGGGGACCTCAACCCGAAGACAATCTCAACGGTGAACAGAGTCTCGACAATGAACACAGCCTCGACAGCAGACACAGCCTCGGCAACGGTTACGGCCCAAACGACGGACATAGTCTCGGTGATGAACAGAGCCTCCGCAACGGACAAAGCCTCAGTGGCAGACAGAGGTTCGACGACAGAAACAACCTCAGCGACAGACAAGGCTTCAACAACAGATAGAGTCTCGGCAACGGACATAGCCTCGGCGACATACAAGGCCTCAGCAATGGGCATAGCCTTGACAGGGGACTATGTTCCAGCGAGAACTTTGGTGGACAAAGCCTCGGTGGAAGACAAGGCCTCATGTAAAGCATCACCTTTATTGCCATCATCAACATTCTTCCACTTGTGCAAATGAGATATTAGTTTTTCTTCACAATGCTTGAATACACTACTCAGCATTCTACACGCTGCCATAGATGGAACACATTCTAGATTGCGAACAGCCCACAACAAAGATATGATAGGTTGGGATATTTCATCCATCTCTTAAATGCATGAAATCATAAGGCTCTCCATAGCAACCGCAACCTTACTATCATGACATTCCTTGATTGTGACCAAGAAGTGATGAAACATATCATGGATCAAGTCTTGCAACTCTAGATCTAAGAGGAGGTTACTTACTTTGACATTTGCACAATTCTCCAATATTGTAGATCTCCTGCCAAAGGGGTCACCACTGAAGTCATCAAGACTCTGAAAGTTGTCAACGATCAAATGCAATATCTCTATCATGGTGTTGTCATCATATGGTTCTCTAGGAGCCTAGATCCTCAAAATCTCACTGAGACATGCTGCAGCTGCCAACTTCATTTCCTTGTCATGGTGTCTTAATAGCCTGGGTTGACTTAAGGCATCCTTAATTGGAGAAAGGATCCTTTGTATAAATCTTCAAGGTAATTGGTCAACCTTACACAAACATACTTCCAATATATCTAGTGGAAGATCAATACCCTTACTGAGCTCTTTGCTAATCCTTTGTAGTGCTTTCAACCACCACTGTCCATCACTGTTGGGTGCCATGGTGTGATCTAAATCCCAAAATCTCTCAATCATCCCAACAAACTGGCAAGATCACCAGCTCTGATACCACTGTAATGTCCCAAAGGAGATTTCGGTCCAGAGGTGAATTTGGTCCGGTCATGAATTATGTCCAGAGGTAAATTATGTCCCGGCAGTGAATTCTGTCCCGACGGTAAATTCTGTCCTGATGGTAAGTTATGTCCTGGCGGTACAACGGGTGGATAGGCCATGCCGTACAATGGGTGGATGGACCGTGCGGTACGAGTGGATTAGCTGTGCGATACAATGGGTGGATAGCTATGCGGTACAATGGGTGGATGGTCAAGCGGTACAACGGATGGATGGGCCGTGCGGTACAACGGGTGGATGGTTGTACGGTACAATGGGTGGATGGGCGTGCAGTACAACAGGTGGATGGGCGTGCGGTACAATGAGTGGATGGGTCATACGATACAACGGGTGGATGGTCGTGCAGTACAATGGGTGGATGGGCTATGCGGTACAATGGGTGGATGGCCGTGCGGTACAACGGTGAGGGATGATGCCTTCCAAACGCCCGATTGAAGTCCACTTCTCCTTCGCAGATAATTAGATATGAATTTGCAAACACAGAGTAATACACCAACTAATATGATTGCTAGAAAGATCTTATTGAATTTATTGACAGAACTTCGGATTTGCCAAATCCGATACAAGCAGAACCAAGAAGAGTAGGGTGAGGGTTGAATCCCACTGAAACTGCAACAAACCAAATAGGGAGGGTCTTTCACCTCCGAAATGGCGACAAGCAGAATCCCAATAGGAATTCGCAAATACAAATCAAATATAAATCTCAACATATCAAAACTAACCTATACACCGATCATAAATACCCATCAGAAAAACTCCCGAGAGTGCACAAAAGAGCCGACGGTGACAACTACACCTATGCCAACAAAAGAAAATAGGCCCGAGATAAACTAAATCAATCGGGACCCAAATACAATAATTTTATTAAAATTGGGGACATTACAATCCAGAATCTCTGGATGTTGTACAAGCCTTGATAAATTTTTATTATAATCCTGAAAGGCATGCATGAACTCTGGCATGAGATCCTATATAGATTTTGTTTTACTCATGATTCACACTAACCCTGTGTTCTGAATGAAAGAGGCTTCCCCCAAAGGATGGCAGGAAACCACTCTAATACCATTGTAAGAACCTCGATGGTTCTACCTCAAATTTATTGGCACTAGAATGTTTAGTTTTTGCAAAAAGTTCATGTTTCATGTGCTTTTTCCATAATTTATACCTTTTGGAATTTTTGACAATATATGAAATAGAAATACAATGCTTGGAATTCAATTTGCAAACTACCACAGTGCACTTACAATTTTGATTATCTAATAACCTTCCTCAATTCTTCACCAATAGAATATACAATATCATACACGAAGAATTTATTTGAAAAACAATATAAAGGGAACCTATAACTGTCAGCATGCACAATTAACATCCAATCATTGATGGCGCTGCCCTTGGAATCTATCTGAGATTAACATAGAGGCTTGGGGATGATGAAGTAGGCACTCTATGCAAAATGTGCCTTGTCTGTAATGACCCTTACCAATAGGCCACTAAAAACCCCTCAAAAAAGTAACTCAAAATGTAGATAGAAAATTATTTTGCAATATATGAGTTCGCTGTCCCAAAATTTCAGAATAATAGATAGCAACCAAATACCATCTAAAACACTATCAATGATGTAGGAAATTGCTCAAAACCATATGTCATTCATATATCAACAATTTGCAACAATGCCATACATATTTCAGCCAATAATATGATCATCAAACCCTAAGTTTGCAATATAGATAGACTAAAAATTACAATGCCCTTTCACTTGCAAAATCCTAGCCTTCCTTTGATACCAATAATGCCAAATGGCAAACAAAGACAAGTACAATGTAAAATAGTAAAGTGCTGAAGCTATATTTTGTACTCAGCTGAAAACATACATTTCTTAGAAAATATGTCAAATGCCAAATGAGAAGTGAGGAACCTGATTGTAGATGGCTGCAATAATTTTTACCAATGCTGAAGATGCCAACACCCAAGCCAAAGTCACCCCAAATCTGAAGATGTACTTCCTTGCCAATTTTCAAAAATGCCTAGGAGTTTTGAAAATTCCTTAAAAATAAAACATGGCATTTTGGGACTCCAAAATGCACCTATCTTTATCTCTTCGACGATAGAAATCCGATGCAAAAATACCCAGAATGATATGCTGAGTAATGAGGAAGATATGAGCAAAAATGTGGTTCCAAAACCCTATCCTGAAATTCTAAAAACTGAATTAGACTTGTAGCAAAAACTTTTTCAGATTGCTTTTTCGCTCTGCTTTTTCGGATCTGCTTTTTCACTTTGCTTTTTCGGATCTACTTTTTCGCTTTGCTTTTTTCGGATCTGCTTTTTCAGACTTTTTTTTCAGATCTTCTTTTTTGCTTTGCTTTTTTGGATCTGCTTTTTCGCTTTTCTTTTTCCGGATCTGCTTTTTCTGACTGTTTTTTTTTCTCTTGCAATCAAAAACTCAAACCCTCAAGTAAGTCTGAGGACTCCAAATAAGCTCAACTTGAAATGGCTGAATACCACTTCCAAAGTGCAACCCTTCAAAGGATATTTCACCTCCTCAGTTATGCAAATCCTTAAGAAACTCTGTTCCTAAAGATCAAATGACAATCTGCAGACCAAGATGGCGCCACAAATGCTCAAAGAGAAAAGTAGTGTAAACTCAAGTCATGGGATGTCCAAATGAGAGGCCAAGCACTCTATTTATTCACTTTTCTAATAAGCCACCAGAACTTCTAGAAGTATCTATAAAATATTCTTATAAAATCCCTTTATAATGCACTTTTATATAAAAAGTAACTTTATAAAATGAAAAGTGCAACTCAACTCAAAATTATAACATTTTGGCCCCACATAACACATTATAATAAAAATATGATAAACACCATCTCTCCAAAAGCAAATAAGACCATCCAATCCCCAAATAATCATCAGAATGACTCTCTCCACATCGCCACCAGTCTACGAGAGCCCGTGATAGACTGATCCAGCACGCCAAACGATGTCAGCCAGAATGGGGACATGACATTGTCTTACTGAATCGCAGCCCTCACAAATATGATCGCTGCTAACTAGAACCCGTCCCAAAGAGCCACGACAGTCACTTTAGGTTTCAAATGCATCCTATGAATGTTTGCAGTGATCTTCCATCACCATGCCACCCATACTCTGCTAAGAATGCAAAGATATTATGTGGATTATCTGCACTAAACTCCACGCACGCCCTGTATGAATTCCCTGTCAAAGACGCTAAATTCTTCCTTGAGATTCAATCTCAATTTGAAGCAAATAGTGGCTTTGAATTAAGCCACTCTCAAGCACAATTCACTGGCAATTGTTTACCAATTCAAAGTGCAGAATTTTGGTGGAATTCACAATTCTATGAGATCAAAATATCTAAAAACCCTTGGCTCTCAACCCTTCACAATTTCACAAAATCAAATGCACAATGGATGAAATCGATTTCTCTCCTCTATTCTGCTTTTTTATAATTCCCAAGAAGAAATCAATCATGGCTTCTTCAATACACTTCTCATGACTTGTAAAATATTTAACTTTTGTTGCACTTGCTTTTGATGTATTTGAAATATAATATTTAATTATATTTACTTCCATTTGGTGCACAACAAAATAATATAAAGTATATTTTAATAATCACTTATATCTCCCTTTAAATTGGCACTTTACATTATTCCTCATATTCACTTGATAATTTGACTTTATGATCATTAAATAACCCTTTTTAATAATAAAGTCAAATAACATTTAATGATGCACACTTTTAAGTAATTATTAATAAAGTATTACTTTATTAATAATTAAAATGTCATAACTCCAAAGGTACTCATTATTTATCGATTTTGTCAGAACCAGGAAGTAACCCACTGCATTCACTGCTAGCCAAGGTGCCTTTCTAAAAATAGAAAGGGTCCATTTCTAACAACCCTTGATTTACTATAATTAGTAAATCTCTGAATACTTGATCAAAAAAAGTGTCAAAGGTCATCACTGCAACTGAGGCCAGTCTAGGTGCCTTCCCAAAAAAAGAAATGCTGGATAGGTGACTTACTAAAAATAGTAAGTGTAGCAAACTGAACCAAACGAAGAGCAAATCCTGAACGCTTAAGCACTCCAAAGCCTCCCGTTCTGCCAACTGGGACCCTCTAACCATTTGACATGGCCTACGAGGGCCAATAATAGGCTAATCCAATCAAACTCTGATGCTCGCGTAAATCGGGACATTACAATCTTGAGGGGGCTTTAAGAAGCAGTGATCTTCCATGTGAAGGGGCAGATTTCTTCAAAATTAGAAGTGAAAATGGCAAGAATACAAAATCTGGGCATGCTTTCATGTTGTAAGACTTGTCTAAGGTCTAGATTTGGTAAAGTTTAGTTTCAAATTGCACGATGATGGGTGAAATTTGATTTTGCATTTAAGGAAGTCATGAAGATTGCATGAACTTTTGGATTTCCTTCCTTTTGCTTATCAATTTTGTGAAGCTTAATACCTTTTCTCCTTCGTTTTGCCAGGTGAATTGGAAAAGGAGAAGCTAGGAGGAAAGGGGATGTTCAAGTAGACTCAAGCGAGCTCAAACCCAGGACTTAAAGATCGAGGAATTCAAATGAGAAGAAAGATTCAAATCAGTTCAACAAAGGAAAATTCAGATCAAGAATCAAGAAGAAAGAAAATCAGAGAAGAATTTTATCAACTTGGATTTCCTTTGGAAATCCAAGTTCACCTTGAAAGGATCCAGCCACAAGGAAGATTTCATCACTTCAAGAAGAATTGAAAGAGACACCAAGTTTACAAGTAAAACCAAATTCAGGTCATAGCAATGAGAAAGTTTCTAGAAAAGAATTGGAAGAAGATATGAGAAGATGAAGCAATTTGAGAATATGACATCACTATTTAAGGCTTGGCAATGTTGAGCATCAAGAGATATTTTCCCATCTCCAAAGGATTGATCAAGTGACGATGATGAGGTGGGACCTAGTTGTCTTCTACCAATCAGATAATTCCAGTTACAAGCACATTCAATCATATCATGCCAAATGTACAAATTTCTCATTTGCTATCAAAAGCAATGTAATTTTCTTATTGGCCCACTAGGTAGTGCCTTCATGTAATTGGTTGATATTATGGAAACCCTAATTAGGGTTTGTAAGGATTAATCTTGGCCCTTGATCTTGAATTGATCTTGGCCCTTCATTGTAATTGAACAAATTTAAAAGGCCAAGGCCTCCTCATTTGAAAAGAGTTAGTCATTAGCTAGAAAGGAGAATATTAGATGTAAGATTAGATTAGAGTAGGAGGTTTTGTTGAAATTGTTGCCAAAATGTTATCAAAGTAATTGATGATTCATTGTTGGTCTTCATGGTGGATTACTTAATGTTGCTTTGAAGTATTGCATGGTTTCTTCAATTCCTCATTTAGGATTTCATTTCATGTTAAGTAGGAGTAAAGGTAGATGAATGGGAGGTATTGTTGAATGATGATTATGGTGAAGCTAGTGTCCATACCTTTTGTTACTTGTTGATTGTAAGTAAAGGTGTAAGGTTAGTCTAGGCCTAAATTGCAAGTGTTTAACTTTTATTGGAGATGCTCATTTAGATTGTGCCTTCATAGGGTATTGGGATGAGCATTTTACTTGTTGATTGTAAGTAAAGGTGTAAGGTTAGTCTAGGCCTAAATTGCAAGTGTTTAACTTTTATTGGAGATGCTCATTTAGATTGTGCCTTCATAGGGTATTGGGATGAGCATTGACAATGTGAAAATCATTCATGCATCCATAGAAGATAGCACCCTCCTATGCCTAGTTCAGTTGGTGAAGCAAGGATTGGTTAAAGGCTCACCCTGTCAACAACATTATCTTGCATTCTTAGACTTAGATTATATTTTCTTTCCTTGCAATTGTTTGGTTGAAGTGATTGAAGTGGTGAAAATCCAATTGATATCCATTGAATGAATAGCATAAGTCCCTTTGTGATAACTAACATATCACATCACAAAACTGAGTGAAGTCCATGCATAAGAAGGAACCTTGAGGTTGTCTCATTTGATCACACAATTTGTCTACATTGTCTAGCATATGAGCATCCTTATTCAAGAGAGAGTTGGAGATTTAGTGTTTCATCTTGGAATGCTAAGTATTCGATTTTGTATGTTGTAATGGAACAAAACTCACATCAACATGTGGGAGCCAAAATGTAACCAAAAACATGTTTAAAAGGAGTTTGATCGCACTAGGGAAATATCCAATCATGTTATGGAAATATTAACACCTTTGCCATAACACAATCACTATAATGTGATTGTTTTGCACTTTAAAAAAAACAAGGCCATATGTTCCCCCCCTTTCCCCAATAAAAATGTGATCCAAAAAAATGGAAGTTTGTTTTCGTCTAAACTTCACCCTCTAAGATGCTACCTTGCTTGTCGATGATAACATGTGGTAGAAGAGGCAAAATCTATCTTTTGATTGTTTTGTTTAATTTTTCATTCATTTTTTCATGTACCTTTTTTCCACTCTATATGCACCAACCTCTTACTCTAGAACTTCCAAGCACCTTTCCATTTCTACAACTATAATTTCATCTTTTGATATGAATGGATTGCCCAAACGAATAAGTAGGGCCTCAAGCATAAACTCTATTTGAAAAAGAAAGGCTTCATGTTCAGCTTCCACTCTAGTCATAAACATATTCAATGTGTAGGTACAAGAGAAATTCTTCTTTAGCAATGGCATGCTATTTCATGCTTGTCAATTCCCCATTGCAAGAAGGGTATGGCTAAGGTAGCCAAAATAGGCACATATTATGTTTCCTTGGAAACAAAATTAGGACTACCATCTTGGCATAGGATTATTCTAAAATGAATTTTTTATTGTAGGTTATGGAGGTGACATGGTTCTTTCATTGCTACATGACATCATGGATTGGATAAACAATAGAAGCTGCCTACACCTTAATATTATAGATTCATGTATAGATGGCCTTCCCCCGTTGGGGCAATTAACTAGCTAGGGAAATGCAAGGTTGTATAAATGTGCAAAGCATAAGGAAAGTTTGTTGAGTTCAACTATAGTCACACCTATTGGACCCCTTGTGTGCATGCTATAAACAATGCACTCAAGGACATCAAGGAAATTGAATGGGTTAAAAAGGTTTTGGCAATACAAGTACAAATGTTCATTTGCAACCTCCTTGACATTGTTTTGATTGTTCTAGAAATCACTTGAGACCCAACTTATTTCCTACTTCACTATATTGAAGAAGATTCTTGAGTTTTAGGAGGCCTTGTAATTTATGTTGATGACACATGAGTGGATTAGGTTGGGGATGTTGAAGGAAAAGGAGGGAAAGAGGTTGAAGTAAGTTGTGGTTAGTAGTGGATTTTGGTTATTTGTGAGATACATCACTTCTATTGAATCCCCATTTTTTACACAATTTTTACTTGAATAAGAAATCTGGATTCTAATTGCCCCAAAATGGGGGAGATATATGGGTGTTATAATAGCATGCTTGACGAAATGAAATCGGCCATTCATGAGAGATTTCTCTGTAGAGATATAACACAAGCATGTTAATACATCAAGCAAAGGAGGAATTTAAACTTCCCCTTACACATAACAAGATGGGTAGAATTGTCACCACTAATGACAAGACAATGAAGTGTACACCAAATTGAAGTGTACACACTTATATTGAGAGGGGGCAATGAATCAAATATAATAACTAACTTTAAATTTCAAAATAATTAATCACAATAGAAATACTTCAAAACTTAATGAACCAAAAATACAAGATCTAGCAAGTAGGAACAGAAGAACGCACAATTCACGTGGAAACCTTTGCAGGAGAAAACCACTGCAAAATATTGTTTTTGTATTAGAAACTACAAGAGACCCCAATCTCCTTTAGATTCTTCGTAGGCATCAATCTACTATAGACACCAATCCCCACAACTGAGCACCAACTTAGCAAGAGACGTCAATCTCTTTGAAAACAAAGCACAAACCTCCAAAAATAAAGTGATAAGTGCTTGATCTTACTCTTGAATCAGATCTAATCCTCCTGCACAAATCTTCTCAATAATTGCTTCTTTTAATAAAAGCTTATGATCTTCATAAATCTCTGCTCATAGGTCAGCAATAATCGACCTTAAAAACTGCTTCTATATATGATCCTTAGGTCTGCCTGTAAAGTCTGATTTAATCCCTTTATTCTTCCCTTAAATCTAATATAAATCTGCTCTTGATTCTAATTTAGATCGGCACTTAATTCTGATTTAAATCTGCTCTTGATCTGATTTTGATCTTCTGTTTTTTCTGTTATAAAATGGAAAATATTTGTTGAATTGCTTCATGATATGCAACCCAAATGATCTATTTATACTTGGTTTTGCACCTTTTCAAAACAGGTCGCTCAAGAGCAGCAAACTTATTTTTTATTTAATTTTCATTTGTTTCCCAATGTGGGCTAAGGGAGGTCGGCCCTAGGAAGGTATACCTTTTTATCTTTATTTTCAGAACACCTTAACTGTTAATATATTGTGGCCTTGAGACAAAGATATTAACATTACAAATGATTATTAATATTATGTCTTGGCAAAGATTAATTGATTAAATAAATGTTATAAGTATGCTTAGAGGGACGACTTGCATATTGAATTATAGAATATGCTATGAGGGCTTGTTAAGGTTTTAGGATCATTGCAAATGTAATAGCACTATCTGATTGTGTGTGTTTTCCAAATGTAACAATCTCTTGCATTTATATTGAGAATGAGCCAAGAAGAGACATGTCCCTTCATGAGACATGTCTATTCATTAATATGTAATTAATATAATGACAATTATGACTACACACACACACACACACACACACATATATATATAATATCTCTTGAGTATTATATTAACACTAGTATTGACTCATAGTGTTTATTCGACTGAAGCTACAAAACATCAACACTCCCTCTTAGCTAGGGAGGATAAATCAATCCAATGTCAACACTTAAGACACTTGACAACATCAATCATATGATGTAAGAAATAAAGGCATCATCCTCAAGATGTAGTTAATAGAAACATAGTCTCAATATGTGGATTGCCTCCATCAACGATTCTATCCGCAAGTTCTCAGGTGGATTGCCTCCATTGGCAATTCTATCCACAAGTTCTCAAGTGGATTGCCTCCATCGGCGATTCTATCCACTTGATATCATGAGTATTGGCCTATCAGAATGTCAATACATGACATTCACCAAATACTCTGAGTATTGGCCTATCAGAACATCAACATATGATATTCACCAAGTACTCAATAAGGTACTGGCCTGCAGAATATCAACACATGATATTCACCAAATACCTTTCATATATCTATACAAACAACTCATAGACCATCAATTTAATGACATCTAACACTTAGTTGTTGATTTACAAGATATATCTATACAAACAACTCATAGACCGTCAATTTAATGACATTTAACACTTAGTTGTTGATTTAATACATCATGATCTGTTTCAACATTATAAATAATGTATATCATGATTTAAGTTATTGTAAGATCGTCACCTTCCAATAACTTCTACAAATACAAGTGATAATCATTTGAAAGTCGTCACTTCCTCATGATTTACACAAGGGCCAGGCCCATTAAAAACATTCATGATTAATTAGTATAATAATCAATTATATCAAGTTTACCTCTGAAGTGTTTCACCTTCAATAGTGAACTCCCTCTCAATCAACATGATCAAGATTGTCACAAGTTGACTAAACCATCTACTCCCTCTGAAGCTTAAGTTTATCAACTTCTTGTCTTCTTTTGAAATGTCAGACTCTCTCTGCATCTAGTCTCAATCATCAATTCATTTGCAAGCATTAAGTTCTTTCTCCTTTGAATGCAATTTTCTTGTGCTTCCATCCTGAAGGTATGTTAGAGAGAGATTACAAATAGTTGTCTAAACTATCTCGACCAAAAATACCAATGATAGAAGCATATAAGATTTTACTAACCGATAGTATAACATGAATTACAAACCTAAAAAAAATTATGTGCATTAATAAAACATGGAATACTTATCGTTTATAAATTTAAAGTATTTCGTTTTGTAAGGTGAGTCGATATGCAAATTCACAAAATGATGTCGTCGTTCTTGAACTTTACCATAATTATTCACATGACCTGTCTTGAATATCCAAAGGTTCTATACACTATGACAACCTTCAATATGATCGGATCTTCCTTCAAGTGGTTAGGCTTTTAAAGAAAGAACCTCGCTCTTTTATAGATTTTTGCATAGACCTATACACAATCTGTCATAACTTTTGAACCTGACATTTTCTCTCCAATTGCTCTAGTGAGATTCTTCTAAATTTATTTATAACCAACATATCCAAAATTTAGCAAAATCCAACGATGCATTTGTGAGATATGGTCCTCGTATTGAGACTGTATTTTTTGAGACAATCACACATTCACCATCAATAAACTACTCTCTTACATTTTCAACTTGGCTCTGATACCATGTTAAGGTTTTAGGATCATTGCAAATGTAATAGCACTATCTGATTGTATGTGTTTTCCGAATGCAACAATCTATTGCATTTATATTGAGAATGAGCCAAGAAGAGACATCTCCCTTCATGAGACATGTCTATTCATTAATATGTAATTAATATAATGACAATTATGACTATATATATATATATAATATCTCTTGAGTATTATATTAATTTCTCTAATATTTACATTATATATATATATATATATATATATATATATATATATATATATATATATATATATATATATATATATATCTTCACTAGTATTGACTCAGTGTTTATTCGACTGAAGCTACAAAACATCAATAGGGCCAACTTGCATTAATTGAGGCGGCTGAATGAAATAATTATTAAATGCCGACTTGCATATGCAAGTCAACTGCCTTATGGCATTGCAATTACACCATCTTGAAGCATACTTATAAGGGAATGGAGTGTGCGAATTAGGCATCATAGAAAACATAACATGACTGCCTAAATTCACACCTTCAACAGATATATATAATTCGGATCATTATTACATAATTATCATAGCAGCTTCTTGGCAATTTAGGAAGAAGGATAGAAGACCTAAATTCTGTAGTAGACCTTGGAGCAGACCTAAGTTCAGATATTGTAGCAGACCTTAAAAAGCAAATTGTGGCAGAGTTAAAGAGGCAATTGGAGCAGAATAATAGCATTGGATTGAAGGCTTCTTCTTACAATTTTTCAAACAGATTTCAAGCATCTAAACCGGGTATTATCTATCCTCTTTTCATCTGTATTTTCGAAAGGGCCTAAATCTTAGTTTTAAAATATCATCTATAGATACTTATTTCCTTTCGAAGTCTAAAATATTAACATTAACATGGGCGTCACAAAAGAGGGGTTAGCCCTGGTGGTACACTAAATTTTGAGATTCCAAATCCATTATCAATAAGAAAGTTTCTCCATACTAAAAAAATCAAAGGAAGGAAGCTTTATGACACAAATGAATAGAACTAACTAATCGAAGCCTTAAAAAAAATGTTGGAATTTAAACCTACTACAAAGATGATGCCGACAGAGCCTGAAGATGGTCACATTTTAAAAATCTAAAAACGACCCAATTCAAGAAATCAAATTTCCTATCTTCAGTAAAAATCTTAGCTTTCCACGAGGTGTTTTGATATTTTGATCAGACCCAAATCCGAAAGTTAGGTAGTTGTTTTTTAGTTAGTTTATTGTTTTTCAAAATAATTTGTAACAAGGGTTGTGTCTTTTCATCCTAAAGAGGTGTGAAAGCCACTCAAACACATATATATACATAATGTAAAATATAGAGGGAGAGACATTCAAAGAAGCATTATAATTAGAAGAAGAATATTTGTAAGGAGGAATAAGGAGCTTAAAGCATGACTTTGTAATATAAATTTCAATATTATAGTTTAATAATAAATAAAAAGTCCCTTTTGTTTATTTTCAAGGCAAAGAGATTACAACTAGCATGTGGGTTTGTCGTTTATGATCAATAAAGAGATTATTGGATTATTCTGACAAGCTTTATTTTTGCATTGGATATTTTCCTGCATTCTTTGTTTGACAATTAGGATAGTGTGAAATATATGTGTTTCCTTATCTCTGTCTAATTGGACTTCCAACTGGAGAAGTTCAATTCTTTTTGGACTAACGGAGAATTGCATATAAGATTTGTCTTTTGCAAAGCTTAGGATTGATTGATGATATTTTTTTAAAATATTGTCTCATAAAGTTGTACGTAATAATCCTTGTTATAGTTTACTCTATCACCCAGATAAACAAAGGCACTAGTCATTTAAAATCATTGGAATATAATTATTGGAGTTATTAATTGAAGTCATAAATCTATATACTTCCTTCTTGCAAGCATCAAATCCATTATTTAAAAACCTTACATAAACATACAATCATTTCAAGCATTCACAATACTTTATATTGATCGAGTTTTGAGGACTTTGCCAACCAGAGAACTCGTAAGCTTAAATTCGCTATAGAAAAGCCTTGAATAAAGTGATCAGGTTTGAGGTGAAGGTTTACCCACCTAGATGTAGCGAAGCCTAAAGTGCAGGGGAATTTGGATTATTCATGTTCGTTGTCAGAACTAATTTGGAATCCTATTGGACAATTGGCAGGCTCTTGGATTTCCAATCTGTGGTTTTGGGAACCAACAAATTGGCGACTCTACTGGGGAGAGTTGCTCACAATATATATTGTGAAGTTACCTAGAATTTCAGATTTCGTAGATCAGAATCAGAAAGTAGTTATATTAGTTTGTTTAGAAGCACACTCTACTGGAAGAAAGAACCCAGAAGCAAGACATTCCCTGAATGAGGTGGCGACTCTATTCAATAAAGCATTTCAAACCGTGACTCTACTGAGGAAGAAGACCCAGAAGGAGATAAGTAATGTTTTCCTCTTTGAAAGAGGTGGTGACTCTATTGACAAGAACCTAATATGTAAAGAAACAAATTATTACCGATTTAGATATTTAGAATGTATCAGAATAAACAAGCATTTAAAAAAAAACCATTTATTCCAAATGGTATCAGGCCATTAGATCTGAGGGGATTCCATTGTATTCCTTTTAAGTTGCTCCCTAAGTTTTCACAGTTTGTACCAAAGTTCCATGGAGAATGGGATGAATCAATAGTTGAACATTTGGATGCATTTTATGAATTTATAGAGAATTATGAGATTTGTGCAGAGGATCAAGCAGTGAAACTATTTGTCAGGACATTAAAAGATAATGCAAGAGAGGCATATGAATCATTACCTACACAAAGTATTTCATCTTGGAAAGAATTTGAACAATGGTTTCTATATGAGTTCCATGATGCAAGTGATGAAGATACCATGTGTTATGAACAATGTGAAGATCAGGAGGATCATAGTATGTCTCTACTTGATGCATTTTTCAGTTTGGAGAGATTTGAAGGGGATTCTTCTACACACTTATTCTTGAGGATGGCGAATATGTATCAAAGGATACCTATAACAATTATGCCTTCACAAGAAAGAATTAATGAGAAAGGTCAAAAACTTGGGAATCTCGCTAGATGACCTTGATCTAAAGCTTCTTTTTAAGATATTAGAAGAAGATGATGAAGATAGAGAAGAGGAGGCTTATCATCAGATTGAACAAGGCCTTGTGCTTGATGGAAATCGCAGTGATGATGAAGAAGATTCAAATTACATATCCCCTTTGGACGCATTTTTGAACTTAGAGAAACAAGAAGAAGAATCGACAATACAATTCTTCATGAGGATGTTTAATATCTGTCAAGAAATACCTTCAGAGTGTAGACCTCCATCCTCTGATCTTTTCAACAAAATGCGAGAACTAGGTCTTTTATATGATCATCAATTCCTTACTTTTCTCAGACTTATGAATAATGAATTAGTTGCAGAAGAGAATGAGTGCAGAACTGAAATAACATATGAGTCAAGTGAGGTTTTAGATGTGAATGGAGAAGACTCTTTTGGACAATTCGAGGAAAGATCTTTCCATGATGATACTTGTATGACATCAAATATCAGTGAATGTGAAAATGAGGAACAAGATTCTCTCAGTGTGGAAAAAATTTCAACCATGTTAGACATAGAATATCATAAACATGTTGAGAAGAATGGTCCAAAATTTTTCTCAATCCACCATGGTAAGGAAGTTGACGGATCAACACATATTCAAGAGGTACTAGATGAAGGAGATGATAATTCCCAGGATTCAAATTGTGGAGATGAGATAGAACTACATGAACAGGAGAAAGTTTCAGGAGACAATGTCAATGAAGATGTTAGTCTTGTTGATGAAACACTTGATGATCCAAATGAAAATTCTCATGAATGTATGCCAGAATTCTCTATGATCTTGAACCCATTGTGTGAAGAAGATACAGAGGAAGATACGTTTGAGTTCTCTATGTTCCTGAATCCGTTGTTTGAAGAGGATCCTATATGCAATCAAATGCATCAACATCGTGATGAAGATAACAGGCCTAATGATAATTTTGAGGATGATGAAACTCAAAATATGTGTGGGGAAGTGTATTCAAAAAGTGCGATATTTTTTAGTCCATCCTATGATGCAGTAGTACATCAAACATATGAAGATGAGAGAGAATCAGCCAGACATGATGAAAAGAATGTGTTGAAGCATAGTTTTGAAAATTTTCGAAATGACCCAACTGATTAAACTCTTGGTGAGAGAGATTTTGTACTTCTCGAAGATAAGCTATTCTCAAAGCCTTTTGGTGAGGAGAAAAAATATCTGGAATATAGAGATGGGACAGATTGTGAACAAGAAGGTATCCAAACAAAGAAGACTAACCTAGAGATTTGTATGATTAACCAAAATCTTCTATTCAACAAGGATCACAATGGACCTGATGATTTCTCAAGGGCTGAACATAGATTGGATGTCGAAGATCGTATTGATGAAGTGATGAGAATTGTCTATAAGGATGACAGGTGTAATGCATCAAGGTTAAAAGTGTTATGTGATCAAAATCAGGTGTTTGATAGAGGAAAGGATCAAGGTTCACTTTTTGGGGGCCTGGGGGCCACCCAATTTCCACTTTGCAATTAGGTTAAATCTATGGTTTTCTTCTTCAGAGATAGCTGGAATCTCGCTATGCTCACAGAGAGCATACACCCCCAGAAAGAGCCACTAGTGGTACCCTAAATTTTGAGATTCCAAATCCATTATCAATAAGAAAGTTTCTCCATACTAAAAAAATCAAAGGAAGGAAGCTTTATGACACAAATTAATAGAACTAACTAATCGAAGCCTTAAAAAAAATGCTGGAATTTAAACCTGCTACAAAGATGATGCCGATAGAGCCTGAAGATGGTCGAATTTTAAAAATCTAAAAACGACCCAGTTCGGGAAATCAAATTTCCTATCTCCAAAAAAAATCTTAGCTTTCCACGAGGTGTTTTGATATTTCGACCAGACCCTTATCCGAAAGTTAGGTAGTTATTTTTTAGTTAGTTTATTATTTTTCAAAATAATTTGTAATAAGGGTTGTGTCTTTTCACCCTAAAGAGGTGTGAAAGCCACTCAAACACATATATATATACATAATGTAAAATGTAGAGGGAGAGACATTCAAAGAAGCATTATAATTAGAAGAAGAATATTTGTAAGGAGGAATAAGGAGCATAGAGCATGACTTTGTAATATAAATTCCAATATTATATTTTAATAATAAATAAAAAGCCCCTTTTGTTTATTTTCAAAGCAAAGAGATTACAACTGGCATGTGGATTTGTCCTTTATGATCAATAAAGAGATTATTGGATTATTCTGACAAGCTTTATTTTTGCATTGGATATTTTCCTGCATTCTTTGTTGACAATTAGGATAGTGTGAAATATGTGTTTCCTTATCTCTGTCTAATTGGACTTCTAGTCGGAGAAGTTAAATTCCTTTTGGACTAACGGAGAATTGGATATAAGATTTGTCTTTTTCAAAGCTTAGGATTAATTGATGATATTTTTGTTAAATATTGTCTCATAAAGTTGTATGTAATAATCCTTGTTATAGTTGACTCTATCACCCAGATAAACAAAGGCAGTGGTCATTTAAAATCATTGGAATATAATTATTGGAGTTATTAATTGAAGTCATAAATCTATATACTTCCTTCTTGAAAGCATCAAATCCATTATTAAAAAACCTTACATAAACATACAATCATTTCAAGCATTCACAATACTTTATATTGATCGAGTTTTGAGGACTTTGCCAACCAGAGAACTCGTAAGCGTAAATTCGCTATAGAAAAGCCTTGAATAAAGTGATTAAGTTCGAGGTGAAGGTTTACCCACCTAGGTGTAGCGAAACCTAAAGTGTAGGGGAATTTGGATTATTCTTGTTCATTGGCCAGAACTAATTTGGAATCCTATTGGACAATTGGCAGGCTCTTGGATTTCCAATCTGTGGTTTTGGGAACCAACAAGCCCATGACAAAAATTATTTGCAATTTATAAATTTGATCCCCAAAGAAGGGCAGTTTTATAAGGAGGTCGGCCAGCAGCATAAACATTGATTTATCTATTATTTAGGAAAAGCAAATTCTGATCTGCTAAAGAAGTCAGCCATGCTTTGACATCAATGACAATAACTCAACACAAATAGGATGTGTAAACAAAAATGTCTTACCCGTGAAACTATTCCAAGTCTCTCCAGCTTATTTATTGCATCAACCACATCAAAATTACATTTCTCATCAAACTCAGACTCCATGAGTTCCTCACAACGAGCATCAAGATCCTAGCCATGAAAAATATGAAGTTAGCAAACTTTTTTTTTTTTCAAAAAACAATAACAACTTTGGGAGCATTCTTCTCTTAACAATATTAAAATTGGCCTTATACTCAAGGACAATTCCCACCTCTATTGTAGCTTTCCCCTGCTCCATTAAAATGTAAAAAGATATAATCACCTCCTTCACCTGCTTATCTAACAATGAATTACTAAACAGGAACCCTTCAAAATTTTGAATCAACTTTTAATAAATTAATTTAGAAACTAATTAGAATTTAGAAACTAAAATTGCCTCTATATAATGAATTCCTTTAATGTATTGTTGTCTTTCAACCTTTATAATGACAGTTTAGCAACACATACTTCTTGCTGAATGACATCATCACAGAGATGGAGAAGTGTTCCTCTGCCACTGTCAAGCTGTTTATTATACATTGACTGAGTGATAAGATTTCGGTATGTATCCATGTTTTGTTGAAACCTGTATAATATTATGTCATAAGCTCAAATTGCAAATTGAACATAAACATCTAACCTCCTAGAGAAAATATCATAATGAAGCTATCATGGTTGTGCACTTTGTTATATGAACACTTTACGAGACAATTTGGTTTTTGACAAACATGTAATTAAAATGATTTACTCAACTTTGAAAGATCATGTTTATCAATAAAAAAACATCTCTAGATTCTTGTTAAATTGAAACGAATAATAATTTTTTAAGCTAATGAAGTTAATGAGCACATAGATATATTTACATAGCATCTTCTTTTATGTCAACAAAACATGTTGCTTGTATGGTTATTGAGATGGATGCACAATATTATCCATTTATAAGATAAACAAGAGCCTACATACAGATGTGATGATAATGCTATGACGAGTTAAATACCAGAGATGAAGAAAAAATTATATCTAATCTCAATTAGAAGATTCTTTGTTTGTTAATAAGACACTAGTATACATTAGGTCTTCACAGTCTATTATAAAGAGAGTAAGAGTTTTTTTCTGGAAACTTCTATCATCAAATAAGAATCTTTCAGTTATTAGCTTCTTCTCTTCATAAGAGAGTTATATGCTATAGGTAGTACAAAATGTTTGTTTGGAACCCAAAGGATGCGGAAGTTGGCTACATTGTTGATGGTGATGTTTTATGTGTGGATCCACAAAAGATTCAAGAAATATTAGATTAGCTTCACTTAAGGACCTTTATGGAGCTTTGTAACTTATTGGATATAGCCAATTTCAATCGAAAGTACATGTTGGAATACCGTCAAATTGTTGAGTGCTGGATTCATTTGATAAAAGGTGGAACCAAAGAAAATTTTGTTTGCACTAAAGCACAATCAAAAGAAATAAAAGAGCTAAAGCGCCAACTCTTCTCAAGATCAGTTCTTCCCCTTCCATATCTATACTATGTTTGAAATACAGAGTAATGCTTTGAAATGTGCACTTAGCATTATTCACATGAAATTTTGCACTCCCATTGCTATCATCACCTCATCCAACATGTTGCACTAGGTCTCTGTATTAGTTACTTCAATGGAAGCATCATCTGATTTTAAAAATACCAACTGCCCTCATGAAGAAACTAAATGTTGATGAGTGTCCTATTTTTTCCATCCGTCCACAAATCAGATAAAATGGTGCAGCAATTCCTTTCCCAAATTCTCCTTTGTTCTACTACTAGTCGTTGTGTCTTTTGTACCTCATCCTACAATAAGGGCCCACTCAACTCATGACAACTGGGGCCTTGAACACCTAACCTGTCACAGTCAATGCAGTGACCAATTGTTTCCAATATGGAGTAGATGCGGCATTGAACAAAATACAATTGTAGAACAAACTCTCGCAAATACAAGCTTTACCTCATGTTGGAATTCTTTATTCCATGCAGTACCTTGCAATCCAGATTGCACACAAAGAGTTTTACAGGGAACAAAAAAGTTAGACATATGGCTACCCACACTTCCCGATCCTAGAATTTGTGGCCCAAAGGAAGAAGAGGTCCCCATATTTCCCTTCAACCCTGTAGAACTGAAACGTGCCATTGTGTAATGTCCCCTTTTTGGTTATGAGGGCATACTGGGACTATTTCTTCAATCTCCTGTTCTTACTATGTCAGATGAATATGAATTAAGCAAGTAATGGAAGATAAATGAATATCAATGTGATCTCTGAATAATATTCAGTGGGAATATATGCAATAATGACAGTTATATGGCAATTGTAATGTCTGATATACTATTATGATGCATACAATGTGTTTATATGTCAATTGTAATGTCTGATATGCAATTGCATATATACAACATGAAAAATGATTTCTATCACTTGCATTGATAGATCGATTATGCAATCTCCAATTTACAATGGAAGTATGCAATTGATATTTATTGCTCATAGCAATGGTGCGATATCTGATCTATCAATAATATTATGCAAATATGAATGTAATCACTTGGAAGCGATTAGTGCTAATTCTGGTTATCGATTAATCCTTGCACTCCAATGGATGCTATCTCTGAGAATGAGATGCATCCCATCTCCTTAATTATCTTCATTGTTTAAACTTTAATGACACCTCTTCGGTTATGATTATGTTATCTCATAACTGCTTGTTTACTGCTTAACAAATCATTTGTAAATGATAATTGGTGTGTACTCAGTCTATCACAATATAATCGTTTCCTCATGTAAGCAGACATATAACCATGTTATCAATATCTCTTGTAATGGATCAATTGGCTATGAAGTATTGGTGGTAATGATTGGTTATTTTCTGCAACACTAATATTCCTCGTCAGAAGATATTCTCATGATTCAAGACTTCAACTGCCCATCTTTGTCATGAACTCCTGATATTTTGCAATTTTGTCTCTTTAGAGACTTCACAAAATTGGACTCTTGAGCTGGCATGATGGGGACATTCACACTGGGGCTTCCATTGCCTAGTAGGGGCTTATTCACGACTTTAATTTACTTATGTCCTAGGTAGCCTTCTGGAAGAGTACTTTATCTTATCGCATCACATGACAACTACTTCTACTTAAGTCAACACTTTAGTTGTCTCATTGCAAAGGATTATGACACGTGTCAACATCTTGTCACTAGTATTCTTGCCATTCTCTTTTGTGAAAGTTATTTTGGTCTTGCAGGGATCTTGGGGCTGTTGTAGAGTCACCTGACACAACATGCCATGATAGGGGAAAAAATGCAATGATCCAAATCAGAAAGCCATTAGGAATTATGTGGTACGGCAGGTCATAAACCAAATTGTATAGATTGGCAAAATGAACTCTAAACCATATGATAAATTCTTGGCAAGGTAAAACAAACCTGGGAGCAACAGTATGACCTCTTCACAGTCAATATCTCTTTGGAAAGTCAATAATCTAGTTTACTTTTCATCCTCAAAAAACTGTAGGCATATTTGCAGGTGTATAGCCTAGTAAAATGGCTTATCCTGTTGTTACCCGCTTTTAGAACTTTTTGGTTCATGGTTCACATATTCATGGTCATGTCTCCCAAGTTGTGTTTGCCCATAGTCTTGTCTTCATTTTAATCAAATGTGTTAAAAAAAGTTGGTCATTTGCATCTGCCCAAGTGTTCAATCGGTTAGTCTCACAAAAATTAGTACTTAACCTTACATCTTGTAAAGTTTATGTGATCACCGACCTACCCAACCATGGTAAATGAGTTTTGTGTTTTGTCACATAAGTCCCTCTTTGTCGACGTGTCTGATGTTTTCCCAAACTCCCTTACTTTGTCATTTGGAAAGAAAGCTAATAAATTCCCCAACTTTACCGATCGTGTCTCTTGAAATTCTTTGCAATCGGTAAGTAGGGTGATGTTCAGAACTACCAAACTTGTTTGAAGCTTCGGATTGGTCACTGACTCCCCAACTATGAACAAGGCATAACTTCCAAAAAGTCGTATTTGCAAGAAACTAGTAGACGAGGAGCATTTAATGTTCCTTAAATTGCAGAGGGCACCTACCAAACTAACACGAATTTAAATGTACTACTGCCACCAACTTGAACCAAAATTAAATGCATCATTTAAAAAGGTGGCGTAGGCAGAGCTGACTTTCATTATGTAAAACCTGGACGACAAAATTCATAGCATCCAAGCATTGGAAGAAGAAAAAGGTGCATGTAGGAAAGAAATCCAGGTTAGACTATGAAATCTTTCCTTCTGCTATGATAGTTTGAGGTGCAATTCTCGCTTTTTTCAATTTGCTGTCTGAAGTGAAGCAGCGGAATTTTTCCCCTCCACAAATTTGTCCAGTAAGCTTTCTATTTATATCTTGCACTCTTATACCTCACCAACCTAGATATTGGAAAACCAAATTGTCTGCTCTATGTATCTGATATCTAAAGCCCTTGCACCCATCATGCTTGCAATCATAGATAATGGTTTAGGTGGAATTTTTTATGCAAATGAGAGCAATGAAGAGGTTCAAGAGATTCTTGACAGATTTATGAAAAAATTTGGTTCACACATTGCAAAGAAAATTGTTGACAATAGTCTTCTAGAAGCCACCGTTTTCCCCAAAGCAATTTGCTCTCAAGAATAGGTTTCCGCCTGTGTGAACCATTACAACCCAAAGTCCTGTGAAATCTCAGCTTTTGATGGTTTGATTGTGGTCAAAATCAATTCTGAAATTGTAGCTCGTGCCCCAAGGCTACCAAAGCGTGAAGTGTTTGTGAATGTGTCTATTGATGGAGCTTAGGAACACTTCCAAGATAAAGAAGACTAGTGTTTAAACAAAATTGCTATGGCCGGGGTTAAGGTTAGGCACACGGGGCAGTCTCAACTCCCCTTAAATTTAAAGAAAGAACTCTATGTTAAAGAAATTAAGCATGCTATTGTTTTGTTACATCGCCTTGTTGGTAACCAGATGGCCGAAGAATTTCTAGGTTGGATGTATAGGTTACTCACAATTATCTGTAGTGATTATCAATATATTGATTGTTGAGAAAATATCAGCCAACAATTGTATAAGCAATTGACCAGTTTCAGGTGGACTGGTGCTTTTCACATGTGCTCTTTGTTAACATACGTAACGGCGGTGACCCAAGCTACCTAGCCAGGTCTCAGAACCCTGGTTTCTCCAACTCAAAACTTACCAGTCTTCGAGGCTTTTCCACAATTACAAAAGCAAGTCGGTATGGATGAGTTCTATGAAGTCAATGACTACTTTCTGTGGATAATGATTAAGAAAATTGACGAGTCACTAAAGAGGACAATTTCTCCCACAGTTGTCGACCTTATCATGCGTTATGGTAGCTTCTTCATTCAATTTGACAGCTTTTCTTACCACAAGATTGGAAGGTTTGAGCAGATCCCTTATAAGAAGCCTAGGTATGTGTTTGATTATTTTGTGCTCTTGGAGATTTGTAGGTAGATGAAAGGGGTCAATGCCTGTAATGTCCCCACTTTAGCAGTTGACCAAGCGTGTGTGCGTTAGCCTTGTTCTACATGGTCCCGAGGGCTAACGAAGGGTTTAAGGGGATCCTGGAGTGTTTTGGCCTAGTCATTTCCAGTTTGGGCCAAAATGAAGTTGATTTACTCAGTTTCAGGCATACTTACTATTTTTAGTAAGTCAACAGGACACAGTGGAGGCCAGTTTTGGTGATTGGATTTGATACTCTTCGGTGAGAGCTTTCCGACGAGCTATCACTTGCATTATTCGGAGTCCGATTGCTAATACATTTTAATGCCTGAAGTTTTATTAAAGTAACATTTAATTTAATTGTAAAGTATTAAAGTGTTACTTTAATATTTATTTTATAGGGATGTGTACCCAAGGGAGACATAAGGGGATATTTTAATATATGTTTTATATTGCTCATCTTTTATCCCACATTGCCCATGAGAGTTGAACCGACCCTTGGAAATAGAATAAAAGGAAGCGTTTGTGGCTTCATTAGGGGAAGTTGAATAGGAGAAGAAATTGGTGTGAGTTGCAGATCCGTTCTTGGCATTTGAGGGCGTTTATCCTCTCTTGTGACATTCTAGACGTCATTCCCTTGGGGTTTGGCCTTTGGAATCCATTGTTATCAGTTTCATTATTAGGCAGTTTAGTTGCATTTCCAGCTACAGGCAGATTTGGTATTTTACTCATATTTTCTTCACTACTTGTCCAATGCTATGCCGCTTTGAGGGAATGATTTTATGAAGGTAGTGGAATGATTGAAGGACAAAGTACTGTAGCGGCACTGTTCATGCGGCACTATTCACGTGGCACTATTCATGCGGCACTATTCACGCGACACTATTCACGTGGTACTATTCACGTCACTGTAGCAACAAGTTCGAAAGCATGGGCTGGAGTATTATTTCATTAATGCTGGAGTAATTAGTGAGTTGATAAATCTGCCATGTATTTGGTTTTATTAATTCTGAAAATAACATTTTATCAGCAGCAGTTCATTGTCCACTTTGCATATTATTGTAGTTTATTTCTTGTTTATGTTGTATGATTCCTATTCCATGCACAAAACACAACAAACAAATAAATGTTTGATTTCCAGTGTTATAAGGGGTTTAAAACATTAAATGGAGAAATAAGAAGTTGCATGCAAACTGTTTGACATAATTCCTTTCAGCAGTGGGTTTAGTTTTTTGGGGCATTCAGGGGTGTCCATTACAGTGGTATCAGAGCTATAAGTCCTGCCATCCTGTGGAGGTCTTATAGGGAATTTGGAACAGCCGGATAGAGGGAAAAGTGTTTGACGAAATGTCAAAACACTAAAATCAGAACTAAAAAAAAACAAAAAACAGGCTAAGCATTTATGTTTGAGCATGCGACAGGGGCCTTATAATTTTCGCAATACTAGAGCAAGACAAAACAGGATTTTAGACTTGCAGAGCGAACAGTCTAGTTCATCCGTGCAGGTGGAAATAGAATCCAGTCATACAGGCACAGAGGAGATATTCTTTGATCAAGACAGCAATATGGGTGACCGAGATGACATGAATACAGGATTAGGCGGAGGCAGGAACACTGGTCCAGATCAGGGGGATGTAATGTTTAGACAGTTACTGGATACATTAGAGCAGGGGCAGCGTATGCAGCAGGAGCAGAATAGGCGAATGGACATGATGTTGCAGCTCATGGCTAGACAGATGGGTGTCAATATTAATCCAGGTGATGCCAACAACAGAAACAATAACAATGGGGGCAATGATAATAATGGAGGCCAAGGTAACAACAATGGTCCTGAGAATAACATAAATGGTAATAATGGACACGGCAACAATGGGAATGAGGCTGATAACTTTAGACACGTTGCACGCCCAGCTCGGACAGCGAGCTCGAGACCTCTTCTACCCACCTTCCCACCCAGAGATCCGGTTCAACCAGTAAACGAACCGCAGATTACCGAGTTACAGGATCAATTCAGGAGGGACTGGGAGGCTAGTGGACCGGAGTTTCAGGCGGATATTTCCCTCAGAGATTATATGGACTTGAGGATGAGACACATGCCTAGAGCAGGAGGGAGGAATCAAAACCTTGAGCTGAGAAAGAAAGTTGGAAAACTTTCTTTACCTTATTATGATGCTTCAGGGAAGATGACTGCACGAGCTTGGGTGCAGAAGGTAGATACATACTTGCAGCTAAATCCTATGCCTGAGGAGGAGGCTATCAAGTATGCGGCTATGCACTTGGATGGCGTTGCACATGAATGGTGGCATCATGGCATGGTGACTCTGGGGCATAATCAGATTACATCCTATGAGGAATTCACCGACAGATTGATTGAGAGATTTGACACTAGGGATCCCGAGTTACATTTCAAGGAGCTAGCACAGTTAAAACAGTCAGGTTCTGTAGATGCTTACATCGCTGAGTTTCAGCGCTTGTCTGTACTTGTTACTGATATCTCTCCTAGGAGATTGGTGGTGTTATTTTGTGATGGGCTTGCTGATCCATTACGAGGTTGGGTGAAGGGACATGATCCACTCACCTTAGCTGAAGCAACTAAAAAGGCACGAGATTTAGCCCCTTCGGTATACAAAGGAAAATACCATTCAACAGATTCTTCCTACCGCAAGGACAAAGACAAAAAACCATTTCAGAAAGAGTATAACAAACCCAAAGAAGGATCAAAAGGACTAGACAATGAAACCATGAATGAACTTCGAAGGAAGAAGCTGTGCTTCCACTGTAGAGAGCCTTGGGACTTATCTCATAAATGCCCTCTCAAGGCTAAGGCAAATCAAATGGAGTATTTTTCAGCAGAAGAGTCAGAGTCAGAGGGGGAGGATCAGCACTCCGATTCAGATGAAGGTAACACTATAGAGGAGAGCAGCATTCCTAAGGATGATAGATCGTTGGCACGCTTGACAGGGGCCCAAAGGGCAATCACATTTAAGGTCAGGGGTACTATCCAGGGGCAGAAAGTGATATCTCTCATTGACACTGGGGCTACACATAACTTCATAGATGCACAGTTGGTAGCTAGGAGAGGGTTACAGACCGAGGAGCATGATGGGTTTAGAGTCATGGTGGCGAACGGTGACAAATTATTGTGCACTCGGAAGATATCTAATCTTCACATTAGGTTTGGAGATGGCTATGAGTTGGAGGATGAGTTCTATGTTGTGGACATGGGAGATTATGATGTCATCCTCGGCATGACATGGATGGCTTCGCTAGTTGAGTTCACACTCAACCTAGCGAAATTGGAGATGAGATTCCAGCATGAGGGCAGAACTGTGGTACTTAGAGGACTTTCGGATGGAGGTTGCAGACTAGTGTCCTTGAGGAGAATGCAGAGACTTTTTCGTCATGATGACATAGAGTGGGCGACAGAGTGCTACATTATGCCAGCTTCACCAGAGCCACAGGAAAAGAGTCATCCACCAGATATCCAGAAGATACTTGATAGACACGCTAAAGTATTTGGCGATATTCCTCATGGGGTTCCTCCTGACAGAGGGATAGAGCATGTTATCGAGCTCGAGGAGGGAGCCAAACCAGTTATGATTACTCCATATCGTCATCCTAAGAAACACAAGGATGAGATAGAGAAGGCGATTAAGGATTTGTTGGAGATGGGGCATATCAGGCCTAGTAAGAGCCCCTTTGCTTCAGCAGTAGTTTTGGTAAAGAAGAAGGATGGGACGATGCGCATGTGCATCGATTACAGGGCACTGAATAAGAAAACAATTAAAAACAGGTATCCCATTCCTCGGATTGATGAGCTGATTGATGAGTTGCATGGGGCATGCTTCTTCACCAAAATTGATTTGCGGTCTGGATACCATCAAATCAGGATGAGAGCAGAGGACATTGAGAAAACAGCCTTCCGATGTCACTTTGGCCACTTTGAGTTTATGGTGATGCCATTTGGGCTAACCAACGCACCCGCTACATTTCAGAGTTGTATGAACCAGGTATTCAGGAAGCAGTTGAGGAGGTTTGTCTTGATCTTCTTTGATGACATCTTGGTCTTCAGTAAGACCTGGGAGGAGCACTTACATCATTTGGAGGAGGTGTTAGCTATTCTGGAGAGAGAGTCATTGTATGCCAAGGAATCTAAATGCGAGTTTGGCATGACCGAGCTCCTTTACCTTGGGCATATCATTAGTGCAGATGGTGTTCGGGTTGATCCCGAAAAGATTAGAGCTATTGTAGATTGGCCTACTCCCACAAACCTTACACAGCTTAAGGGGTTCTTTGGTTTATGTGGTTTTTATAGGAGGTTTGTTAAGGGATTCTCACAGACTGCTGCACCCTTGACAGATCTTACCAGGAAAGGGGCCTTCGTGTGGACAGGGGCAGCACAGAGGTGTTTTGAGCATTTCAAGCAGGTAATGTCTTCATGTCCAGTTCTAGCTCTACCGGATTTCACGAAGCCTTTTGAGCTTCATTGTGATGCATCGGGTGATGGGATTGGAGCAGTATTGATGCAGGAGAAGCATCCCATTGCATTCGAGAGTAGGAAGCTCCGGGGAGTTGAGAAGAGTTATTCTATCTATGACCGAGAGATGTTGGCCATAATGCATGCATTGGCCAAATTCCGATCATATTTGGTAGGTGGGCGTTTTGTGATCAAGACTGATCACAACAGTATTAAATACTTCATGAGCCAGCGTGATCTTAACGACCGGCAACAGAAATGGGTTACTAAATTGCAGGCTTATGACTTTGACATAGAGTTTGTCAAAGGTAAGAAAAACGTGGTGGCTGATGCCTTATCTCGGAGACCTCACTTATGTGCTCTGGCAGAGATTTCAGGAGATTGGAGAGATCGGATTATAGCAGAGTATGTCGGAGATGCTTGGGCTTCTGGATTGATTTCAGGTACCATACAGGATGATCGCTATGAGGTGATAGATGGATTGATCAGAGTTCAGAACAGGGTTTATTTGATTCCGTCGTCACACTTGAGAGAGGCGATACTGAAGGCATTTCATGATGCACCCACAGCTGGGCATCCAGGGGTCTTCAAGACCTACAGGCAGATCCGAGAGCGGTTCTCATGGAGAGGGCTCAAGGATGATGTTCAGAGGTATGTCAGGGAGTGTGCAGTTTGTCAACAGAATAAGGGAGAGCACACATTTCCTGCAGGGTTATTACAGCCCTTGCCCATTCCTGATAGGAAATGGGAAAGTATTTCGATGGACTTCATCACTGGTTTACCACGAGTGCAGGGAAGGGATTGCATCTATGTGGTGGTGGACCGCTTGACGAAGTTCGCTCACTTCTTTGCTATTCCGTCCACTTACACAGCAGCACAGGTGGCAGATCTTTTCTTTAGAGAGATATTCAGGTTACATGGGCTGCCCAGATTCATTGTTAGTGACCGGGATAGTAAGTTTATGAGTGTTTTTTGGCAAGAGTTGTTTAGGATGTGTGGTACAGATCTTACACCTAGCACTAGTTATCATCCACAGACAGATGGGCAAACAGAGATTGTGAATAAATGGGTGGAGGGATATTTGAGGAACTATGTAACTGCACAACAAAAGGCTTGGATCAGATGGTTGCATATGGGAGAGTATTGTTATAACACCACTTATCATATGTCCATCAGGATGACTCCTTTCATGGCACTCTATGGTTATGAAGCACCTAGCTTCATGGATTTAGTTTTGGGGGACAGCAGAGTGCCCAAAGCCAAAAACTTATTGCAGGATAGTCAGGACATCCTGAAAGTGCTCAAGGAGAATATACAACAGGCCCAGAATCAACAGAAATTGTACGCTGATCAGCACCGAATAGAGCGCAGTTTTGAGGTAGGGGATATGGTTTACTTGAGGCTACAACCATATAGACAGTCATCGCTCAAGAAGAGTGGAGCTGAAAAGTTGAAACCTAGATTTTATGGTCCCTACAGGGTAATACGCAAAGTGGGCGAAGTGGCCTATGAGCTTGAGCTTCCAGAGGGCAGTCGGGTGCACAATGTGTTTCACGTGTCTAGGCTTAAGAAAGCCATTGGTCAGAGTGTAGTGCCTTCTGCAGATTTACCCCCTTTGGATGAGGAGGGGAAGCTTGTGTTAGTACCCGAGGCTATTTTGGACACCAGAGAAAGGAAGCTTAGAAATAGGGTAGTGAAGGAGTATTTGGTCAGATGGAGAGACCTGCCGGAGGAGGATTCTACATGGGAGAGTGAGCAGGTTATTCAGCAGGCTGGACTGAGATTGCTTGAGGACAAGCAATTTCAAGGGGGGCGGACTGTAATGTCCCCACTTTAGCAGTTGACCAAGCGTGTGTGCGTTAGCCTTGTTCTACATGGTCCCGAGGGCTAACGAAGGGTTTAAGGGGATCCTGGAGTGTTTTGGCCTAGTCATTTCCAGTTTGGGCCAAAATGAAGTTGATTTACTCAGTTTCAGGCATACTTACTATTTTTAGTAAGTCAACAGGACACAGTGGAGGCCAGTTTTGGTGATTGGATTTGATACTCTTCGGTGAGAGCTTTCCGACGAGCTATCACTTGCATTATTCGGAGTCCGATTGCTAATACATTTTAATGCCTGAAGTTTTATTAAAGTAACATTTAATTTAATTGTAAAGTATTAAAGTGTTACTTTAATATTTATTTTATAGGGATGTGTACCCAAGGGAGACATAAGGGGATATTTTAATATATGTTTTATATTGCTCATCTTTTATCCCACATTGCCCATGAGAGTTGAACCGACCCTTGGAAATAGAATAAAAGGAAGCGTTTGTGGCTTCATTAGGGGAAGTTGAATAGGAGAAGAAATTGGTGTGAGTTGCAGATCCGTTCTTGGCATTTGAGGGCGTTTATCCTCTCTTGTGACATTCTAGACGTCATTCCCTTGGGGTTTGGCCTTTGGAATCCATTGTTATCAGTTTCATTATTAGGCAGTTTAGTTGCATTTCCAGCTACAGGCAGATTTGGTATTTTACTCATATTTTCTTCACTACTTGTCCAATGCTATGCCGCTTTGAGGGAATGATTTTATGAAGGTAGTGGAATGATTGAAGGACAAAGTACTGTAGCGGCACTGTTCATGCGGCACTATTCACGCGGCACTATTCACGCGACACTATTCACGTGGTACTATTCACGTCACTGTAGCAACAAGTTCGAAAGCATGGGCTGGAGTATTATTTCATTAATGCTGGAGTAATTAGTGAGTTGATAAATCTGCCATGTATTTGGTTTTATTAATTCTGAAAATAACATTTTATCAGCAGCAGTTCATTGTCCACTTTGCATATTATTGTAGTTTATTTCTTGTTTATGTTGTATGATTCCTATTCCATGCACAAAACACAACAAACAAATAAATGTTTGATTTCCAGTGTTATAAGGGGTTTAAAACATTAAATGGAGAAATAAGAAGTTGCATGCAAACTGTTTGACATAATTCCTTTCAGCAGTGGGTTTAGTTTTTTGGGGCATTCAGGGGTGTCCATTACAATGCCAAATATGTCACCAAGATGAAGAAGAAAGGGTATTCTTTCCCTATGTCCCTATCCCTTTTTACTTGTAAGAGTTTGATGTTGCCGCAACCATATAAAAATTTCATTCCAAACACAAATTTCAATCTATGTTCCCGAGGGCTCCCTTCGATAGCAAGAGCTATGTACATAATACTTTCCACGGGGGGAAATATTACCTACATCAACCCTATATCGGAGATTATTGGGCGCATTGCGCTCACGTAAGAGATGACCTTGGAAAAGGTGAGGAGATTTCAGCTATTGCTTCCTGTACCAGATGATTTGGTTGATGACAGATTATAATTCATTGATGAGGCGTATCAGAATGTTTCTCTATCCGTCATTGCTAACTTGGGATGATATGCAAGATACAAATGTGGGAAAGAGAAATGCCCATGTGGTAGAAAGAACCAAGAGGTGGATTGAGAAGAAAGTTAAAGAGTGTGATGGTTCTTTAGCCCTTAAGGGTTCTACAAGTGCTAAACAGAGTGCCTCACAAAATCCTAGCCCTACTAACACTCCTACTGCTCTAGTGTTTGTGCCCTCACAAAGAGCTTACCAATTGGGTGGTAATGGTGAAGAACCAAAGAGGCAAGCAAAATTGAAATCAAAGTGTGACATAAACACCCCATCATCTCTGAAGAAAAGTACTGATGAAAATACTCATGCTTCACTTTCCCTAATTATTCCTAATTTACCCTATACCAATAGTGGTACCCAGGAGAATGACACCCTCATCTTCCAGCAAATTAGTGGAGATTATATTACTAACTCAATTTTCGATAATGCTGAATTTGATGTACTCAATGGCCCACGTCTCACCCAATTTAACATGTTGGCATTAAGAGATGGTAACCGCTAAGCTTGCTACCGGTACATGGCAATTAATGTTGAAATATAGCTTCGTTTGTGTTTAAGTATGCCAAATAATCATAAGTATATTCATACATATATATATATAGATATATATATATATATATATAGAAATATATATACATACATTAATATTGTTATTATCGGCATACTGTAGAAACCGACTAAATGAATTGTCAAATATATAAACACTGATACGATGTGTATTACTGGAGACACGATACTATCATTAATTGCAATATAATTACAGTCACACAATATTTATCGTGTGACTATAATGGTATTACAGCCACGATGATTATCGTGTATCTATAATATCATTACAGTACACGATGATTATCATGCATATTACTTTGGTTATGAAACAACACAAGTTGTTTAATATAAACAAGTTGTCCAGCGGTTAGTTGATTGATTATAATTAAAATAATGTAGGGTCATGACCCTACATGGCAACCGCCATGTATGGTCATGACTTTACGTATTAATATATATATTAAAAGGATATTGTGGAATCAATCAATCATAAGGGCAATTGCATTCTACAACAATATTTCTAAGTAATATATTTCAATCTTCTGATCTAATATTCCTTAACATGGTATCAGAGCAAGGTTATTAGAGAAGACACATTTTATTTTATTTTGATATTTCATATAAACATAATAAAAAAATTTATTTGTGTTTATTATAATATCAAGAAGAAATGGCTCACGGTATGAGAATAGAAGATAGACTTGAGGGTGCATCCAACTTTATATCTTGGAAAACAAGAATTACTTCTCTTCTTCTAGAACTTGAATTGGAGGACTATATAGAGAAAGAACCAAAAATACCTGAAGATGAAGTAGAAAAATCCACTTGGAAAAGGCGAAATAACAAAGCCAGGAAGTTAATCATTGACTCTGTCAAAGATTCTATACTTCCTAGCATTTCAAGATTAACCACTGCCTTTGAAATATTCAAAACAATTCAAGACACATTTGAAATCAATAATGCTAGTAGATTATTGACTCTGAAACAACTTATGAATATGAAAATGAACAAAGGGGAAACAATCACCTCTTACTTTCTGAGAATATCAGAATTAAGGGATCAACTCCTTACTATTGGAAATAATATGGATGATCTGGAACTATCCTTGATTGCTCTAAGAGGATTACCTATCTCCTGGGAATCATTCATTTAGTGCATAAGTGCAAGACCTCCATTACCAAAATTTGAACAGCTAAAAAATGATTGCACTCAAGAAGAATCAAGATTAATCTCAAGAGGAATAGGACCCAGCAAAGAAAAAGAAGTTCTGGCAGTCCACACGTCTAACAAAAAGAAAAAAAATTCCAAAAGGAAAAGGAGTACTAAAACCTTCAATAAAAAGGATCTTTCAAAAGTACAATGCTACAAGTGTGAGAAATACAAACATATTCACAAATATTGTCCAGAAAGGAAGAAAATTCAAGCAACGCTAGCTGAAGTCAAAGAAATGGAAAATCCACTTCTTCCTAGCCTTGTCTAGTGAACTGAACTCAAATAAAAGTACATGGATAATTGATAGTGGAGCCTCCAGACATATCACTGGATTCAGGGATCAATTTGAAACCTTCAAAGGAAACTCCTCGGAAGAAGTTACTATTGGTGACAACTCTACTTATCTCGTGAAAGGAATTGGGACCTATTCAATCAAGATAAGAGGAGTAACCTTATAGTTAAAAGAAGCACTATATGTACCTGCAATAAAAAGAAACTTAATCTCCATATCAAGACTAGCTGAACAAGGATATAGAGTCACATTCAATGAAGATAAAGTTCTTCTCTGGACTAAAAATTCAAATATCAAGAATGCCATTACTATAGGATCTAGGGAAGGCAGTCTATATAAATTATGTGGTGAACAAAAAATTTCCTTAAGCCGTTAAGTTCAAAACAATAATGAGATATGGCACAAAAGATTAGGCCATATTAGATATAGTGCTCTTCCAACCCTGAAAAGAATCACCTAAGGGATACCTCATCTTAAATCTAAACACTCAGGTATATGCAAAGGATGTGCCTTAGGAAAAAATACAAAAGGGTCCTTCCCGACAAGTGAACACAAATCTAAAAATGTATTAGAACTTATTCACACAGATCTATGTGGTCCTATGTCAACACACTCCCTATCAGGTGCCTTATACTACGTAATCTTTGTCGATGACTACTCTAGAAGAACTTGGATATACTTCCTAAAACTAAAAGAATCCAATGAAGTTCTATCTAAGTTCAAAGAATACGAAGCACTAGTTGAAAATCAAACCGGCAAGAAAATAAAAACCCTAAGGTCTGACAATAGAGGTGAATATACTTCTAATAGTTTTAAAGAATTCTGCAAATTTGTTGGGATTAAGAGGGAGTATACTGTACCATATAATCCTCAACAGAACGGAGTAGTGGAAAGAAAGAATAAAACCATTATCGAAGCAGCAAAAGCCATGATGCATGACCAAAACATTCACATCTCCTTCTGGGCTAAAGCTGCAAACACAACAGTATACATACAAAATAGGTGTCCTCATGCTATCCTAGAAAATACTACACTAGAAGAAGTATTTACAGGGAACAAACAAGACTTAAGCCATCTAAGAGTGTTTGGTTGTCTTGTTTACATTCATGTTCCAAAAGAAAAGAGAACCAAATTAGAACCTTCTGGGAAGAAAGGTCTATTCATAGGATATAGTGAAGATACTAAAGGATATCGAATCTACATCCCTTGCCAGAGATCAATAGAAATCAGTAGAGATGTAAAGTTTGAAGAAAACTTCATATCCACATATACTGAGGATGATTCCATAACAGCTCTAGATAAAAATCTTACAACTGAGAATGAGAGGGAGGATAAAACAATAGATTCAGAACCTACATCTTCAAATGTTGAGCCTGCATCTTCAAATATTGAACCTACATGTCCAAATGCTGAGAATAATGGAATATCAAATAACACCAAGAGACCTTTTTGGGCAAGAAAGATGTTTGAAGAAAATAATGTAGAACCAGATCAAATATTCAGAGAAAACAAGAGAACAAGAACACAAAAATGTTATGCTGCCCTTCTAACTGAGCTTGCAAAATCCGAACCTGACAATGTTGAAAAAGCATTAACAAAACAAGCTTGGAGAGAAGCCATGATTGAAGAATATCAATCCATTATGAAAAATGATGTTTGGGACCTTGTGCCTAGACCCAAAAACAAATTAGTTGTCTCTTCAAAATGGTTATTCAAGATCAAATATGCTTTAGATGGCAGCATTGAAAAACACAAAGCCCGGTTTGTTGCCAGAGGATTCTCACAAAAAGCTGGGATTGACTATGAAGAAACCTTTGCTCCTGTAGCTCGATACACCTCTGTAAGAACCATTCTTGCAATCGCAGCATCTAAAGGATGGAAAGTACACCAAATGGATGTCAAGACAACTTTTTTGAATGGGAAAATTGAGGAAGAAGTATACATAGAGCAACTAGAAGCATTTGTCACACATGATAAAAATCTCTATTTATGTAAGTTAAAGAAACCTCTTTATGGCATATTTCTCTTATTTTTTTGCATATATAATGCATAGGAGGCATAGTCACGCGACTCACGCCCATCACAGGGTTCCTCTTCTAGGACTAGACCCTCTCCCTTATATGCTAGTAGAGCTGGGAAGAGGAAGATGTGATTGTAATGATGTATTTACTTCTATTTTTGTAGAAACTATTTACTATTTTGCTTCTAGCTATCAACATTGCACATGAGAATGTGATTTTGTACCCACTTTGCATTTATGTATATCTAAACTCTGCTTGTTTCCTTTGTGTTCTCATTAATTAACTCATTGGATGCATTTTCTCATTGAATTTTGCAAAAAAAAATGTTTTTTTAACTAAATTTAAGCAACTTTTTAAGTTCCCACGCTTTTTCAAAAACTGGCTGAATTTTTGCCGAGTTTTTTTTTTGGGCTTTTGCCAAGTCCGAGTTTTCCATCTATGATATATATAATGTTGATTGATAATATGTAATTACAAATATTAAAGTGTGCACCTCAAAGTTCACTAGCATATAGAATTCAGTTGTTGAAGAAATTAAATCGCAGCCCAAAGAAGTTGTGTCGCTGCCTAAAATGGAAATGCAGGCTCGTAAACCCCAAACGCAGCCTTGTATAGAGAAAACGGCCACCCAAGAATGAATGCATGCAGCCTTCAAAACACACACGCTGCCCTTTTATTTCATTTCGCAGCCATTAAGAAATCGCGGCTTCCTCAGATGGTGACGTCCCAACCAAATTAGATCACCAAACACCTTCCGAAGGCACAGTGTGTACTAGACTTGGAAGGCAAATGAGACGCCAAGAAACCCTGGTCAAACTTGCAGTACAAATTTGGTATACAGCAGCACCAAATTGTAATCAGAATTAATCCTCAAATGTTCAGAGCACAATTTACCACTTCAATCAGTGATTCAAAGTGCAAAAGGTGAGGAATCAGTCCTCCAAACCCTTGTTGAGAAACTCTTCAACAATAATCACCATGAAATAAAAAGTCATGCCAAGAATGTGGTTCGAATTCTCATAAGACTGTATATATAATATTTAATTTTTTAGCTTCTCAATGACACTTTTCTCTTAAAAACCATGTGCTTTACGGTTGCACATTTGAAATATAATAAACTATTATATTTCCCTCCACTTTAATGATGAAAATGACCCTTTCATTAAAATAATGCTATTCTGACACACAGGGTCCCTGTTTTATGTGCTCAAGATTTAAAACTTCTCAACCCGGTTCCAACGAGCTATAACACCAAGGTGCCCAAAATACAATTCCAATAAAAATAGCAACCTTAGCCAATTTAATTAAATAATAAACATAATTCACCCATCTTGCGAAAATGACTGAAGAAGCATCAGAATCAAAATTTGACAGCATAGGCATGATCCTGATGACGAAAGACGATGAATGAACCAAACGAGTGACTTTCTAAAAATAGATGCTCCCTCCAAGAATCTTGGAGCCAAAACCGGAAACCGAAAATAAAAACTAAGAGCATCATTTAATTCCTCTAATTCATCTGATCTCATCGGAACCAACTGTTGACTTACTATAAGTAGTAAGTCCCTCAAAACAGGCCAAAACCCACATCAGGGCCCTCTAATCACTAGTATTAGCCTACAAGGACCCACTGATAGGCTAAATCTAATAACTCAAATGCTCGCTCAAAATGGGGACATTACATTTGAGTTATTGCTTCATGTACCAGATGATTTGGTTGATGAGGGTTTAGAATTAATTGATGAGGCATATCAAAATGTTTCTCTATTCACCACACAATTGCTAACCTGGCATAATAGGCAAGATACAAATGTAGGAAAGAGAACTGCCTATGTAGTAGAAAGAACCAAGAGGTGGATTGAGAAGAAAGTAAAAGAGTATGTGGGTTCTTCGGCCCCTAAGAGTTCTACAAGTGCTAAACAGAGTGCCTCGCAAAATCCTAGCCCTACCGTCACTTCTACGACTCCAATGCTTGTGCCCTCACAAGGAGCTTCCTAGTCAGGTGGTAATGGTGAAGAACTAGAGAGGCAAGCAAACTTGAAATCAAAGTGTGAGGCAAACATCTGTCCACTCTGAAGAAAAGTGCTAATGAAAAGACTCATGCTTCACCTTCCCTTGTTATTCCTAATTTACCCTGTACCAATAGTCGTACCCAAGAGAATGACACCATCATCTTGCACCAAATTGGTGGAGATGATATTACTAACTCCATTTTCAATAATGCTGACTTTGATGTACTCAATGGCCCTCGTCTCACCCAATTTAACACTCCCCACCGGACAATGCCATTATCAATGCTCCTGATTCCATGGCATCTACCTTTTCCCCTTGGGTCAAAGAAGTTGTTAATAAGAAAAAGAGGTATATGTCTATGATTGAAGTAGAAGTAGATCATGTTACTAGATTGTTGTAGGGGAGTTGTAAACTAGAAAAAGCTAGAAGGATCTCTATGGTGGTAATAGACCCAGTCATCGACCAAAGGTTCGTAGAGATTGCAGATTTCATTGGTGAAAAGAATGAACACGAAGTCACAGATAGAGACTTTAACTTGAGCAGAATTGACATGGATCCGCCCATTTCTGAAGGAGATATTTACCATGCCACTACTTCTATCGAACCTTTGGCCAAGAGAGTGAAAGTGGAAGAATAGAAGAACCTGGAACTGTTAAGACAAGTAAATTCTCTAGTGACTTTCGTTCGGCCTATGCTGCATGAGGGATATGCAAATTTTGAGCGAAGCATGCTGCTTCACATTGATGGGTTAAATTTTAGTAAGCTAAAGCAAAAGACCCCAAAATGTTGCTCTAGCGGTGGATAAATGGGTGGAGAAAGTTGTTATAGATGCCATATTCTTTATTGAAGAGGGCATGAAAATATACTCTTTGATCATTGAGAAGTTAGAGAAATGGAGGGGTGACTTGCAGACCCTAAGAAGAGAATAGGGAAATCTACCAATTGTTTTGGTTGAACTCTAGGAAATTGTGTCCCCTGCAACTGCAATGGGGGAAGGGATACTAAGCAAACCTGTTGATTCTGAGTTTATGACATGGATAGATGTGTTGGAATGAATACTTGCAATTTATGAAGAATTAGAGCAAGACATAAGGCAAGCCTTAGCTCAATTCCAACATGATGCTCAGAACTGTTGTAATTCCTGGATCGTCCAATAGAGATAATATATATATATAGTGTGATATTGTAGAATACAATTGCCTTCGTTATTGATTGATTCTACAATAACAATAGGGTATATGTATCTACCGAATAGTCATGTAATGAATAGACATGACCGTATATACTTATGGTCATGTCACTTCATTACATAACTATTAGTTAACATATCTTAACCAATAGTTTATTTATACTTTGTATAATATATATATATATATATAGGTATACACATATGCATATTAATATATACTTACTTTTCAATTATATTATATAGTATATATATATAAATATATCTATATTTATATGCATATCATGATTGTCTCATCGTTTATTAAACACGAACGAACAATACTTTAACACTCCCTCTTGAGAGAGAGTTTAATAGAATTAGTAGAACCTTTTCATATCATGATATCCAGCACATTCGGGACAAACCCTTTCGGGAGTCGATCATGATAGGCGTCAAGATATCCGGCACATCCGGGACAGACCCTTTCGGGAGTCGATCTTGACAAGTTATTACACATCCAGTAATAACATAAGCAACAAGATATCCGGCACATCCGGGACAGTCCCTTTCGGGAGTCAATCTTGAAGCCTGGTTAACTATTTTCAAGATCGTCACCTTGAAATAGTAACCCAACACACATGAAAGATCGTCACCTTTCATAATATAACACAAAATGAATGGGCCCATAAAGTCTACCATGACTTCCGACACTTCAGGACACACAATTTAATGTAGTCTCGTCATGAAAATAGACTTGAATATCATGATCTCCACACAGTCGGGACACACAATTAAGTAGTCTATCATGATATGGTTTCATTATTACACATCCAGTAATAACAAGAGTCAAGATCTCCACACAGTCGGGACACACAATTAAGTAGTCTATCTTGACACTTTGGTTCACTATTATCAAGTGAGGAAGGCTTCCACCTTAAACTTGTCTATCAAAGACAAGAATCATTTAAGATACAAAATGATAGATCAGTAAGGCTGAAAATCTCTTTTCAGCTAAGACTTTATTCCTCAACATCAGGAATACTTCCTCTAAATTAATGTGACCATGATCCTGGGTTGCCATCTTAATTTGATCTTCTAGCTTCTCCCACTGACATGAAAGCATAGCCTTCTCACATGGTAATTCATCATAATTCTCTGCTACAGTTTCTTGATCACTAGGTAACCAACAAAACATGGTCTACTCCCTCTGAATCAAGATCTTCGAATGTCCACTGATGCAGATCCTTTCGCTTCCTCTTCTTATGTCATGGAGGCAATACCCTTTTTATATACACAGCTCAATGTCACTGGAGGATGTGACTTCATACTTTTCTTCCTGAGAGAATCGATATCTCATATAAGGCTGTGGATTAGCATAGGATGCATTTTGATCTTTTTCAAGGCCATAACATTGACACTCCCTCTTGGACTTGAGGGAAGATAATAAAGACCTCTAGTATGATGTTCATCTCAATGAACTGTAGTTTCAAGATGTATGAATTACTTCAATCAGAGATCCTATCCATGTGCATCTCATTTGTGATTCTATCCACGAGTTTCCACTTCTATAGCCTCAGAATTGTTTCACCTTCAGCAATGATCTCCCTCTCAATCAATATGATCGATTTTGTCACAAGTTGACTGAATCATCTGCTCCCTCTGAAGCTCAAGTTCATCAATTCTTAAACTTTCTGAAGATGTCAGGACTCCCTCTTAATCTGAGTTTCTCATGCTTTCGTCCTTTTATATTCCCTTTCGTAAGGTGAGCCCATACAAAAAGTATTTTGAAGAATCCATCTCGCTATAGTCCAAAGGTTGTACACAAATCCATGAGTACTTATTATGAAATTTCACTGTCGTAGTGTAATCAAAATCTGGAGTAGTGTAGTTGTAGGAGCCTGTCAGTGCCACATGTGCAACGGACCCTACACTCAGCAGTCCATAAGTACTTGTGATCAAAGAATCATCCTGCACTTATTATAGTACGGAACAACCCTGCATAATGCCTTGATTGCATCATTCTTCTTTTCCTACAAGAACATTCTTGGAGACAAATGAAAAGATCAAGGTAAATAGCTCTTATAGTAGAAACATGAATACATATAAGAAAATGACTACAAAATTATAAAAAATTTAACTCAAAGATGAATACTTATCTTAAGTTTCAAATATTTCTTTCTTTAAAGTGAGCCCATAGTCACTTGATATCCTTGATAAGATATCAACCAATTCTACCTCTTTTCCTTAGCACACTTTGTTGGAATGCAAACTTATGTTGTTTAATTTACCCATCTTTCTTGATCATTGTCATGCCCATAAATGATCAAACATTGTCTATAGAGGTCTAACAAAACTAACATAAGTTTTGTTAGTTTAGGATATAAGAAAACATAAGGGAAAAATAACTTGTACCCGGATTGAAGCAATTCTGAAGATGATTTCCAAGTTGCTCTTGAAGGTCTTCAGACCTGGTCTAACATCACTGATGCATACCATGTTGACTAAAATTACTGCTCAATGTATATATAAAGGATGCAATATGATAGGAGACTGACTTTTAGATTTGCATTGTATGGTTATGTTGATTGTTTGTATGTTCCTTTGCTCCACAACTACCTGTAGCTACTTTCCACACACCATTCTGATCCTCCTCTGAAGTCTTTCGTAGCTACATATACTAGATCTTCTATCGTCGAATGGAGGCCCTTCTCTGCAGAACTAATACTCCTCAATTTTCTCTTGTTCAATGATTTTAGTGAATCCCCTGCTGCAAGGTATACACCGGGAGTGAAGATTTATAATCTCCAATTGAGACTCACTGTCAAAGTCTACTTTTCTATTTGATGCGTTGACAACCTGTGAGGAAATGGATTATTACTTGTGCCTCTAGACCGTCGTGAATCTTCCTTTCTGTTTGACTATGTTGATCTGGATATCTCGGGTCCCATAGGTCTTAGTCCAAATACATTGGAGATGATATGTTTCTTACTCCTTGAATTTCTGTATGCTATAGGTAGTGTTCGCTGGTGATTCCAATAACTATATCCTCCATTTTATTAATATCGCTGGCCTCCAAAATATGTATCCGTAAGATGCTTCCTTCGTATATGGGGATAGAAACGTACAAACCATCGTTCACTGTTGCTATACGCTATCAACCTCCTTTTGACCCGCCATTATTGATGCTACACTCTTTCTTAAGTCAAAGAATGATTGACTCATTGTCGTTTCTATAGTTAATAGTCTCTATTTGAAGTCGTCTACCCATCGCATGTTCTTGAGTTTTTGTAGCATGATCTGGCATACTAGTCCAGCCCTTTCGACATCTCTCCTTCTGTGTAATGTTCCTGCTTTCTGACTTTGAGTAATGAAAGCTAAACCTGGAATGGCTTTGGTACTCTGTTTTTAATTAAACTTTTCGGTATGATCTTCTATTGTAATGTCCCATGTATCGAATAGCATAAATAATGTTTATCACTAGCTTGTACCTATAACTTGTTTATCATTAATCCACAACATTCTTTTGGTTCGAATGTCCACCTTTAACTATTTTTGATAATTATTATTGGGTTTATGTAGTATTACATCATTCACTGTTATTTGAAATCATAATACGACTGGATCATAATACGATTGGTGTCAATCATAAATCATCCTTTTATTTGTAAATAATTAGTCCTATCCGAATCCATGTGATTGTGTATATTGCACTTATCGTGTCAATGTTAGCTATCGTCGGCACATAGATCCAACTTCAATTATAAACTTTGCTATCGGTAATCATCTATCTTAGTCAATAATAAGTAGTTAACTTAGATGGTTGATGATAGATATCACTAGCCATGGGATAATTTGCGGATGTGGATCCATGAATTCGTTCCTAAAATAACATTGATTTTATTTAGCTTTTGTGACAGGAATCAACCTCATCATATTGGATATCTCCCAAAATAATTCAGCCTCTTTTCTTTCGTTCAAATGGTTCGATGTTGAAATTTTCTTATTCTATTTTGACCACTGATAATATTTATTCACTGTAGATTATATTAGCGATCGCTGGCCATTCCGTGTGTAAAGATAGTAATCACTGTTACTTATGGATAACTTAGCAATCAATGATGTTCCATCTGCGATAAATTCCTCTTCTTTGTGTAATGGTCCCTCTTTTAATCTGTTGACCGACTTATCCCATGTAATTCCAATTTATATGTCGATGACCTTCTACATATATTGCGGCGGCCTATAATGCCCTCTTCATTCGCATGTATTCCTGTTAGATTCTATCGTTGACTGTATGAGCTGGGTGCTGAGTATCCATCCCGTTTACAACCAGTGTTCATCTTATCTCCTCCCCATCCTGAGATTTGTCGAGTGCAGGATTGAACACGATGTTTCCTTATTTTACTTACTGATCTGTATATATATATATTCTCTACAGGTTAGGCTTTGATACCATGATGTAATTCCCGGATCATCCAATAGAGATAATATATATATATAGTGTGATATTGTAGAATACAATTGCCTTCGTTATTGATTGATTCTACAATAACAATAGGGTATATGTATATACCGAATAGTCATGTAATGAATAGACATGACCGTATATACTTATGGTCATGTCACTTCATTACATAACTATTAGTTAACATATCTTAACCAATAGTTTATTCATACTTTGTATATATATATATATATATACATAGGTATACACATGCATATTAATATATACTTACTTTTCAATTATATTATATAGTATATATATATAAATATATCTATATTTATATGCATATCATGATTGTCTCGTCATTTATTAAACACGAACAAACAATACTTTAACAAGAACTTGGTAGCCTATTTCATACAAATGGAGATTGAGATATTCAAAGGGAGTGAAAACTTGAAAAGAAGTGCCACGATAATTCGTGAGTTAAAAGATAGGGTACAGGAGGATCTGTTAGAAGAAAATATAAATGAAGATGCAAGGGATAATTTGTGGCACTTGGCAAATCATGTCCCTAGTTTTAAAGAAGCACAAGAACTTCATCCCAAAATCGTTGAAGCGGAATGAAAAATGGCAAAGCATAGGGTGAAAGTAAGCATAGCAGGTAAGCCCCAATCTAGGATATTGTCCAAGGTTTGTCACTAAAGACAGGCTTTACAGAACTAAGGTACAATGACAAGGAGTGGAAGCTCATGCAATGGACACGGGAGAACATGTGGCACAAAGAACTAAAGAACAGGCAAATGAAGGAAAAAAAGCAATGGAGATTGATTAGTTTCTCAAATGTTTTTATTGCTTTTCAAATTATTGATCTAGAAACTATAGGCTTTGGAGGGCCATCTTTCTTTATGCTTTATGTTAAACTTTAACCAATCTTTTGGGGTGGTTATCTTTAAAAAATCTCCAGTTATCAAAGTTAGTTACATACTTGATGCTTATTTATAGCTATGTTTTTGTGGTGTAAAAGGTAGACAATATAGACAAAGAAAACAAAAAGGAATTTTGCGCGGTTTAATAGAATAGCATCTGAAAGTAAGCCTGCAGATTGTGAACTGTGTGTTGTGATTTATGGGTATTCATTCTTCTTATGTTGAATGTGTTGTTATAGGATGTTATCAATTATATGTGCATTGGAAATGATTTGTGAATGTGATGTTATGAATTGCTGTTTGATGTTCAACTTTGTGTAAAATTAAACAGCAAATGGGTAGCAGTTTATATCTCTTTATATTTCCGAAGAAACTTTGTATTATGATAAGTTTGCTTTGATATCTGAGAATTTTACCTTTTAAGACGTCCTGGTTAAAAGTTCCATGCCTTGCTTTCTGGTTAAAAGCATACAAGTTTTTAGTTTTGGTAGTTTTAACTTCTAATCATAAGAAGGTAGTTACACCTTTCAAAATAAGCAGAGAGTTGGTGTAGAGAGATCATCACACTAGACTCAACTATTGGATTAGATTGCCACTTGTTGGGCACAATATATTGGAGAGTTAAGTGGTAAAAATCTGAACTAACACCTCCAAATGAAGATTCAACTCTCCACACATATATTCCAAAAACTGAAAGCTGGAAATCTAGAAATCTTTTTCGATTTAAGTACAATTGCAATCACTACGTAGAATAGCACTAAAAACTAGCAAAGTTTCATGCTTGAAGCTTTACAAATCTAAAGGGTTTTCATCTTCAAGTAAGAGAAGAAGATGAATGAACAATTATTCTTGAAAAATGAGATTGTTTTAAAAACATAAAGAAGCATTCCATAAACATTATAACTTTATTTTGAGGAAATAAATAATTTTCTTTTCTTTTTTGATAAATATTCCTCAAAATTATTAAAAAATAATACAATTAAGCATCCTTTTAAAACACTTTTTTTGCACCATAAGCCTAGAGACTTAAAATAATCACATAGAACACTTTCTTAAATACTTAAAATATAAAGTTCTTTAATCTTTTACTTTTTGAAAACTTAATTTAATTGATTAATTAATTTCCTTTTTAAATAATTAATATAAGTCATCTTTTAATATAAAGATACTTTTTTTGATAAATTGAATTAAGTATTTAATTATCTTCGTAATTTCGAAAAGGAGGTCTGACACCTCATCCTCTACCTTGGTGAAACAACATCGAGCCTTTAGCATCCAAGTACAACATGATTTTCCACATGGATGCAAAAAAGGTTTCCCTTCACCACGACTGCAATATTTTGGGGTTTTCTATTGAGGAATTAGTTGTCTTCCATTTTGTTGAAACTCCATATGGAGCAATCGAATGGTGTTCATCAACTTCTAGTAGGTTGCATTACCGATTCACATCTTACGAGTGAAAAGTTTCTAACTTGCTTCAAACTAACAGAGGATGGCCACATGCCATTTGCATGATTAGCAAATTCAAAAAGCCTATGTGTGAGCCTATTACTCATTTGAACTGTGTTGTAGGAAGAATTAATGCCAATTTAAAGCCTACTTTACAAATTATTTTGTGTTGTTTTATTAATGATTTTCCTTCAAGGATAGCCTTCATTACCTTGAAGAAGCCCAAACATGACCAGTTTGTGTTGTTTTATTTATGATTTGCCTTCAAGGATAGCCTTCATTACCTTGAAGAAGCCCAAACATGACCAATCAATCTTGAAGATGATATGGCTACCACTAGAGAAATAAATAGAATTTAATTCATCCCATTATTCACAAATTGGCTAATTCATTGTTGCAGTAAATGGTAAATGATATGACTATCATGAACTAAAGATTTCCTCAAAATTCTTTACCTCGACCTTATCAAAGGGGTGCACCTTGCATGAGTTTTGACCCATCAAATGAGGTTTATAGACCAAAGTTACCAACAACTCTAGAGACGCTTTCCATAGAAGCACCTACTCCAAATACTAATGTGAATAATTATTGCTCTGTAATGACCCTTACTATAATGGCCACTAAAAAACCCCCAAATCTGAACTGAGACAATTCGTCAAACACTTGGCAAGCGACAGAATTGTTTGTTTGAGATGTTGTGTTTCAGTGTGATAGTTGTTTGAGCATCAAATACAATTGAGATAAAAATACCAATACTGAAATGAAATGTAATGAACACTAAGCAACGATGCCAAACTTCAATGCCAAATCTGATTGCAACATATCATGCATGATAATGACTGTTTTTTTGAATTTGTATGATGGACTGTTACAATTATGCAATTCAGATTTCAATACCTCAAACTATTGTCAAACAAGACAACACAATGGCCCATAATATCTCTTGAATTATGATCACTACAAACTGATTACAATATAGCAATGTCTGTTGTTATGGACTGTTATCAACTACTGAATCATGACATGAAAAGTATGAACTGTCTCACATGGATAATGAACTCTAATCAACACTTGCAATGCACCTTATGTCTTTATCAATCCAATTACAATGTATAGCAATGTCTGAACACAATAGACTGCATACATGACTGTTACAATGAACATACAAAGCATTCCTTTACTCCACTCAATGCACTATCAATACTATGATACTACAATGACAATTGACAATATCAATGACTGATTATGAATGCTATAACAGTGACTGGAAACATGCAATTTCATACAATTCCTTTGACATTCAAATGCATCCAAGACATATGGAGAAAACCTGGAAATCGCTCCTCATATTCTGATAACAAATGCTGAAGGTATAATAACCAGACTGTCCAAGAATGTGCATTGTTGTCCCTGCCGTACTGTCCCTGTTGTGAGCCGTACCCGGGCCGTACTGTACGGCTGCAGTATTAAATTCTGGGCTAGGTATTGGGTGCCGAAAATGTGAGGAATGGAATCGCCTAGGGTTAGATAATAACCCTTCCAATGCATAAAAATTATCTCTTAGTAGATTCAGAGATATGAACAAAAATCTGAGTCCAGGCCCTGATATAGAAAGTCTGAAAATGTGCCAAATTGTCTTCAATCTATCACCAAAATGATTCACCAATGCAAGAGATGAATTCAAACCCTTATTCCAACCACAAACAAACCCTTGCAACAATTTCTCAATGAAGTACCAATGAGATGGCTGAGTACCAACTCCAAACTTGCAACCCTTCAGTAGATATTTCACTACCTCAGTTATGCCAATCTAGGGGAGTGATCGTTCCCAAAGATCGAATAGAATTTGCAGACCAAAGACTACAAATTGCTTCACAATGGAAGAAGTAGAAGAAATCCCAAATCCAAGCATGTCCAAATGAGAGGCCAAGCCCTCTATTTATTTACTTTTCTAAGAAGTTACTAAGAACTTCTAGAAACATCCAATTATAAAGCACTTTATAATAAAATAACATTATAATATAAAAGTGTTTTTCTCAACTCAAAATTATAACAATGTAGGCTCATAACTGAATGTAGGCCCAACTACAACTGAATGTAGGCTCGGATTGGATGTAGGCTCTACTGAACGTAGGCTCTAACAGCAATATGCAATCAACTGATCTCCAAATGATCACGAGATGACTCTCTCCTCATCACTATCAGTCTACGAGAGCCCGTGATAGACTGATCCCGTACACCAAATGATGTCAACCAAAATGGGGACATGACATGCTCTTTTCTTGGCATTGATAATCACAATGCCACTGAGTTTCCAAGATGAAAGAACACCAAGGATGTTGCAATTTAAGACTTTAGCACAGGTCAATAATCAAGATTTGTTCATGGATCTAAACAACCAAATTGAACCCAGTGGCGGCTCTTCAATAGATTTCATCTAGAATGAACCTAGTTTTGAAGAAAGGTGGACCAATACCAAGATTGGCAATGTCGTTGACACATATGTGGGCAAATACCTGGTCATATCTGTGTTGGCATCAGTCATCGGTAAGCTCTCTACCGGTTCGAGTGTTGTCATTGATTAGCAAAAGAGGATAGAGATTTGTTGTCTCTATAAAGGGAACTCTTCATCAAGAGAGGCTGTGAAACCGGTCACTACACTAAGTATCAGCAACTGGATAATGCACTCAATCAGGGAAGAGAGTATCCTAGTATCAACCAAGGACCGAACTTCAACCAGTATAGACAAGAGTAGCAATAGTCAAAAAGCACTAATCAAACTAATTGTCTATAACACAACCGGGACAGTGTAACCGGTAGTCCACGCAAATGCAACTGGTAAGACATAAAGAAGACTACAACAGATCGAAGAATTCAACCGATATATTACAAGACTCCGGTATGAACCAAGGAAGTCATAGTCAACAGTCAACTATCTGTTCCAACCTATCAGGATTTATTGCAGTAAATCCGGGTGACCTTGAGTTGTCTCGATGATCGGCTTGTGGCACAGTTAAAGGAATTAAAGCCGAAATCAATGGCTTTTGAGGCGTGACTGAAGGATTTAAAGCTGAATTTAGTGGCTTTAAATCAAGGAGTTATCTCCTGTGAAGGAAAGTTGTCTGGCACGCAACTATTGTTTTCTTCATAAAGCGAATAAAGCTAGAGAATGTATCGGATGTTTGCTCAGCGAACCAATACTCAGCTGAGTGATGTAATCAAAGGATCTCAAGATTAGGTTGTGCATTTTAGGCGCAGTCAAAGCGACATAACTCTATATATTCTTATGCCTGTCAAAAATAAGAGTTGCCTTCATTCTGTCGAGAAAAAGAGTGAACCTATATGCTACAAAAGCAAGGGTTAGAGAAAATCAACAAAGAGAGATAATAGGTTGTGCAAGGCAGCACAACAATAGTTGAGAATACACCTGTGTTAACTAGTGATGATTCTCAGTCGAGCACAAATAGAGATCACATCTGGCTAAGTAGAGCCCTCTGTAAAGATCTTCATTCTATTGTTTTCTAGAAAACTACAATAGACAAATCCCAGTATTTGGGTGGACTCCAACAGGTCCCTTGTATCAAAATCCCTTAACCGGGTGACATTTTTCAAGGTGTTTGAAGTCCCTTAACCAGGCAGGTCTTAACAGATCTTACTGTAACAAATCCCTTGACCGGGTCGCACCTAGCAAGTGTGTTTTTATCCCTTAACCGGGTAGGCTCTTAATAGGGCGTACTTTAGAAGAGTACAAATATTGTGAGGTCTCCTCACACCATGGTTTTCACCCTCACCGGGTTTCCACGTGATAAATCTTGTGTCACTTTGTGTTTGTTCACTTACTGTTTTATTTGCTTAGAACTGCTTGCTTTTATGTTGTAAGTTTACTTCACTAGATTAAAAGAAGGAAAGAAATTTTACAAGTGCTGATTCACCCCTCCCCTCTCAGCACCGGTTGGGACTGTCAATTGGTATCAAAGCCTTGTCTTGTTCTTCTTTGTTGCTTAACCGCACAGAGAAAAAGCTATGATGATGAGAAAGGAAGGACCAAAGTTTTCAAAAGAAAACTTCACCTTATGGTGCAGCAGAATGAAGCTATATATGAAGACCATCGGTGACCAATATTGGAATCATGTTACCAACGACTACAGTGAGCCCGCTGGCACTTTGACACCTGATGAAGAGAAAATCAAGACTGAGCACACGGCTGCCATGGACATGATAGCTAGCACCTTACCCGACTACGTTTATGCTGAGATTGAACATCTTAACTCCGCCTGCAAAATGTGGAAAAAGCTACAAACGGTATATGGAGGAGATCCCAATGTTCAAAGAGCCAAGGTCGAAAGCCTCAGGGGAAAGTATGACAACATGAGGATGAATGATGGAGAAGATATCGAACAATATAGCAACCGAATCAAGGAAGTAATCAACTCCATCAGAAGCACTGGAGGCAAGCTGACTGAAGAGGAGGTGGTGAGCAAAATACTGAGAACTCTCCGACCTCAATATGCTATAAAAATCTCTCCCATTCAAGAGCTCAGGTCAATGACCAAAGATCAAGTCACCCTAGACTCCCTACTCGGTAAGTTGGCTACTTTTGAATTAAGCAACTTTGACAATAGCCTATCCATTTAGGAAGCAGCATTTAAGTCATCTGTCAATGCCTCTTCCACCAAAAAGGGAAGAGAAACCGGTAACTCCTCTACTAGTAAGATCGGCAACCTCGTTGATAATCTGTTCTTAGAGGAGATGGACCAAGATGAGTTTGAAGCTCTGATTGCCAAGAGCTTCCCCAGAGCAAAAGGAAAGTATAAAGGGAAACTCCCCTTAAAATGTTTCTCTTGCAACAAAATAGGACACATTGCTGCCCGGTGTCCAGACAATGAGAACAGAGACAAAAGAGACTAGTTCAAGAGCAAAGCAAAGAGGAGCGCTATCTTACGGAGGAAGGAGTCACAGACAATGAATCTGAAGACTCAAAAGATCCAAAAATTGCATTTATTGCAATAAAGGAGGAGAGCCCAGCCATTAATGAAGTTGCACTCATATCCAGATCTCATCAGTATGACAATTGGATCATTCACAATAGATGTACTCACCATATGACCGATGACGAGCAAGTTCATCAACTTAGAGCTCAACGACAGCGGATCAGTCACATTTGGAAACAACGCTCCTTGTGCCCTCAAGGGTAAGGGATCTATTGTTCTCTGCAACAATGCTGTCTGTGAAGACGTGTACTGGGTCGAAGGACTCAAGTACAACCTGATGAGTGTTGCACAGTTGAACAACAAAGGTTTCCAGTTGGAATTCAGTCAAGGCTCCTGCATAGTCAAAAATCAATCCGGATCTCATGTTGCAACCGGTAGACAGAGCAAAGACAATCTGTTCTACCTAGACTCAACAAAAGGAGCCTGTTTAATTGCTTCTGTCAAAGGAGAATCAAGCAAGATCTATCTTATCTCCAAAGAAGACAATAGCTAGCTATGGCACAAGAGACTTTGCCATATAAACTTTGACAGCATTGTCAAAGTGAGCAAAAAGAAATCGGTCAGAGGACTCCAAAAAATTGGAAAACCCATGGGTGGTATTTGTAAGGATTGTCAGTTAGGAAAACTAACAAGAGCAAGTTTCAGTAGCAAGTCCTTCTTTGCTAAAAATGTCCTAGATCTTGTACACACAGACCTGTGTGGACCAATGAGGACAAAGAGCTATCATGGAGACCGGTATTTCATGCTGAATGTAGATGATTTCTTGAGAATGATGTGGACACTCTTTCTCCGAGAGAAATTGGAAGCCTTTCACATGTTCAAGGTTTACAAGGCTAGAGTGGAAAAAGAAACTGGTAGAAGCTTGAAATGTCTGAGGTCAGACAGAGGAGGTGAGTACACCTCTGAGGAGTTTACTCATTACTGTGAGGAACATGGCATACATAGACAGTTCTCTGCACCTAAGACTCCTCAATAGAATGGAGTAGCAGAAAAAAGAAACAAAACGCTGATCGACTGTGCTAGAACCCTGTTGATCCAAAAGAATCTTCCTCATCGCTTTTGGAGAGAAGCTGTCAGCACCGCTGTCTATACAATCAACCAAGTTCAAGTCAAAAAGGAAACCGGTAAGATGTCTTACAAACTATGGTTTAAGCATACTCCCAGTGTAGGCTACTTCAGAATCTTTGGTAGTAAATATTATATCAAAAGAGAAATGTTTTCTGGGAAGTTTGATCCCAAGAGCGATGAAGGAAGATTTTTGGGTTATTCTAGCAAAAGCAAAGCCTATCGGTGTCTGAACAAAAGAACAGGCAAGATAATTGAAAGCATCAATGTAGAAATTGATGAATCATCAGAACCAAACAAGAGGACCGGACATGTCAATCATAAAAATCTTAAACTTACTAATGGAGGAGATGTCTTTGAGTTCAATGAAGCAACAATTGAAAAAGAGGAGGCAACTCCCACTGACAGAAATCAAGTGCGAGAGATTGTGCCCGAAGCTGACAGGACACCCCAGGATGGTGAACAAGTAGATGCTCAGAACCATGACGAAGATATTGCTCAACAAGATGAATCGGACCAAGAACAGAGGTCGGCTCTTCCAAGATATGTCACATATCACTCTACTGACAATATAATTGGTGACAGACATGGGAACATCCTGACTAGGAAAAAGGCCAAAGAGAACGTTTGTCTTCTCTCGTGTGTTGAGCCCAAAACCACCAGAGAAGCCCTTGAAGATGAAAATTGGGTCAAGGCCATGGACAAAGAAATTGAACAAATAGAAAAGAATGACACATGGGAACTTGTGCCAAGACCTCATGACAAAAATGTCATTGGGACTAAATGGGTTTACAAAAACAAACTAAATGAGGATGGTAAAGTCATCAAAAATAAAGCAAGGTTGGTTTGCAAAGGCTATGCTCAGGAAGCTGGACTAGACTATGGAGAAACTTTTGCACCAGTAGCCAAACTAGAAGGGGTGAGAATTCTTCTTGCCTATGCAGCTCACAAAGGCTTTAAAGTGTACTAGATGCATGTGAAGTCTGCATTCCTCAATGGAATACTGGAGGAAGAAGTCTACATTGAGCAACCGGAAGGGTTTACATCTACTCAAAAGACTGATATGGTCTGCAAACTAAAAAAGGCTCTCTATGGACTCAAGCAGGACCCAAGGGCTTGGCATGAAAGGTTGCATTCATATCTTCTGACAATTGGATTCATTAGAACCGATGACAACAACAATATGTTTCTCAAAACTGGAAAGGATGGAAACCTAATTGCTAAAATCTTTGTTGATGACATCATCTTTGGAGGAGATGACAAAATGAGCAAAGCATTTGCTAAAGAAATGAAGAAAGAATTTGAGATGTCTATGATAGGGCCCATAAAATTCTTTATTAGACTACAGGTCCATCAGCTAAAAGAAGGTATCTTCATCTCTCAGTCCAAGTACATAAAAGAAATTCTCAAGACTTTTGGACTAGAAGAATCCAAACCAATTGGAACTCCAATGATAACTAATCTTAAGTTATCAAAGGAGGAGGATGCCAAAGAAGTAAATGAAACAATGTATCGGTCCATGATAGAAAAATTGCATTATGTTGTTCACAGCAAACCGGACATTGCTCATGCAGTTGGCATAGTGGCAAGATTCTCTACTAATCCCAAAGAAACACATCTAATTGTAGTAAAGAGAATTTTCAAATATCTAAAGGGAACCGAGGAATATGGCTTATGGTTTCCACACAAGGGTGGATTCCAAATTAAAGTCTACACAGATGCAGACTGGGCTGGCAACGTGGATGATAGAAAGAGCACAAGTGGTGGTGCATTCTTTCTAGGTGGAAGAATAGTATCGTGGACAAGTAAGAAGCAGAATTGCATTTCACAATCCACTGCTGAAGTTGAATATGTTTCTGCTGCAATAAACTGCACACAGGTGATCTAGATCAAACAACTGCTGGAAGGTATTCAGGAACAGGTACCTAAACTGATTGCAATTCACTGTGATAGTACCAATGCCATAAACATATCCAAAAACCATGTTATGCACTCCAAGACCAAGCACATTGCCATCAAGTATCACTACTTGAGGGAACTTGTATAGAAGAAAGAAGTAAGATTGGAGTATGTGTCCACCAAAGAACAGATTGTTGATATATTCACAAAGCCATTACCAAAGAGTACTTTTGAGTATCTCAGAGGTAGACTGGGGGTTGTACCCTTCTCAAATCATCAGTAATCATTAATAGGGAGTCATCAGTTCATTATGATTCAAACAAAAGGTTACATCTTATCTTTTATGAACTGATGAAAAGGACTGCTGCTCGCAGGGGGAGCAGAGTATGCAAATCTCTCTGATTAGCCTTTTGGCATTCTATTGTCAAAAAGGGGGAGAATATGATTATTTATCATATTTTTGCCATCAATACCAAAGGGGGAGATTGTTGGCATCAGTAACCGGTAAGCTCTCTACCGGTTCGAGTGTTGTCATTGATTGGCAAAAGAGGATAGAGATTTGTTGTCTCTATAAAGGGAACTCTTCATCAAGAGAGGCTGTGAAACCGGTCACTACACTAAGCATCAACAATCGGATAATGCACTCAATCAGGGAAGAGAATCCTAGTATCAACCAAGGGCCGAACTTCAACCGATATAGACAAGAGTAGCAATAGTCAAAAAGCACTAATCGAACTAACTGTCTATAACACAACCGGGACAGTGTAACCGGTAGTCCACGCAAATGCAACCAGTAAGACATAAAGAAGACTGCAACAGATCGAAGAATTCAACCGATATATTACAAGACTCCGGTATGAACCGAGGAAGTCATAGTCAACAGTCAACTATCTATTCCCACCTATCAGGATTTATTGCAGTAAATCCGGGTGACCTTGAGTTGTCTCGATGATCGGCTTGTGGCAACGTTAAAGGAATTAAAGCCAGAATCAATGGCTTTTGAGGCGTGACTGAAGGATTTAAAGCCGGATTCAGTGGCTTTAAATCAAGGAGTTATCTCCTGTGAAGGAAAGTTGCTTGGCACGCAACTATTGTTTTCTTCATAAAGCGAATAAAGCTAGAGAATGTATCGGATGTTTGCTCAGCGAACCAATACTCAGCTAAGTGATGTAATCAAAGGATCTCAAGATTAGGTTGTGCATTTTAGGCGCAGTCAAAGCGACATAACTCTATATATTCTTATGCCTGTCAAGAATAAGAGTTGCCTTCATTCTACCGAGAAAAAGAGTGAACCTATATGTTACAGAAGCAAGGGTTAGAGAAAATCGACAAAGAGAGATAATAGGTTGTGCAAGGCAGCACGACAATAGTTGAGAATACACCTGTGTTAACCAGTGATAATTCTCAGTCGAGCACAAATAGAGATCACATCTGGCTAAGTAGAGCCCTCTGTAAATATCTTGATTCTATTGTTTTCTAGCAAACTACAATAGACAAATCTCAGTATTTGGGTGGATTCTAACAGGTCCCTTGTATCAAAATCCCTTAACCGGGTGACATCCTTCAAGGTGTTTGAAGTCTCTTAACTGGGCAGGTCTTAACAGACCTTACTGTAACAAATCCCTTGATCGAGTCGCACCTAGCAAGTGCGTTTTTATCCCTTAACCGGGTAAAATATTGTGAGGTCTCCTCACACCGTGGTTTTCACCCTCACCGGGTTTCCACATGATAAATCTAGTATCACTTTGTGTTTGTTCACTTACTGTTTTATTTGCTCAGAACTGCTTGCTTTTATGCTGCAAGTTTACTTCACTAGATTAAAAGAAGGAAAGAAATTTTACAAGTGCTGATTCACCCCTCCCCTCTCAGCACCGGTTGGGACTGTCAATCTGCAGGTTTGAGTGCCACTATCTTTACCTATTTTGGTGATTGGAGCTCTGCCTTAAAATGCTGCTGAATACCCTAGGAACAAACTGCAAGCTGTCACAGACAATGGAGGTTTTTATAAGCCACAAAAACATAGTCACCATGGAGGATACTTACAAGCTGTTGTTGATCACTATTGATAGTTGAAAATTGGTATCAAACCCTAGGAATTCCTTTAGTATGACTGAAAATCTGTTGTGTACTTCCTTTTCATGACTAAAAACCTCAGGCTGCTGAAATTCTGAGATGCCTGAATATGAAAGGGAATAATCTACTGAAAAATGACTAATGCCCTTGTTGGATATTGGAAAAAAAAAAATCTTGGTCAATGGATGAAAAATTGTCATGAACAACTTCAATTGCTTGAAATTTGCAACAAACCCTTCATATATTTTGGGGAATGCAATCAGGGAATGATGGGATGCATTTAACAACATCCACAAGACGAAGCAGTCAATAGGACCAAAGGATAGTAACAGAGTTGCTTTGCATACAAACACCCTTTAAAAGATGCTGCCCAATTATGCCTGAGTGATATCCATTTCTTTTTCAATTTTGGATCTTCTACTATGAATCTTTATCAAAATGTCTGTTGTTTTTGCTAATCTCTCCTTTTGAAACAAGGCCAAGATATCAGTGTGTTTGATCTGGATATCCTTGTAAATTGGACACTCCATTATGCAAGGTCATTGCATTTCAACTAAACCCAAAGTGCAAAAATAACATTTTATCTACCCAATTTTCTTGAGGCATTCTCCACCTTCCAATCTCACATCTTAGACATTGTGAGCTAGTCACCATGGAATGAAGAAAAACAAGTATCAAAGGTGCTTCAAATGAAAGAGCCTTTATTGAACCTTTCTATTTTTATGTCATCCTATGAATGGGTGTGTGTCTCTACATTGAGATTCAGTTTTGGCCTTCAAATTTTGTGTCCCTCTATATGAGGGTGCACTCCTCCCTATGGGCTTGCAATTTGTTAATTTTCAAGACTTGGTAGCCTTTCATTTAGGCATGTACTTCCTCATTAGACTGTGATTTGATCCCATAAGCATTTTGTTTCACCTTATCGAGGCACATGTTGACATGAATGAGATCAGATAGATACAAATTTTGCTCACCTAAAGAACCATTTTACCTTGTTTATGAGCACACTCCATTGCAAGGTCACACATATTTCAACTTTTTAAAATGACATACTTCTTCCTATCGAAGTACGCATCACTTCATTGGATGATATTTTTATTTCAACAATACACTTCACTTTGCATAGGCCAGCACCTTTCTATAAGCAGACAATTTTCACTTAAATATTTTTCATGCACCTCTTTGGTCAGGCATGCACCATTACATTGACAAACATTTTTCAAAATTTATAACTCATGTTCCTCTTTGGAGTACCGTTCACCCTTCCATTGGTTGACAGATCTCTCAACATTATGACCTCATTTTCATCTTGGGAAAAGCACACTTGTTTAGTCTAGCATGCTCCTTTGTCGATTTTTGACTAAAATTTGTTCTTCATTAAAGCAAGCTTCCCCTCCATCCGCAAACATCTACTCATGCCTTAGAAACTTTTTCACCTCTCCCTCATCCAAGCTCTAATCCTTGCCTCATCAAATGCATTAGAAAGGTGCTTCCATTTGCTGTACAAAGACACTAACTAGAGATTACAAAAACAACACTGATGATAATGGCAATGATTCAAACACTCACAAAATGAGGAATTTTAAGAATTAGACTCAAAGAACACCTCAATACAAAAGAATTCATATGGATACAACAAGTTGAAACTCAAATGTTACTTCTAGAACAAGCCCCTCTAGAAAGCTTCACAAAAATGGTGACAATAAAATGATAAATTTAAATACTCCTATCTTAGGCATTAATGCACTCCTCTGTTCTTGAAATCGCATTCATTACAATGTGATTAACCACCTTTGATTACATATAAACATTGATAATTCCTTCCAATATTATGTTATCAAGCCTATCATTTAGATATGCTATCCATTAAACTTACAACCATGCAGAACAAGAATGTGGATACATAAAATCAGGAATATCTGAGGAAAAACTTACGTGAAATAATTTTTTGCACAATATCCAGCAAGTCCACTCAAAATTGCAAATACAACCCAAACATCAGCTTGTGGCATTTCAAGAGAACTCAATAAGGCAACCTGCAAAAATATTTTTTTTTACATAAACCTGAGAGTATCAGATCTTGAGTTAGTAAAGTCTAATCTCAAATGGATGCATAGAGTTTACAATTTTATGAACTAGAATTCATAAAGATATACCAAACCAATGACTGCCGAAATAAGAAACTTGATCCAGTCCATCGGTGTTAAGCTTGGATTTTTCTTTTCTGGCTGCACAAGCATCCTAAATGAAATTCTGTTGCACAAACAAAATTATATAATCAAAACTGCAATGTAATTCATACCAGAACCAATTCCATGTCTGCCATTGGAATATTCTTAAAATGCTTAATATGAATACTCCGGTCTTCAGGTTGCAATTTGTCTTTGTGGGATGCTGCTTTTCTGGAAAAGTAAATCAAAAAGAACATATATCAATGTGCCAAAGTATAAACTCCTCAAGCTGACCAAAGTATATATCAATGTGCCAAAGTACAAAAGGATTTCCTTTCAACCAAAGTCAACAGATGTATGCTTGTGAATTAAAGTTCCTAGTTACAGCCTACACTTCAACATCCTAAATTATTAAGATCAAAACTGATACACATTTTGTGAGTTCCTCTTACATCAAGCAGACTGAAATACAAATACAATGGATCCTGTCAATCCTTGTCATAGTCACTGGAAAAAGTACGGATACAAAAAATATGCTGTAAAGAAGAGAAGATATATTCATGACTCTTTTTAAGCTTCAAGTTAAAAAAAGATGTTACCTGTAAACAACAATTATTCGTTCGAATGTTGGTTCTTGAATTGTGTTCTTGCCAAATAAATTTCGCAAGCTGGTGAAAGTTGGAAGCAAATCAGCCACATATGCTCATTCATCTTTTAAGATAATTTAAATGAAAGCAATCCACTGTTTCTGCAATTATAAACTACATATAAGAACATTGTAAACCAAAACAAGCAGACTCGTCACTAATATTTATCAGGACCTGAGCTCCATGTTCTCAATTCGGATGCGCTCAACGAACAATTCCTGATCACTTAAATTTTCAATTTCTCCATCTGTTCCTGTAGATTCTCTTCTACTTGCACTCCTCCGCCTTCTAGTGAAGATATTTTTAAGTCTATTTTTCAAAAATAAAAACTCATTAAAAAATAGAGCATCAAACACCAATTCAAGTCTGATAAAATTAAGTCCAACTACAATTACAATGCTTTAAAACAACTCTGTTCTGTTAAGGATTCTAAAGAACTATGTTTGTTCTATAGCCTCCTGACCTAGATATATGAAGAAGCCAATTCCAAGCTCGAGAAATAAGCATGTCCACCTTCTCCATGATAAAGTAATCAGTTGTTTTATCAATTCCAATGCCCCGGCGGAAAATAATATACTTCAAAACATAACCAGGATAAGCAGGTTGTTAGAGAATTAATTGTTTCACAATCATAAGTTACATAAGTCATGCTGCAGCTGTAATCCTCTGTTAGCCATCACTCAATTTTATATATGTAATGAAGGCAAAAAATTGCTTTACATAAAACCAAATTTATATTCGTAATAATTGAATGAAAATCACAAAGAAGAGTGCCAAAAAGAAAGCTTCCATGCCTTTCAGTTATCGCTCCCTTTTTCATATATGACCAGTAAGAAAGGAATCTACTACAGCATGGCCACCAAGGGCAAGAACAACAATGATCCAGAGGCAAACTTTTCACAACTATCATCAAAACTTTAAAGACCTACTAAGCAAAAGATGGATATTATGTGCTTAACCATAACAATAGGTGTTTAATTAGAACAGTGCTTTGGAGAAGCCAATACAACCACACACCAGTTTATTTGACAGAAAACTTATTGCTCATTCAACTTCCAAAAGAATAATTTTTGTGTCCAAAAGTGATTCAAAGTTAACACAGTTGTAATATATTAAAGATGTGAACAAAACCAGATTCAGCTAATCATCTGAAAATATTTGTGTGTTTGATAAGGAAAACAATGCAGTTATTGTAAACAGAAAAAATAGAAACTTGACAAAGCCTCATTAAAATAATGCTCTGTCAATTAGAACCTGGGTTATACGAAGTCAAAACACTCGATAATTCTGTGTAAGATTCACTGAACAATCCAACCCCTGCGTTACTCTAAAGTTAAAATAAAGTCAGAAACTCACTCAACAAAGAATATAAGAATATATTTGCTTAAGAAACCTTCCATTACAATAACCAGTAAAAACATTGCTAATTGAATATCAAATAGCAAAGTTTTACTCTAAGAAATCTAAAAACCTCAATCAGAAATAGATTTCTCTTATCATTTCCTCATGTCTCTTCACCATTTACTTTCAAAGTTGTCCAGTATGCATTTTGATGACTTAAAATGTTATTGCAGCCTTTGACCATTCAATGAAAAGCAACATCGGTTTCAAGAAAACTATCTATGGAAATGAACCTGTCAATTCTAACATACTAGTGCCTCAAAGAAAGTGTGATTCCTCACCTAGCTGCACCCCTGCTGCTGCCACACTGATGTTTTCCTAAGCCTCCCCCCTTAATCCTCAAAGAGCTTCCAAGAAACTCATCAAATTCAAGGATGGCTAATCCTTGGCTGCAAATTCAATAAACATACAATTAATGTCCTACTCCCAGACATGCAAGAGAGCTACTTTCTTCCCCGCAAGAACAGCAACTGAAGACATACCTTTTGTACATTGACTCTATGATGCCCTCGGAAAGACAACTGAGACACCCTATAGTTTCCTTATACTTTCCTTGCATTGGATTGTACCTCACTAGGCTCAAATGATGGCAGCTCTGGAACTCAAGCATGACTCTTCAAAATGAGCTTCCCACAATAGAAGCCCAGTATTGAATTTTTTAGATGACCAACAAGGAGATAGGATTGGTTTTCAACATAGCCACAACCTGGCTAAAGCCCCCACATCCTCTTTCATTTTCTGACAACCTCCTACTGTACCCCATAGTCCTCATAGGAGCCTCATGACAAACACCTCCTTCCTTTAATACCTAATTAATAGCCAAATTTAAGTCCACATCATCTGAGATGAGTGTTTTCAAAGTCAACCATTTAGAGATTTAAGGTTCATTTAGACATTATCTTTGTACTCTAAACTAGCAATCGCACCTTGGTGTGCAATGGGTACGCCCTATTAATGTTGGAGGAATAAAAAATCGCACCTCTTTTCATCTCACTTGTTCCCGTCTATATCAACCTTTTTCTATTTTTATATCTATTTTTAAATTTAAAATTATTTATATATTAATTATATACACATTAATCAAATAATTCTATATCTTTCTTTTTTTTACTATTATTTTGATGACCATCTAGACAATCTCATTCATCCCTACTAGTTGATGATTATATTATTTGTTTTAAATCATTACAACAAGGTCTTGTTTTTTAGGCGATCTCTCTTTCGTAATCCATAATTACTCTTTCATAAACCATAAATTCTCTCTTAACCTTACAAAAACTTGAGTGCAAATCCTCTATGCTAATAGATGTATCCTATTTCAGTTTGATACATACAAATTATTATATCAAATTTGAGTACCACAAAGAAGAAAAGGCACTTGCCATTAGTAAAATTGATGGTCAACTTTCTTGTATGGTGGGATTACATCGAACAAAGTGAAATAAATATGAAGACCCTAGGGAAACATTGTACGGAGCTTTCTTGTAGACAATATAATGACATTTTTTTCTTGACTTTTGATATGCTTAACACCTCACCAATTGTCATTCCAACACAATGCCATTAAATTCACACACATAGACATATAACAAAGTGTCTGATGACCATGTAACACAAACAAAATGACACACAAATAGGATTTTGCATACTTTTGGTTTGATGCAACATTATCTCATTTCATCTATGGGTATGCCTATGTATTTGGTTATTTGTTGATGATTGGCACGTCCATGTTAACCAAATGTAGAGTATTTTGTTTTGTTGCTGGGTGGGCACATAGCTTCCCGAGGGCTAACATGCTTATGATTTTGCACTAGTTGTTGTTCTAGGAGAACTTTAAACATGATTTGATCTTTTGACCACTTTTTTTAGACAAATTTTGTTTGTAAATCATCTAACTATAAATGTTCATCAACACCCTTCACGTTTTTGTGAAAAGTAAAACTAAGTATTGTATGTAAATCTCTAATTTTATTTAGTTGAAAACTTTGTAGGACCTAAATGTTTATTACTATTTGAGGTAATTAAGCATTTAACATATAATTTTGTTCAAACATCTAGTTTTGTTTACCTATTTACTTTGCAATTTAATCCTTTTTTGTTTTAGAGTTTTCATTTCCAAAAGAAATGGGGATAATGATTTTATTGATTTAATACCCACACTTGTTGATTTAATGTCCAATTTGTTTGACAACATTGCACCAATCGTTGTGACTTTAAATTTGTTATCAAAATTGTGTCTACCCATGTGTCAAATTGGACACCTATTTACCTAACTTATCTAGGCATTTTTAACTTGGATTTTTAAGTTGCCTTAGGGCTGAGGGTCTAGCTCAATGAACGCGATTTGCTTGTAGTAAAATACAAGGTCAAGAGGTCCAGTCTCCCTCCAACCCACATAGTACCGCCGCGCTAACATGACAAAGCACATTAAGTTACATTAGCATCATTTAAAAGATCCAACTATTTCTACTTATTCTCATTGTAAATTCCATTAAATCCATAATGAACAATTAAATCCATTCATTTTTAGTTTACGACATATTTTTAATTTATAAAAAGTTTACGCCATATTCATTTTTAATTTGCTACATATTTTTAAATCTATTCATTTTTAGTTTACCGCATATTTTTACTTTATTGCATAATTTGCAAGTTTGTAAGAACATGAAAAAATTCACAATGATAGTCAAAACTAATTACTTTAATCTATTTAAAGAAACCATGTTAGAAAACCATGTGCAATAAAATAACTAATTGACCACCTCTCTACTTTAAATTTCTATAGAGTAATTTAAATAATTTATTATATAAAATAAATTAATAAATAAATTAAAAATAATCTAGATTATTATTTTTAAAAAAAATTTATACAAATTGAATAATTTCTTAAGTAAATTTAAGTATATTTTTATATACAATAATTCATAATATGTTATTTATATTATATAAAAACTTATACACAATAAAATTATAATTATACTATATATAATTGAAATTAGAATATATATAAATTTTCAAATCTTTTATTAAAATATAATTTTATAATATTATTTTAAAAATAAATTTAAGATTTTATAAAATATAATAATATAAATTTATATTATGTAGCATATTACTATTAATATCATAATTAGCAATATTGTAATAAGAATAGTTTCTGATTATTAATTAACAATAAATAAATTTGAAAACATTCAAATAATTATATAGATATATATATAAGATTAAATTCAATAATATAAAATAATATATACAATGATAACAGTAATTATATAAATATAGTTTTAACTATTATATGAGTTAATAGCGCGTTGATATTTTCTCCTCACTGGTTTGTGCATACTCCTCCATCGTACATGATATTAAATCTCGGCTTCACAATGCTTGGAAGACGGTCCCACCTCGAGTGACACAAAAGAAACGTAAAACTATTACCGTTGGAATTTTACTGGACAATAATTTTACTCCGCTTTTTCCTCCCAACTCTGGTTATTTTTTTCCGATAACTGGAAAGCATATAAAGTTTTAAAAAACCTTTATTGACAGAGCGGGAAAGTGGACGGTTAAGGCAGACATGTCAATAAAAAATAGTAACTGCAGAAGAAGACGGTGACCGAAAAAATAATGAACGAAAGGGGTGTACGTGACAGTTTTTGTTTACTAAAAACAAATTCATACAACCTATATTTGGGGTCTCCATCGTCCACGTATTTTGCCTCAAATCGACAACGTGTAAAGTGCCAAAATAAACGAACGCTTCAGATGACTTAATTTGTCAGAACAGAGTAGCGGACAGGTCAACAAAATTTGTGGCTAACATTCGCGGGTGAAAAGTGGCAGAAAAAATGAACGTTTCAGATGATTTCAATGTCCGTCATTCTGTCTGCAGAATTTCCAACCGTCAGATGAAATTTTTTGCCTGAACGCGTTTATAGTGAAACGCCTAGGGCGTAATTAGGCCAGGAACAAATTTTACCATTTATTGTTTTCTCTTCAAGTGCATTAAAATACATTTTTAAAATAAATAACCCACATACTTACCAAAGCTCAATTTGTTGTTATGTTGTGAGTCCTTTGGCCACTTCATCAGTTGCTAACTTGCTACTACTAGTATTTATCTCAACCATGAACTCAAGCCAAAGGCCTAGCACAGACAAATGAAGAAGATAACAAATGAGATTGAGATCAAAACAAGGAAGAGCCAATTATAACCTGAGCCATCATAAAATTCAATACATCCAACCTTATAGCAGCTCAATTTTCCCACACGTGGAAGTAGAGAGAAGAGGGATAAAAGCCTCATTTGTTCATAATAAAAAAAAAATATGCTTCCCGAACATCCTTAAAAAAATTAAACATTTGAACTACAGACAAGGACAATGCTTCTAAGAAGTTAGAACCTCAAGAATTGTTTACAAAGGCCATGAATTAATCCTTGAAATACAGCTAAGGACCATGACTCTATGAAGTTAAAACCTTCTGAACTTGTTTAAAACAGCCATGAAATCATCCTTGATGATCTTGCAAAACACTAAAGTCTAAAAGTGGCCACAGCCAATCCTTGTTGGTCTTGAGAAATGTAAACATTAAGCTAGAATGTTAGTGGGTCTATTAGCAGCCCGAAAAATTGATAAAACAGTAAACCAATAAAAAAGGAGAGAGGGGAGGCTCTAGGATTCTGCTAGGATACCATCCAGTTCCCAACCTAGAGTGGAGCCTCCCTCATTTATGATTTGAGAGAAGTCCTTCACAAAGTTATGTTGGAAATGAAGGTGAATAGGTTTCTAAATTCCCAAACTAAACTAATAGCTTCTTCCTTATCTCAGCCCCTTAAAAAATTATTTCTTGAAATCACTAAAGAGCCCTAATGCACCAGAACAACTTAAATTGTCAACTTTTAACTTTATTTCAGTTGTACATGCCTGTTGACGATAGAACACAGAAACAAGAGAGAAAGTTGACCTCTTAAGATGTAATGGTTACCCCCAAATCCACTTCTAAATAAAATCACAGCTATATAGTAATTCCGTCAAACACTTTGCTTGCAGTCCCTAATTTCTCTGTTTTGTGTTACAACCCTTATGACTCCGGAATGGTTTGTTGTATTGTTTTTGTGCTCTTTTTGCAAGGATTTATGCATGTTACATGAATATGGAAATGAAAGCATAAACACACATAGCTGAAATAACCAGCACACTGTATTTATAATGATTTTCAGATTAAATAATTAAGTGCAATGTTGGCAATGAGACAACTCAATAAATAATCCAGCAATAGAATGGCATGAATATTGTTTACATCAAACAAGTGATGGCCTTGGCCATGGCATTAGTCTGCTGGTAACAAGATGCTAAAGTAACGCGGCTGCTACAGTGCGTGGCTGCTATAGTATTAATTTGTTTTCAGTCGGTCCAGTATCTTCATAAAATCATCCCCTCAAAGTAGCATAAGCATCGGGCAAGTAGTGAAGAAGATATGAGCAAAACATCAACCCTGTCTGTAGCTGGAAATGCCCCCAATCTGTCTGATAATGAAGCTGATAGCAATGGATTCCAAAGGCCAAACCCAAGGGAATGATGTCTAGAATGTCACAAGAGAGGATAGACGTCCTCTAATGCCAAGAACAGATCTGCAACTCACAAATCAATTTCTTCTCATCTTCAACATGTTGAACAAGGGCCACAAGCTCTCCTTTTATTTTCACTTCATTGGGTCGACCCATTTTCACCAGCAATGTGGGATAAGGTGTTTTAAGATAAAATAATATAAAATAACACCTTATGTCTCCCTTGGGCTCCCCCTCTCAAACACACAACCCACATAAATAATATTAAAGTAACACTTTATTATTTTAACATTTAATTTTAAATGTTACTTTAATAAACTTCGGGCATTAAAATAAAATAGTAATCGGGCTTGGAATAATATGAGTGATAGCTCGTCAGAAAGCTCTCATCAAGAAGCATCAAATCCAATCACTAAATCTGATATCGCTCATGCCCTGTTGACTTACTAAAAAAAATAAGTTTGCCTGAAACCATGTAAATCAACTCCGTTCTAGCCCAAACTGGAAATGACTAGGCCAAAACATCTCAGGATCCCACTGAACCCCTTTGTTAGCCTCTAGGGCCATGCAGAACTAGGCTAACGGTCACACAACTGGACAATTGCTAAAGTGGGGACATTACATAAGAAACCTTTCAAACCCACTGCTTTCTTCACTCGGACCAGAAAAAACTTGAATCATAGAGGTGCAAGCAATGTAAAGTATAAATCAAGTCATATAGTATAACATAGTAGAATTTCACTTCAACCAAGCAAGAAATCAACCTCATTGATCGAAAGCACGGTTGATATGAGAAAAACAGCACTACTTGGTATTGCAGAAACACAAAAGATAAGAAAATGTATTACGCACGTATCTATAATTTCACTAAAGAAGGATGACACCTTTAGGAGAGAATATTTTGACTCAAACTTGCCTGTAAGGTACAGAATGAAATGCCCTATCTTCAACTGGAGATCACTAAAGCATGCCATATCACCTCCAATGGGGTCTGCCCATATGCACTCACTGTCTGAGTAGTTCTGAGTTTAACTGAAGAAAAGAGGTGATAGCTCTTAAAATGCCTTGGCATCAATGACAACAATTTCCAAGAGTCTCTTGACAAGAGAGGTTTTGTTATGAGGTCTTCATTATCTCTAGATTCTAAATGGACAGTAGCATGCACTATCTCATCCCTCTTAGATATTGTATTACTAGTAGGATTTATGAATTTGGTCTCCTAATGATGTCTTCACTAGGTCTTCATTTGGTCTCCTAATGATATCATTTTTGTTATGAGGTCTTCATTATCTCCAAACTCTCAAAGGGTAATAGCATGCACCATCTCATCCCTCTCAAATTAACATTAGTTATAGCATTTCTAGGTTTGGAATATTCTGTACTGAATCCACTACTTTAATTGGCATAGTGGCTTGAAGTACTTGCATTGCAATAACTGTATCCATACTTGCAATTGATTTGTTACCGTTATTGCATTTGCATTTGAACACTGACGTTCCTTATCCATAGCATGCTCCACCTCAACTCTTACGTCACATATATTTATTTTTTTGCATGCATTTAGGTACACAAACTTCTTTTCTTGGGCTTGAGTAACAGCCTATAATTTGTAGTCTCTAAATCAATTATATTGATGCTGACCTTTTCTTTTGGGCATCTTACATAATCATGATCTCCAAGTCCCCACCATTCACAAAGGAGTCCCATTTCATTCTACTTTCTATGGCAATCCCTAACAAAGTCTCACCATTCATCACAAAACTTAATTGTATGACAAGACAACATTTGGAATGTGCTATATCTGACTCCAACGTCCTCTTGGATTCAAATACCCGCCTGAAGATACACTAATGTTATTATACTAAATTGCAAGGTTCAGTCCCTAGCGCCAACAGTACCGATCCTAGTTCGGTATTCCTGCAGGTCGAGACAAGGTATATGAGCTTGATATTTTAATATTTTGATACTGAACTTGAAGTATATGATGCTGTGATGGTATGATCATGATGGATTACAAGTTTATGGTGTTTTTGCTGTTTACATGATACCATGTGACATTCTAATCATGCTTCTAGGTTGCGTAGACACACAAACAGTTTTTGTACCAAAGAACCCAAACGAACCCAAAACCTCATTTCAATATTTTGTCATACCAGCAAACTGGATTCTTGAACCTGAATCCAAATCGGCAACTTAGTTATTATACAACTTTGTTGGAGTAGTTGGTGGAGTGAACTACTCTCCATATGTAACGAATTCTTGAGTACTCTTACTCTTTAGATTGTATGGGTAATCTTTAATTGAATGACCCATAATCTGGCAAATATCTTCTAACATTTTTTTGGACAATTTTATATATATATATATATTTTGTACTCACAAACCAGAACGAACCCAAAACCTCATTTCGATATTTTCCCTATCAACAAACTGGGTTCTTGAACCTGAATCCAAATTGGCAACTTATGTAATGTCCCCGTCATAAAATAAATAAATTAATAATCTCTTGTATGCGAGCTGATTGATTTAGCTTATCTCGGTCCCTTTTTTATTTTTAATTTTTGTCTGTAGGTGTTTGCCGTGTCAGCTTCTTTTGTAAACCCTCGGGAGTTTCTCCAAAGGGGTATTTATGACCGGCGTGTAGGATGTATTTTCATATGTTGAGATTTGATATTGATTTTGTATTTGCGAATTCCTGTTGGGATTCTGCTGTCTGCCATTTCGGAGGTGAAATATCCTCCCTATTTGGTATTTCGCAGTTTTGGTGGGATTCAACCCTCACCCTACTCTGCTTGTTCTCTGGTTTCGGATTTGGCAATCTGAAGCAATATCTATTATTAAAATTTCCTCTTGCAAGTGTTTATTTCCGAATTGTGTGATGGTACTAAAGACTGGAGCATATTAAAGGCTGGAAACTCCCCTTCAGACACCCTTCATACATTGTACGACCCTCATCCCTCGGCGTACACCCCAACTCACCCCGTATGGCCTGCACTCTTCACCGTACGGCCCGCATCAAACACCGTACAACACCTTCACCGTACGACCCTCGGCTGACACCGTATGGCCTACAACGGACACTGTACAACACATCCACTGTACAGCCTGCACCAGTCACCGTACGATCCTTGTACCATACGGCCTCATGTGATTTCTCTGGCCCCTCCAATCTGTACAATTCCCAACATCTGTTTCGTACGAACGACCTATCACCATACGGCCAGCTTCAGCCACTGTGTGATCAATTAATTCATCACGCCAGCATTTCAGACCTCGGTACATTACAACTTAGTTATTATACAGCTTTGTTGGAGTGGTTGGTGAAGTGAACTACTCTCCTTATGTAACGAATTCTTGTGTACTCTTAGTCTTCAGATTGTATGGGTAAACTTTAATTGAATGACCCATAATCTGGCAAACATCCTAGAACATTTTCTTAAGACAATTATATATATATACACACACGCACACACAATATTATTGTACTAATGAACCCAAACAAACCCAAAACCTCATTTCAATATTTTGTCGCACCTGCAAACTAGGTTCTTGAATCCAAACCCAAATTGGCAACTTATTTGTTATACAACTTGTTTGCAAATTTGAGTTGTCATTGGTGAAGTTAGATGCAAACATCATTCCCACTGGTATAGGTACACCGGTAGACCACTCTTACTTCTCAGTATGTACCGGTAGACCAAACAGAATACACAGTACCAGTCTTATAGTGCATACAGGGGATGAACCGGGTATAAGAATGATACCAGTCGAGTGAATAATAATCCGCACCAGATTATGCGGATCTGTCTGATTTAAAACCAAATTATACGGAGCATCCACCGTTTAGAACTGGAGTTATCTTTTTAACAGGAGTTAGTTTTACTTCTACGCAGATGCTTCAAGGTAAACTCAAGATCATCTCACAAAGCTTTTTGCTGCATGATTTTTGGGTGAGTTTACAGCTTGGTAGTTCTATGAGTTAGGTTTTAATAAGATTAATTTCTTATAAATACAAGTCATATGACACTAAAGAAGTGTTGTTGAATATACAAAGCAGGAGAGAGATATCTTCTGAGAGAAGCTACGATCACAGAGGTGAAAAGTAGAAAGGTTCAACAGCCAGGTAGAGCAGAAAGGTTAACAGGTATGATCTAATCAGACATAAAGTGTCAATTAAGATCATTGCTTTTATACTGTTAAAGCATATTCAAATCCGTCCATCAAGGTGAACCCTTATAGGTTCTTTGTATAAATCCTTTAACCGGGTAGCATCTTACTTGATGTTGAAAGTCCTTTAACAAGGCGGCTCCTAACAGAATCAAGATCTTAACCGATCTTCTACCAAATCCCTTTACCGGGTAGCACTCTTACAAGTACTTTGTAAGCTCTTAACAGGGGGCCTTTATTACTGCAGTAGTGAAGTTGTGAGCTCTGTCTCACCGTAGTTTTTTCCTTCTAATCGAGAGTTTCCACGTATATATGATGTGTTGATCTAAGTATTTCTATTTTTGTTTATGAATGCTTAATTACATATTGATTATTTTGCAAGAATCTTTATACAAGGTTTAATTGAAGATAGAAATAGTATTTACTGATTCACCCCCCCTCTCCTTATGTAACGAATTCTTGTGTACTCTTACTCTTCAGATTGTATGGGTAATCTTTCATTGAATGACCCATAATCTAGCAAATATCCTAGAACATTTTCTTGGGACAATTAGCTTTGGTGTGACCAAATTCACAATTTTACACCATAATTCTCTAGGTTTTTTGCTATTTTCCTTGTTTGCATTCCATTCCTTTATCGTTTAAAGCATGTCTCTCCACATTGGTTGATCCTTGTACTATTCCAAATCACTATCGTTGCTTCTATTTGATCCATATTTATCATCCATTTTTCATTTGGATCATGAAGACATCTTATCCTTACTTTTTATGTTCATTACACTATAATATGCTTCTGGCATGATGAAGGTGGTAAAACTTTTATCCTTTTCCTTAATAACGGAATAAGGCATTCAATGATCCATCTTTCCTTTAAACCATCTAAGGGTCCTTTTTCCAACTTTACAAGTAATTTATTGAACCTACGATTATACATTATTGCAATCTCATGCTTAGCTTGCCTAGTTTTGTAAATTTGAGGTACAAAACTGTTGTCATCTTGAAGCACTTTCAATTCCTCTTCGAAATCCTTATATAATTTTTCCAATGTATTTTGAGAGGTTGGTTCAATCTCTGTTGTTTCTTGCATATGCTTTCCTCTCTACATCTATGGAGGAGTCTAAACTCTCTCCCAACGAAAAATTTCCCAATCTAGAGAAGATTGTAATGATTCTTCATACTAAACTTAGTATACAAGCTCGATGCACACTTCATCAAATAATGGAAGATTTCTAGTTGTTTTCACCAACTCTTCCTTCATATGGTTTTTTGTAGTGGGTTGAATGGTCAGATATCTTGCATTTCCACTACAACTTTAATCTATTCTTTAAGATAGACTTCAGCTTTGAATTCGTAGCATTGGAATCTCTTTGACTACCTCTTGCAGTCGTCTTCTCCTTCTCTTTTCTCTACCAACCTTACAGATCACTTGATCTCTTGATCCTAACCATGTTGTGGTCTCTTCCTGCCTTTATTGGGGCCTACGGGCACCAGTGTAACACTAGTGCTGGGCTATGTCGGGACGTCGGGATGAGTTTCCTAGACGGGGGGACAAAGGGTCTCAATTGCAGGACGGCGGCAGGCGGCAAGGGGGAGGGAGGGTGTTGTATACCATACATATAGAGTCCATGAAAGAGTCTGAACACTCAGCAATAACTGCAACATCTCCAATAATAACTCCCTCCATGAAAGAGTTTGAACACTCAGTGATAACTGCAACATCAACTGCCTCTGTACAATCCGTAGTGACTGCTCTAGGGGCCTCAACCTCGTAATGCTCAGCACTGCTGTCAACCAATGGCACTGAAACATCCACTGGCTCCTGTGCAATAAATCCATCATCACCACTGCGGATGGGAATAACAAGTGCTAAACTAGATGGAGGAACATCAGCATCATGGACTACTGTCGGAGAAACTCCAGCCTTCTCCCCTGCAAACTCGATGTCGGCCTTCTAAAGGCAAAGACCATATATCTCGCTACCCTGTCTACTGTAACTGGATTCGACAAACTCTCTGCCAATCTTTGCTGATGTAGTCTAAGTCTCTCCATGCTTTCTACTAAAGCATTTAATTCCTCCCCATTTCCCTTACTGCTACGATGACTTCTGGAGCTGGGCCTCCTGTATTTATCCATAGCCAGAGAAAAGAGAAGTGCAAATCACTTTTAGAAAAGTTCTGAATAAAAAATGAATCCAGACCCAACAGGATGGCAGGAAAAAGGCTCCAATACCATTGTAAAGAACCCAACTGGTTCTCTATGATCAACTGACTCTTTCTTCAAATTAATTGCAATTCAATATTTGATTTTTCGGACAACATAGGAATTACAAACAATCAGACTTTTCAACAAATACTACGGCAAATTATTTTAACATTAACTACATTGTTTACAACATCCGCCAACATAATAATATCGATTACCATAAAATAAATACTAACTAAACAAATGAATTTTGCACCTTGAATTACAAATGACGTACAACCATTCCAAACGCAGCACATGGCATAAGGTAGGTGACTCCAAAAACAGTCACGTCACCTCCCTGATAATTACACCAGCTACAAACGTAAGACTCCAAGCTGATGTTCCCACGCGACTATCTTCCTGGAAGCGACTGCTGCTATAGACAATGCCTGGTGTCCAGATTTCATGCGTGAGCCTTGCGTATGGAGGTAGACTTCAGATAGCACACAGCTCGTGTGCAAACAGCCAGCAAACAACAACCGTACGGCCCTTCTAGCACACGTACGGCCCAGAAATAATAACTACAAGCTGCAAACATATTACGCTAGCATTCTATCACCATTTGATAGCATATAAATCCATCTCACAGTGCATTCTCGGGAGAAAGGACATTTCTCCAAAGCTTCATATAAACCCTTGCTTCACAACATTTCAAACTTCTTCCAGAATTCCACAAATTTGATAATCATAGCATAATGGTGAAATCGAAACTCACTTGCATTTAAAGAAAACTCAAAGGATATCTTCTTCAACACACCAAAAGATTGAAACTTCAAAGAGACACTTCTCACTAAAGAGTCTTCAAATACACACTTCGAAAATATAACATCATTAAAGCACCTTATGAAATAAAGCCAAGCTTTATTCATTAAAACATGAGCAAGGAAATTGACTCATCATTAAAGACTAAAACCACATCCAGGACCCAAACCTCTTTCCCAAAATAGAAACCGGGCTCAACTGACTTACTAAAAATAGTAAGTGTCACAAACATAGCACAAGCTCCTGCTAATTTGGGGACATTACAAACTGACCCCCTCTGATCACCTGATTAGCTTGCGAGGGTTGCCAAACTGAGCTAATCTCAAGAGCCTGAAAAACAGGGACATTACAACACAACATAGCCGTATAGCACAGTCGGCCTGACTAAGGAGTTAAGGAGGGACAACTTGGACTTGATGTCCTGAAAACGATGTCTGAAACACTATCTCTCGAGCAGAGCCAAGGAGCCCAACCCCTTTGGTTACATGGGGCTGCATAGCAAGTCTCAAACTGAAGCGAGGACCAGAGAACTTAACCCCAAGGTAAGTGTAGGAGGATGAAATCTCTATCTCTGATCCCTGAAAGTAAAAGTGAAGGTGAGAGGTCTTCAAATAGTAGAAGACCATCACCCGAGTCTTGCCCAAGTTCACAACCAGCTATCGAAGGTCACAAAAGGAAGCCAAGCCATAAAGGAGCCTCTATAATCCCTCGGGGGAGGAGGCCAGGAGGACCACATCATCAGCAAACAAAAGAATAGAGATCAAGACCTAATGCAGATAACACCCATCATCGGGGAGCGAGAAATCCCGGAGAAAAGTCTCGAGCTCATCAATGTAAATGCCAAAAAGCGTAGGGGAGAGAGGGCAACCCTGCTTCACCCCGATGGTGCTCTGAATCGGCTCGGAGAGACCCTGAGGAGTCCTAAATCTGCCCACCACACACTCATAGAGCCTCATAATAGTAGTCGGGAGAGTCTCGGAAATCCCAATGTCCCTGAGTCTCTGGAAGAGGGCCACACAAGTAACAGAGTCAAAAGCCTTGCGGAAGTCCATGAAGCAACAATAGACCTGCGCCGAGTGGTAGCGGGCCTCCTCAATGATAGTCCGTAGAGTCAAAATATGATCCATGGTCTGAAAATCAGTCTGAAAGCCCGCCTACCCCATCGCACGGCAATGGCGACGATCAAGCTCTTTGGCAAGGATAGTGTTCAGAATTGTGGCATAGAGTTTGGCAAAAGAGTGGCCAACCATGATGGTTCTATAGTTCCCGGGGTCCGAGACTGCACCGGTCTTATGAATTGGGTAAATGATGTGTCGGGACCATGAGTGAGAAAAACCAGTGCAAACCACTCTATTGAAGAGCACAGAGAGAAAAGAACCCAGAACACCGATACCAAGTTTGAAGAGTTCCGCTTGGAACCCTTCCTCATCTGTTGTCCTACTACTGCTCATCAATCTGACCACCTCGCAGGTGTTGCAGAATGTGAAGAGATGGAAAGAGGGCGATGGAGTGAGGTGGAGAGAGGGTTGGCCGGAAATGTCATAGAGAATGGAGGTGTGGGAGATAAGTGAGGGGAAATCCAAGGTGCAAGGAGGGGGAGGATGGCGAGGGAACAAAGTGTGCCAGAAGAGCTTGGGGGATCGCAGGTGAGAAGCACAGAGAGATCGGCACTGCATCATGTCGAAGGCGCATTTCTTGTGGCGGAGGAAACAGCGGTAAGAGAGCCCCAGATGGGTGAAGGAATGAGAATGAGCGGAGAAGGCAGAACGAACAAAGTGATGGAAGGTCTTGCAGTCCTCATCAAACCACTAGTTCATAGGGCGAGTGCTACTGCGCTTGGGGCTATGAGATAAAGGTGTGGTATGGTGGGGTATGGAGAGGAGTGCAAACTCCCCAAGAGTGGTCACAAGTATGCCAAACATGGAAGAGGCATCTCCAGACTCAGAAAAGGAAGCAAGCGGGAGGAACTTAGATTTTAAAAGGGCTAGAAATTCCTTTGAGTCTGTAGGTATCACTTCACCCTCAAACCTAGAAGAGGATCTTGCTCCTCCTGAGTTTTAGAGGGAGTATCCTGAAGAGGATGAAGATGAAGTACAAAACTTACCTCAAGAGAATCATAAGAAAAGACCACTTTGGGCCACCAAAACAATGGAAGAATGAAAGAACTTTGCAGCTCCTTCAAGGACCTTTAGAGAACGTAAAATACCCCGAGTGGCCTTAATGAATGATCTCTCCAAGTCTGAATCTTCCACTGCATCAAAAGCCCTCAAACACCAAGTACGAAAGGATGCCATGACAGAAGAATACCAATCCATCCTAAAAAATGATGTTTGGGAAATAGTTCCAAGACCAAAGGAAAAATCTATTGTTTCATCCAAGTGGCTATTTAAAATCAAGTATGTTGCAGATGGCAGTATAGAGAAAAATAAAGCCAGATTTGTTGCCAGAGGTTTCTCACAAAAGGAAGGAATTGATTATGAGGAAACATTTGCACATGTTGCCAGATATACCTCAATCAGAGCAATTCTAGCCATCACAGCAGCCAAAGGATGTAAAGTTCATCAGATGGATGTAAAGACTGCATTCCTAAATGAGAAAATAGAGGAAGAAGTCTACCTAGAGCAACCAGAAGGATTTGAGATTCACACTACAAAACCTCATGTGTGCAGATTAAAGAAAGCCCTCTATGGACTTAAACAAGCCCCTAGGGCATGGTATGAGAGAATCGATAGATATCTCATGGAATTGGGATTTTCAAACAAATGATTAAGATCCAAATCTATACTTTAAGCAAAATAAAGGTGATATGTTGATATTGATCTTGTATGTTGATGATTTGTTAATTACAGGAGAAGATCATCTTATTGATCAATGTAAAAAGGACCTTGCTAAAGAGTTTGAAATGAAAGATTTAGGGCTTCTACATTACTTCCTTGGATTAGAAGTCTAGCAGAACTCAGACAGTATTGTGCTAAATCAAGTTAAGTACACCTTGGACATATTGAAGAGATTTGGTATGATGAATTGTAGACCCATGTCTTCCCCCAAGGAAACAAATCTTCATAAACTAAAAGATGCAGCAGCAGATTCTCCCTTTGCAATTCCTACCCTTTATAGGCAGATAATTGGATCATTGATGTACCTGGTTAATACCAGACCATATATCTGTTATGCAGTAAATGCCTTGAGTCAATTTATGTGTGAGCCTAAGCAGATACATCTTATGGTTGTCAAGCATATTATGAGATACCTTCAAGGTACTCTAAATTATGGACTCAAATATGAGAAAGTCAACTTGAATCTACATGGATTCACAAATTCTGATTGGGTCGGAAGTGTAACTAATAGAAAAAGCACCTTAGGTTGTTGCTTCAGTTTGGGATCTGCCATGATACCTTGGATGTGCAGAAAATAGTCTTCAGTGGCTCAGAGTTCTACAGAGGCCGAATACATTGTAGCCTCTATGGCAGAAAGAGAAGCAATATGGCTCAGGAAACTGCTTGTGGGATTATTCGGTGAGCCCCTGAAACCTATAGTTATTCATTGTGATAATCAGAGTTGCATAAAGCTTTTTGTGAATCCGATATTTCACGATAGATCCAAGCACATAGAGATTCCTTATCATTATATGAGAGACATGGTGGATAGGAATGTGATTCAGTTGGAATATATCAGTACAGGAGATCAGACAACAGATATACTCACCAAGCCACTTGCTAGAATAAAAGTTGAACACTTTAGGAAAGGTCTTGGTATGATTGAATTGTAATTTACATTGTAATCTTTACTGATATATATATATATAAGATGTTTAATGTGTAAACTTCTTTTGTCATATGTGTTGATATATGACTTTATGGGCTCCACCCCCTGTGTTCATCTCTAAAAAGTGACGATCATTTGGAAATGAACACTTGTATTCAAATATTATAAGATGACGATCTTGTAGTATTGATATCATGTTGACTTGATACCATTCATGGATGTGCCATGATCTGTTATGGTGGACATTATGCGACGTAATGTCGGTGCACACACCATAGCTAGGATGTATAAGGAGAATTTAATATTCTCAAGCATATCATCCTTTAAGTGTCACGAGTTATGTGATACTTATCATCACGTGTTATGTGATGTTTGTCTTCACGAGATATGTGAGACTTCTTATCACGAGTTATGTGATACTTATCATCACATGTTATGTGATGTTTGTCTTCACGAGATATGTGAGACTTCTTATCACGAGTTATGTGATACTTATCATCACGTGTTATGTGATGTTCGTCTTCACGAGATATGTGAGACTTCTTATCACGAGTTATGTGATACTTATCATCACATGTTATGTGATGTTTGTCTTCACGAGATATGTGAGACTTCCTATCACGAGAAATGTGATATATATATGATTTATCTTCCCTAGCTAAGAGGGAGTGTTGTTGCATATAGCCACGATCAGATAAATTCATATTATAATCAATTAGAGAAATTCATACTTACTTTCGATCAGATTAAAGAACATATATATAATAATAATTGATATTATAATAATATATATATTTATATATTAATATATATATATACATTATTCTCTTTATGATTGAATTGAATCGATAAAGATGAGTATTGAATTATAATTAACGTTGGATCGGTATTAAACCCGATAATCACTTATAATGAATCGACATCAACCGATTATACTTGGTAATGAATCAGTATCGACCGACTATCATTAATAATGAATTGGTATCAACCGTTATGCATTGAAGTGGTGTTATTTGTTATTCCTAACCGGTTACTAAGAGGGGGCATGAATCAGTAAACGCAATTTCTTTTCAATTAAAACTTATGTAAATATTCTTGCAGTATTAACAGAATATAATCAAACACTCATAAACAGAAATAGAAATGCACAGGTCAACATAGCATATATACGTGGAAACCCTAAGTTAGAAGGAGAAAACCACGGTGGAACAGAACCCACAACTTTACTACTACAGTAATAAAGGTGCCCTACGAAGAGCTTACAAAGCACTTGTAAGAGTGCTACCCGGTAAAGGGATTTGGTAGAAGACTTGTTAAGATCTTGACTCTGTTAGGAGTCGCCTTGCAAAAGGACTTTCAACACCAATTAAGATGTTACCCGATTAAGGGATTTATACAACGAACCTGTTAGGGTTCATCCTGATAGAAGGATTTGAATATGCTTAATAATGTAAAAGCAATGATTTGTAATGACACTTTCTGTCTGATTAGATCATACCTGTTACCCTTTCCCCTCTACTTGGCTGTTGAACCTCTCTACCTTTCACCTCTTGTGACCGTAGCTTCTCTCAAAAGATATCTCTCTCCTGCTCTGTATATTCAACAACACTTCTTGTGTATCCCGTGATCTGTATTTATAAGACATTAATCTTATTAAAGAATACTTCTCACTGTTCCGCCAAGTTGTAAACTCACCTGTAAATCATGCATGCAAAGAACTTGCAAAATGATCTTGAGTTTACCTTGAAACATCCACATAGAAATAAAGCTAACTCCAGTTCTAACAATGAATACTCTGTATAATCCGGTTTTAACTGAAACAACTCCACATAATCCGGTTCGGATTAACAAGTAGTCGACCGATATTAAACTTACACCCGGTTGGCCTCGGTATGTCTTAGAAGACCGATTGTTAACACTCTATTTGGTTTACCGGTACATACTAAGGAGTATAATGAGTCTACCGGTTCAAGTGGGAATGATGTTTGCTTTTAACTTAACCAATGACAACTTAACTATTGCAACATTATCATAGGGTGTGACTATGAGGTGACTCCTCAAGGAATCACGTCTATCATAGACGTGACCATTCACTCCAGCCTATATAAATATTGATTTGTATGTTATGTATTAGCACCAAAATCAATAAGTGTGAAATACAGTGAACAGCAATACAATCTTATATATATTTCTTCATTGAAATTTTAAAGAATAGTAAAATACAAGATCATTGCATTTACATACATTTAGTTTTATACTCCTGCAAATAAACATCAGAACTGTTAGAATCATCATAGATATATATAACAGCATTGCATATAAAAGTAAAATTAAATTGAATAATAAGTTTGCCTTGAATTTAACAAGCTGAATATTGCATTGAGAGTTATAATTCAATTTGAGCTTTTGTAGACTTTGTGTTGTAGGAGGGCATATTGTTATAGTTGATAGTGGCTTCAAATGCTTAGGGCTAAAAGACTTTGTGCTTCAGTGTTAAGTAGTTTTACAAAATTTAGTGAGCATTCAATAAGAGACTTTGTGCCTTATCATTTGTTCGGATTATAGAATCTCTATTCGGAATAAGTGCAAGGGACTTTGGGTTCATGTATCTATTCCACCTAGTATAAAATAGATCGTTGTCTTTGGAGTTGTTCTTACGTCAACCCCTGAGCCACGGACATTATTGTAGCAATAGGACCTTTTTGTTAAGTTTGAAAGTAGTTGTTGCTTCTAAATCATTCTTAAAAAAAGAGTTGATTAAGAAAACCTCCCCCCCTTCTGTAATTTCAGTTAAGTTCTTATTGAAGCCACCTACGGTAAGAAGGGAGCCTCCCCTATTGCTGAGAAGAGAGAGAAATCTCATAAGACATTGCCTAAAGTCACAATTTCGCAAGTTGTGGTCACAGGGACTTGCAAAAATTTTAAACAACATTATGCTAACTACAACCTTAGTTGTCCTTATTAATCTTGCATATGCTCAAAAGGGCATTGAAGGATTTTATATTCTTGGATTTTGATTCAGCAAGTAATGCTAGGAATTTGTGGAGGCCCTTGAGTTTTGGTGGTTTACCATTGCTAAGAGACATTTAGGTGCCATGGGGAAACCACATTGCATTTGACCAATCTCTCATCACTGGAGAGTCGTGTACTATTCTCTAAAAGAAGGCAAGGCTTTGTTCTTAATAGCTAAAATTATCTTAGTACTTGTTTAACTCTTTTCATGTATTTTAGGACTCCTAAAATGGAGTTTTGAATCAAACAGAGAATTGATACAAAGCACTACTCAATATTTGTGGTCTCAACAAGTAAGATCCCCTTACTCTCAATTACATACCATAGGAGCCATAGTTGATTTCCGCATTAATTGCTCATTTTATTCAACTCCTTGTTACTATGAGATTGTTCTAATGCGTGATGTTTGAAGTGAATGTGTAAGGGATAATTGTTTTCAGTTATCACATTGTGCCTAGAATATTGCAAATAGGTTGGAGAGGAAATGCTGGAAAATTGTTAGGCTTAGCATGTCAGCCGTGGAGAGAGAGCCTTCGTAGTCAATTTATTCCAACTACTCCATTAAATTTTTTAATGTATCTAGAATTTGGAAAAAAAAAACCTTTAGATCAAATGGATTGTAAGGTACTTCACAGTTCACACAAATCAAAAGTCTTCTGATACATGATTACAGAATATAAGGATAAGTATGAAGCATGGCCATTAGGTGTTTTACTTATCTTTATGTGTACATCTGTGCAAAACCTATGCCCGAATACAAGGTATGCAATTGTATTCTTCCAATTCTGACTGTTGTCATAGGAAGATGTGCTCCATAGAGGTTAGGAATGCCCAAGTCAATACTCAATGCCAATGCTGACTTCAGAATTGTCGGGATATTGTTTAGGCTAGCTAGATAGCCAACAGGACAGCAGATCTCAGAAAGTTAGAATATCAATACCTCAGTAGTTAGTATCTAAACATTAGGATATTAATCCAGATCTAGGGAAGGTAACTACAAAGTGATTGATTTTCCATTGATTAGTAATGTTATCTGCAGATACAAGTGAGATTTTGGGTTTGGCTTGGAACTTGCTGTTTTGCACATACTTGACATTTAGTCATGTTGTACGCCACAAAAATGTCATATTGTCAATGTTTTAATAATTTGGTCATTTATTGTTTGATGTAATGGCCAGCCTAGTTTGCCTAATTTTCTTTTTCCTAATTTTTGCTTCGGTTTCCCTCTTTGCTTGACTAACAATGTGTAATGCAAACAATGTATAATGCAGAAATATTTAGATGTAGCAAGAATGAATGCAGATCACTACAGCTGCTAACAACTCACTATCTTCAATCTCAAAACAGATATATACTGGAAACACAAATAGAATAAAAACCACCAACAACAATCCATTTCATTGACTTGTTCAACTAAGAAATCATTACAATATAGTTGCATACCACAATTTAAAGCTCCAGCCACGGCTTGACCATTCAATGTGTTAACAGCAATAATATTCTTTCAAGACCCTTAACGTCACACTTCAGATTGTATGCAGTAAGTTTCAGACATGCTCAGTGCTATGGGCTGGGGTTTTCCAGTTGTATGACACCCTTGCAGCAGATACAGACTGGTACAGCACCCACAGAGAAAGCTACACCAATAAGTAGGGCCCAGCAATTACCAATGATACAGTCACGGCAGATATAGATCTCCCAAACGCAGCATATATATTAATGTTTTCAATCGCGGCCCAGTATATATTTTAGACAGAGCCTCTATCTGTCAAATATGTCTCCAAACAGCCTATATCTATCTCCAGCAATAACAAACATATATCCAAAGCTCCTTCTAAACTTCCCACAAGTCCTGATATAAAAATCAAAGTTCTTAACCAGCAAATAAACCCTTGACGAATGATTTAACACCTAGTTGCAAGCACTACTCAAATCCCCAGACTGCGTCTTCCAACAGCATAGAGGTTGTAAGCAAAGAGGGGTTTCGTCCTCCAAGCCCTTGAGAAGAATTCTCCAAACAATTTCATATTCCTGCTTGCTTGAAAGTGAGCTCTTGGAAATCTTTATAATGCTTTCATAAGAGCTCATTCACTCATCTTACCAATGTCGGATAAACAAAACCACTATTTCCCCATCACTTTTGTTTTTACCTATTTTTTTGAGATTTTATTTTTTTCTCCTATTTTCCCATGATTGCTTTTTCCCCCTATATGTCCACGAGCGCTTTTCCTTTAATATTTCCCATGTCACTTAAAATAACTTTCCCTTTAACTTAAGCCCCCATTTAGATTTTATGTCTCCAATGTGTCATTTCATAAACGGACTTTAAATATTTCCCACTTAACTATAGTCTCACATTAAAAAAGTTAAATATTTATGTTCAACTATATAAACTAACTTTATTAATGCATAAATAAATCATATCAATGATATTAAAATCTTTTGTCGATATTAATCATTTACCATCGACATGACACTATCATTGGAGATCCTAACCTGGTCCAAATGACTTACTATAAATAGTATGTCAAAACTGCATCCAGACGCCTCAGATTGACCTGCAAGGAAAACTGCCTAGGCCAAATGGCCACAAAGTCCCTTAGTGTTAAGGTTTTTAGGATCGTTGCAAATGTAATAGCACTATCTGATTGTATGTGTTTTCCAAATGCAATAATCTCTTGCATTTATATTAAGGATGAGCCAAGAAGAGACATGTCCCTTCATGGGACATGTCTATTCATTATTAAGTAATTAATATAATGACAATTATGATTATGTATATATAATATCTCTAATATTTACATTATATATATATATATATATATATATATATATATATATATATATATATATATATATATATATATATATATATCATATATACTAAATATATATATATATACATATCTTCACTAGTATTGACTCGTAGTGTTTATCCGACTGAAGCTACAAAATATCAACACTCCCTCTTAGTCAAGGAAGATTAAACACATGGTTAGGATCAAAAGATATCATTTACCATGATATCAGAGATATGGTCTGACTCGGAATATCATCTCATGATATTGAGAGTATTGGCCATAGAATATCAAGTCGCATGATATTCACCAAGTACTCAAGAATTTATAAAGATATCATCTCATGATATTTGGAGCATTGGTCACAGAATATCAAGTTGCATGATACTCACCAAGTACTCAAAATAATGTGAAAAGATATATTACCTTAATGTAATATCAGAGTTTATAGAGATATCATCTCATGATATTAGGAGTAATGGCCACAGAATATCAAGTCACATGATATTCACCATGTACTCAAAGTACTGGCCTACCAACATCAAGTCTCATGATGTCCACCAAGTACTCAACAAATATTTTAGATATCACCTCAATATGATATCAGAGATATGGTCTAACTAAGAATATGAAGTCTCATGATATTCACCATAGCTCAAAAAGTATTTTAGATATCACCTCAATATGCTATTAGAGATATGATCTAACCAAGAATATCAAGTCTCATGATATTCACCATAACTCAAAAAATATTTTAGATATCACCTCAATATGATATTAGAGATATTGTCTGACTAAGAATATCAAGTCTCATGATATTCACCGTAACTCAAAAAATGTCCTATAGGTAATGTGCACATGTACCCTCAATAATACTTACCATAGGAACATGCCTATCATCTATCATGATCTGTTTCAGCCATCATAAGATGTCTATCACAATAGCAGATCATGGCCTGTTTAAAGAACTCAATCCACCATGCAAGATATCATCTATCATGATCTGTTTCAGCCATCATAAGATGTCTACCATGATAGAAGATCAAGTTATTGTAAGATTGTCACCTTCCAATAACTTTAACAAATACAAGTGATAATCATTTGGAAGTCATCACTTCCTCATGATTTACACAGGGCCCAAAAGGCATTCATGATTCCTAGTCCTCTGACTGTTATAGTTTCTTGATCACTAGAGAATCCATCTCAATATGGACTACTCCCTCTGAATCAATACAACCAAGATTATCAAAAGTTGATTTAACCATATCCTCTATCTGCTCCCTCTGAAGCTCAAGTTCTTGTATCAAACTCTTGTCTTCTTTTAAAATGTCAGACTTCCTCTGCATCTGATCTCAATCATCAATTCGTTTGCAAGCATTAAGTTCTTTCTTCCTTGAATGCAATTTGCTTGTACTTCCATCCTGAAGGTATGTCAGAGAGAGATTACAAATAGCTCACTAAACTATCTCGACCGAAAATACCAGTGAAAGAAGCATACAAGATTTTACTAACCAATAGTATAGCATGAATTACAAACTTTAAAAATTATGTGCATTAATAAAACATGGAATACTTATCTTTTATAAATTTCAAGTATTTCATTCTGTAAGGTGAGCCAATATAGAAAATATCATGCAAATTCACAGAATGATGTCGTCCTTCTCAAACATGACCAGAATTCTTCGCATGACTTGTCTTGAATATCCAAAAGTTCTATACACTATGACAACCTTCAATCTGATCGAATCTCCCTTTAAGCAGATAGGCTTTTAAAGAAGGAACCTCGCTCTTTTACTGTCCATATACATCAAATCAGAAAACGCCTTCTCAGATTATTTGAAAAACATCTCCCCTTTGAATCATCTCCCCACCAAGGATGGTTCAAGTGAGAATGTAACATTGGTTATTATTCCCCCCACAATGTAAGATTCTCACTCTTATATCGTTGAACAATGCTTATGTCTTCTTGTGAAATGACTTGATTGCTCCAAGAGAGGTGAAACTCCATAATTAATGCTTTCTTTCTAGAAAGAGACACCCTTCTTAACAAACCTACTACAATTCACTTGACCTTATTCTTTGCACCTGGTGTGGACAAAAATCTGCAACACAACTTCACTCACTAGATTTCGCATAGACTCGTACACAGTCGGTCATAACTTTTGAACCCAACACTTTCTCTCCAATCGCTCCAGTGAGATTCTTCTAAATTTGTTTATCACCAACATATCCAAAATTCAGCAAAATCCAACGATGTATTTGTGAGATATGGTCCCCATACTGAGACTGTATTTTCTGAGACAGTCACATATTCACCATCAAAAAACTACTCTCTTACATTTGCAACTTGGCTCTGATACCATGTTAAGGTTTTTAGGATCGTTGCAAATGTAATAGCACTGTTTGATTGTATGTGTTTTCCAAATGCAACAATCTCTTGCATTTATATTGAGAATGAGCCAAGAAGAGACATGTCCCTTCATGGGACATGTCTATTCATTATTATGTAATTAATATAATGACAATTATGATTATATCTATACATATATATATATATATATATATATATATATATATATATATATATATATATATATATATATATATATATATATATATATATATATATATAATATCTCTTGAGTATTATATTAATTTCTCTAATATTTACATAATAATATTTATATATATATATATATATATATATATATATATATTAGTATATATATACATCTCATATATACTAAATATATATTTATACATATCTTCACTAGTATTGACTCATAGTGTTTATCCGACTGAAGCTACAAAACATCAACACTTAGATGTCCTAGTTCACCTATGCGACCAAGGAGAAATAGCTAATGACAAACTCATACAAGTTGTGCTAGAAAGGGGACATTACATGACCATTTGGAGTACACTAATACATTATCATTGGATGGGGTGGATAAGGATTTCTACCATTGTTTGAACTTGCCAAGCCCCCTTTGTAAGTGCCCAGACCGGCAGGGAAATTCTCAGAACACAGGCATAACAAGAATCTTTAGCATGAAATATAGGGAGAAATGATGTATTATCATTACTCAGCTATTGTTTGTTTGTATATTGTACCATGACCTGTTTAAAACTTCTTGTAATGGCATTATGGCAATGTATTATTCCATCAAGGAACAAATGTTATTGGAAAGTATATTGAATTAATCAACAATTTGATTTAAGGGATTATAAGATGGACAGGATGCTTTCATTAATGGTAATGAAATTCAACAAAAGGAGCACATAGGTATGACATTCAAATGCTTACATTAATAATAGTACTTTAATGGAATAACATATAAAGGTATGTTAATAAATAAAATACATTCTATGAGCTAAAATAGGAGTTAACCTTGTAGGGATTCACAGATCAGTTTTTAGAAAGGTTCTAGGCTTCTAGCTATTATTTTCTAGAGGAAATATTCAAATTGATACTTTTTTTATTTCTTTTCAAGTGCAGATAAGACAACAAATCATGAACTGAATATCATTTTGTATGTTGTTCCAATAATCAAAAAATTCTTTCTAGTTAACAATTGACTTATATTTGCCTTCATCCTCTACCACACCTCATTCAAACTTTAAAACAGATCTGATTAGAGACATGTAAGTAGCACCCATACATGCTTGCCTGTCTTGGAAGCTGCTGCTGACTCAAAAATTGGGTCTAATGGAACAAATTAAGAAACTATACTATAGGATATGTTCTTCGACTTGGATTTAATCTTTTGTGTTGCTTTATGCTAATTGTTGGATTATGCTACCATTTCTATTTGAATGTTAACTCTTTACAGGGATCTCCTTTTGCTCTCTCAACTTTACAAAAATTCAAGCATTCATGCTAAAAACCTTTAGCCATTTTTTATGAGGTGGGAGAGAAAGAAATACAGTAAAATGGTACAAATATTGCTTCTTAAAACAAATAATCCTAGCCTGAAACTACAAGACAGTCAAAATGACTCAACCCTTGTATCACAACTGGACAAGCATAATTCTTCCAATCCTTAAAATACTGAACTGGTCTGCTAGGACACCAAAAAAAAAATTCTATATAGATGCAAGCCCCATCCCTCCACCTCTAGCTGATATTCATTGTTGACCATCATCCATGATGCGCAAAGAACATCAACTGGCAGATTGGATTTTGGCATGTATTCAAATTGAGACACAACCTATGGGCCCATCATGGCTAAGGATTATATATATATATATATACCACTCCTGTTGATAATATAACACAATATATTATACTTTCTATTAGTAGGTTAGTTTATATCAATCTACAAAACAAAGTTGATATTTAGCTTATGGTAAAAATCCTCGTCAACATATCAATGCAACTTCTATTAGGAGATTATCTTATTCCAGTGAAATAAATGTGGACATTTTAAGACATAACCAATGTATTGTCAATAAAATCTCTTCATTAAATGACAATGACCTTGCAAGGACATTATAAGGTGCAGCATTTTATGGGAGAATCCTGCATTCATTATTTACATATTATTGGCAATAGCATATATACCAAGCATAACACTAGCACCATCCATGATAACTACTACACATAAATTACAATGATAACCATGTGAGCTCTACTTTCCATTCAAATGAACTTTCAAATTTAAAAAGATATACTATAAAAGGCATTTTGTGGGACCATCCTTCATTCCTGAACTTGCATATCATCAAGAAGAAATAGCACATATACAAGGCACAATATTTTCTACAGCCATGACAATAAATTGTAACATAAGATCTTTCAGGTACCTTGTTTGCAAATTCTGGAAGGTTTTCATGAGGATTTTCCTGAAAAAATCTTGTCAGCAATCTGGAATCAATCTGCAGAATGAAGGAAAATAGAATTAAATTCAAAAACAGCATAGGCACTCCAATGAGCTAGAAATCACCATTAATTAATAAAAGCCAACCGATAAATAGCTACAGGAGACTGAAGTTGCACCTTAGACTCATTGACTGATATGGGGAGATTAAGGAGATACTTTCCAGAACGTGCTACATCTGCTTCCTCATCACTAAGTATCTTGAAATTGCTCTTCTCCATCACCTAATGAAAAACTAGGTTTAAGATTTGAATATCTTTCTATGAGTTTGAAATATGACATAAATATTGATCAGAACATAATGATCCGTAAAAAATACTATTCAATATGTATTAACTTATTATGAAAGAGATAAATCATATTTAACATTGTTGCTTTATATTTAGCATAGCATAACTAATTTTGTGTTATGCACTCAGTCTGGTCTGTTGGAAATGCTAGAATTGTCATTGATGTCAAGATGGAATGTCACACCATGTTATTGATGTCAAAGGTGAGAAGATCATTATCATTAAAGTCAAAAGAAAATTAATGTCACAACAAAGGATGGCATGTAAGATATAGGTGTTGCTAGTTACGATACCATGAGAACACTGGATGGGATGAAGGCCTTTCAAAATAACCTGCAGTTGATGATATTCAAGATTCATAATTCATATGGAGCAAATACCTAAAATTGTTAACCAATGCATAGTTCAAGGAAGGCAGCATTCACAAGATTCTTATCATGAATCTGTAAAGAATAATGCTAACATAGATAATATGATACAAATTATGCAATGATGGCCAACTACATGAGAAACATTTTAATTGAATTGAACACAGCCGACCATGTTCCGAGCCTAAGTTAAAGCACATATATTCATATATATTATATCGCCAAATCCGATTTTGATTACTATTGCATAAGGCAATGATTCATATACAATAAAAGGTACAGCAATTTAGTATGTGAAGGGTGTATGACTAAAAGAAATAAAGTGTAAAGAGCCCAACTGGCTCTCAGTTGCAGACTTACTTCTATCTCAAATTTAATTGCAATTTCTTTTGTATTTTCAGACATATATAGTTTTTATGAAAATTTTCCAAACTTTTAAGTAATAACATCAATAGCAATTTAATTCAATACTCATAAAACTGATTTGGCAATTGCAAGAAATACAAAGCAGAGTTTAATCACATTGGCACCTTTAATTGTCAAACGATTGCCATACAACACAAGGTAATAAATCATTTATTAACTCTGACTAGCACCTTGAAAGAAAGCCAAACGCAGCATGTTGGATTATGTGACACAGCCCCAAGAAAGATGCCAGCATCTCACGCAGCCAATTTCCTTAATGTTTAGCACACCATAGAATACCAAGGGTTGTACGGCAGTCCCCCAAATCTGAACACAGCCTTAATCTCACTTCTCACACCAGCCAATTGAAATGCAGCTCTCAGAAAACAATTCAGATTTACTTAATAACAGTACGGCAGTCCTTGAATTAGATTTCATTAATAAATCTGCACTCTCAATTCCTTGATGAAGCCATTCCATTCAAATTGCATAGATATCTGAATGAGTTCTCTCCAAATTGAAGACCAAACTCAAACCCTAGCTATCCTTCTCAAAGTTCGATTTTTTCCACAAGACAAAACTTCTCCAACTTTCAATTTCATAAAATGATCAATGGATGAATTGCTTTTGCCCAAAGCATTGCTTTTATAATAAAAGATATCTTCTCTCACACACTTTTCACTTACAAAAGACTTTGCTTTATGTGCACATTTGAAATATAATAAACTATTATATTTCTTTCCTCTTTAATGATGAAAAAAAGACCCTTTCATTAAAATAACCATATTCTAACACATAGGGTCCCTGTTTTATTAGCTCAGGATTTAAAACTTCTCAATCCAGTTCCAACGAGCTATAACACTAAGATGCCCACAATACATTCCCAATAAAAATGGCAACCTTAGCCGATTTAATTAAATAATAATCATAATTCACCCATCTTGCGAAAACGACTGAGGAAGCATCAGAATCAAAATCTAACAGCACAAGAGTGGTCCTGATTGTTGATGTTTTGTAGCTTCAGTCGAATAAACACTATGAGTCAATACTAGTGAAGATATGTATATATATATTTAGTATATATGAGATGTATATATATACTTAAATATATATATAAATATTATTATTATTAAATATTAGAGAAATTAATATAATACTCAAGAGATATTATATATATATATATGTGTGTGTGTGTGTGTATATGTGTGTGTGTGTATATATATATATAATCATAATTGTCATTATATTAATTACATATTAATGAATAGACATGTCTCATGAAGGGACATGTCTCTTCTTGGCTCATTCTCAATATAAATGCAAGAGATTGTTGTATTTGGAAAACACATACAATATGAGATAGTGCTATTACATTTGCAATGATCCTAAAACTTTAACATGGTATTAGAGCCAAGTTGCAAATGTAAGAGAGTAGTTTGTTGATGGTGAATGTGTGACTGTCTCAAAAAATACAGTCTCGGTACGAAGACCATATCTCCCAAATGCACCGTTGGATTTTGCTAAATTTCGGATATGTTGGTGATAAACCAATTTACAAGAATCTCACCAGAGCGATTAAAGAGAAAATTCTAGTTTCAAAAGTTATGACCGGCCTTGTACAGGTCTATAATAAATTAAAAAAATTGAAAAAGAGCGAGGTTCCTTCTTTAAAAGCCTAACCACTTGAAGGGAGATCTAATAAGATTGAAGGTTGTGATAGTGTATAGAACCTTTGGATATTAGATATAGTTCATGTGAAGAGTTATAGTAATGTTTGACAACGATGACATCATTATGTGAATTTGCATGATATTTTCTATATGGGCTCACCTTACAGAATGAAATACTTTAAATTTATAAAAGATAAGTATTTCATGTTTTATTAATGCACAGAACTTTTGAGTTTTTTAATTCATGCTATACTATTGGTTATTAAAATATTGTATGCTTCTATCATTGGTATTTCCGGTCGAGATAGTTTAGTGAGCTATTTGTAATCTCTCTCCAACATACCTTTAGGACAGAAGCACAAGAAAATTGCATTCAAGGGAGAAAGAACTTGATGCTTCCAAACGAATTGATGATTGAGACTAAAGGGAGTCTAGAATTTCAAAAGAGCTCAAGAAGTTGATAAACTTGAGCTTCCGAGGGAGCAGATGGTTCAGTCAACTTGTGACAATCTTGATCATATTGATTGAGAGGGAGTTCACTATTGAAGGTGAAACACTTCTGAGGTAAACTTGATATAATTGATTATTATACTAATGAATCATGAATGTTTTTAATGGGCCTGCCCCCTATGTAAATCATGAGGAAGTGACGACTTCCAAATGATTATCACTTGTATTTGTAGAAGTTATTGGAAGGTGACGATCTTACAATAACTTAAATCATGATATACATTATTTATAATGTTGAAACAGATCATGATGAATTAATGCAACAACTAAGTGTTAGATGTCATTAAGTTGACGGTCTATGAGTTGTTTGCATAAATATATCTTGTAAAACAACAACTAAGTGTTAGATGTCATTAAATTGACGGTCTATAAGTTGCTTGTATAGATACATCTTGTAAAGCAACAACTAAGTGTTAGATGTCATTAAATTGACAGTCTATAAGTTGTTTGCATAGATATATCTTGTAAATCAACAACTAAGTGTTAGATGTCATTGACGGTCTATGAGTTGTTTGTATAGATATATGATAGGTATTTGGTGAATATCATGTGTTGATATTCTACAGGTCAGTACCTTATTGAGTACTTGGTGAATATCATATGTTGATGTTCTAATAGGCCAATACTCAGAGTATTTGGTGAATGTCATGTGTTGACATTCTGATAGGCCAATACTCAAGAGCTTGTGGATAGAATCACCGCTGGAGGCAATCCACCTAAGAACTTATGGATAGAATCGCCAATGGAGGCAATCCACATATTGAGACTATGTTTCTATTGATTACATCTTGAGGATGATGCCTTTATTTCTTACATCATATGATTGATGTTGTCAAGTGTCTTAAGTTTTGACATTGGATTGATTTATCCTCCCTAGCTAAGAGGGAGTGTTGATGTTTTGTAGCTTCAATTGAATAAACACTATAAGTCAATACTAGTGAAGATATGTATCTATATATTTAGTATATATGAGATGTATATATATACTTAAATATATATATAAATATTATTATTATTAAATATTAGAGAAATTAATATAATACTCAAGAGATATTATATATATATATATATATATATATATATATATATATATATATATATGTGTATGTATGTATGTATGTATATGTATATATATATATATAATCATAATTGTCATTATATTAATTACATATTAATGAATAGACATGTCTCATGAAGGGACATGTCTCTTCTTGGCTCATTCTCAATATAAATGCAAGAGATTGTTGCATTTGGAAAACACATACAATATGAGATAGTGCTATTACATTTGCAATGATCCTAAAACTTTAACACTGATGATGAAAGATAATGAATGAACCTGACGGGGTGACTTACTAAAAATAGACGCTCCCTCCAAGAATCTTGGAATCCAAACCGGAAGCCAGAAATAAAATCTGAAAGCATCATATAACTCCTCTAAATCATCTGAGCTCAGTAGAACCATATGATGACTTATTAAAAATAGTAAGTCCCTCAAAATGGGGCCAAAACCCACAACAGGGTCCTCTAATCACCAGAATTGGCCTACAAGGACCCAATGATAGGCTAAATCCACTAACTCCAATGCTCGCTCAAAATGGGGACATTACAGTCCTCCCTCGATGAAATTGCTTGTCCCCAAGCAATCTCAAAAAACAAAACACAGAAGTCCACCTGGATCCCAAGGATAGAATGGAGTAATGTCCCTATCATCACCACACTCCAGCAAAAATAATTCCAACATCAACAGTACCAACTGCAGAGTCTGAGAAACTGAACTCAACAGTTGAACTAATGATGTTGAGACAGGAACATCACATGGGAGTAACTCAACCATGAGTAACTTACACAGAAGCAACTCAACCGACAAACTGGACTTGCCCCCAGTCTGTATGCCAACTAAACTATCATACCAGTCATCAAACGAATGCATTGATGAACTCTACAACTCGTAAATATCCTGAACATGAGGATCAAAAGTGAAACTAAAAGCACTCCTCACTGTGAACACCTCTGTAAACTACTCTGTTAAAACTGACTGGCATCCTATAAAATCTATCTGATAACCCGGTGTACTGAAAGAATCCCAATCATCATTGTTGAACTCAAACAATGAATTGTCATAAGACATAGTGACATCCACATCAAATAAAAGATTGTTCACAAAGTGAACAACTCCCGCCTATTGATCTGAATAAGATGTGTGAGCTGTGAGAGACATGATGTGTAACTTACCCTATCTGAATGAAATCATGCCTTTGTAACTCCTCTCTATCTACCACACAAAAGGACATAGTGCGTAGACTCCCCTCAACAAGACCAGGTAAAACATACTCCCTACCTTGGTACTCAAATGCTTCCCTATCCTGATCCGTGAGTCCCTACAGAAAAGGATCCTGGAACCCACCACCACCGAATGACAATGTTGAGTCCACACCCAAAGTCTGATATAAAAAACCAGAAAGAATGCAGCACCCAACATCTTCACTCTTGACATTAGAGGTATCTGTGATGCTAGTATCAACATCATCTATCTGAAACCCCTCTTCTATCTCTGGCTACACACATGACTCAATGTCATTGCACGAATCACGTACAATGTGGCATGAATCTATATCACCTGACACATCTATAACACTCCCATCATGAGTGTCATCACTGGGTAGCTCCATGCTCACATCCTTAATACAGGAAAAGACTATTGTCTCCTGCACTGACTCCACACTGCGATTGCTGTCATAAACATCAAAGTTGTCAGAGCTCATATACTCATCGCAGTTCTCAAAGATAACACCATCATCTATGGTGTCAAAATCCTTAGTGGTATATACAACATCCTCCACTCTCACCCTATCCACAACATCAACAACAGGCTCAGGATGTTGAAACTCAGTACCACTATCTATCAACAAGATAGGCACATCCACATGTCCCTGTAAGAAGCCTCCAACATCATGTGTGCAAATAGGACTAATGGATGTCCTAAGAAGAGGGCCATCTCCACAATGACCAGTGGTTGCTGAAAACTCATCATGAAGATTTCTAAATGCCTCACCTGCAAGAACATCCAGTTTCTCTTCCTACAGTCTTCGTGGGGAAGACTTCCTGAAAAAGGAAACCATGAAACTAGCTGCCCTGTCAACAGTAGCCGGATCTGCAAGTTGGGCTTTTATCTTTTCTTGTGTTTGCCTCAACTTCTCCATTTCATTTTCCAAGGCACTTGATTGTTTCCTGTAACATGACACATTGCTAGACGGGTTCCCATATTTACCTGGTTTTCTATATTTATCCATGACTGAAATAAAACTAGAGTCTTGATCACTCACAAATCAAACGTGGGAACTCAAGATTTTGAAACCCCATAAGATGGCAGGATACATGCTCTGATACCACTGTAAAGAGCCCAACTGGCTCTCAGTTGCAGACTTATTTCTATCTCAAATTTAATTGCAATTTCTTTTGTATTTTCAGACATATATAATTTTTATGAAAATTTTCCAAACTTTTAAATAATAACATCAACAGCAATTTAATTCAATACTCATAAAACTGATTTGGCAATTGCAAGAAATACAAAGCAGAGTTTAATCATATTGGCACCTTTAATTGTCAAACGGTTGCCATACAACACAAGGTAATAAATCATTTATTAACTTTGACTAGCACCTTGAAAGAAAGCCAAATGCAGCATGCTAGATTTTGTGACGCAGCCCCAAGAAAGATGTTAGCATCTCACGCAGCCAATTTCCTTAATGTTTAGCACACCATAGAATACCCAGAGTGGTATGGCAGTCCCCCAAATCTGAACGCAATCTTAATCTCACTTCTCAAACCAGCCAATTGAAACGCAACTCTCAGGAAACAATTCAGATTTACTTAATAACAGTACGACAGTCCTTGAATTAGATTTCATTAATAAATCTGCACTCTCAATTCCTTGATGAAGCCATTCCATTCAAACTGCATAAATATCTAAATGAGTTCTCTCCAAATTGAAGACCAAACTCAACCCTAGCTATCCTTCTCAAAGTTCGATTTTCTCCACAAGACAAATCTTCTCCAACTTTCAATTTCATAAAATGATCAATGGATGAATTGTTTTTGCCAAAGCATTGCTTTTATAATAAAAAATATCTTCTCTCACACACTTTTCACTTATAAAAGACTTTGCTCTATGTGCACATTTGAAATATAATAAACTATTATATTTTTTCCCTCTTCAATGATGAAAAAAAGACCCTTTCATTAAAATAATCATATTTTGACACATAGGGTCTTTGTTTTATTAGCGCAGGATTTAAAACTTCACAATCTAGTTCCAACGAACTATAACACTAAGATGCCCACAATATATTCCCAATAAAAATGACAACCTTAGCCGATTTAATTAAATAATAATCATAATTAACCCATCTTGTGAAAACGACTGAGGAAGCATCAGAATCAAAATCTGATAGCACAAGAGTGATCCTGACGATGAAAGATGATGAATGAACCTGACGGGGTGACTTACTAAAAATAGATGCTCTCTCCAAGAATCTTGGAGTCCAAACCGGAAGCCGAAAATAAAATCTAAAAGCATCATATAACTCCTCTAAATCATCTAAGCTCAGTAGAACCATATGATGACTTACTATAAATAGTAAATCCCTCAAAATGGGTCCAAAACCCACAACAAGGTCCTCTAATCACCAGAATTAGCATACAAAGACCCAATGATAGGCTAAATCCACTAACTCCAATGCTCGCTCAAAATGGGGACATTACATAAAGCAAGGCAGCGATTATGCTCATCTAAATGCAGAATCATCATTGTAGACATAGAAGATATAGAAGATCATTCAATATGCAGATTTAAAAGAGGAGAATATGTATGATTTGAGTGGAACAATTAAATGAATAGAAAGAAAAAAGTGTGGAGAGAATATACAAGCATGTGTTGAATCAGATTTGAGTAGATTTATAAAACATACATGAGAGATCTATAATGTATATATATGTGAAAAGATAAGGAGAATGTATGCAAAAAATATACAAGCGTGTGGGAACATACAAGTACATCTATATTCAAAAAACATATACAAACATGTGTTGAATCAGATTTGAGCGGACTTATTAAACATAAATGAGAGATCTAAAATGGATAATATATATATATATATTAGAATAATATGTCCGTATATATCTTTCTATTTTATTTAATGGTCAATATTGTAAATCTTGTACATATTAGAATGTTTCTAATTCTAACAATTGTTTCATAATAGAAACATCGTCTCTTTGTAAACTATAAATGAACATCTTGTTCATTCATTAATTCATTCAATATTTTACCAATTACCTGTGTAATATGGTATCAGAGCAAAGTTGATATTTATTTGAAAGGTTTATAATCTCTTTATGAAATTATTCGTTCTATATTTTTCAAAAATTTCTTGGTATAGAAAAGTTTTCTTATCTGCAAAATCATGGATCTTTTGTCTACGATTAGGGTTCTTGCAAATTTTTGTGGCTCTATTCGTGGTCTTTTTGCAACGCCATTCTTGGCAGCTTCCCTCTACAGCCCATCTTTCATTTTTCTCTAGTTCGAACAACCATTTTCATGGTCGTTTTCTTTACTTATACACCCGCGATGGCTTGTGAGGGCCCATAACAGCACTTGTTTCTTTCCCATGACCCTTTCTAGGTTGCTAAGTCTGCATTTTGACGGATTTTCACTGCGATTTCAATCCGCGGCTCAATCTTTTTTTGCATTTTTTGTAAAAATGTGACAAATTTTCTTCTAACCTACAGCAGATTTCTTGCTTTCTCTAGCTATTTCAACCGTCATTGTAGTCGTGACTCGTCTCTGCTCAAAACAGCTTGGGTTTCTTACACGACCTGTGTTTTTGTTCCAGAGATCCACCATTATCTCAAAAGTTGAATATCTTTCTCAACCAACTAGGGTTTCCTCGAAACCCTCTATTTTTTGGTCGGCTTCAAATTTTGTTTGCAAATTTTTTCTAGGTTTTTCGAGAAGATTTTTGGGTCTTCACCAAAATTTTATAGGTCTTTCAAAATTATTGCATTGGGATCTGTGCCCAAAAATTTGTTGTTCTACCTCCAAATCAGTGCATGCTTTCTACCTCAATCTCATTCATTTCGTGATTTCATGAGTTGAACATATTTTGCCTCAATATTTGTGCATCCATCTAGTCAACCGCCTTTGACCTGATTCGCAATGGCATCTTTGACAAATACTCTGCTAGAGGTGAGTCAGAAATTCAACAACAGAATCTACAATACCTGGAAGTAGTGTATGCTGACAATCTTTGAATATAGATGTCTTGACAAAATTGTTTTGGGCAAGACTGATCGTCCAAAAGATGAAGGCAAGGAGCAGGACAAATTTGATGAGCAAAATCGAGAAGTTGTTATGCTCATCAAGCTTTTAGTTACTGATGATCAGCTACCACAAGTTTCTTCTGGCAAAACAGCTGCAGAAATTTGGATGCATCTATAAAAGGTTTGTATGAAACCTCTGATAAGAGTCGTGTGCTCTTCTTAAAGAACATGCTCTTCATGATCATGATGGATGAACAAGTATCCTTGCAAGATCATCTCAATAAAATCAAGGACATTCGAGATCAGTTAGAAGCAATTGGACGCAAAATGGAAGAAGACATGGTTGTAATCACCCTGAAAAGCTTATTGTCTTCCTATGAGCACTTTGTTGACATTCTCAACATTGCTTCAACTAATGTTGACTTGAGGTTTTCCTATCTCTACACAATGCTTTTACAGCAAGATCACTGGAAACAACAATTTGGCAATAGTACAAGTTCAACTTCCAAAGAACACGCCTTCACAGCCAAATCTCCATCTCCTCAGTCTTCTCAGCAAATATTCTCTGCTCCAGCATCAGTTGGCTCGAAGAAGAAACTTAAGTATCGTAAACACTTGGCTACACAAGCCAAGCAAAGTGGTTCACAGCCTAAAGCAAATGTAGCAGAGCACACTAAGCAGAGCGAATCTACCTTTTACACATTCATGGCTAAAAGACTTGTAGACCATGTGAAATCTTCTGCCTAGTATATTGATTCAGGTGCCTCATGCCACTTCACTCATAGTCAAGATTGGTTCACTAACTTACAGTCATTCTCAGGTTCTGATATTTTTAGAGGGGAAGAGTACACTGTTGTCAAAAAGGGCAACGTACAGATTCAGTCTAGAGGGAGGAAATTGATTATCCTCAACATGTATTATGTTCCTGGCATGGAACTCAACCTTCTCTCGGTCAATCAAATTCTAAGACGTTCTCCTCGGCTAGACTTGACCTTTAGTTCACATCATTGCACTATCATTGATTGGGAGACTTAATCTACTGTTGTCATGGATCTTTAGGATCATGATCTATTCGGACTTGTTGACACCGGTGATTCTTAAGATCTTGTCATTGGATTGCTAGAGATCCATACCCAAAATCTTGGAGTTTGCAGAGCATGTCAGGCTAGGAAGCAACATCGGACTCCGTTTTCAAATGACGACTCTTGGATAGCTTCTAAGGTACTACAACTAGTCCATGTTGATATTTGTGAACCTATGGCTACTCCTATTACTGGGTTCAAGTATTTCTTACTTTTTGTTGATGGTTTCACTCGAAAAATGTGGGTGTATTTTCTTCATAAAAAATCAAGGGTGTTTGTTTTGTTTCAAAAGTTCAAAGCATTTGTAGAAAGAGTCTAGTCAACATATTGTTACTCTTAGAACTAACAATGGGGGTAAATTATGTTCTTTTTCCTTCTCCATTTCTGTGAACATAGCATAAAGTGCCAATTAACAACACCCTACATCTCTCAACAAAATGGTCTCGTTGAGCAAAGAAACTGCACGATCACCGAAATGGCCCAATCTATGCTTAAACACAAGAGTGTTCCAAAGAAGTTTTGGGTTGAAGCAGTCAACATTGTCATCTATCTACTTAACCGCTCTCCTACAGTGGCTGTCAAGAAGAAGACTCCAAAAGAGGCCTCGTCAGGGTGTAAGCCCAAAATCAGTCATCTCCAAGCTTTTAGCTCCACTACTTTTGTCTGGATCCCTAATGCTAAGTGCACAAAGTTGGATGCCAAGAGTCAGAAACTTCTGCTAACCGTCTACAGTGATAATCATAAGGCCTACCAATTGGTTGACATCAAGACAGATTGTCTTGTTTTCATTTGTGATGTGGTTTTTGACAAGGAACGAGGGCCATTTCAACTCTTTCCTCCAATTATGGATTCAGAGGATCAACCTCTCAAGGCTCAAGACTTGGGTGTCCATCTTCCATTAGGTCCACCTGATGGGAGGGCTTCCGCAAATCCAATTCCTGCACCTTCACCGATTCCTTCTCCTGCAGGATCCCCTAGACATGAAGCTGCACCACCTGACTTTCCTCAGGATTTATCTGATCTTCTATTTGATGAACCTAATCCTGTTGCACCTCCTGCTTCTGATGTTGGCACTTCTACTCTCCGATCTAAATGGTGGGCTAAGACGATTGGCGATCTTCATGATAATGAGCTAATCGAGGGTAGAACTACTCAGAAGAAAAGCAAACCTTTTGATTCTGTAAATTTTGCTCTCATGGCCAACATTCATAGTGTGTATGAGCCTCAAACATACACAGAGGCAAAAAGGATACCTGAGTGGGAACAAGCTATGGAAACTGAGCACCACTGCTTGCTGAAGAATAGCACTTGGGTTCTGTCAGATCTTCCCCCAGGGAAGAAACCCATTGTTTGCAAATGGGTCTATAAGGTCAAATACAAGGTTGATGGTACTTTGGATGAGTACAAGACTTGTCATGTTGCCAAAGGCTTCTCTCAACATGAAGGAATTCATTACAAGGAGACCTTTGCTCCAATTACAAAGATGAGCACCATCAGATTAGTCCTAGCCATGGTAGCTCAATGTGGCTAGAAGGTCCATCAAATGGATGTCAAAAGTGCCTTCCTGAATGGTGAGTTACAGAAAGAGGTCTACATGATGCAACCTCCTGGATTCAAGGTTGTGGAAAAAGAACACCAAGTACTCAAACTAGTGAAAGCACTCTATGGCCTAAAATAGGCTCCTCGGACATGGTACATGAAAATTGATAAGTACCTCACAGATAGAGTTTCCAGAGGAGTCCTGACTCAAATTTGTATGTCAAGACTATTGGCGGTGATATCATCCTTTTGGTTATATATGTTGATGATCTGATAATCACTGGCAATTAAACATCTTTGATTCACGGCATCAAACATAATTTACGCCAGTCTTTTGACATGACCAACCTTGGGCTTTTGCACTCCTGCCTAGGTGTTGAGGTTTGGCAGCACTCTAATGGCATCTTCATCTCTCAATCCAAATATGTTAGGTCTCTACTAGACAAATTATGAATGCAAGAATGCAAACTTGCATCGCCACCAATGGAGAGAGGCATGAAGTTGTCAACTAAACCTAATTCTCCAATTGAAAATGAATCCGCAATCAAGCAACTAGTGGGCAGTTTAATCTATCTCACTACCACTAGACCTGATCTCAGCTATGCAATAAGTTACATATCCTGCTTCATGATTGGGCTGCAACAAAGCACATCCTGTGCTATGTCAAGGGCACTTCAAACTTTGGTATCCTCTATGGACGAACCAAAGATCCTAGACTCATCGATTACACAGATTCGGATTGGGGAGGCTTTGTCGATGACAAAAAGTCCACTTCCAGGTATGTCTTCAGTTTGGGCATAGGTGAAATAACTTGGAATAGTAACAAGCAGCAGGTCGTATCTCTTTCCTCGACAGAAGCTAAATATCGAGGAACAGTCAAAGCAACTTGTGAGGTAGTTTGGCTTTGAAGGATGCTTTCCAACAACCAAATGTCTCAAGCTGGGCCTTCACCCCTCTTTTGCGACAATCAAGGGGTGCTCAAATTCATCAAAAATCTAGTCTTCCATGAGCGGACCAAGCATATTGAGCTTCATTGTCACTTCATCTACCAACTGGTTGAAGATAGATCTGTGGATTTGCAGTATGTTCCTACAATGGACTAGACTACAGATATTCTCACCAAGTCCCTACTTCCAGATAAGTTTGTTAAGTTCGGGGAGCTCCTTGGTGGAGTAGATAGATTAACCATTAAGGGAAGGTATTAGAATAATATCTTTGTATATATCTTTCTATTTTATTTAATGGGCAATATTGTAAATCTTGTACATATTAGAATGTTTTTAATTCTAACAATTGTTTCATAATAGAAACATCATCTCTTTGTAAGCTATAAATGAACGTCTTGTTCATTCATTAATTCATTCAATATTTTACCAATTACCTGTGTAATAATACATGTGAAAAGATAAGGAGATTATACAAAGAATATGCAAGTGTGTGTGAACATACAATCATATTTATATTCGACAAAATATACAAGCACGTGTTGAAACATATTTGAGCAGATTTAAACATATATAAGAGATCTATAGTGGATATATATGCGTGCAAAAATGAGGAGAATATATGAAAAGAATAAGCGTGTGAGAAAACACAAGTATATTTATATTATTGTTAATGAGAGGAGGAAAATCATAGAGTGAATATATAAAAGCAATCATAATGTCCATCATCCGTTGTAGAAGAAACATTCATAAGGTGGAGCTTTGTTTGGAAGTTGGTGCTTCCTAAAGAAGAGGTTGGAGTCTCTTGCTAAGTTGGTGCTGTAAAGAGCCTGCCTGGCCCCTTTGCTAAGAAAATAACTTTCTTCCTGAATACATTGCAAATGTGTTTTTGTTTTGACAATGTTTGAATTTTCTATTATCTTTTCCGAAATAAAATAATAACATATAACCATTTATTCTATTTCCTCAAAGTTCTCCAGTCCAAATTAATTACATATAGAACATTGCAAACTTAAAAACAATTCATTTTATTTTTAAGAAGGCACCTCGCAAGTGAATTTGACCACACTAACAATGACACCAACTGAAAAATATGTTGACGCAGCCTAGGGAAGAAGTATTGTGACTATGAAAGTCCACGCAGCCAATAAAGAAGTCCAAACGCAGCTCTAGGAAAGACGCAGCCACCCAAGTTGGTATGGCAGCCACCAAGGAAAAACGTGGCCTAGGAAGTACTCATGTGCTTCCCAATTCAGAATCGCAGCTCCTCTAATAATTATCGCAGGCCAAGGAAGAAATGATGCAGCTCCAAATTGTTAAAACACAGCCTTCTCAAAGTCAATACAATTGACTGAAAGATGCAACAGCCTTCCAAATCTCCAAAATTCTTGTAGAAAATCGAACCAGAGCTATGAAATTCACTAAACAGCAGCAATGAATTAATTCTCCTCCAATTTGGCATACAACAGCACCAAATTGATATCCACTAAATCATAATAGTATTCTCAAAATTTCAGAAGCAAAATTCACCATTAACACATAATGATTCAAATTGCAAAATGAGGAATCAGTCCTCAAACCCTAGCAGTATTTCTCCTCTCTCAAAACACAATTTTTAAGCAAATGATCAATAGGAGAGAAGAATGCTTTTTCAAGTTGAATATATAAGCTTTTTGAAAAAGCTTCAACTTTGCATTTTTCACTAAAGAAGCTTCTTCAACACAACATCATTTTATAACATTAAAGTTATAAAATTATTAAATTAAAATAAGTTAATTTGATAACCACTTTAAAACCATGAAGCCACTTAATCTATCTGACTGAATAAATCTAACTTTTGATAATAGAGCTCCGAGCTCAAACTACCCTGCCAAAAATAGCCATCTGCCAAAAATAGACTTACTATAAATAGTAAGTCTCTCAAACTGGAGATCCATGATAAACGATCCAGAAACATCTGATAACACTATGCAGACACCTTGCTAAACCAAGCCATACCCAAAATACTACTTACTATAAATAGGAAGTCATCCAATCTGACCCAAACAAAGAGCAGACCTAGCAACCAGAACCTCTAGAATGGAATCCAACCACTGGCTCTGCCAACTGACCCCCTTTGATCACCTGATTAGCTTACGAGGGTCATCAAACTAAGCTAATCCTAAGAGTCTGAAAAACGAGGACATTACAGTCCTCCCTTCCCAAGATTGCTTGTCCTCAAGCAATCAAGAAAAACAAGCAACATCACAGTCCACCCGGATCCTAAGGATGGTCATGAGTAATGTCCCAATCCTCACCATACTCCTGTGAAGAAATCATCAACATCAACAATACAAACATCAGCAACTGAGAAACTGCACTCAACACCCAAACAACTGACATCACTGACAACATCATCTAAAGACCAACTGTAGTTGCCGATGGAGGAAACAACTCAGCGAAACTCAACCCAACTGAAACAACAACTCTGGCAATATTCGAGTCCCTGTCTAACTGACACACACCCAACTGCACTGTGGATATGATAACAACCATAGGTACCCGAGTCACTACCACCAAATCCAACCTCTGATAAACTGTCCTAGGTGTGTCGATACTGCAAGTGGTATAACTTGCAACTGCCAATTCCATCTGCAAAAGATGGTACTAACCCATCCCATAATGGATGGTAAGAAACGGGAGCCAGTCCACAGCTGCATGAGACCAAATCCTCAACCCGTGGGTCAAAAGAAAAACGATGAGCATACCCCACCGTATAATGCCAGTAGAAAGCCCCAATCTCTGTCAATGGCTCATCATTACCAAACTGGGAATCGGGAGATAGCTCCAATCTCTGACTCCGCATAACTATAGGCTGGGTAGGATCCTAGGCAACCCTCTCAGCAAATCCAACCACAAAATCCCTATTCGAAAGCATTGTAGACAAAGTCTCTACAATCTTCTCCACCAAACGTCGTATAGCACAAGAGCCCCGAACGAGAGTACCCTCAGATACTCTGTATGAATCCTCTCGCAAATCTGCACTCTCAAGTAAATACTCCATGAATGACTCAGTGCAATAGACATTATACGTAGAAGCATCAACTTGCTCCCCCGCAACCCACAACTGATCCCTCCGAAAATGTGGCACTGTCAATTGCCTAATGCTATTAGCTGTAAGAAATGTAGAAATAGATTCGCTTCCAGTAGAAGGAAGCAAATCACCATGAGAGCTCATCCCCATTGATGCTCTCACCTCCTTTGTACCTGTTGCACCCATATCCAGGATAGATGTGTCTACCACATCATCACGTCCCTCATCCCCAACCGTAGAAGCAAACTCACCACCAACCACCTCAATGTGCAACCGAACTGGGTCTGGGGCTGGTGTGGACCGAACATGCTTCAACTCCACGGTCACCTCCTCTAATCGTGACTGTGACCCCTGGAAAGCCAACTGGGTACACTACAGTGAGTCCACCGTCACCTCTAACTCATGGGTGAGCTCAACTACCTCCTCTTTCCCTAACAATGTCTCATAACAAGTACTCCCCCGCTCCAAAAGGTAATCCCTGTCAGCGACTAACTGTGAATAATTATGCTTTAAGACCCTGATAGCCTCTTGAAGCGCATGAACCTTTGCTAGGGAAAAACTACTATCACCGTGCTCATTTGACATAGGACCCCAACCAGATACAGCCAACAATTGACGAATAGCATTATAATGCTCAATAGTTGAAGAGATGTCTCTATCATTCACCTTCAGCTGACTAGACACATGATGCCTATGTAAGCCTTGCCTCCTATGCAAGCTCTATGTCCCACTAGCTGCACTGCGATAGGAGATTGAATCAAAACTGCCCGCCACAAGATCGCGCATACGAGTGCTATCGTCCCTGCACAACTCTGCAGCAGAGATACAACTACTATGTACCTCAACCAACTCCTCATCTGAAGAAAAGGAAGCCCTCGCAATATCAATCTCCTTGCATGTCTCAGCTTCCACCTCAATAGTAAGATCTTGTAAACATCGATCCTGGAACTCAACCAAAACCTCCTCGGAGTCATCACCAAATATCTCACAAGAGGTGTCATACCCAGTGCCGCTCATAGCATCATCGAATGTATCATCAGATGTGTCCATACTATCTGCATCCACATCTCCTATTAAAGCCTCAACTACTGACACCTGACTCTGCACACATGACTCAACATCACGCTGTACACCAATAATGTTGGAGCATGAACCACCATCTACTAACTCTGCTATAACACCCTGATCATCAATACCACAACAAGGCAACTCCTAGCTCTCGCCTATTCCACCTGAGAGAGGTGTTGCCTCTCGCTCTGGAGCTACACTACAACAACTGACATATAAATTCCCAATAACAATTCCCTCCTCGAGAGAAACTGAATGATCAGTGGCAACTATTGTATCAGACATCTCTGCACCAACCGTAGCAACAACTCGAGGAGCCTCAACCTGTTGGAGCTCAGTGCTGCAGTCCATCAATGGTACTAACATATCCTCATGTCTATGTGTGGAGCGCCCATCATCAAATCCATGGATAGGGCTAGTAGGTGCCATCCTAAATACTGGTACATCTGCATCATGAACACCTGCTAGGGAAAGCTCAAGCCTCCTTCCCTGCAACCTCGATGCAGGCCTATGGAAGGCGGAAACCATATACTTCGCTGCCCTATCAACTGTCTCTGGATTCAATAGCTTTGTCGCCAATCTCTGTTGATGAAGCCTAAGTCTTCCATATTTTCCTTCAAGGCATTTATTTCCTCTCTTTTTTCCACACTACTATGCCAACTCTCAAAACTAGGCCTCCTGTATTTGTCCATAGCTAGAAAATGCGAGAATGTTGGTCACTCCGAATATAACATAAGATCTGAAATGATAATGAATTTCATACCCCACAGGATGGCAGGAAACATTCTCTAATATCACTGTAAAGAGTCTGTCTGGCCCCTTTGCTAAGAAAATAACTTTCTTCCTGAATACATTGCAAATGTGTTTTTGTTTTGACAATGTTTGAATTTTCTATTATCTTTTCCGAAATAAAATAATAACATATAACCATTTATTCTATTTCCTCAAAGTTCTACAATCCAAATTAATTACATATAGAACATTGCAAACTTAAAAACAATTCATTTTATTTTTAAGAAGGCACTTGGCAAGTGAATTTGACCACACTAACAATGACACCAGCTCAAAAATATGTTGACACAGCCTAGGGAAGAAGTATTGTGACTATCAAAGTCCACGCGGCCAATAAAGAAGTCCAAACACAGCTCTAGGGAAGAAGACGCAGCCACCCAAGTTGGTACGGCAGCCACCAAGGAAAAACGTGGCCTAGGAAGTACTCACGTGCTTCCCAATTCAGAATCGCAGCTCCTCTAATAATTATCGCAGGCCAAGGAAGAAATGACGCAGCTCCAAATTGTTAAAACATAGCCTTCTCAAAGTCAATACAATTGACTGGAAGATGCAACAGCCTTCCGAATCTCCAAAACTCTTGTAGAAAATCGAACCAAAGCTATGGAATTCACTAAACAGCAGCAATGAATTAATTCTCCTCCAATTCGGCATACAACAGCACCAAATTGATATCCACTGAATCATAATAGTATTCTCAAAATTTCAAAAGCAAAATTCACCATTAACACGTAATAATTCAAATTGCAAAATGAGGAATCAGTCTTCAAACCCTAGTAGTATTTCTCCTCTCTCAAAACACAATTTTTAATCAGATGATCAATAGGTGAGAAGAATGCTTTTTCGAGTTGAATATATAAGCTTTTTGAAAAAGCTTCAACTTTGCATTTTTCACTAAAGAAGCTTCTTCAACACATCATTTTACAACATTAAAGTTATAAAGTTATTAAATTAAAATAAGTTAATTTAATAGCCACTTTAAAACCATGAAGCCACTGAATCTATCTGACTGAATAAATCTAACTTCTGACAATAGAGTTCCGAGCTCAAACTGCCCTACCAGAAATAGCCATCTGCCAAAAATAGACTTACTATAAATAGTAAGACTGTCAAACTGGAGATCCCTGATAAACAATCCAGAAACATCCGATAACACTATGCAACACCCTACTAAACCAAGCCATACCCAAAATACTACTTACTATAAATAGTAAGTCATCCAATCTGACCCAAACGAAGAGCGGACCTAGCAACCAGAACCTCCAAAATGGAATCCAACCACTGTCTTTGCCAACTGACCCCCTCTGATCACCTGATTAGCTTACGAGGGTCATCAAACTAAGCTAATCCCAAGAGTCTAAAAAACGGGGACATTACAAGTGCTTAGTTGTGGGGGTTGGTGCCTACGAATTGTATGGTGCCAACAAATTGGATTGGTGTCTCCAGTAAGTTGCTGCCTACAAATCATTTAAGAGTGGATTGGTGTCTCCTATAAGTCAGTGCCTATGAAGTTTGTGAAAGAGTTTGTATATGCACAATGTCTTACTATGGTTTTCTCCTATAAGGGTTGCCATGTATATCATGTGTTCCATAGATGGAAGACTCACAGAATTAAAAACTCACCAAGTATTTTTTTGAGCGGCTAGTTTTTCTCAGTTTAACTCGCCAAACTCTACTAGCCAAGTCTTCCGAAAAAACTCATGAAGTTTTTCTAGAAAACTTGGCAAGTCCTAGCTAAGTACTCAGCCTCAAGAAACTACCTGCGTTAAAAGCAAAAAACGGCACCGTATCTGTCAGTTTTTTTATTTGTATGCTTGTGTTTGGCGGTGAGAGGAGAAAATAGGCTTCTAAGCGTTTGGTAGCTGATTGCAATCGATTAGAAGTGGATTTGAGTGCATTTCAAGCAGATCTCAAGCGGATTTTGAATAGAAATCACATTCCCAAATAGGTTTTCTGATTTTGGTTCTATGTTTTTTTAAAACAATCTATTTATTTTTTATTGCATCTAGTTGAACACAAAATCATTCCTAAGTAGTTAGAAATGATTTTGAATCATTAGAACAAGACTTAACACTATTTTTGACAAGTTTTGTTGAATCTTTCACTATTTTTTTGAAGAAAAACTAGTTTTAAAAAAAAATCAAACCCTAGTAGTTTTTTTTTACTTCAAATGATATCTAAAAATATTGAGACTAATTTAGATAGTTTTCTTAATTGTTTAACTAAAATATTTATTTTGTCTTTTCACTTTCTGTGTAGGTCAGCAGTTAACCATTGATTCAATATGGCAGATTCAAAGAATGATTAGCCACTAGAACCATGCCCGTTTGGATTTATGGGCACCCGTCCTAAAGGTGCTAGAGATAAGACATGGAGGTATTCCTATGAAGGACCAAAGAACGGGACGGTGATTTGCATAAAATGTGAGAAATTGATTCATGGAGACAGAAACTACCTCAAATACCACCTTGCAGTCATTGACAAGCATGATACTAAGAAATGTGATAAAACCAGAGAAGAGATAAAAAGATTTGTTCATGCCATACTTGCAGCTGGGGAAGAGAAAAAATTGCAAAGGGAGAGGGCAAAATTAGCTATGAGGGAAACCATAGTTGAACCTCAAGGTGCTTCAATTGACATTGAAGAAGAAGCGGCACTTCAAAGCATAGTGGGCTCTCATCGTGGCCCGCGTATCTGCAAAACGAGCACCCCCTCTTTTACCGTTTCCACTTCCTCTAGTAGAGTGTTTGTTGCTCCATCACCATCAAGAACACATCCTATAGACAATTATTTTGTGCACAGGAACACACCTGGAGCACAACCATCATTAGAGGCCACTGGATGGAATAAGGAGGCACATGAGAAAACAGACATTGTTGCCGCTAATTTTTGGTACTTCAACAACATCCCATTGAATGTGGCAGAGAATCCTTACTAGCTCAATTTGGTGACCACAATGACAGTTGCAGGAAAAGGGTACAAGACCCCTTCTCACAAGGATTTGGGTGGGAGGTTAGTAAATAGTCCACTTGATTTCATTTTTAAATTTTAATTATTTTTCTCGTTTATTAAATCAAAATTGTGTACTAATACTTCATTTCACTTTGTTCTTGTAGGTTGCTCACAAATGCAGTTAATAAGGCAAAAGAAGTGGTGGAGAAAAAAAAAGAGTGGAAAAAATTTGGCTGCACCATTCTTTCTGATGGGTGGACAGATGGCAAAAACCGAACCATTTTGGTTGCTTGCAAGGGCAATGTGGTGTTCTTGAAATTGGTCAATGCCTCCAATAAGGTGAAAAATGCACAAACATTGGCATTAATGTTGGAGAACGTTGTCATGGAGGTGGGAATAGAGAATGTGGTGCAAATCATCACAGATAATGTAGCAGCATATGTGGCAACAAGTAGAATCCTCCAAGAAAGGCACCCCACTCTTTTTTAGACACATTGTGCAACACATGTCCTTGACCTTCTTTTGGAGGACATAGGAAAACTTGATTGGGTGACTCCAGTTGTAGAAGATGCAAGGCGGATCACAAAATATATCTACAATCACCCTTGGGTTCTACATTTGATGAGAGAGCACACTCATGGGAGAGATTTGGTGAGTTCCGGTGTCACAAGGTTTGCAACGATTTTCTTGATATTGCAAAGCATTATTAGTGCATTGGCTTCTTTGAAACAAATGTTTGTGAGTCAAGCATCGCAACCATAGTCTTCGACAACCATTTTGCACAACGGGCTGCAAAGATTGTGAAGGTAACTTCAAAATTTGAATTTTTAATTATTATTGATTCAAGTCTCTCATTATTAATTTGTAACTTACTAACTTCATTATTTAATCATTTTGTAATTTGTATTTTTCAATTATAGGTGCCCGAGCCCCTAGTTAGAGTTTTGCGCTTGGTAGATGAGGATCAAACCCCAATGGGGTATCTTTATGAGGCCATAGATAGGGCCAAGGAATCTATAAAAAATTACTACAAGGGGGATAGACTCAAATTTGATCCCATTTGAGAAATTATTGATAGGAGGTGGAGCAATCAGCTCCACCAACCCATTCATGCAGCAGGGTACTTCCTCAACCCCCCTTTCAAGTTTGATGATTCTTATTTAGATCCTAATAGAGAGGTCATGGAGGGCATTATTGTATGCATTCAAAGGATGATACCTAATGTTGTGGAGAGAGACCTTGTTGTGGTCGAACAACAAAACTATGTGGAAGCAAAGGGTAAATTATTCTCTTCGGAGCTAGCAAAGAGAGAAAGAGGCACTCAAACCCCAAATAAAACATTTACCATTTGGATTTTGAGGTCTAGAGTAATTGATAAATTATGTTTTCGCTTTTCTCTTTGCTTTCTAACTTCTCAATATTTTATTTTGCAGATACTTGGTGGCAAAATTGGGGTGGAAATACCCCACATCTCAAAAAATTTGCCCTCAGAATCTTATGCCAGCCTTGTAGCTCATCCAATTGTGAGCACAATTGGAGCTTATTTGAGGCCATCCACACAAAGAAGAGAAACAAGTTAGCCCAAAAACGTTGCAATGACCTTGTATTTGTGCAATATAATCTTCGGTTGCGCATAAGAAAGGCATAGGAAGCAACAGTTGGTCAAATTGATTTGGACGATATAGATCCTTACAGTGATTGGACGTCACAGGAGAAGCCTACATTGTTTATAGAGGATGACATCACTGATTTGGAGAGGCAGGCTATGGAGGGAAAGGGGGTGGATTTGGTTTCACATTGGATGGCATTGAGGAGGATGAGGATAAGTCAAATGAGGAGTCATTTCCAATGCCAAGAGGAGCTACATCCAGGATGGAGAGCGAGCCACACGCATCATTAGAGATACTGAGCGAGGAGGCACAGTCACGCCCAATGCAAGCTTCTAGGACTAGACCCTCTAGTTCTACCTCTCTCCCTTATTTGTAAGTAGAGCTGGGAAGAGGAAGATGTAATTGTAATGATGTATTTACTTTTAGTTTTATAGAAACTATTTACTATTTTGCTTCCAGCCATCAGCATTCCTCATGAGAATACGATTTTGTACCCACTTTGCATTTAAATATATCTAGACTCGGCTTGTTTCTTTTGTGTTCTCATTAATTGACTCATTGGACGCAATTTTGCAAAAAAAATGCATTTCTAATTAAATTTAAGCAGTTTTTTCAGTTCTCGAGTTTTTTGCAGAGTTTTTTCTGAAAACTAATTGCGTTTTTCACGAAAAAAATTTCAGGCCTTGGCGAATTTTTGCCTTTGGCGAGTTTTCTAACTATGGTGTGTTCTTGCTATTGAAATTGTGCAATTGATGCTTTTGTGATTGTTAAGTTGAAAAAGTAAAAGATTGTATTATACTGATTCACACCCCCCCCTCCACCACCCTCACTATAATCGTGTGCTTTCATGGTCAACTTCACATTCTATTGTCATACTCGACTTAGCTAATAAATGAGTTTATAGATTTGCTCCAAACATAAATATGTTTTTATGAACACATTTAATTTTTAGTAACTATTTGTGTCTAATACAAGTAGAGGTTAAATGTTGTTCAACCAACCCATCTTCTCAACAATATTCTATGTATCTCATGTCTAGGAACAAGTTCAGTGAGCTCTTTAATATTCTCCATGTTAGTCATTATTCAATTTGGAGAATCTATCTACTGAATACATGTGTCATATAGATAGAGCTTCATGTGCTCTATTTCTTCTCCAATTTTTAAAATTTTAAATGCATCTTATATTACAAAAATGAACTATAAGTTTGTACCATATGAGCTGAAGAATTACAAAGAAAATATTTCCATATAAAAACAACGAAGTACTTGGACCTGTGCCACGACAGGCAAAGAGAAATCTTTATAGAATCATGTTCACTTAGTTTTACAATCACACCTATAGTACATTCTTGACATCGTTGCCTACAAGTATTTGGGTTAGATGAACCAAATATAAGACATCAAAAGCCTTTAAAACTGAAGCCATAATGAAATTGGTGCCAAGAGTGTAAAGCTCATCTTCTCAAGTCCATTTCAATTATCATTGATTGTACTATACCATTGGATTATATGTAACTTGCACCTTGCACCTTTCTTCCTTCCTCCATATCCCCTTTCATATGAACTCTTCTCCCTTTCATGGCTCATGTTTGAGAAAGTAACAACTCTTCATTTCATGCCATTTGACCCTTCATTAAACTTAATTAAATTTTAATTATATTATATTAATATTTTTTTAATATTTTAATCATAGCTGAAAAACTCGCCAATTCCCCAAAAAAACACTTGACAACTTAAAAGATTTGAACATCAACATTTCGGATCACACTCCGTGATCCATCATCAGGATGCAAGAGAGTAGTAGGAAAAGAAAGATCACAGAGTTTCGGATCATACTCCATGATCCATCATCAGGATGCAAGAGAGTAGCAAGAAAAGAAAGATCACACTATGTGATCTTCCTTTTCCTGCTACTCTCTAGCATCCCGATGATGGATCACAGAGTATGATCTGAAACCTTGATGTTAAAAATTCTACCACAATCGAATCCAGAAACAAGAGCATTATTCTTATGGATTGTAGAAATCTGATAGCTTTAACTTAAAATTTTGCTTAAATTTAATTAGAAATGCTTTTTTTTTGCAAAAGCCAATGAGGAGATGCATCCAATGAGTGAATAAATGAGTACACAAAATAAACAAGCTAAGTCTAGATATATTTGATTGATTTAAATGCAAATTGGATACAAAATGGCATCCTTATGTGGAATGTTGATGGTTGGTAGCCTAATAGTCTAAAGCAATATTAAAATAGCAAATTGTTTTTGTAAAACTATAAGTAAATACAACATCGAAATAGTTTGCAACTTCCTCTTCCCAACTCTAGTAAAAACTAAGGGAGAGGTAGAGAGTCTAATCCTAGGAGTCCGGTGTGGCACACCTCCTCGCTTGGCATGACCAATCGTGGTTCGACCTCCATCCTGGATGTAGATTTTATCTTACTGTTGTTAGTGTGAGTGGGTTTGATGATGATCGTAGATTTCAGATTTTTTGACTCCCCAAAGCATGATCACAGCCCCTTAATTAATAAAATCTGGGCAATTAAACTGATTTCTGGCTTAAATTCGAATTAATAGCAGGCCCTATACCCAGCATGTGCCTTTAAACATTAGATCTGGCCTTAAGTATATAGCATGCTGCATTGAGAATTAGCTGGGGGCCCTCCTTGGTGAAATGTGTGGACAAGTGGGCACTTAGACAAAAATCTGGGCATTTATACATGAAATCTGGGCATAAAATCAAGACAAAACTGGCCCTAAAGCAGGGAATCGGCTCTATTTAGAATTAATTTAGCCATGTAACATGTGGCCCTTAAATGGCAAATAGGGCCTATCCCAATATGAAACGTGGGGGCTAAAGGTCCCAAATCGCATTGAAATTTGAAATAAGTCGCCCCCAATTTCATCTTAATATAAAATTAAATACAAATTTAATCCTACACCTAGGTCGACCCTCTTAATAGGCAACATTTTAATTGTAAAATTTATTTGTTTTAGCCCAGGTCGGCCCTATAATTGGGGGTCAAAATCAAGTATATAATAGAGGCCTCCCCTCACTCTTTCCTCATCCTTTCATTGTTGTCTTGGCAGGTCATTGAGGAGCGAGGATCTTCTAAGGAGTGCAGCGAATTTGCCAAGAGAAGGGCAGCGAAATTGTTCAATTCAAGACCTGCGAAATTTTGGAGGGTGCTACAAATTTAGAAGGCCCACGAAAATCTGGAGGTGCCCTAGCTGCTGTTTAGAGGGCAGACCTGTGAAAATCAAGGGCAGGCCACTGTGTTGAGGCTTGCGAAATCATTCAAGGAGGATGAAAATTGGAAGGGTAGACTTGCTCTTTGTGCCCTAGCCTACAAAAAATCAAAAGGGGCCTGCGAAATTTATCCAGGGGCAAAAATTTTTTTAGAGAGATCGAGAATCTGGAAGGAAGAGACCTGCAAATTTGATTGAAGGGCCTACTAAATAGGGCAGCACTTGCGAAAATCATAGAAGGGGCTACAGATTTGTCAAAGACTGCTACAGATTTGTTCATGGTCAGCGAATTTGGTGAAGGGGGCTTCATATCTAGTCTTGTCAGCGATATTTAAGGCATTTCTTTTCTTCTTTGGAAAGTGATTATTTGGTGTAAAAAAGGAAGATTTTCGATTTTGAGTAAAGGCTGGCTGATAAAGTAGAATTCTCCCTTGTTCTTACTTGGTTCTTCCTTCTTGCTTGCATCATCCATCCATCACTTCATCATTTAATCTAGGGCTTGAAGTTGGGAGATATAACTGTAGTTTTCATTCATAGGAAATTTGAGAAAGGAGATATAAGTGGTAGTCCCACCCCTAGGAACGAAGTTGGGAGATATAAGTGTAGTCCATCTCATAAGTTTTTGAAGAGGCAGAAATAAGTGGTAGTCCCATCCTTAGGCGAAGAGGCAGAGATAAGTGTAGTGTGATAGGAATTGAAGAGGCAGAAATAAGTGGTAGTCCCATCCTTAGGCGAAGAGGCAGAGATAAGTGTAGTGTGATAGGAATTGAAGAGGCAGAAATAAGTGGTAGTTCCATCCCTAGGATTGGAGGGGCAGAGATAAGTGTAGTCCCACCTCATTGTAAAAAGAAGGGGCAGAAATAAGGGTTTGGATGGCGGATGCTAGTGCAAGCAAGAACCCAAGGGGAATGAATACCAAGAAAGACAAGGAAGACATGATGCCCAAGACCACCTTCTTCTCAAAATTGAAGCGAGTCGGTGACACCAACATCGGCATAGTGGACATGATACAGTTGAGAGATAGGTTGAAGGAAGGCCACTCCTCCATGGCAAAGAAGATCTACAAGTGTGGAATTGTGCAAGTTGCCGCCTTCCCTCCTACCTTGCCTTGTCCGGAGTTGGTGATGAAGTGTGCATCTCGGCTAGATATTGTGACTAAGTCCATCATCTTTGGTGAAGGAAAGAGGGTGTTGGCTAACATCAGTGGGCAGGTGGTAGAGGAAGTGTTCAATATACCCCAACAAAAGGGCATGATAGTGGTGTTGATGGATCAGGCGGCCAAGTTCTTTCAAGATAATCAGGATGCCTACCTCGCTCTACTAAAGCAGAATTGGTTGCACGAAGGCAAAAAGGGAGTCACCAAGTCATCAAGGCTCACCAAGTCAGATTTCAAATCAGAGTATGGTGATCTTGTTGTGCTTCTCAACCGAGTCATGGGCTCCGCTCAAGGTATGCAGTTTGAAACTTGGATGTACTATTTTATTGAAGGAATTGAAAATGGAAAAAGAAAGTTTGATTGGGCTAGAATTATAAGTGAAAATTTAGAGTTGCAACTTAGGACAGTGCAAAATCAAAAACAATTCTACATGGGGTCCTACCTTTTCTATTTGATTGCAAGACTGTATGAACATCCTAGACTTAGGGCTTTAGGGGTGATTGGCAATGGGCCCGGACAATGCTTGGTGCATGAGTGCTATCCACAACTTCATTTGCACAGCACCAAGGACTACAAGATATTTTATGATGCATTTGCCATGAAGACAGTAAGGATATTGCAAGGGACACCCGCCAGGAGGCTCTCACCGGAAGCAGAGACAAAAGTCAAGAAGTTTGGGAGTTGGTTCATCCAGTTTTCGCAATTCACATATATCAGTGGCTAGATGCACAGCTTGTCCCAAGAGGCTTCCAAGATACCCACCAGATAGGATAGTTTTGATGGAGTTGGCTAGGCAACTTGAGCAATATAACAAAATGATGAAGCTCAAAGGTGAGATAGGGGTTACCTTCTCACTCATGATAGGCAATGATAGTTGCCCCAATCCTGTCGCCTTTGCAGCTGCGGAGAAAGAGTTAGAACAATATCATCTAGGATGGTATAGGGCAAGGCAAGGGTTTGATCCTAATGGCTTAATCAAGGCGTCTCATGGGGACCCATTCAGGCATATTCCTACTATAGAGGATTTTTGGGCCAATGCACAGGATGACTTTCATGTGAGGAAGTTGGCTTTCTCAAGGTTGTCGGTGGGCATGATGAGGACCATCAGATGGAGAAGTCTTGATATTCCGGACCAGCTAGAGGATGATGAGGATGTGCTAAGGGAAGATTACAATACAGTGGAGGGAACAGAGTTGAGTCCAGTGGATTGGGGTGATCGTCAGGATCCTTCCTTAGAGGCAGTAACAAGAGCAGTTGATCTACACACTGAGTGGTGGTATAACAGAAAGTTAAGGCAAGTACAAAGTCGGAAGGTACACCTTACCTATTAGAAGATGAAGCCAGCAGAGGAGATTCCAGCGGAGTCAGTCGGACAGCAAGGTGGGGGCAGTAGTCAGCAGCTAACAATTAAGAGTAAGAAGAGGAGTTTGGAGGTTGAGAAAGACAAAGAACATCAAAAGCCTCTAACAAAGAAACTGAGTACAGTGCCATCAAGAGAGAGCATAATTGAGGCTAGGAGCCAAGAAGTTAATACAAGTGAACAAAGGGCAGCAGTAGAGGTGAGCTCTGATTCAAGATCAAGTGGTTATAGTAACAATACAGGGTACTCCCCTCTCTCGAAGAACCAAGTTAGGGATGATGTGACAGTCAGTGATGAAGGGGATTAACTAATCGATGTTGAGGCTCTATCAGTCGAGGAAGGAAGCCAAGCGCCTAAGGTCGTTGGTGATGCTTTGCTAGTCAAACCAAATCCAGATTTGGGGAGATGCACTGCACCACTATGGTTGAGACAGATGCTTATGCCAAGGGGCGAGGTTGTGGCCATCCAAACAGTTGAGGATATTCAAGGGTTAGTGGAAAAGGAAGATGATGCAAGACAAAAACAAATTGCAGGAACAGCGGCAAAGGTGATTAGGAGTGATGAGGATGGTCACCGAAAGGTTCAGATTGTTGTGCCAAAAGTTAGCAAGGCAGTAGACGAGATTGTGACCCAAGACTATGAGATAGTAGAGCATGACATGGGAAGAATCACAGATGACATGGAGTGTGAGGAGGTTTAGGAAGGCTTGGTTTCAATTAGAGATAAGTTGAGGAAGGCAAATGAAAGGATTGTGAAGTTGGATGCTGAAAACAAGTATTGGAGAGATAGCTATCAGGGAGTGTGTCAACCTATCCAACAGTTGCATCAGGCAGCCCTTCCACAAGATAGTGGGAGCAATCTGGAAGAGATATCAGCTCAAGAGCAAGAAACCAAAAGTTGGATCAGTGATACAATTCAAGAAAGGCGAAGGTTCTTGCCTTCCTTTATCTCGACATTCAAGGCATTTGTGTCTCTTAGGGACAAATTCAGAGCATTTGAAGGGGAGTGGAAGGATTTCCTTCCAATCCGTGACTTAGCCGTTCCCAGGTTATAGGTGGCCATAAAGCTATCACAGGGATCCTTGGTGATGGCCAAGTTGGTCAATGAAGGAGGAAAGAGTATTGTTGAGTCTTGGTATGTTGCCTTGACTATTAGATCGAGGGCACTCGAAGAGATATAGGATGAGGTTGCACAGTACAATCCAAGCATCGACACTTTCATTTCAAACATGCTGAGCGATGCGAGGGTTGCACTTGATTTTGCAGATATCAAAGAGGAGAATATTAATGAGACAGAGTTTGGATTGAGATTGGATGAGTTGGGGAAGGTTGCCATCAGGAAGAAACAGTTGGGCATCCTTGCCTCTCTCAAGGCCCTTATCGAGTTTGCAAGGGATGATGAGAAGGAGAGTGAGAAGACACTGCAAGCAGGAAAGAACATGATGAACACAACCAAGCTCAGAATGAGGCATATACCTTGCCCTCCCATGGAGGAAGTCAACAACATGCCAGTCAAGTTCATTGCCTTGGCTAAGAAGATGAAAGAAAATGGTGGAATTGTATTAGAAGATCATTTGATGTAAGCCCAAGTGGCAAATTCTCCTTTCTTCTTGGGTAGGGTAGGTGTTTGATTCTAATTGGCTACCATTTTGGTGCCTTCTCATTGGTTGCCACTTTTCTTTTTTTTTCATTGGTCCATTGATGAGGTGGCATCTTCTCATTGGCCGATGGGGTGGCAACCCTAATTAGGGTTTCTGGGATTTAATCTGGATCGTTGATTTTGCCTCTTAATCTCTATCATTGGTTGTAATTTTGAGCCTCTATATAAGGCCATGTACTCTCATTTGTAAAGGGTTGAAGAAAATTGTTGCTTATATAATACCAAAATTGCTTCTCTTGTCATTGGTGTGTCTTGCATGGTGATTAAGAACACTTGGTGTTATTGCATGGTTTCTACTTCCAATAGCTAAAGTTAGATTTCATTGAGTTGTTAAAGTAGATTTCATTTCAAGAAGTGGTTAAGTAAGAATAGAAGTAGATGGCTAGTTGTATGGTGATGTTAGTAAATGTTTGATAGAGATCTATAAACTAGGCCACTAGCATCCTAGCGGCTTGTTAGGAAGCCTTGTGTGGTAATCTAGTCTTATTCCCCTTGAACCATTGCATCTATGGAGGTAGCGCCGCTGGCAAACTTTCATTAGGTTTGATCCCCGTCCATTTGCTAATCTTTCCATCCATAGGAGTAGTAGTAAAGCAAGTAGCTTAGTAGTTGAAGTTTTGAAGACCAAAGTTGGAAGTGATATAAAAAGAAGAAAGTCAATTGAATATACATTGCAAAGCTAGACCTTATCTTCATCATGGCAAGAATTTGACATCCCTAAGTGAACAACGTAAGCCCGCCTACGTGATTAACCAGCAAATCACATTAATATAACTGAGTTAGTAACTTAGTATCAACAGGTGTAAGGAACCTTGGAGTTATCTCATGTTCTTCATGAGTATATACTTTTCAAGAGAGGGTTGAGTGTTTGGTATGCTATATCAAGTATTCAATTGCTATATGTTATGTAGTGATACAAAACTGACATCAACAGATGGTATAAAAGAAAGATGGTTCTTAAAGGATGTCCATTGACTAAATGGCACTAAATAAAATCACCAGGAAAAATTGATATCCTTTTCTGAAAATAGATGACATGTTAGACTGACTACAACATGCCAAATGTTTTGCTAAAGTGGATGCTAAATAAAGATATTGTCAAGCATGCATGCAAGAAGAAGATATGTGGAAGACTACATTCAAAACTAAACACAGACTTTATGAAAAGTAAGTATTTCCTTCTAGATTGTGTAATGCACCAGCTACTTTTATTAAATTCATGAATGATGTGCTAAAGGATTTCATACATATTTGTGTCAGTGTGATCGTATATCTAGATGGCATCCTAATTTACAGTACTGCACAGGAAAGAGATCTCATCCATGTAAACTAGATCTTGTAAAAATTAAAAGAAATGCAACTATTGTGCAGCATAAAGAAAAGTGAATTTGGAAAAGAATCACTGGTTTATCTAGAACATGTGGTAGGAGGAGGGGAACTAAGTATAGATCCCTAAAAAGTGAGCAATTCTGAGTAGGCCTAAACCAAAAAGTGCTGATAAAACTAGAAATTATATAGAATATGGAAATTTACTCCTTTCTTCTTCTCAATAACCTCACATTTACATCAAATTGCATCAATAGGAAGGGATATTCATTGGGAAAAGAAAATGATGATGCTTTAAAACACAAAGGCATAAAATTATTCAGGCTCCTGTGCTTGCTCTTCCTGATTTAGAAAAATCATTTTAGGTAAAAACTGATACCAGTGAATATGCTATGGGTGTTGCCTAACTTGAACGTGGTAAACATATCTGTTCCCATTCCGAGGTTTTTCCTTCAGCAATTAGATCATACCCAAATGTATAATAAAGAACTATACACTAGTTCAAGCCATTAAAAGTTGGGGACAGTACTTTTAGTAAAGAAACTATAGTGCACACTGATCATCAGCCACTACAATATTTACAGGCACAAAAACAACAAGCAAGACACCACAAAAAGCTAGGATTCTTATGACAAATTTATTTGGTGATCAAATATAAATGGGGAAGTAGGCATGTGATGGCAGATATGCTATCTAGGCCACCTAATTCTAAAACAATTTCAGCTATGGCTCTAGTGACACAAATAGAGCCTTTTACAAAAGAGACCAGTATTGACGAGTATGTAAATGATGAAGACTTTGGAAATAAGTTCAAAGAACATCAAACGTAAGGAGTTGTAAAGAATAATGGACTTCTATCTCAAGGAGGGTTTTCTTTACAAGTTGGAAAAACTATTGTGTAAATGGCTCAAAGGCTTCTTTTGATGAGGGAGGTGCATACCTCCAAAGTACTCTGGTGTAGGTAAAACATTTATTCATTTCCAATGATATGTATTTTGGCCAAAAATATAATAGTAAGAGCAAAGTTTGTTAGAAGTTGCAAATTTTCTGCATCAGCAAATCTAAGACAAGAATAAAAATATTGCCTGTGATTAGATATGGACATGATTACTTGTTTGCTAAGTTGCCGGTTCGGATTCCGGTACGGATGCAGGTTGGAGATTCAGATTTGAAATTCGTCCAAAAAAATTTCAGGTTGGGTTTGGGTTCATTTTGGGTTCATCAGTACAAGAAATTTAAAAAATATATATATATATATGCTGCAGCAAATAAGTTCATTCACAAATACACAAATGACATATAAAATGGCAAAAAAAACTTCATATAAAAGTCACTTTTACATTTGGAGGGTCGAATATGTTAAAACTAAGTAGCTGCGATAGAGCTCCTACTTACCACAGATTTTGCTACTGTTCGTTGCTTGAATTTTTGGGTCTGCTTCTTCAAACTATATTCATGAAATTCTGGAAATTGCTGTCTTCAGTTTATATATTGTGTTGCTGTTGTGGGTGTTCAATCTATGGCCCTTTCAAAGCTATTTTTCTTGGCACATCTCCTTATCTTCTGTATTAAAATCATGAGCTATTGACTCAGCTGCTGAGTCACCATTATCAGCTTATGTGGCATTGTTTCATAAAGTCAGACACGTTGGTTCATTCCACTGTCTTATTCTCAGCTTGCGACTTCTTTCGTGGCTGTGGTTCATATTCAAGACTGTAACGTCTTCCAGAACTATTATGATTCTATGGAAGTGTGTATTTCTTTTGTGTGTCGAAGATGGGCTTTGCTATTGGCGGAGATACCGTGTTTGGAAATTATTTTATGTGCTGAAACTAATTATGTTCGAGATTATTCTTGTTACCATCATCATTCTTTTCTTTCTTGGTGGCAGTTTATTGAAAGTAAACAAAAACTTTATTGAAAGTCAACAAAAACTGCCGTTGGGAGCCAAATTCGACCCAAATTCGCTGGAATTCTTCCGCGGCTTGCGTGGTGGTTTTGAAAGTCTGCCGAAGTAGCACAAAAGTCTGCCAGGGTCCTGTTCAGCGAATTTGGACCGAATTACTCAGACTGGAGGCAAATTTTGGACGAATACGGACCGACTTCGAATTGCAAGCGAACCGAATTGTGAATTCCTGGTTTCCTGAGCGAATGTGGTAACTTAGGATAAAGATACAAGATTTGTTGGTAAATACTAAATTTTGATCCAATTCGTGGAGCGTGATGGATATAAGGCTCAAAAAGACTACTGCTTTTCACCCACAGACCAATGGATGCACAAAGGTGGCCAACAAAGTAGTGAAATCAATTTCATGGTTAAAGGCAAAGCCTAAAAGCATTGGTGTGACCAATTTAACCTTTTATTATTTCAGTTAAGTGTCAAAGTTTCAAATTGTCCGGAGAATTGGAGTATGCTCTTTTCCTGCGCCTAGAGCACTTTGAAAAATCAGAAACATCTCCATACTCAGACTATAGTAATCCTAATTCAACGATTGAATACAAAATTTGTGTGTAACTATCAAAATGGTGTGATCAAATATCAAGATTAAATCACAGAAATTTTGTATTTAGTCTTTAAAGCAGCATTGTGTGTGCATGTTGCCATCCCCAAAAAGTGGCCCCTTGGACTGCATTCCCCAAAAAGCATCCCAATGTCCCCTGCCATCACCGTCATAGAAACACTATGAAACATAAATTTCACCTCTTTCCAAAGTTATTTACAGTGTATTAATATTTTTTTTCCTGAATTTCATGTATATTTAAGTATTTTTTATTTCTGCCATCTCCTACTTAGGCCCATGCTCACTTTTTTGGGAAAGTTGCCCCACCCTGAATCCCATCTCCTGTACCAATCCTTGTCTCCTTTTTTCCTTGGTTTGATTCCCAGATGCAGGAAAACATTGCTTTAACTGTTAAATTTAACTTGTGAATCAGGTAGCAGATTGTACTTCCACCCAAAATACTTAAACTAGGACTGTATGCGAAGATTATGCTGTGCAAAGTACAAACACCACAAATATAATTTTTGATATTAAAGTTCCCTATCTGCTCCTGTTATTCATTTAATTGATGAAATAATGGGTGACAAAACTTCTATATTACAAAGAAATGAAATCCAAACCAAATATAATTTCAGAACAGAAATCTTAAAGTTTATTTTCCTGGGAATATACCCACTTTATTCAATGATCCTATTACCTTAAATAGAAGGGCCAAAAATTTGAGTTCAAGAACGTCCACCTTCTCTGGATCTAAACTCTGCTGCTGAAGTTTCTGTGCTCCATGAAGAGGATCAAAAAGAGAATACAATTGCTGCATTACACAAATAGAAACTCGTCATAACAATAAAACATGAAGGAATCCCCAGTTTGACTGAGTTGATCTCAGAGGAAAAAGAACTGCACTAAAATTTTAAAGCCATTTATAAAAGGTCAGAATAAAGTCATTTCTCAAATGACCAAGAACATAAATATATAACCCTACAGATGAATTTCATCAAAGGAACTGTGTTGCTTGTCAAGCAGAGGGCATTTAAACCCCATACCATTAGATCTTCAAACTGCAAGAAATACCAAGCACGAATAGTATACTCAATTCGCTTGCACAATTTCAAAAACTCCGCCCTGTCAGACTCCATCTCTGCAAAAGAAGGGCAGAAAATTCAACTCGATACACTGTTTGCTCCAACACAAATGCCAGTCAAGCTCTTGTAATATTCAAGATAGATGAACTAATCCTGTACAAAATGAATTATTCAATCTTAAAAAATAAAACTCAAGGCACTTTAAAGTGAGATGGTTGTGAAAAATATGCATCTACTATCATCAGACACTATTATTAAGTCAAATTACTAATTCTTCAAGGCATTAAGGTCATTATCTGCACCATTTGGGCTTTGAAAATTGACTGGAGTAGTACATATCTTCAGACCCTAGAGAGGATATATCGACTATTATATTCCAACAGCCCCACCTGCAGCAACCTTCACGACATCCACGGATATTGTAACATCCAGACAAACTTAGCCACAGCAAATGACCCATAGGCCATAAACACTAGACCTCCAAGGTGTAGACACATATCCAGCTCCATTGGTAGAATGAAGAATTTTGGAGGTAAGATATTAATGCATTATGAGCATCAAAAAAATGAACAATATAATCTTTTATATGTGTTAGATGAATAGAAGCAAATTCCCCTAATTAAACAAAGGAATGCTTTAATTACTGTGTTTGTACATAGGTTGCATACCTGCTGCAACAGTTACAAACACTACCGATTGGAATATTTGGAATGCTGACACCTTATTTGCAAAAGAAACAACTCTGTAAAGGCTAGACCAATTGCACCCAAAAACTCACTTACAAGATAGAGATTGCTTTGATTCTAGGCTTAACATTTCTCACACTGTAATGTCCCCTTTTTCAGACTCTTGAGATTAGCTTAGTTTGGTGACCCTCGTAAGCTAATCAGGTTGTCAGAGGGGGTCGGTTGGCAGAGCCAGTGGTTGGATTCCACTCTAGAGGCTCTAGTTGCTAGGCTTGCTCTTCGTTGGGGTCAAATTGGATGACTTACTATTTATAGTAAGCGGTATTTCACATATTGCTATGTTTGGCAGAGCACTTGGGCAAGAGTTTCAGATGATTCAAAGTTCCTTATGCAGAATCTCTAGTTTGAGAGACTTACTATTTATAGTAAGTTTATTTTGGTCAAATGGCTATTTCTGGCAAGGCAGTGTGAGTTCAAGACACTGTTGTCAGAAGTCAAAATTGTTTTGTCAGAGAGATTCAGTTGCTTCATGTTTTAATTGGGGTTATTAAATTAAGTTATTTTAATTTAATAACTATATGGCTTTAATGTTATAAAACAATGGTGTGTTGCGGAAGCCACGTTAGTGAAAGGTGTCAAGGAGAAGCTTTTTCTTAAAGCTTATAAATATAACATGAAAAGCAATTTTACTCACCTTATGTCATTTTGTCAAAAATTGAAAAGTGAGAAAGTATTTGTCCAAGGAAGAAATCGAAATTCTTCAAGGAAGCAAGAGTTTCAAGGAGTTTGGTCTTCAGTTCTTGGAGAGAACTCCTCAAATTTTCATGTGCAAAGAGTGGTTATTAATCAGTGAATTTGTGTGTTGCTGGATTGTAATTGCTAGCTGCTATTTGATATTGCAAAGGCATTCCTTAGACTGCCGTATGGAATTTCTGGTTGCTGCCGTACAGACTTGGGACTGTATTGAATTCAGTGGCTGAAGATTGTTCAGTTTGGAGCTGTGTTTAATTCCTAGGATGCTGCGTGAATCTTTTGGGAAGTGTAGCAGTGAATGGAAAGTTGTTGTGTGTATGGGAAGACAAGGGTAGAGACGCACCAAGTGTTTGCAGCCTCATTCCCTACATTGCAAGGGTGCGTTCATCCTTGGAGTGCTGCTAATTATTTAAAGTGCCATTATAATTAATATTCATGTTTGAAATATTAATGGTGAATTAAATGTTATATGTTGAATCATCATTTTTAGCCATTGTTAATGCTGGTGAACTTAAGAGATTGTTCTTTGATGCTATAATGATTATATGGTTTTGGGAAAGATTATCAAATTCATGTTTGCTTTGAAAAAATACAAAAGAAATAAATTGAAATAAATTCTAAAAGAGTCAGTTTAAATAGAAAGCCAGTTGGGCTCATCATAGTGGTATCAGAGCTTGTATGCTAAGTGTTTGACAAAATGTCAAACATATAAAAGTGAAGCAATTTGGTGTTTGTCAAAGTTAGAACCAGCAGGGGTTCTTACTGTGGTATTAGAGTATTGATCTTGTCAACCTAGAGATTATGAGGGCTTAGCTATGGCAGACAGATTTGTGCCTGGCATGCATTATGTCCGCAGGGGTAGAGCTTCACCCCCACCAAAAGGAAATGAACAGGGCCCACAAGTTGATCGTGCAGGCGACAAGAACAGAGATAATATTGGTAAGGATGTTGACAGGGAAGCCAAAGATGCCTTTAGAAATTTAGCAGATGGTCAGCATCATGTTGCAAATGTTTTGCAACAATTGTCAGATACACTTCAGCGTATTACGATACCAAGTGATCGTACCAAAGATAGAGGTACGAGGAGTACTTCAATCAATTCGCACAGGTCTAGAGCAGATAATAGGCGGGATTATAGAGCTAACCATACAGGTATTTATGACAGGCCTCTTCGTCCTACTTTCTTGAGGCCTAAGCTAGATGCAGTTAGTGTAGAGACAAAGCCGGCACCATTCGTTGATGACATGGTGGCACATTTTGCAAAGTGGGATGCTCTTCCAGAGGCAATAAAAAAGAATCTAAATTTTGATAGGTACCTGACACAGAAGAGAGAGCATTCCAGAGGCAGACCAGCTCCTGACACGAAGCAGAGGCCTAGGTAGAATAATCTCAAGCAGGCAACCAGCAAGTTGACACTAGCTCACTTTGATGGAAGTGGGAAGACGAAAGCCAGAGCATGGGTCCACAAGCTGGATACGTACTTGTCACTTTGTCCTATGTCTGAGGAAGACGCTATATGATTTGTCATGCTTCATCTAGATGGGGTAGCTCATGATTGGTGGTACCATGGGCTATTATCTTTGCATCACGATCAGATTGTTGAGTACCAGGAGTTTGTGGATAGACTGATAGAGCGATTTGATAGGAAGGGTCCTGAGACTTCAGAGAGTTAGCTCTGTTGAGACGAATGGGTGGCCTTGAGGCCTTTATCAATGAGTTTCAGCGCCTATCAGTTATGGTTTATGACATCTCCAAGAGGAGAGTCATGCTCTGCCGTATCGAGGGTGGGTTAAGTTCCTAGATCCACCTACTTTGCGAGATGCTATGAAGAAGGCAAGGAATCTTGAGCCTTCTATTTCACGAGGCAAGCCTACTCCTAGTCCTATTATCCCTCTTGCAGAAGAGGTACCTCCACCAATTGTTGACAAGAAGAAATCTACAGGCAGACTTGATGATGCCACCCGAGAGGATTTGAGGAGGAGGCAGCCTTGCTATTGGTGCAAAGAGCCTTATGACAAAGAGCATTCTTGTCCTATGAGGCCTAAGGGTAGGGCAAATCGCTCTATGTGGGTTTATTCTAGTGAGAGTGAGGCTAAGTCTTCTCATCAGTCAACTGGTTTAGATTCGGAGGAGGAGCAGAGAGTCACTCCAGAGTTTGGTCCTGATGCCAAACTATCTCCGATTGTGTTGTCCACCTTTGTGCCACTTCCCTCTACTTTCAGATTGAGGGGATTAGTGGAAGAACAACCCTGTGTTGCTATGTTGGACACTGGAGCCACACACAACTTCATTCATGAGCGAGTTGCTAGTCAATGTGGGCTTCAGGTAGAGGAGTTTGCAGAGTTTAGAGTCAAGGTAGCAGATGGCTACAACCTTACCTATACCAGGCGCATCGGTCATCTCTCTTTGTTTCTTGGTGATTACGAGCTGATATTTGATTTCTATGTGCTTGATTTGGGAGAAATGGATGTAGTTTTGGGAATGCAGTGGATACAGGAGAATAAGGAGTTTTGCCTTAAGCTCAGATCAGCAGATGGGATCAGTTCACTTTGTCCTTTATTTGATATGGATATCACTATGACTTATGATAATCCACTGTTTGAGCTCGGTGATGATCCCTTTCAGGTGTTGTACGATGATGATGATGATGATGATGATGTTTGGGATCCTATTAGTACACCTGGTTATCAGGCAGATTTTACAGGAGACCAGTCAAGCCTAGCTGAGCAATTTGCAGTGGTGTACATAGTGAGGAGTGCTTATAGTTTCGCTTTTGATCCTCACGTTCAGGACATCTACCAGTTGCAGAGTTCTTCAGTGCATCCAATTGATGACTGGTATGATAGTTTGGTTGGCACAAAGACTGGGGGCAAGTCCAAACTGTTGGTTGAGTTACTCTCGTGTGAGTTACTCTCGGTTGAGTTTCTCTGGCGTGGTGTTCCTGTTGCAGCATCTTTGGTTTGGGTGTTGAGTGCAGTATCTCAGATGTTGTTTGTATTGTTGATGCTGATGATTTCTTCACAGGAGTATGGTGATGATAGGGACATTATACATGACCATCCTTGGGATCCAGGTGAGCTGTGATGTTGCTTGTTTTCCCTAATTGCTTGAGGACAAACAATCTTGGGAAGGGAGGACTGTAATGTCCCCATTTTTCAGACTCTTGAGATTAGCTTAGTTTGGTGACCCTCGTAAGCTAATCAGGTTGTTAGAGGGGGTCGGTTGGCAGAGCCAATGGTTGGATTCTGCTCTGGAGGTTCTAGTTGCCAGGTCTGCTCTTGGTTGGGGTCAGATTGGATGACTTATTATTTATAGTAAGTGGTATTTCACATATTGCTATGTTTGGCAGAGCACTTGGGCAGGGGTTTCAGATGATTCAGAATTCCTTATGCAGAATCTCCAATTTTATTTTGGTCAGATGGCTATTTCTGGCAGGGCAGTGTGAATTCAAGACACTGTTGTCAGAAGTCAAAACACTATTGTCAGAAGTCAAAAATGTTTTGTCAGAGAGATTCAGTTGCTTCATGTTTTAATTGAAGTTATTAAATTAAGTTATTTTAATTTAATAACTATATAGCTTTAATGTTATAAAACAATGGTGTGTTGAGAAAGCCACGTTAGTGAAAGGTGTCAAGGAGAAGCTTTTTCTTAAAGCTTATAAATATAACATGAAAAGCAATTTTACTCACCTTATGTCATTTTGTCAAAAATTGAAAAGTGAGAAAGTATTTGTCCAAGGAAGAAAGCGAAATCTTCAAGGAAGCAAGGGTTTCAAGGAGTTTGGTCTTCAGTTCTTGGAGAGAACTCCTCAAATTTTCATGTGCAAAGAGTGGTTATTAATCAGTGAATTTGTGTGCTGCTGGATTGTAATTGCTAGCTGCTATTTGATATTGCAAAGGCATTCCTTAGACTGCCGTACGGAATTTCTGGTTGCTGTCTTATGGACTTGGGACTGTATTGAATTCAGTGGCTGGAGATTGTTCAGTTTGGAGCTGTGTTTAATTCCTAGGATGCTGCGTGAATCTTTTGGGAAGTGTAGCAGTGAATGGAAAGTTGTTTTGCGTATGGGAAGACAAGGGTAGAGACGCACCAAGTGTTTACAGCCTCATTCCCTACATTGCAAGGCTGCGTTCATCCTTAGAGTGCTGCTAATTATTTAAGGTGCCATTATAATTAATATTCATGTTTGAAATATTAATGGAGAATTAAATGTTCTATGTTGAATCATCATTTTTAGCCATTGTTAATACTGGTGAACTTAAGAGATTGTTCTTTGATGCTGCAATGATTATATGGTTTTGGGAAAGATTATCAAATTCATGTTTTCTTTGAAAAAATACAAAAGAAATAAATTGAAAAAAATTCTAAAAGAGTCAATTTAAATAAAGAGCCAATTGGGCTCATCACAGTGGTATCAGAGCTTGCATGTTAAGTGTTTGACAAAATGTCAAACATATAAAAGTGAAGCAATTTGGTGTTTGTCAAAGTTAGAACCAGCAGGGGATTTTACAAAGACTCAATTTGCTACATGTATGCTAAAAAAATTGACTTGCTGGAAATTCATCTGAAAGCAACAGAAAACAGACATCCTGTGGCAATACGTAGAATAGCATATCAAGGCAGTATTACCCAATTATATTACACTGTAGTAGGGAAAAATCTCCAAACTTTAGAAACGCATCTAATGCAACCTAAAAACCATATGGATTCACATAAAAAAGAATATTAGAGTAAGGTAAGGTAAGTGTTTCAGGGCATTTTGTAAATAATTTGAATGTAAAAGCTAAGAGTGCCGATTGGCTTATGTAAAGAAAGAAATTTGAAGACTGATATGTAATTAGAAAAGGAAATGTCAAGTTGGGAATATCTGAAACTGAATGTAACTGTATCCTTATTCCTTGTCTACAAGGCTGATCGCAAGACATCATAACGATTCTACAATCTAGTTTTGAACACTTTCAATCTGAGGCAAACCTTCTATCATACCATGAATCGATCTGAGAATGTCCTGCCTTGCTCTGTCCTATTCTTTTATCCTACACTCTGTTAAGGAAAAACAATTTGCTCAGAACACGGAAATTGGCCCGTTTGACCTTCGCTGTCTTCAATGCTAGGAAGACTCCTCCTGTGATGCTGCTGTGTTTGTTTTCCATGTCATCCGGATCGCTTAAGAAACAGGTGCTTCTCCACCCATCAGATATTGCAAACCAGGGTGGCAGCCTGTGGGCGTTTCTGGTGGCCAGGGTAATAAACTCAACGACTGCAAGAAATTTGTTGTGTGAACTTGGGGTCTAAGCCTCACCAGCTCATAATTAAATCCGAACATGGTTGTCAATTACACGTTTGATTTCTGTGAGTGTGATGCACATATTGATATTTTCTAATCTGGACGACTGTAAGAAAAGTGTGATGTAAATTTGGGCTCTGAGCCTCACCAAAGCTCAAATCAAATCTGAACCGCGTTGCCCATTACATGTTTGATTTCTATGCGTATGATGCACAAGTTTATATTTATCTAAACTAGACAACTGTAGGGAAAATGCGGTGTGCATCTGAACATGGTTGTTGATTACATGTTTGATTTCTGTATGTCTAATGCAAGTGCTCTATTTACTATAACCTAGATGACTGTTAAAAAAGCGTGGTATGGATTTGGGCCGTGAGCCTCCGCAGTTTATGATCCAATTTGAACATGGTCGTCAATTACACGTTCAATCTATGTGCCTATGATGCAAGTGTTAATAGGTAGCTATGCTCTATGCGCATCCCGTCAGAAAGTATGGAATGGACTACAACTTTTAGCACAATTCGTCGTGTGAGAATATGATGGACAATTAGGCCACAACCGTAGGCATCAAGTCCTGTATGATAATTGAATCACAATACACCTCTTTCTTTCCTCCTAAATTACAAGGAGACTAAGCATCTTCTGTGATAAAGACCAATATTTCCATTATTTTCTTCAAATTCAAAAAAAACAGCAAGGCCGGGATCCGCCCAACACATGAAATCAAATCCATGTACGAACTCTTATAAACCTTAAGTGGAGAACAGAGAGGATTAAATATATGAAGAAATATACCTATAAGATAAGCCAATTTCATTATAAGTTTGGGCTTCATAGTATTGATGACAGCCTCTCGTTCCAGACGAATAACTTCCTTCTTCTTGTCAGCCATGTTGCCAGTGAAAAGCAAATCCTTCCTCGGTTCCCACGTCCTGATTCAAATCCCAACCTGACTTGCGCTTCTAAATTCGCGTAGGTCCAAAGTATAATCTGGAATGAACAAGTGAAGCCACGTACAGGAGGATTTTTGCTTTTTGAGATGTACTCGGCTTGGACTTATCAAAATACTGTTGAGTGCCGTTGTAATGACCCAACAACGGAGCGGTCGGCTTCATCATCCTTCTACTTTCTACCCAATTTGACCTTTCTTTCGTAGGGAAGAGTAAATAGCTAGTACATCGTTTGGTACATTGTCTCATAGGCTATTTTTAGTATCATATATGTTGAAAACATTTATCATCTTTTAACATTAATATAGCCTGTGAAACTCTCCATCAAATGAAATTGACTTCTTTAAATCAATTATTTTCTCATATATGTTGATGATGAGCTTTTCCAATTTCTTAATGTTGTTCTTAATGAATAAATTATACCAGGAGTTAGTTTCCAAGATATTAACATACTTAAATAAAGATATTCTATCATCATAGTGATGGGCGTTCAACAAGTTTGACACATATAGAAGCTATAGAAATAGATTCAAAGACAAAGAATGGACTTAGCAAGGTATCAACAAGGAGGTTGGATTGGTATTCCCCAAGATGCATTTGGAGCTAGCACTATGGATGAAGAAATGGAAAATCTGAAAAAGAATGATAAATAGGATCGTGTACCATTACCTAAAGGATGAAAACTAGCTGGTTGTAAATGGGTGTTCAAAAAAATATTGTTTGAAATGGAGGTATTAAGAACATAAAGCAAGATTGGTTGTGAAAGGCTACTCCCAAGTTGAGGGTGTTGATTGTGGTGAGATATTTTAGATCATATTGCAAACATGACAACTATTAGACTTTTGTTTTCTATTGTTGTTGCTTATGATTTAGAGGTTGAGCAAATGGATGTAAAAATTGTGTACCTTCATGGTGATTTGGAGGAGGATATTTAATGACATAGCCAAAGCACTACATGGCAAAAGGTAAAAGTAATTGGCTTATAAATTAAAGAAATGTGTGTATGGCCTCAAGCAAAGTCCTAGGATGTGGTACCATAAATTTGATACATATATGTTGAGTTTGGGGTTTGAGCTTTCCAAATTAGATCATTGTGTTTATTATAAATTGATCATTTCCTATGCATTGCATTTAAATGTTGATAATATGTTATTCATTAGTAAAAGAAAAGGTATGATTATAGAACTTAAGTCTTTGTTTGCTGCTAAATTTAAAATGAAAGATCTTGGTACACAATGAAACACATTCTTGGGATGGAAATTAAAGAGATAGAGTGAACAAAAAGCTTTGGCTAGGCTATAGCAAGTATGTGAATTCAATTTTACAGATATTCAAGATATAGGATTCTAAACCAAAATGTATTTTTTTTACAGTTAAAACAAAGTTATCTGCTTTAGATTGTCCTACATCCCCATCAGAGATGGAAAACATGAGTAAAGTACCTTAAAAGAGTGCAGTTGGAAGTTTGATGTATGTTATGGTCTATACAAGACCAGGGATTTCCCAATAGTGGGAGTTATTTTCAGACGTGAATCTAATCATCATAAAGTTCATTAGGATGGAGTAAAAAGAGTCTTCAGATATTTGAAGGGTACCTTAGTGTATTCTTTGTATTGTCATGGTAATTTGATAGGAGACAAGATTTCTCTTGATATACATGGCTATGTGGATTAATATTGGGTAGGTGATATCGATAGCAAAATATCCACAAGTGCTTGTGTGTTTACTTTATTTGGTGGTGTAATTAGTTGGATGAGTACACAATATTGTCATTGCTTTGTGTCCATTATTGAACTTGAATATATGGAAGCTAGTTAGGATTGTAAAGAAACCAATTGGCTTAATATTTTGTGTTAAGATATTGGAATAAAATAAGGAGTAGTGATAAATTATTATGACAGTCAGAGTATCATTTGCCTAGCCAAGAACCTAGCTTTTCATGCCAAGAGAAAGCACATTGATGTTCAATATCATTTGTCAAAGATGTGGTCAAGGGATGGAAGGATGAAGTTGGTTAAGGTAGAGACTTTGATTAATGTTATGGATTCATTAACTAAGCATGTGAGTATAGAAAATTTTAGATTGTGTTTAAAGTCTATGGGCCTCGTGGCCCCTAGCAATTAAATTATGGTGTAGGTATTCCCTTTGCTCTTACAAAGTATTCAACAAGTGGGAGAATGTTAGGAAAATAAAGTCTCAACCTTGCATTTACACAAGGTTACTATTTATAGTAAGTTTACATTCAAGCACAAATCATTCCTAAACTTTCTCCAAGGCTTTTGGATTGGCTAAATAAGCTTGCCAATTATTTTTTGTTGTAAGATGGTGCTCAAATTTGAAGATATTAAAGTTTCTATTTTTTAAGTTGTTGAAGAAATTATATGAAGCTAATTTTGAATGTCTAAGAGGCTACTAAACGGCATGAAAGTGTTTGTAACAGGCATACCGGGTTATAGCTTGATAGAGAATGTCAGGAGCTTTTTGGCACTTCAAACAGTTCATCAATCAGACAATTGGTTCAAAAGTTATAGTCTCTAAAAGTTGGGTCTCCTAAAATATGAAATACAAAAATGTTAGACAAATCAGTTGTAAAAAGGATATACACGTGTTGGTGTGTGTTTTAACACATCATAGGGAATCTTTGATTAGAGATAAGATGGGGGCTACTTTTTAGTTGGTTTTTAGCCCATGATTTTGTAAGATAGTTTGATAGTTTAATGTATTGTATCCCCTTGATATTAGGTGCATCATATAAAGGTTGAGTATAAGAGTGTGATAGTTGGGCCTCTAGATCTCCATTGGTGATACTCATGTAAGAAGTTTTTCTAAAAGTATACTATAATTTTTATTAATATTTGAATAATATATTGGGCAACTTTTGAAGTGTGGAGTTTTTCCTCCAAACGGGTTTTCCCCACATAAATCATTGTATTGTGGTATGCATGTTATATATTTATTTATTTACATTAAGTTTCTATAAATATTTTAAAGATTTGAGAAGGTTTTTGCATAACCCTCCTCTCAAGGTTAGTGTAGGAAGTTGGTCTGCTACCTTAAGCTCCTTACATCCACTTTAGTCATAACTTGATTTTGATTGAGAAACAAAAAGTGTGTTCATGGACCCCAAACAAGCCTTTTTGAGGAAAATGAATTATTTTCTAAAATTTTGTTTTATGTACATGGTTTTCCTAAAAATATTAGTATTGACATAAATGGTAGAGCTTTGAAATCTTCCTAGTGGGAGTTGCTTTGCTTGACTAGAACATGACTCACTTTTAGTATTGATTATCACACATAAATAATTGGACAAAATATGTGGATGGAAAGAGACTTTGAGAAGCTATAAGATGCACCTAAATATAGTAAAGATCACATGTTTTCTCCTTAGAGGTGGCAACTAAAATGTCATTGATCATCTTCTCATTAGTAGTAAAGTGAGATTCACGTGGGTAGAAGATGTCATCATCATTACAAGGGTGAAGAAGTTAATAAATGATGTCATTACAAATTATCTAGTTCTTTAGAAGAATTGACCTACAAAGGATATCATTTGAGAATAATCAATTTTTTGGAGAAAATAAATTTGAAGCTGTTTGAGAATAAGCAATCTTAGGAAGGATGGACTTGTAATATTCCCTTTCTAATTTATTTGATTTTAGGATTGTTTAGACCACTTTTTGTCTTTGGGTAGGATTCAAACTTTTACATACTAACATTTTTTCCTTTCCAATTTCCCTAATTCGTCACCTTCTACAGATTCATAAATTTTTCTTTACCTTTGCACCCTTCCCTTTAGTTCCCTAGTCACCAAACACATAATTTTCTTTAACCATCAAAATTTTGGAGTTTTACTTCCATCCCTGAAATCAAGTCAAAGTAATTAGTATTATTGATCCCTAACCCTCAAAGTATTAGATATATCTAAGTTTTTAAGTCTGTTTTATTGTAATCTCTTAAGCATTTCTATCCCAACATAGTCAAAGAACACTTGGCATCTTGGAACCTTGAACATTGATCCTTGTTGCAATGCTACTTTCACGCCACTTTTGGGTAGAGCTTCAAGTTCTCCTCTACCTCATTATGTCAATGTTAGGTATTAAGTCTTCTTAATTTCTAATACCCACCTATATTGACATTCCAATTTCCTCTATCCTTGTTCCTTCTTACTCTAGGTATCTTCAAAGTCTAATACCCACTCTCCCTACATTAGGCATATCACTTCCCCCTATTACCATTACATCCTTCTAGTATGTGAAACATTAGACCCTTTCAAGTCCCTCTCGTGTTGCATTTGAATGGGCTCTCCGGCTCCCGCTCGCGCCCCTCCTTCAGCTCCTGCAGCTCCGTCTAGGGCTTTGGAGGTGGCTTTTGCTGAGGCATCGAAGGATCTTGTTCCCCCTGAGCCTGGTTTGGCACCGACGGTTGTGACCGTGGTGGCTCCCACTAGGGTTCCAGCGGTGGTCCCTGTACAGTTGTCTGCAGTCGACCTGTCGGCTACTCATTCTACTGCTCCTTCATCCACCAATGTGATGCCCATTGGGGCTTCTACGACAGTCTCGAGTCGGTTGCTAGCTGTTGCTCAGAAGGCCACTAGAGCTCCTATTCATTTTTCTCTAAAGGGCATTCCTCATAGTGCCTTTCCTGTCAGCAACCATATTTCAGTTAGGTTGAATGAGGACATTCTCACTGATGAGATCGATGCGACAACCTCTATTTTTTTTGAGCATGGGCTGATTTGTAGATTCAAGGGTTTCTGGCCGTCTCTGCCTACTCTCCATTCTTGGATTTCAAAATTTTGGGAACCTCTAACTTTTGGATCAATCCATATTTTCCCCATGGCTAAAGGCTTCTTCATGGAAAAATTTGATAATGCAGAGGATAGACTGACTATTCTATGTGAAAACTTCTTCAGCTGGGAGGATTCTTTTATGCTATTGTTGAAGCCATGGCATTCTAATTTTTCTCCTTCTTTTGAATCATTTGATTTGCAACCAATCTAAGTTAGGTTGCCTAACCTTCCTCTCCATCTTTGGATTGACTCTATTCTGGAGACTGTGGGGGATGCAATTGGGGAAATGTTAATGGTGGATGAGAAATCTTCAGATCTTTTCCATTCTACTTATGCTCGTATACTGGTGGATATTGACACTTCAAAAGGCCTGCCTTCTGAGATAAAAATCTTTTCTCCTTAGGGCAGAAGCTAGATTCAACAACTAGACTATGAAGGCCTCCCCTTCAGATGTAGAAGATGCTTTAAGATAGGTCATGTTGCTTCTCAATGTGATCTTCAAAAATTTAAAAAGAATGCTTCATGGTGGAAGGGTGCTTCCTCCTAGCACTATACGGTGGAGAAGGTGTCTTCACTTCGGAGCTTCTCACAAGTGGTTGAGCAGGTTGTTGCTGGCCCTGGCTCTTCTTCTGTTGATGTGTTAGTGGATGTTATTTTTGTTATCATTTTAGTCCACACTAAATTGGTAAATTGATAACTATTTTACATTGCAATATGAACTTAATAGTTGTTGTTTTAAGTTGCAAAATTGTTAAAAATTCAAAAAATAAAAGTACATGTGCAGCATTACAATTGTAGACATCAGAAAGCTTGCATTAAGGTACACTTGTTTGCATAATACTATTCAAATTTTTGAAGAAAATAAAGATGTTTAAGCTTAATAGAAAAGTGGGAGATATGTATGCATTTCAGATAGTAAAGGTCCAACATTGAATTATCCACACAAGTAGTGGTCGCTCTTAAAACATAAGTGGAAAGTACATTTGAAAGATATATAGAGACATACAATGAAAAGTACACTTGCAGCCACACATCCCGTGGCAATAGGTTAATGCAGGCATGCATTTCAATCTTAATTGAATGCAAAAATTAAAGGACAATTTACATTTATGTAAATGCAAAGAAAGAAGAAGAGAAGATAGGTTAGGCCCCCCATTGCCTAGTGTTTCTTTGGAGGGTTGAATAGTGCTCCATCTTTGATCCTGCATCTTGAGGTATCCCAAGTTATCCTACAAAAGAAGAGAGAGAAAGAAGGGTTAGTTCATGTGAACTGAGAAATGGAGAAAGACTAATCTATTGTTCTAGCTATCTACTTGATTACATGTATAGAAATGTAAATCAAAATGCATTAATGGAGCTGCTGGAAAGAATAATCACATCACAAAAAACACTTTATTTCTTAACATTGTTTGCTTGATGTGCATATTCAAGTACGAAGACTAAGTAGGTTGTTGAAAGGACATGCACACATTACGCACATGAAACTTTCCAACTGAAGCTATGGAGAGGTGAAGACATGAAGACCAGAGGACTAGAGGAGGTTGTTGAGAGGGCATGCATAAGTTTCAAGCATGGGACCTTCTGGCCAAATCATGGAGCTATAGAAGACAGTTTGTTGAAGGGACATGACTTTCATCATGAAACCTTCCAGCCAATAAATCAGAGTTACAAGTGCTACAGGTTCATGTTTATTTTATTCTAAGGTTTCATGATTGTCATGAGTTTTTTAGCATAGACACCAAATTGCTATAGAAGGTATTTATCACATTCTGCTACAGGAAGTTATCTTACAAAGTGTTGACTGTCATAGAAATTAGTTTTATGTCATGATGGATTATAGTTTTTATTTTCTATGAAGTAAACAATAGGCTTGTAAAATCATGTATCAAGACAATGTATGACAGATCTGTATGTTATTCAACTATTTGCACAAGTATCAGGTCAGAAAGTCAAAAGTGGAAAAATAGTGTTAAAAGACAGCAGTATGTATTATGTTAGTGAGCACACCAGTGGTCTGATGGAGGCCCAAAATTGACCATCGGGTCATGTTTGCTAACCTAATATGTTAGTTTTGATATTTTCAAGCTAAACACAGAGATGCATTGTTTGAACAAACTATGTGTTACATTATAAATCAAAAGAGATGCAGTATACTTTTCAATCATGGTGCTCACAAGATCAGTGTGTTATTCAGATATTATTTATTTGTTGAAAAATATGCCATAGGTAAGAAATTAAGATACATGAATCTGTTTATGGTTGTCATGAGCCCGTGCTCGAACCCCATAAATAGATTACATTGCTAAAAGTGAGGATTTGTGCTACAAGTCTTGTAGAATCTGAGTTATTGATTTATAAAAAGAATTCAAAATAACTGGTGGTAACTCAGTAACAAAGCTTGTCAATGCCAAAACAATATTGATGGTCAATTTCAAGCATGTATTCAAAAGAAGGAGAAATATTATGCATTGGTTAATAAGGTTATGCCAGTTCCAGCCTGAGAGTACGTTCAAAGTACAATAATGATGTTGAAAATGATCATATGCAAAAATAGGATAAACAGAGAATAATGGTCAAGTAACAGAGTGTAAATGCAGAGATTAAGCATAATAGAACTGAGCATTATTTGTGTATTCAAGCATTCAGCTGAACTGTATATAGATTCACAGTGAACATCAACAAGATCCAGGCATGCTGGTTATATTTAGTCACAGCAAGGAAGGACTAGTGGGATTACAAATAACAAGTATGAATTCTATAAACAGCCCCAACATTTAATATTTTAGTATGTATTCAGCAGAGAAGGAATCAAATAAATATTATAAAGACTTTTGCAAAGCATCATAGTGGTAGGGTTTAGTGGCAGGGTTTCAAAATATGCTACAACAGGTTACTTGTCTAGTGTTATACATGTCAACTATAATGGAGAAAAAAAATAAAGAAGTATGTATAATGATTGTCATAATGCTTATACCAGACATAGCATCATATCAATTTTCATAAGCAGTAGTGTTTCATGGTATTTTTGTTGTATATTAAAGGGTCTACTACAAAAAATTAGAAAATGAATATCATACAGAAAGTAAAGCCAAGTTGTACCGAAATCAAGGGCTCGAGTTTTAATAGCCATATTAAAAAGCCCAGACATATTGCAAAATAAAGAGGAAGACATCTTTCGGTTCATATTCAAAGCCAAGCTCAAAGCCCATGATCAAGCATTATTCCAACAACTAAGGTACAAGTTGCAGACTGAGTTCAAAAGATGCATGGAAAGAACACCACATTTTTTTAAACAAGCAGCTCTCAGTTACTTCATTTCTATAGCAAGTAATAAAGAAGAAATCTTTATTGAAGGCACCAAAGAGAAAAGAAGATGTAGATGCTTATCTTTACGTATTAATTTTAGCTTGCAAAGGAAAACCATAAAGTTCTATCATAGTTCGAGCTTCAAACAAGTGCTCTAGCAGTAGATTATGTGCCCAAAAGTTGAGTTGAAGTTTGCAGCCACAACCGTGCTCAAACCCAAGTGCCAGTCATAGCCATTTCTCACGCAAAAGAGAGTAGGACACAACAGTAAAAGCCAAAGCCGAGCTGTGTAGACAAACCTAGGTTCCAACCATTAAAAGCCAAGTATAACATAAGAGAAGCCAAGTCTTAAGCTCGAGCTCTACTCACAACTGAGGGTAAGAGTCACAGTGAAAAAATTCCCAGAAGACCTTGAGTCTTCTCCAAGTGACAGAGCTCAAACAAGAATCATAACTCCAATATAATCTTCATTTCGCAGTACAGAACCAGATGCATCCCAAGATCAAATAAAGAAGCCAACTCAACCCAATGCCAGTCAAGAACTAAAAAATACTGAGTTCTTAGCTGAATTCTCCAGTTTTGATCCAAAAAACCAATCCATAAACACAAAGAAAGAACCCAGTTTACGGCAGCAAAACCCTAAGTCTTCCTCCTCAAGATGCGAAAATACCTAAGTATGAGGATACAAAAGATGAAATGAAAAGACTTTGCCAGATATTATAAAAACTTGGAGTCTACAAGGCACAACAGAATACGAAATCCTCTTGCAACATGTCACACATCAAAAGTCACATGCGTATTTTAAATGAAGGCAGAGATATTTTTAAAGGTCATGTTGACCATAAAATAGAATTTCGAATTGTTGTGCATGTATTTTAAAATTAGGTATTCTAAGGGCCTTAATTTGTATATTTTTTATTAATATATTAGGTATTAAGTTTTATATTTTTTTTTTCCTTCCTTTTTTAATTTTAGCAATATATATTATACTATAGTTCTATTTAAATTAAATGGATAAATTTATTATCTATTTAACTTAAATAGAACTATATTATAATTTATATTGTTAAAATATAAATTTGATTTTATTCAATATATTTAATATTTAACAAAGAACAAACTTTAACTTAGAATTAAATTTAATTCTATTTATATATATTAAGTATAAGTTTGTTATTTATTAAATATTAAATATACTGAATATAGTTTGGAAAAAATATAAATAAAACTTTTGCAGAATATGTGAAGTAAATATATATAGTCAAGGTTGAGATTTTTATTTCTAGTAAAGGAGGAGTTCTTTCAATTGTTGAGGCAATTTAGGGGAGGTTGACAGCATCTTGGAGTCATTTGGAGGAGTTTTTTGAGTTCTCTATCAGCTAGTATTAGTTGAGAAGCCTTTTTTGGAGCAGTCTACTCTCGGTTTCTAGCAGTTACACTCCTGATTTGGTGGGCTTTTTGTTCATATCTGACCCCCACAAAATATGCATGATTTTTGAAGATTTGGTACAGTTTTGAGGGGATTTTGAGTGGTACTTCAGTTATACATGGCTTGAGGGAGTTCAAGGGTCACTTAGACTACATTTTTTGATAGTTTGACTCCTTGTTTCATAAGGATTTCTCATGCATCCGAGTTAGGGTTTTGAGACTCTATTTATTGTATTTTCCCCTCATTTGTAAGGGGTTCAAAGTTTGAGAAAAAAGAGGTTAAGTGAGCACATTGTTCCTTCACCCTTTTTTCTATTATTTTGTAGCCATTTTTGCAGAGTTTGAAGATTATAAAGTTGGCCTTATTATTCGCATATTTTTTTGAGTTCTGTCATTGAGCCTTTCAAGTTTTCTGCATTTTAAGTGTTTGGTATCTTTCAAGTATAGATTAGTGAATTGTTCAAATTCCTATTCTAAAATTGTAAAGAATTAACCTTTTGCAGAAGTTACCTGTTTGTTGATTGAATTCTCATCATTAGTGGTATCAAACCCTAATTCTGAGTTTTAAATCACCCTAGGTGTTGAGAAGTGTTTTTTTAATTACAAAATTTAGTAGTATATGTCTGATAGGTACAGATTTGTGGTTCTGAGAAATCTGCATTCATTTTGGTGTATCACCTGTTAGTTAGATATTATTTTTACTAATCCTTCTACCTTTTTCCCACAAGTTTGAAAATTCAATATTAGGTGATATTCCAAATTTACAGGAACCGGCCTAGAATCCGGAGATTCATTCTCTTTTCCACCAAAGAGTTCATTTCCATGTTTCAACAAGAAAGCTAGATTTTCAATCAAGCTAGAGGTGCATTCCTGATTAACAACAGTTTCTACCAAATCCGCTGGCGGTCCAGTGGAAGTTGTTCTTGCTAGCCCTGCTGGAGTGGAAGTTGTTTCTGCCAGCCTTGTTGGTGTGGATTCTGGTGTGGATGCTTCTCTTGCTGGAAGCCTAGCATGCTCTGCTCCTATTTTTTATTTTCCTACCAGTTCAGCTGGAAAGATCTCTGCTGTCGGTATTGGTGCCTCTATGCCTCCTGTTGGGTGCTTTTCGGATCCATTACTAGAGGTTGTTTATCTAGATTTAGATTGCTAGCAGAAGAAGGCAACGAAAGTTGAAGATGGTTGGATAACTGTCAAAAGGAAAAATTCTAAGAAATCCTCCTCATCATTTGACATGACTCTCCGATCTCATAAAAAGGGGATCTCTGATTAGTCTTCCCTTTGGCTAATCAGTGTATTGTGGTTTGTGTGGCCTTTTGTTGGCTGGACTGAACCGTCTCGAGTGCTAGTTTTATTTTGTGTGTTCTTGAGGTGTGCGGTCCTATTTTTATGATGGATCATTGTATTTACGGTACTTCATTAGCCTTATCTTTTGAACCAGTTATGTAAAGGGTTTTAGGGCCCCTTCAAAATCTGCTTTTACCTTAATCAAAAATATTAGACTCTTTCAATATCACATCCTTTAGGTAGGTGTATTCTTTGTTTTTTTTGCTAGTAAACGTTTTCCAAATCCTCACCTTTTGGCATGCACTATCCAAACAAAATAACCAAATTATATCATCAAAGCCTACTAGTGATATTATTGTGCCTATTTTTAATATAAAATTCCAATAAAACTTTACATGGCTCTCAACATGACCTATGGCTATTCAACCAACTAAACAACATAATATATAAGAAGAGTTTGAAAAAAATAGGTGTCCTCCTTGGTAAGATATGTGTTTTAGTTTGTTGTTTGGATGTTTCCCTCAACATGTATGGGTCCACTCTAGGCCTTCAACTCCTATATAATGCGAGCAATTTCATCAATTTTGGATCATTTTGAAAATATTTTCATCAAACAATAATTGTAGTTCAAGAACTTGTATTCAAGTGTTGGATTTAAGCATGAAAATACTTGGTTTTGGAGATCAATGGATGAAACCCCATTTCTTTTTTAGATTTGAGAGAATGAAACCACTTATAATTCTTGACACTATCTTCATACATAAGTTGCATTTATACTTCAAGTTTGAGAGTTTCATCAATTAAGAAGATTTTAGCATTTGACATTTTCATAATGTATTTTTAATCATTATAGAAGCATATCTTCATAATTATTTGTACTAAAAATATACAAATAGTTACATTTGCAAATCTATTATATGTGTTGTTTTTTATTATGGTAAAAATAGGTTTTGAAGGGGCCCCGAAACCCTTTACAAATCTGGGACGAAAGATAAGAATCATGAAGAACCATTAAAACAACAATCCAACCAAAAGCAAAGGACTGAACCCCACAAGAGCACACAACAAAATAGGCGCCCACGACAAAACAGTCCAACCAAAAAGAGGAGGGACACTAGGAGGCTTAAAACCCCTTTTTATGAGAACGGAGAGTCATATCGAAAGAAGAGGAGGATTTCTTTGAATTTTTTCCTTTGACAGTAATCCATCCATCTTCGACTGTCGCAGCCTTCTTCTGCCAGCAAACCGAATCCAAAATACACCCAGCAAGAGGGACATTATATGTGTTGTTAGTATTTTAAATTTGAACATTTATATAGATAATTTGTTATGAGTATTTTAGTTTAGAGTATTTTATGTGATTGATTTAGTTATGGGTCATTATAGTCACCTAAAAGTATTATATTTACTCATCAAGATATACAAATGTTTTGTATCCTAAAGAGGATTTATAGTGTATAAAAGTAAATTAAGGTAGAGAAATCCATTAAAGTGAAATTTTAGAGATCAAACTTTAGCAAGGAACAACCACCAAGGTTAACATATATTGAAGGTGTGATTGGGCTAGGTTTGACTCCTACATGACTTTGACAAACTAATTTTTCCTTATTCAACTTACAAAATATATTTTTCAATTTAAATATATACTTCCTTATAATACTACTATCTACCTTATAAAATTATAATACTATATCTAGGGAAGGGGTCTAGTTACTACCCATGTTTCAATGATCGTTCACTCCTTGTTCATCCAATCCCCTAATTACTAACTTTAAATAAACCAAAAAAAAATGATAATTAAACACTCATTAATATATTTCACATGTACTAATAGCCATCCCCTATATTCCTAGAGGTTAAAATTTGTAGACTTCAATTGGAAGAGTTCTGCAACTTTATTGATACCTATAGTGTAAGGGCATTTATGCATATATATACTAGAAACAAATAATTCTTAGACGAAAATGTATTGGTTCTTGGAGGAGTATGTATTGGATTAATTCTGCAAATTTTTGAGGTTGTTGTAGTGAACAGTTATTGGGGCATTTTTAAGTAGGTATCAAGTGACACTCCTAAATGAGCACTTTTTGACCCTTGTGTACATAATGAATCTCACAACTTCTGTCTTGACTACCCAAAAGCCAAAACAATAGCTATCGACACTTAAGTCAGATATGAAGACATTTACGAAAAAAAATCAAAAAGTGATATAACATTTAGAAACTTAAAGTGCACAAAATTAGCTATAATGACTAGTGGTACCCTTCCCCTTTTATAATTTAATTCTTAAAAACACTTCAACAAAGAACAAAAATATGACATAAATGAACTCAAAGTATCATTTCTATAACAAGTAAATGTATTCTTAGATTATTAGTCATAGTCAAATTATCTCAAGTGATAATCCATTGTTGCTTTAATTGTAGATATATGTCCCCATAATCTAGTGTTGTAGAAGGCTTGGTATTTTGACTAGGCAGCATCTATAAGCTCACCACAATGCACCGACTTCGTATATTTTACAAATGAAATTTATAAAATACACTATAGAACGGTGCATTATATAGTCAAATAGCCATTTGCCTTTTACTATGGCCTCACACAAATGTTGCCTACCCATATTTGTGATGATTTTGATTGTGGAATGCTTTGGCATTGGATTCGATGAATGACATAAAAACTCAAGAATCTGCTAAAATAATGGCATGGGAATAGACGTACAATCCAATGATAAGATGCATTTTTAAATTCTGCAACGATCAAATTTGTCATTACCTTTTTGACAATACAATCGATTTTTACAATCATTTCTCCTCATTTTCAATCAACATTTTGGCATCTTGCATTGAGATAATGTACTTTTACTTGGCTTTCTTTCTTTATGGGTTTCAAAAGCTGTGTTGATTGAATTATCATTGCAGAGCATAGTTTGAAACTCTTTCCATTGGATGATGCTAAATCAATGATTCTCTGAATGCTAAGATCTGTAGGATAGATTCCCAGTTGAAATTTTTGACTGCTTTTCAATTGGGTGTTTGATATCTTATGTAATTTAATGTCCCAAGTCAAATTTCCTCATAGTGGGACCTCTGTTAGATTAGATATTGTCTGAGACTGTCTGATCTTTTCCTTGTGTCAGAAGTTTGACAATTTTAATCTCCCCCAGCTTATATTTGATTTTTCCCCTTTTAGTAAGGCTTATCAAATTTGGCCCAAGTATAAAAGAAGTATGGTATATTTCTATATTCTGATGCATTTCTCTGGTTTAATCCTTTTGACAATTCATTATAGGCTTTAGGATTCTAAGTCTGTGATTTTCATTCCTCTTCTCATATGGAGGCTCTTTGAAGTGTACCTTTACTCTGTTTCTTCAATTTCTTTGAAGTTGGTCCATAAACATTGAGAAGAAAATGACTAAGTTGAACCATTGGAGTTTAACTAACTGGTAATTGGGAAATGGAGATTTGTTAATTTTCATTTACTCCCAAAACTAGCATTTGAATCTTCCATCTAAATAGGTAAAATTGGAAAATCAATTCCAATTCCACTTAAATGAAAATTGGGGGTAAAGAAAAATTTATAATATTTTGAAATCCATATGCAAACAACATTTTCCATCTTCTCATTATGAATTCCAGGTGAATTCCCAAATGATTCGAGCCATATTCCAAAAAATATTTTCCAGATTTAAAACTTCCAGAATTGTCAAATATTGAAATTTGACAATTCCAGTGTTATTTAATTCCAACAACCAAACAGACCCCTATGGCAACATATCTACTACATTTTATTTGTGTGAATTCACCCAATTTTTATCTTATGATGTCCCATCTACATTCTATTTTAGCATAGAGGGCATATGATTCTACACTTTTTTCAGCTCTCTACGACTTTTTTCAAAGAATGGAAGTTCATCAATCTATAGGGCCACATATAAAGAATGAGGATTTACAAAATAAATATGATTTGGTGGAAAATATGGCTTTAGACAATTGATGGAGTTGGTTATAAGGTGGCTCTTTGTTTTAGAGTAATTTTATCTGTTGTATATTTACCAAATTTGATTTTCTTGGTTAAGGAGAATGGATTAGAAGAAATCAAAATTTTTAGAGAAGTGAATTTTTGAAAAAGGGTTTAAGATTATGTTTACACAATATGATTATATAAATATTTCAAATTTCTAAAAATTTATATTTTAAAAAAAGAAATAGAATATTACATTAATAAGGTCTTTTTAGTAAATGTTATCACATAAAAAAATTCTTATGTTCTCATGTGGATTCTCTCATCTCTCATCTTATCTTTTACCTTATAATTTTGAAAGAGAGGAGACCCTATTTTATAGAGTTTTGGTATTGTCTTAAAAATAATCTAATTTGTCTTTACATCATCTTTGCTAGCTAGCTAGATTATATGGTTAATTCTTATTCATATGTAAATATTTTCAAATCAACACTTTAGATCACATTCTATAGTCCATTATTAAAATGATTAAAAATGTAAAGGATTGCATACTTATCCCTTGAATAGAAGAGGAGAATAAGTTAAGAAGAGGGGAACAAAATTGAGAAAGGTTAAAAGAAAGGGAAAAGAGAAAGATGGTGATATATAGACCTACTAAAAAAGAATGCAAATTGATAACTCACATAAAAAAAAATAGAAAAATGAAATTAAAACTAACATAGAACTAAAGATATCACAAGATATTTAATAAATAAACAAGAAAATATAATAAAATGAGAAAAAAAATAGATCAAAGTTAAATGAATAATTTTTTTAAATAGACTAATGACAAATATATGAAATAAAAAATATTTTTTAAAATAATTATTTAACTATTAATAAAATCTTACTATAAAGTGCTATTAATATTATTCATAATATTAGAAATGTCTAAATCTAAAAATAAACTTGAAACTCCTTATCATGTTAATAATAGGATGCAATTATAATTGGAGGGAGGATGGATTGTAATAATGTGTTAACTTTTTAATTTAAATTTGATATTTTTTTTATTTTTTTGGTAATAGGCCAAAGCCAAGATCAACATGGGGCTCAAGAAGACTTGAACCCAAGACCTCTCAAATGAGAGGCTCGCAACTTACCATTGTGTTGTGGGGTGTTCCCCTTAATTTTGATAATGGATACATGTTCACATATTGATATTTAATAACAAACATAGCTCAACAAAACTATATAATGTCTCAATTAAAATAGTTCTAAGTAAATATTTTAATGTATCTTTATTTTAATCATTTTTAAAGCTTGGGCATAATTCATGTAAATAATATAAAACAATACCAATTTACATTAATTAAACTAAGATTTTTATTATATGTGCATAAACAACATGAACATATTAAAGGATAACCAAAGGAGAGGCACACATGACATCAAAATACCAAAGAAAATAGATTAATAAGATTGTCTGATACCAATATTCTTACCCATCTGTTTTATGTCATTGATCATCTAAGAATCTCTTTCCTTTCCCTGCTTCTACCTTTATTTTTGAGTGACTAAAAACTATACAATCACTACCTTCTACATAATGCCCTTAGTAATAGTGATAATTCTCCCAAAGGTAGATTCCATTATCTTCATTTTATCATAGCAGATATTAACAATCATCTTAAGGGAGTCCTTATCAATCATAATTATTTCCTCTTTATCTCCTTTAGTGATTACATCTTCTTTTTTGTTAAAGAAACAATTAGTACTATTCCTCCTCCTCCCTTAGGTCTCTATATTCATCACCCTCTTCGTCTTCTTCCCCTTCTTTTTACTTAGTTTCTTCATTTTTCTCTTTCTTATAATCATCATTATCTTCTCCATCATTCTCCTCTTCAAAAAAATCACCTTCCTTCTCTCACACCTATTCAAAAGCTTCCCCCAAATTCTTCTCACAATCATCTAGGGAATATGTCTCTTCTAACATCACCTCGCTATTTTCAAGGAGAAACTCATCATTTTTAGAGTCAACTTCACCATCATTAGACATAATGTTCTCACCTTTTATCCATTTTGTGTTGACATCAATAGAGACATGAGCCAACCTAACAAACCTTCTTCCCGCTAAACACTTGAAACTACTCTAACCTACCTCTTCAATACATTTTATGTCCCCTTCAACATTAGATATATCAATAGTCTCCTCCATCACTCTAGTCATAGTATATTAGTCCATGTTAATTGAAGGAATTCTTACAATTATGCAAATTTCAATATAGATCAACTCATAATAGATTCAAATGATCAATTAACATATAATGACACTATATTTAAACTATCATGGATATCTTAAATGCATCTAACTAGAAAATGTCTAGATATACAAGTACAAACACCTCAAGATTGATATCTGCTAACATCTTTTAAATAGATGTATTAAAGATATTTATGCTAGTTAACAATAAATTTGTCATAATAATAAACTTAGTAAATCAATTCCCTATTACTAATAAAAATAATCATAAAATCTTATAAATAAATTATATACCAAAAAAGGAATAATAATTTAACACTCTTAATTTGGACACAATATTATTATTATTATTATTATTATGATGATGATGATGATGATGATTATTATTATTATTATTATTATTGATAGATAAACGGCCTAAGCCTTGATACATCATAAGGATATATATACATATGGATAATCAACTTTTAGTCCCAAGTTACAATTTTCCACCTTCCTTCTAGGTCGTTCCTCATCCTTCTTCTTCTGCCTCCAATCACGATCTGTATATAATCTAAGCACTACAACTTGCACTTATGTTAAGGATAAAGCTCTGAATAGTCACGAAACCATGAATACAGAAAGGGCGTAGAGATGAAATGTAAAGAGATAAAAGTAAACAAAAATAAAATATACATCTAAACCATTAGAAAATAAATCTAATAGAGTGAAGTAGTCATTCCTCAGTCTAAGAAAACATATCCTAAGCAACACATGTCAGTTTGTTACACTAAAGGGTGTTTTATGGCTTAGTTACATGAAAAATACAATAGTAATAAACCTATGTTACCTAACTGGCATAGAAGAGGCTCCCCGTCATTCTGAATGTCCATCTAGTCCAAACTGGAAGATTCCATAACCTCCAATATTCACCTCAAACTCATTTTCCCTGCCTGCAACATCATCTTCCAATTTGGACACAATATTATTTGTTATATTATGCATTTAGAAATAATAATAAATATTATTTTTTTAGATATAGAAATGGGGTTTCTATAGAAGCCCTAGCCCTTGATAATATAAAAATATTACATTAATGAAGATATCAACATCTATTTAACATTAAAGGTCAAAATCATATAAAATTAAACCTTACTCTTTAAATTATATATATTCAATAGCCAGTAGTGGCATGTTGTGATGGTTAAGTTGTTGTGTTGTTGTTCTTTCCATAAAGGTTCAAATCCCATTGGGGATGAGATCCCCTATTTGTGGCCTCATCGGTTTATAGCTCTAGGTCGAAGCATTTACCGTGTGTGTGAATTGCTACTTGTGTGGTTAAATATTGGTATTCAATTAGAAAGCAACCAACACTCAATAAACCATTAACTCAATAAATTAGCTACAAAATTTCAAATCAAATGAACAAGCTAAATTCTCAAAATCGTCTTATTGCTTCCTAGTTGAAGCGAGTTTAATCCTTCTTAGAATGCTCATCAGATTGGCATAAAGGATTAGTGACTTGACTACTCCAAAATGGAAGATTTTTAATGTGGAGGAGATGCAATACTTGCATTTACCACTCCAAGATAATCTACAATATGCAATGCAAAGATAGAATGAAGCTACAATGAGAGATTAAGCTAAACAACAATGATGATATTAAGAAATTAAACTAAATAGAAATGCAAGATTATTCTAGAAATGAACTAAGCTAAGAATCTATGATGAAGGCAACTAAGAACTCAAAATAGAAAGATTACTCTAGAATGAAAGAATGTCAAATGATCAAGATTCAACTCAAAGATGCAAGAGGTGGACTTCACCAATAATCAAGATGGAACCCTTGAGCCAAGGAAGAGCTTCATTTTAAAGGAATTGCCTCAAGAATGAAGGGTGGAGCCTAAGAGGCAAAAGATGTTAGGTAGAGATGAGTGGTGATGGTAGATCAATCCATGTGAGAGGATTCAAGGATTTGGTTGGACAAGATTGATTGGAGAATAAGACAAAAGAGAAAATCCCCTTTTAATTGTCATTTAATCAACATTAAGTTGCACAATGTGTCTTTTTTTAATAAAAAGTTCTAGGACTTGATATTAAAGGTAAGCTTTGACAATTAAATGATTTTCAAGTTTTCGACATTGAAAATGATTTGTGTTTGATTTGTAGAAATAATTAAACTATGCAAGGGGGATTATCCAGATTGCTTGCATAATTATGTTTAGTAAATTATGCCTTTGAGATTTAAGATTTTACTTAAGGCAAGTTGATCGAATTGGGGGCTTAGGTTCTACTAGTCAAATTTTAAGTGATTACATTTGCCCCTCTTTGAATCAATGTGTGAGAAGAGTATTGATTCAAAGAATAAATTGTAGCTAAGTCATAAAACAACCTGATATGAAGTGATGAGACTATCCTTGACAAGGAGAAACTTACTCCGAACAAAGGTCAAATGAAGATCGATTGAAAAGATACCAGCTCTGAACTTGATTGAGTGAAGACTAATAAGTGAGACCAGAGTATCCAACCTGATATGATGCAATGAGATGGAATATCTATCCAAAGATGACGACAACTAACCAGTTTGATATGAAGCGATGAAACTGATCAGTGTGAAAGAGCCTAAGATAACTGCTTTGACAAAGATTCAAAAGAATCCAATCACCTGATTAAGAGACAATACCAAATTGATATGAGTCTTGATGAACCTGATATGCCCTGATAATGATGTTAGATTGATATGGTTCTCGATGAACCTAACATGCCACAAGAGATGTATGTCTGAGTGACCTGATATGAAGCGATGAGATCATTCTTTTTAAAAGATGCAGATAATCTCAACTTGATATAGATCCTGATGAAGCTAAGATGCCCCAAGCCATGAAGCTTGAATTGATTAGTCGACTAGGATTGATTGCAAAAGAAAATTCTCTAAATTGCCATGCCCCCTCGGGATCGAAATCGAAATGAGGCGCAGAAGGAAGAGCTTGATGTGAGCTAATTTGAGGTCTTGTTGACTAGATTTGACTAAATTTTCACCAAGTTTGACCAAAATGAAATCACTTAGATTCAGTATATTTGTATTAGATTAACCTCAGAGGTTCAAGAAATGAAGATGAAAGAGAGAGGGAAACGATAACGTTAGCAATCAATTGCTTTTGATCAAGAAGAGTTGACTTTGCAATTTGACTAGGTAAATAAACTCAAATTTTGATTTTGATCCCGAAAATGGATTTAGATTGTCAAAATTAGCTTGGGGTGCAATTTTTGTGAGATTTTGAGCACTTTGAATTTTAGGTCAAAATCTATAAAAGGGGCTTGGAGGGGTCATTTTTAAATCATTTGCCACAGTTGACTTTGACAACCCAGAGACCTCTAGAGTGATAAAAATGTTGATTCCAATCTGAAATCATCAAATTCAAATTATAGAGATGTCACAACCAGTCTCATTCATGCGGTGCACCAGTAAGTAGTCGATCTTGCTTTGTGATTTGGTAGATTTTAGTCATTTTTTGGTGTTTTTGAAGTGGTTTAGGGATTTCGGCCCGGTTTATTGTGTGATGAAACAATTTCATTGCATGCAACACTACCTTTCATCATAGGATAAACTAGTTTTAAAATATGCATCGCATGCCTCTTTGACTTGTGTCATATGATGGGTACCCGCATATCATACAATATCAAGAGCTTTATTGTATTGAGAAATCATATCACATGGTTTAGAAAGTTTCATCGTATGATAATTGTGGGTCAATTGTTTTATCGTATGGGCCAAATATGCAGTTTTTGTACTTTGTGTGAAATATTTTGTCTTTTGTAGTAGCTTTGTAGCATTGTAGAAATGTTGAGCATTGTAGAAATGTTGATTACTTGATTTCTGATTTGTTGATGTTTGCTTTGGACTTATTATTGATGCATTTCATTATGTTCTTTGTTGCGGATTCAATTTCCTGATCCCATCTTCTAGTGTGCCTACCCACAGGCACTTATATTAGTTCGGCACCTCTCACCAAAGGACTTGACAATACTTGATCAATGTAGGCTAGGGAAGCTCATTACAATGCCCAATATCCGTGTGAATCACAATTTGTTGACAGCTCTAGTAGAGAGATTCATAACATAATACCTTCCATTTTCCTACCAGTAAGATCACCATAACACCAGAGGATGTATACAAGATTCTCCACCTACCGATAGTTGAAGATTTAGTATTCTATTATCAGGATCCAACGGAGGGGATCACATCTCTAAGGAGGATTTTTGGATATGATACCATCATGGACCAAAACATTACCTAGGAGTGCATGCCACATCAGTATGGCCAAGATTACCCACTTCCATGTGTTTTGGTTGGATTTATTGGAGGTGTTGCTATGCCTAACCATATCCAGCAAGATTTCTAGTGTGAATTGGGCTAGATTCTATATCAGATACTGAGTTGTCCATGCAAATTCAACTAGGGTGCATTTTTTTTTATGCCACATGTACATGGCACTCCATGAGATCATGTACCGCTAGGGAAAGAGTATGGAAAGAGGCATTATAGTGTTGCAAATATGAGCCTGGGAGCATATCCCTATAGCTTGCCCAGTGATATAGGCTTCCCGAGGAGTGATTATGCCTTATATTTTTTGATATATTACATACATCCATCAACCCAATCTAGGAAAGAATTATTTTTGGCACTGATAATTAGATGATGTCTCAATGATAGTATGGTGGTCGTACATAAGTTGCGAGAAATGGACGGGCTCAACCTGAGAGTATTTGTTCATGTTCACAAGTAGGCCACTAATTGGTATGTAAGATCTTGTGATTTCTGAGATACTGTTGTTACTGCATTTATTATCTTGATATATATCTATATTATATGATTGCTGACGTGTATCAATATTTGTAGGAGTGCTCCCTTAGTAGAGTGATTTTGTATTAGTAGGGTCTTGCATCATTTTGGGCTACGTAAGGATACACCCACAGAGTTCACGGCCTATGCCCTCTTTCTAGCCCTCTTTCTAGATGAGGAGGTTGAATGGGGGCCATGATCTGCTTATGTCATTTTTATTCAGGAGCTAAGAGACCTAGTTGATGTAGATTGGGAGTACCTTCCTGTAGTGACAGATGCTGGTATGACCCCTGCATACAGACAACATAGGATAGATCATCCATTCCCTAGATTCACAAATATTGTGAAGCGAGTGTTGAGATTAGATAAGGAGGATCATGTAGATGAGACTCAGAGGGGAGGAGTATTGAGAGGACAAGGAGACAGGACACGGGGGAAACTAGGAGCTAGCACTAGTAGAGAAAAAGTGGTGGGGAAGTAGATGCCATGGGGAGAGGGGCTCACTAGGTGTAGTGGGCATTGTTGTGGTCATAGAGGAGGAGATGATAGAGGAGAGGGAAATACTGGTCTGGAGGAAGGTGGATAGGGGACACCTCCTCAGGAGAGACCTCCAAGTGAGGCCACTGGGAGAGGAGGCCATGGAGGAGGAGACATCGGCAGAGGCACCCAAAGCAACATAAGGGACCAATGCACAAGAGACATCATAGCGTAGGGAAGATCTTACAGTGGCTAGGATACGAGAGGCAATACTAGAGACATAATTTTCATATAGGGATAGGTAGGTATGGGATCTATGGAGTGAGTGAGATTCCATCCATCATACTGCCACCTACCAAGCTTCTAGAGCCTCCTATTATTATGCGATGTATATCATAGTAGTACTAGTTGTAGCTAGAGCACCTTCATATACCTAGTTTACCACACATTTAGAAGGAGCCATGCTAGCACCAACACCTACAAGAGAAGATTCCCCTCCTCCTCCACTCTGAGATCAGGAAAAGGGAGGGAGTTAGTCTTGAGTTCCCCTTCTTATCTTATCTCTTTTCTACTAGATTTTGATGTATTCATTGTTATATCTGTATCGAGGATGCACCATTTTTGTACTCAAGACACCATTTTGACACACACACACACACACACACATATATCTCTATGTGTGTGTGTGTGTGTTAGATATTCTAAGTTACAATTGTTATTATGTGTTCTATCTTTGATCATAGTGTTTGTTTACATTTATGCTCATGTATGATTCTCTTTATGTCTTATTTAATATATCTCATGCCATGTTTATAATGTTGATCCATATGCTTTTACTTCATGCTTTTAACACTGATGTTTCATTGTGTAGATGTTGATGGTACTTCTACTTTATGTTGTAATATCATGTACACTCTGATATGCATATTGCTTGTTGCGCTTTTTCATACTTAGTCATATATATCATAATAAAAACTTAGCACTCTAGGCCCCTTTTATGATGATATTGACCTTTGCAAATATTAGTCAAAGTCAATGAAAAAATGCATAGTTGATTGCGTAGGCGAAGAGAAAGGAAGGATGGCCCAAGGGAAACTAGAAAAAAACAACTAAAAATGCATCCCTTGAATGAAATGCAACCTAAGACATGAGATTCAAGTCATTGATCCTTTAGTCATTCATTTATCATTATTTGAGCATTTTGGGACATTGAAGGTTAGTACAACCGTCACTGGTGTGAGAGAAACCATGAAGATATGAATACGATCCTATTGGATAAAATGTTGGAAACACACGTAACCATCGAGGCACAAGAGCCTAGATGACCTTAACGTAATTTCCAGTTTGATATTGTAAGATTCCACTTGTACCAAGGCACAAGCTGCCAAGATAACCATGAGTGTCATCTTTCATAGCACACACAAACAACATAGAAGGATATAGTTCCAAACCTACCTAAGTGTCGATATAAACTAGGTCGAGGTATGTGCAGTGTTCCAATCATGATGGAGTCTCTTACCATAGACACCCAGTTTATTAGCCAACTTAGGATCATTGAAACCACACCACAAGAATAAATCAAAGAAGACATGATATGCCCCCCCTTGTGAGTCTCTATTCATATAGACATCGTCGAGTGACCTTAGAAGACATCAAGCAAAATTAATGATAACAGACACCACACAAGATAAATAAGTTTAGCATGTCTGACTCCTTTTAGTTTTCTAAGTTGTATGTATGTGCCAAATGCTAAGGAACACCTTTGTGTCTATTTCAGAGTGAGAGTGTGTGATAGGAAAGTGGGAAATCTAATATGTGTTGAGAAACACAACGATGTCCAGATAGGTAGTGTTGAGAAACAATATACGATTGAGGTGTTGAGAAACACCAATTTACGTGTCAGCGGCAAATTGTCCTTTGATATACTAACTTTGGTTAATATCAAGAGATTAATCAAGTGGTTTAGCACTGACAACTCAGATAGATAGTGCAATATTGGCCCCAAGTGGCAGACAAGGATTGAGGATAAAGCTAAGACCAACTCCAGTCCATGATGATATAAAGGAAGAGAGAGATGGATGGAAAGAGAGGCTTGCGAAAACATGAGAGCTCATCCATATATTGATAGATGGGGTGCTAGTTACAAGTGACACCTTTTTGCCATGTTTTCACCAAGATAATTCTTTTTTCAAGAATTTATATGCTTTTTAGGATTCTTTGTTTCTTTTTACTATTTTTGGAATATTTTTCAGGAACATTTTTCACTTCTTTTTTAAATTTTATTTTTTTAGGAGATTACTCGTTCTCAAGTAAGACCACATTGGTTTGCCTCTAATGTCTAGAAAGGTGTAGGACATAATAGATGAATTAGAAATTTAAGGATGGATAAAGTGAGTGAATGTTAAGCAAGCTAATGATGGATGAAGTAGGTGAATGCAACCCTCAAGGACAATCTCTTCAAGATCACCAAAACTAGGGAAAGGGAATATAGAAATGTAGGCTCATGAAGCAATGTCAGATAGAATATAGGATAATGTTGGTGTCATGAAAGAATGTGGTCCAAAAAAGTGGACATGTCAAGAGACTCTTGTTAACAAATTTTGCATTTTTTTTCTTTCTTCATTTTTATAAAGACCAAGGAGGCAATTGGATATGATAGTGATAGGATAACATGATCTGGATAAAGGGTGATGGAGGCTATGAGTGAATGGTTTGAGATAATGGAAAGATGCTTAAGAATAGTGATGACCAATTTTGAATAAACAAGATCATAATAGGGTAGCATGGATGGAAGCAAGTGAGTAAGATGAAGGAAAGGATAGAAGATGGCAGGATATATGATTCTCATGGATAGTTCAACCTTGTCGAGATCAAAGGTGAAAGAGGAAGTATGAGTGCACATGAAATAGCTAGTGCAGATGAGTCTTGTCCCAAGTGTAGAGTGCAAGAGGGATGAATTACACATGATGTTTGTTTGCCATGTTTTCATCATGGTACTTGGCCAAGGCGTCACAAGTAGTAGTTTTCACCATAGGATGAATGAATTTATTTCTCTTTACTTTTTCTACCATGGCACCTATTTCCACGTTTTCACCAAGGCACTTTTCCAAAAAAACATATTTTTGTTTTTAGAAGAAGTTCAAACCTTTTTTGCTTTGGATAATACTCATTTGAGAGGATATGCTATGATGGGCCAAGGCCATTGAAAGATATGCTCAAAGATGTTGATAAGGTGGTAGTAGGTGAATGATATGGATGATAAGGAGATGACAACTGAGGAATTATGCATAGGATGGAATTATGCATAGGATGCATAGGAAGGAATGAAATGATATGGAATGAGAGGGATAAGGAGTAGATATATGGATTGGATAGTAGATATGGTATTGAAATGTTTATGTAGGAGTAAGTGTAAATGGTGGAAAGATCAACATCGACACACACCTTGAAGGGTATTGGATAGCTAGAGGAAGAACGAATTGAATAGCTTGAGGTTTTGATGTAGGAAGTGATGCAGATATTGGGACACAAGGACCCAAAATGGATGAAGCAGAGGATGTAAGATGTTTGGAAGGATATGGAGTGGAATTATTTGGAAGCTTGAATGTCAACTTTGATTTTTCTGTTGTATTCAAGTCCTTTAAGAGAGACTTGGGAATCCACATAGATTTTAATTTTTCTTTACGTCCAGGTGCTTTTGATCACAATTCTTTCATGATGGATTTAGGAACCCATATTTTATTTGGTGTTATTTTTTTCATAGTGGACCCTCATAGTCTCTTGAATATTTCCCTTTTCTTTGTAGTCACATGTCGGTTAGATAGGACATCACTTCATATGTAAGTGGATTCTTGTATTTCTGACTTTTACGTTGTACATCCAAATTACTTCTAAAAGACTTGGGAATTGTGGACGAATGAGGCTGATATGATAGGTTCAATTGGATGGATGGATAGAAATTTATTAAGGGTGCATGTCTTTGTTGATCTTGAGGTATGAGAGGGGACGTGGATGACAAGCTAGGAGCAAGAGGGATAGTGGATGGGGGGATATAGGGTCCTAATATGGATAGAATATATGAAGGTGTTATCTTTGGGATCTAAGGACCAAGGATGGATTTGGATGATGAAAATGGATAATGGATAGGGATATCATCATCCATAGAGTGAGAAGCATGGCCAAGTCTTTGATATATAAGATCCATATTTATACCAATAAGCTCATGGGTAACTTTGATAGGAGCAAGTTTTACAGGTGTAATTGGAGCTTGGGAGGATTTAATCTTATGCAAAGGAGTAGGAAAAATGGGAGATTTTTGAGATGGATGTGGAGGATTATGACAAGGAGTTACTGAGATATTTTGATCTTGACAGGGATCTTTGGATAATGTAGGAAGAGTACTTTTCAATCAATTTTCAAGAAGATCATTAGAGATGACAAAAGGAGTATCTTGATCTTTCTTAGGAGATGGATAGGTTATAGGAGGTGGAGGGATATCTTCTTGAAAGAGGTGATTGGATATGAGGGGATCATCATGAGAATCTTGGGAAATGGGACTTTGGTCAACCATTGGATAACAATGGATGCAGTTATCTTGATCTTGATCTTTATTGATATTTATTTCTTCACACTTCAAATTATCCTCTTGACATGGAACCACTTCTAAGGATGAAACATGAGTTCGAACATATGTGAGGGATTCTTGAAGGGTTGATGAAGGGACATTTAGGATAGGTATGATAGGAATTGAATCACAAGGAACCTTGAGATATATTACCTTTAAAGAATGGAAGGGGCTTGTAGAAATGTATATTAGCTTGGATCTCTTTTACAGGTATCCCTTGAGGATATACATAGTTAGCATGAAAATAATTGATTTCCTTGTTCAATGGAGAAATTTTGGATGAATTTTATTTTTTAGGAGATGAATGCATGATGGAAGAGGTAGAGGTGGCATGAGAACCATTACTAGACACGGCTTCATGATTTTGATCAAGCTTGAGAGTAATGTCTTCCTTAGATGAGTCATTAGGATCCTCAATTTCAATTATGTCATCATCAATGAGATCTTGGATTGTGTGTTTCAACTCCATGCAATTTGAATTTTTATGCTCATTATTTCCATGATACACATAGTAGGTACTCAAGAATGAAATTCCCTTTGAAGTGGCTAGAGGTAATGTGATGAGATTGTTTTCAAATAATTCTTCAAAAGTTGATTCATAAGACTGTCCCAGAGGAGTGAATGATCTATCTAATGAAAATTTGGATTACCTTGTGTTTGTCAAAGAAATTTGAGATTCGAGATCATGATGATCTGATTTTTTGTTGTCATAGGACTGATAGACAAGAGTCTTAGCCGAATGTGATGTAACCTCTTCATTTTCTTGATCAAAGATTCAATTATCATGGATTGGTAGAATGTATTCTTGATCAAAGATAGGTTGGTCGTGAAGATGCTCTTGATCAAAGATTGGATTGTTAGGAATTTTATATTGCTCAAAGATAGAGTTGATGTGAAATTGTGAAGTGTCCTTGGTTGAATAAGATGAAGGTATAGATTGGTCATTACCAAAGAGAAAATGACAGATTTATCTCAATGGGTATTCATTAGAGGATGTATCATTTTCTTTTTGCAAGTTTTGAATGTCAGATTTCAAAGATTGGATTTTCTCTAATAAGGCTGCAATACAAATCTCTTCTTCCTTGTTATGGTTATAGGATCTAGTCCACTTATTCTCAGCCATAATGTGATTGTTTTGATTCTCTTGATGAGAAAATATGATCTCTTGTGATGATGTTCATATGTTGGGAGTTTGAATTTGATGTGCCAAGAAGGCCATGTGCATGTATGATCATTTTTTAGAAAAAATAAAAAAATGTTTTTTTTAATATATTTTTTGGTATTTTTCTAGGTTTTAGTAATTTTCATTTTTGAAGGTCTTATACTCATGTTTGGGAGTGGAGACTATCAACAATCCCAAAAATTGGGTCACCAAAGGCACATAATTTTTGAGATTGAAATGAAAGCTTTTGATTAATTTTCTAACATTGAAAGCAGTTTGCAATTTTGAGCACTGAGTCAAAAGTTATGGTCCTGCCAATTTGGGGTAAGATTTTTTTTAAAAAATCAAAATTTTTAGAATTTTTTATAGACATTTACCAAAGACATGGATCAATGATGAATCAGGTATGATAGTCAGTTCATAGTATGCAAAGGATGATAGATAGCAAAAAATTGTACGATAAAACCCATAAAAAGATGCGATGAAACTCAACACTGTGTGCGATAATATGGTGAAAACCAATCTTGTCATCTGATAAAACTCAGAACTGTATGCAATAATATGGTGAAAACCAATCCTATTTTACAATAAAACTCAACATTCGGTGGGATGAAGCACGTGTTTCGTATGATGAAATGCTAGGCAAAATGATAGAAGGCACAAAAAGGATAATTTGCCACTAATTTTGGAAAATTTGACACATCTGGATAGTTTGAATTTAGATTTGTGACAAAATCAAAGTGTACCTAAACCAGGTTTCAATGTTTGTAGTAAAATAAATAGTGTGAGCAAGAAAAAGTCTCCAAACAATCCACCAAGGGACAAAGCAACCTTGGGGACACAAACACTTGTGAAGTCAAAGGGGTATTTGCAATGTGTCAAAAGCATCAAGTGAATGTTCACAATGATTTCCATGGGTCTCAACACATTCGAAAACACATGAAGCATAAACTACCTAAGGTCAAAGGCTAGTACCAAAATCTTTGCTCACAACTTGGTATTCCTTTGGCTCACATAAAGTGATGTTGGATTTTTCAAGGATTATGCATCTACGAGAATACATATGGTGAGTAATCTTGAGGTGATCTAGATAAGTCCATTTGGATTGATCCTTGGACAAAAATTAGGATACTTTTAGATGTAAGTTGGGTAGCTTCTAACCAAGAGTGTCTAGTAAGCGCATCCATTAACAACTATCCCTTGTAGTTCCTCTTAGTGAAATTAAGGCCTATAGCCCTATAAGAACTTCAAGTAAGGTAGTCTTGCAAGCAAGATTGAGACCTCTCAGCCCTACACATCACTCTCGTGTGCGTTCTTATAGTCAAATGAATGACCCAAAATAGTTAATAGCTAGGTCCTTGTGGTCTTTGGCCAACAAGGCATAAATTTTATAGTGGGTTGGATGAATTGGCTTTGCTTTGTCCCACTTGGGTCGTTCCCGCGAGAGTTTTACCTCAATGGTAGGCCCTCTAAAAGTAAAATGAAAAGGAGAATGGATAGACTAATGAAGGTCTATATTTCTAATTTTCCACAAGGGAAAAGAGCATACTCTCCTACTCCATAGCTTCTCCCAAGAACATCAAGCACATATTCATTTACCCAAGATTTGTTTACAGGAAATGAATCAAATAGGTCAAGATTTATGATTCAACCTCCAAGAGATGAAGAGAATACTCTCCTACTACCCAACTAATCAGAAGAAAATAAGCCTTCCTAGTTAAGCTACATGCCTAGAAAATCAAAACTTATGAAAGAACATTGTTTAATTGTATCTCCAAGGCAACCTTCAAAACAAATAGCTTTAGTAGTCCCAAGATATGACTTTGACAAGTGTCATGCAACCAAAAAGTGTTAGTAGTCTCAAAATGATGCAATGTAGATGACTTTGACAAGAGAATTCCCTCTCAAATATCCTGCAAAAACCAATTATTTCCTGAAAAAAAAAAATTAGGGCTGAGACAAAACCAAATCAAGTATAAAATATGAAAATTCAAGAAACTAAACCCTAAAAATGCTCACTATTTTTGGTTCGATAAAACACAGTCAACGCCGTATTATCATAAAATAAAACTCAATGAACCCTGCGATAAAGTACAAAGTTGATATGTTGTACAATGAAACCCTAAACTGCATGCAATAAAATCCCTTATTTGATATTATCATATGATAAAACTCGTCATTGCATGTAATGAAAAAGGTATTGTATGATAATCTAGAGTACAGTGGTGTGATATTTGTTGTAGTTTTAGAAATTGAACAAAAATAACCTACAAGAAATGGGACCAATATCTGATTGCAGCCCCATGGTGGGTGCCAAAAATGTGTGGTTGAATATTGGGATTCAATTAGAATGCAACCAACACTCCATAAACCATTAACTCAATAAATTAGCTACAAGAGTTCAAATGAAATGAACAAGATAAATTCTCAAAAGTGACTTATTGCTTCCTAGTTGAAATGATTTTAATCCTTCTTAGAATGCTCATAAGATTGGCATAACGGATTAGTGACTTGACTACTCCAAAATGGAGGATTTTTAATGTGGAGGAGATGCAATAATTGCATTCATCATTCCAAGATAATCTAAAATATGCAATGCAAAGCTAGAATGAAGTTGCAATGAAAGATTAAGCTAAACAACAATGATGCTATTTTGAAAGTAAACTCAATAGAAATACAAAATTACGCTATAAATGAACTAAGCTAAGAATCTATTATGAATGCAACTAAGAACTCAAAATAGAAAGATTACTCTAGATTGCAAGAATGTCAAATGATCAAGATTCAACTCAAAGATGTGAGAGGTGGACTTCATTAATAATCAAGATGGAACCCTTGAGCCAAGGAAGAACTTCCTTTTAAAGGAATTGCCTCAAGAATGAAGGGTGGAAATTAAGAGACAAAAGATGTTAGGTAGAGATGAGTGGTGATGGGAGATCAATCTACATGATAGGATTCAAGGATTTTGGTTGGCCAAGATTGATTAGAGAATAAGACAAAATATAGAATCCTCTTTTAATTGTCATTTAATCAAAATTAAGTTGCACAATGTGCCTTTTTTTAATACAAAGTGCTAGGACTTTATATTAAAGGTAAGCTTTGACAATTAAATCATTTTCAAGTTTTTGACATTGGAAATGATTTGTGTTTGATTTGTAGAAATAGTTTAAATTATGAATGGGGGATTATATAGGTTGCTTGTATAATTATGTCTAGTAAATTATGCCTTTGAGATTTAAGATTTTACTAAGGCAAGTTGATCGAATTGGGGGCTTAGGTTCTAATAGAAAATTTTTAGGTGATTACACTACCATTGGGGTAGCGCCCTTTCTATTAATTTCAAAAAATTCAATTACATAAAGTAAGTAGCAAGATGAGAATGACTTCCACAAATTTTAAAAACTGTTCAAATAGTGCAGGAGACAAGTGACCCCAAATGACACAAACCATGTAGGCAAAAGTGTCCATACAATTTTGCAATCAACTAGCATGCAATACACCACTTGTCAAAACAACCAGTGCCTCAATGCAGATTGCATCCCAAAAACCAGGTTAGGTATCACATTCACCAATCTTAGAGAAACATCAAATTGCCTTCACGGTAGCCACATTGTACATGAAGCGCTCCAGACTCGCTCACAACACATAGTACATGAAGTGCTCCAGAAACATCAAGATGAACATGGACCTGTGTCAGCACACTTCACCAACAATATTCCTCATGACCCAACATTGATGTCACTTGTTACAGTATAAATGTCTCAGGGTAGACATTCTAAGAATATTATATTGTAGTTACACATGATAATCGATATCCATTGTAGGAGCAGAACAATATCTTTCATTATGACCATGTTCCCTTTCTATAGGAATCCAAGGTTGTCCGAGCCACCACGAGCTTCATTGAGTAACCCAACCCAATTCCAAAAGAGCACAAAATATATTTGCAATTGACATGAGAGAGCTTTGATTAGATTGCATGATAGGAAATCCAATTTCTCCTAATCATGCATTTTTTTTGGGGGCGGTAAAGCCCCTAACAATCCATCTACATTGTCCTCCAAGGGAGGGAAATGCTCCCTTAGAGCAAGTAAGGTAGGATTTCATTGAACACTGATCTTTGGCATGAGCATCTTCATCCCTCTTTTTCTTATTTGTCTTTCTTCCCATTCACTTTCTTGTATGCTTAGAGTTAAGCATTTTGGTTTCTGATTGTGAGATAGCCCTCCTATCAATTACATCCAATTCATCTTTGAATGTGAATTGGGAAGGGTCGTCATCTTCAGGAAAAAAATTGTGATTTACTTTGATTCTGGGGTTGGGTGAGGATTTGGAATCAAAGGAATAGTCTCCTCAAATGCATATTGTTGGGGTTCAAATATATTTTCCATTTGAAAAGGGATAATTGCCTTAAAAGTTGAACATTATGATTTAGGTGGAAAGTGATCCATATTATCTATTGCTTCCCCTTTATTATTTTTTAGCATTCATTGCATGGTTTCCAGGACAAGACAGTCAACCTCAAAATGTTTCTAACTTTGACAACACAAACAGAATAATTTATTTTTTCTTTATTTTCCACTTGTTGAGTCCATACCCCAACAGATGAAACCAAATTAAAAGCCTTTGGAAGTTTTTTGATTGCCATAATTTTAATTCTTACAAATTGAACAAACTCGTCATCATCCATGTCAATTTCCATTGTCTTTCCCAATGAATCACCAATTCTTCCCAACACACATTTCAACCAGAATTCAAAGGAAGGATTGTAGAGGTGGATCCAAATAGGTTCTTCGTATCGATCATATTGATTAGGATTGAAATTTGGGGACCATTTTTGGACATAAATGGATTGTCCAACTATTTCCCATAGTTACCCTAGAATTTCTCCTCTTTTCTCTGCAAAATTAAGATCAACCAAAAAAAATTGTTTGGGGAGAAAGTAAATTTATGTGTTTTCATCACCCCGAATGTGTTTCACCAATGTATTGATATCTCTGGTTGTCTGACGCTTCCCAAGGATTCAAGTAATGATCACACTGTCTACGAGGATATTCTAGTCATTGTCCACCAAGTCTTCAACATTGATCTTCAATTGGTCATTAGGTGGGTTCATAGGTTTCATGAGAAAAAGGCAGATCCATTGCAACATGTCTGTGTGTGTATATTTAATAACATTATTAAACAATAGATCATTCAAGTCAACATAAAACCCAAACCACCCCCAATGTACACACAAGTCAAATTTGACCCATATCACCACTTTTTCAACCTAGAATTCAATTGTATTAAAAGTGGATGGCAACTAAGGTCTAGATTTTTTATTGTCTCAAGGAGACAATAGCATACTCTCCTACCAAAGTTGTTTCTCCCAAGCACGCCAAGAACATGTTCACTTACTTAGGATTCCTTTCTAAGTAATAAGTCAAGAAGATCAAGGTTTTTTATTGTCTCAATGAGACAAGAGCATACTTCCCTACTACTAAACAAATCACTTCAATTGAACCCTCTAATTAAACTAAATGCCTAAAAAAATCAAGCTAATAGAAAACATGATGTTTTCTTGAATCTCCTTGTCAACCTGTGAAACCAATACGTGAGTAGTTTAATGTCTCAAAAGTCTCCTACCAATGTTCTGCAAGACAAATGATTAGTAATTTGGTGTTTAAGTCTTCATCACAATGTCTTTCAAAAAAAGTTCATTCCATTTCAAACTATGTCTTCAAAGGGAAATTTGCACAAAATGTTTGTAGTTTTATAAGCCTTTATACCCGAAATGCTCTAAATAGGCCAAAGATCAGTAACACAAAAGATCATGCAAAAAAAATAGAAAGTTTATGGTGACAAGGCGTAGACGATGTTCATAGGTTGCAGATGATGATTTGCGTAGACAACGATCAACATAGAAAGTCAAAAACTAGAAAGTTATACCTGACACATGTCACCTTTTAACTTGCATAGATTTTGAGAATTGCAGATGTTAGTCAAAGTGCAAAGACATTGATCTCTAAAAGAGAAAAGTTAGTCAACTGTGATTAAAATACATCAAAATTTTGACAGTGTCTAGTCTTATAAAACTAGCTATCTGACAAAAATTTGAAAGTTAAAAAGCTGAAATATCACATAAATGCTTTTAAAACATTAAAAATTTATGTCCCTTTTCAGAGAGTGTAGACAAAATTTTAGAGATCACTGACACATATTTGCACAAATGACAATAAAGGATCATACACACCTCTATGTAAATAGAGACACCAATACATGACTAGACGTGCAAAGTGGCATAGTTGTTCAATAAAAGTAAAATTTTCAAGGGACACGGGTTCCACTAGGCATGCCAAAATGTATGTGGTTGAAACCTACCTATGTGGAACAAGCTCAAAAATGCAAATGTTAGGAATATAAATCATTCAAATCACATTAACATATCTAAAACTTGAAACTCTACACTAGGTTCTACCACAACCTTCGATGAGTTGAAACAAGTGCACCCAAGACTTGTTTGATTTTCTCTTAGAGATATTGTGGGTGTGCTCTCCCAACACAATATATTAAATCCCACTAAACGATTGGTGGATGAAGCTTAATGATGCAACTAATGGAAGATTGAATAGCTCAAGAACTAGTATGAGAAACTAGTCTCAAGCATTCAATGTGATGATGCAAAGTAGTAGATATGAACTTAAATGAAAGATCTAAGATGATCTTTGAATGAAAACTAACATCTAGTATTGAATGAAACCAAAATCATTAATGGTATGAATCCAACTACCAAATATGTTAGCAAAAAATCTCTAAATGCTCTAGAAACAAAATAACATTAAAACTCTAATATGAAAATGATGGTTAAATGCTCCTGGCAAGGCTCCTATTTATAGATTTTTGGAGCAAGATGATGAGGTTAGGGTGATGTGGAACCTAAGTGGCATCCACATAGGAGCCACATAGGAGAGACATTGGCTAGGAAATCTATGCAAAAGTTAAAGTTGCTCACACATGTGTGAACAACTTGGGGATGTGATGGGTCAAGGGTACTTTAAAGTACTCATGTAAGAGTTGTAAGAGATTTGATCCAATGAAACACTTTTAGAAAGTGTAAGAGGTATCATCAAAGTTGTAAGACAACCGTTTTTAGGCAATTTAAGAATTTTTGGAAAGGTGATTTTTGGAAATTTTCTCACACATGCATGAGCAAATAATTAGCACTAATAGGTGTAGGAATCCAAAAATTAACATAATTAACCTTAGTTAATTAGTGAATAGGCTTATTAGGTTGAGATTTATGTGAGTAGGGTAGGATCTAGGTCTAGAATAGGATTAAAGTAAATAAGATTTAAGTTAATCAAGGTTTAGTAGAATAGACTCATGTGAGGAATTAAATAAATAAAATTTATTTAAAAAGGGGACTACAGAGGGAACATGATTTAAATTAAATTTAATACATTAGGGGAAAATTATTTAAACAAAATTTAAATACTTAGGTAATGAATTTATTTAATTAAATAAATATATAAAAAATGACAAGTATAACTAATTATTTGAAATTAATTATAATATTTTTTATTATGGTAAAAACAGGTTTTGAAGGGGCCTCAAAACCCTATACAGAATGGCCACGAAAGATATTCAAGTAAGCCCATTAAACATAAGAGATCAAGACCAAAGCAAGGGTTTTACAGTAGGCTCCCACAACTTGGATGAAACAAAGTATGAAACAACCTTCATACTAACCCAAACAAACTAAAAATCCAAAACTAGGATTTTCCTTTGCCTCCCTTCTTCTGGGAGCGAAGAGTCATATCAAAATGTAGAGAGGAATTTTTATTATGTTTACGTATAACAGGAGTCCATCCCTCCTCTACCAAAGAAGCTTTCTCCTACCAGTCAGAAGTAGGAGAGGAGCCAACCATAATAGAACCAACATGAGAAGTCTGGATAGAACCTACAAAGGCCACACAGCCAGTGCCAGACTTCTTAGCACCAAAAGGAACTTACGAAAAAGAACTAGCTGGGAGGAGGCCAGCAGACCCAACAACCTTTGTAAACATTCCAGCACCTGTACTACCAGCAGAAGTAACAACACACCCAGAAAAACCAAAAGTAACAGGAGGAACACCAGCAACAAAAGTATTACTACTAGCAAGAATAGTACCAGCAGAGAAACCAGCAGACTCAAAGACCCTGGCAAGAACAGAACCAGCTGGAGTAACCCCAACATTAATATAATTACTGGCAGATAAACCAACAGTTCCAGCAAAAGTAACACTAGAAAACAAAGTAGGAGAAAGAACAAAAATAACCATAGGACTAGAGACAGGGCCAGAAACGTGCTCAACAACATGCGCGAAGCTCCGAACCTTCTCCACTGTACAATGTTGAGAGGAGGCCCCCTTCCACCACGAAGCAGTCTTATTATGTCTTTGAAGATCACATTGAGAGGCAACATGACCAGTCTTAAAACATCTTCTACATCTGAAGGGGAGGCCTTTATAGTCCAATTGTTGAATCCATCTTCTACCCTAGGGAGAAAAAAGTTTAATCTCCTAAGGTAGGCCTTTTGATGTATCAATATCCAACACGATACGAGCATAAGTAGAATTGAACAAATTCAAAGATTTCTCATCCACCATTAACATTTCCCCAATAGCATCCCCCACAGTCTCCAGAACGGAGTCAATCCAAAGATGGAGGGGAAGATTATGAAGCCTAACCCAGATAGGTTGCAAATCAAATGATTCAAAAGATGGAGAAAAATCAAAATGCCAAGGCTTCAGCAATAGCATAAAATGATCCTCCCAGCTAAAGAAGTTTTCACACAAAATAATTTTACTATCCTCAGTATTATCAAATTTATCCACAAAAAAGCCTTTAGCCATAGGGAAGATATGGACTGTACCAGAGATTAGAGGTTCCCAATGACTAGAAATCCAGGAATGAAGTTTAGGCAGAGAAGGCAAGAAACCCTTGAATCTGTAAATCAACCCATGCTCAAAAAAAATAGAGGCTGCTGCATCAATCTCGAAGAGAGTATCCTCATCCAGCTCAACGAAAATATGGGTGCTGACTTGAAAGGAACTGCAAGGAATGCCATTTACAATAGAGCGAGTGGGAGCAACAACAGCCTTTTGAGCAGCACCTCAAGAAGTTCTATCCTTGATGCCCTTTCAGTCTCAGGGGCATCCTTTGTACATACTTATTGATCCTGAAAAAATACCAAAAAAATTGATATATGATGCTGAAAAAATCCTAAAAAGTATAAAAAGTCCTGAAAAAATACAAAAAAATCAAAAAATGCAAAAAGTTCAAAAAAAATTGAAAAAGTGCCTTGGTGAAAACTTGGAAACAGGCGCCTTGGTAGCAAAAATACAAAAAAAAAAGAAAAAAAGAGAAAAATTGCAATAAAATCTAAGTGGTGAAAACTTGGAAACAGGTGCTACTTGAGGCCTTTGCACTCCTATTTATTAGCATGCGTCCTCGACACTTAGCCTTTCTCCATCATGCCCTGACCTTATTTGGCTTAGTCTGGAATTGGTCTTTTTCTTTGTCTAGGGGGCATAACTGTTAGCATAGGTCTTTTAGGTGCGTTTGTCTCTTGGGACATTTCACAACAGGTGTTTTTCAACACCACCCCAAACAGTGTTTTTTTTCAACACTACCCTTGCGTTGAGTGTTTCTTAACACTTATCAGATGTCTTACTTGTAGTCTAAGTTTGATGCGATATTTCTCATTGGCAGATGTGATAACCAAAGTTTGACTCTATGACCAACACACACGCACTTAAACAATCAATTTGCTTGAGATATGTTGACTTTATTTTTCTTTGTGTGTTGTCTATGAGGATTTCTTTGATGAGTGGTCTCTCCCTGAGAAGTTTTCGATGATGCATAGCTAGAAGATTGAGGGTATGAGAACATGTTTTCTTTCTTTATCTGCTTGTGGGTATATTTTGTTAGTCCTAACTGTCATGAGCATTTATGCTGGTCTTACTTGACACTATGGGTTGACAAGGTCTTATCCTTGACTATTTTGTGAGTGCATGCTTCTAGTTATCCTGACTTTCATGTGTCTTGATGCAAGCATAATCTCGCCATATCAAACTTAGGTGATCTCACTGCACTAGTCATCTTGACCTACATGTCTTTGATGCCTAGGTGAGATTCCCACATTTCTATCTGATATAGATCATATTCAGATTCACATAGTCATACTAGTGTGCATTGTATGATCTTACAACGCTACCTAATGCTCGATGATGATAATTAGATGTCTATAAGCGTTGTGACCTTGCAAGTCAACCACTTTCATAGTAGCTTGCATTCTTAGGTTCATGATAGTTTAGTTTTTGCATCTTGCATATGGAGAGAGCTCTCCTTTTTATCATCTACAGACTAGTTGGTCAACTGTGCTCATTTTTTGATTCTTCTTGATCATATCTTTCATTTCTGATCTTTCATATCACATCATTTTCTATCCATTTTCAGACTTGAAATCAAAATCCAAGTCGCGTTTCCAAATTTTCTCATTCTTCTACGTAGTTGACTGACCTTTTGAGGCATAATTCTTAGATCTTTGATGGAATTTCTTCCTTTCCATGTCTCTCAATTTTCTAGTCTTTCATTTGCTCTATTTCTAGTCTTCTATTTCTATTCTTCTACTTCCTCACTGGGGCATGTTTTCATTGCCTAATGGTTATCCTGTTGCCCTTTACATTCGATTGTGATTTCATTCTGATTTGATCAAGTCTTTCCTCAGTTGCTGTCTCTCCTCTACCTGATTTCGATTTTGATTTCGAGGGGGCAGTATTTATGGGATTCTCATCCTTGATTCCTTGATTTTCTTGATTCAGACATCTTTTGTGAGCTTTTGCTCAAATTTGAGATTCTTATCTCTTACTTTGAATGTGATCCCGAATCGACCTCATGTTCAAAGGCCTTTGTTTATGTTTGTCCAGGTGTGATCCCGAATTGACCTCACATCTGAGTTGTTTTGTGATCCCAGATCGATCTCACATTTCAACTTCATTCTTTGACTACATGTGTTCCCAAATCGATCACACATTAGTCAAAGAGGGGCAAATGTATGCACCCAAAAATGGTCGCCTAGACTTTGGGCCCCATTTATTTGATTTATCAACCCTGAATCAATATTTTCAATAATCAATATTTTCAACATTATCAATTTCTTGATCAAATCTTAGTTTCGATCATATATTGGATTTTTATCCTTGGATTAACCATTTTATCCTAAGCCTTTATTTAATTAAAAGGAATATTTCCTCCCCTTTTATTAAATAAAAAGCCCCACCTTTTCTTCTTATCCTAAGTTGCACAAATAAAGCACAAATTCTTATTTTATAAAAAGAGAAAAAGTATTTTTTGTCTCATATGGACATAAAGTCAACTCCTATTTTCATATTGGAGTATACTTGTGCACACGGATTGCTCCTCTTTCAAGCTCCACCACTGATTAAGACTTTTGCCTCTTAATCTCCATGGCCCATTCCTTTGCATTTCTTATAAAAGGAGAGCTCTCTCCTTCATTTGCATATCCATCTCTTTCATGCTATTGTTATGCTGTAGGTTTTCTAGGTGCATTTGGAGCTTTTGGAGATCATTGCTACATCAAGCTTTTCTTGGATTTCTTCATGGCTCCATAGTTTAGACTTTATTTCTTGCATTATCATAGCATCCATAGCTTCATTTCATAGCTTAGTTTCTTTTATGCAATAGATAGCTTCACATAGCTTAATAGGAAGGATTTGTAACACTTGTTCTTTCCATTTCATAGCTTAGTTGCATTGCATTTTCATTTCTCTAGACTAGTTTGCATTGCATTTTCATAGTGATTCTTGAGGATATTGGCACTCTTGCCCTTGTCCTCATTTGAATCTCTCGTTGTGTGGTTGACTAGCAAGGTCACAAGCTTGTAGCTCTAGCTGAGAGCAAATACATCATAGTCCCTTGCAACTCCATGCATAGAGAGCTATGAGCCGCTTTGTGAGGCCTCATTCTTGAGCAACCTTGCATGTAATGGTCATAGAAGTGCACCATTTTAGTGTGTACAATATTCTATAGTGGTAGGGGCCGAGGAGTAGCCAGGCCTAGATCACGATGAAGAGGGGGAAGAGGGAGATGAGGGGGGTGATGGAGGAGACATAAGGAATGACAGAGATGGACAAAGGAATGTATGATAGAGAGTACCTACCTAGAGGTAGAGAGGATTAGTACAGGGGCCAGTGGGTGTACCACCAGTGGTACCTTCGCAGGCACAGGTATATGCATAGGCACAAGTACCTAAGGCACTAGGATAGGATTCCCCATCTCACCCAATAAAACCTCCATAGGCACGTGGGCTATTTACTAGATTCATAGTATAGGAGACCCATGCTACCATGGTATCAGAGAGAGCCAACCTAAAAATAGAGATAACATGGTTATAAGGGTTATTGACAAAAAAACAAGGCTAGGAAGATAGTGCTCAGTCATCCTTAGACAACCTCTAGATTCATGTAGACACTGGAGATTTTATAGTTGTTGAGAGACATACAAGGGCATCTGAGATGCAATAATAGGCATATGCCTTGACCCAACAACTAGAGGCACTCACTACAGAGGTACAAGTATTGAGGGCAGATCAAAACTTGTCGCAGAAGAGGGATGAGGAGTATAGGGCATAACAAGAGATCTCTATATAGGAAGCCACAAGTCTAGGGGTCATGTAGGTTTTCCAGGATGCCTTTTTGGCACATAGGCAAGAGTCCCAAGTCATTAGAGAGAAGGATTATTACATGTATCTCTACTATGAGGTAGTGTCTGCAAATCAAAGGGCTTTGTGTACGGTGAGAGGTTAATGAATCAGGATACATGTGGAGTGGATGCCTCATAGGGTTTGGTGGGTATGAGACCACAAGAAAACATAGAAGGACATGGGGCAGGGGCCACAAGGACATCCTCTCAGCTAGCTTCATAAGATCTTGTCATCCATTTTAATATTTTTTTATGATGTATGAGAGTAGAAGTATATCGACACCTAGGTGCATGATTCATTATGAGATGTGGTTTGTAGTACCTTGAATAGACTCTCAATGTACTTTTTATTCTTTTAGGACATTATGATTTGATGGACTATATACTATGGACTATGGACTCTTATTCTTTCATGATAATATATGATGATGATATAATTGATAGTTCTATGTGTTGTATATTACATGTGATGTGTGTGCATATTTGATTTCTTTGTGCACCCATGAATAAATAGGGATCATTTATTATTATCTCATGCTCTCAAAGACATGGTCATTAATTAATAATTTACAATAATAATTTATGCACACACACACACACACACACATGCAGATATATATATGCAAGGGATTGTCCGCCTTTTCTTAGTGCACTATTCAGAAGGAAGATGCCCCACTAGCCTCAAGTTAGTTTTAAGCACTAAGTGCGACAATGATTCATTCTTTATGGTATGATTAAGGATGAAATGGATAAAAATGACCTAATGATGTAAGATAAAAGATTAAATAAGCAAATATAGGTATTTTTAGGAAATACAAATAGACAAAAAATCAACAAGAAGCTATAACGACTTGAAATGGGAATATGAGAACTCTACCAACCTATGATCCAAATTTGAAGAATATTTTCTAGGTACAAACTGCCTTGGGAGTTTTGTTCCCTAGAATAGAAAGCCTAGGATATTTTGTATCCAAGGGTTTTGCCAGAAAATTTCATAGTCAATTTTGTAGATCTTGCCTTTTTGGGCTATGTATCAATAACGGGTTCATCTATTTCTACACACATAAAAATATAGAACAGGTTGTGGAAAGAGGTTTTCTTTGGTTAAACCCATGTTTAGGAATCAACCTTGAAAATGAAATGAGATAACATAAAGGAAAGTAAATGTAAAGGTAAATATTAGATCTACCTTGTAAATACCTTCATGAATAGATATTGAGATTGCACATATTCATTAAGATGTTTGAATTGTAGTTGTTGACCTTGGAATGTATAAAGGAATCAAGGATTCCTTCACAAATGCATGGATCTAGAATACCCCTCTTAGGTATTCAATATTTTTATTATTTATTGAACCCTTACTATGAAGAAAGAATGTGTATAGATGGACAAAGGATCTTCTTTCTTGATTGAGAAATCCTCTACTTGGCCATCATGGGAGAGAAGCTTTCTACAATGGATAAGATTGCCTTCAAAATACCTTCAAATCTTAAAATCACTTGATTTCCAAAATGCTTGAGCGTTAAAAATCATATTATTCATCTCTCAAAATAAGAAGATATAGGGTTTTTATATATCTCGCACACATTTCAGGATTCAAAATTAAGCCAGGTCGACCACATGATCTAATCTCCCAGTGAAACATTGGAATGGGGCCATAATTCAAATCAATCCCAAACCTAGGATGGGTGTTCTGTTCTTAGAAACATAATGCCCAAGGAATTATGTACCTAGAAAAAGCACCAAAATTGAAATGGGGAGATAGAAAGATGTGGCATATGTCAGAATGGGGGAAGATGGGTAGTTGGATCAAGCATAATAGATGTGAAATATCAAAATCACCAAAATGGGGCCTAACATCCAATTATGGGTGCTAAATTTTTAGGATGGTACATTTAGCCCCCACTTTAGCAAGAGTGGGAAATAACCTCATGATCATGGTAAATTAGATCAATAAATTGGAAGAGTTTTATCAAGGTTAAGGAGGCAAGGAAATACAAATCCCCCAAGTGACCTAGGTCCTCATCAAATTCAAAACCAAAAAGAGGCAATGCTAGAGAGAGAGAGAGAGAGAGAGAGAGAGAGAGAGAGAGAGAGAGAGATTTCCTCATTATGGATAGCACAAAGGGAAAACATCGTTGCAAAAGATGGAATTCATAATCTAGCAAGCTATGCGATGTTATTCAACCCATCAAAATAAAAGGGATCAACCCTTAAGGAAGGCGTGTCTCCATTAATGGATCTAGAAAAGCGATCAATCTAAGGACCAAATGAAAGTAGTAAGTCAAAGGACCAAATGAAATAATGATCATTCTTAGGATCTACTGAATAATTTACATAGTATGATAATAAAAATATAAATGCAAGGAAAGCATTGTATCCTTAACCATCTACATAAGAGATTGCATCGAATCATGGTGTGTGTACAATATGTGAATCATGGATTTAATAGAGCATACATGCACATACAAGAGATGTTTCCACTATGAAATTCCCCCAAGAAAGAAAAAACTAAGGGAAATGAACACATGAAAAAAGAAAGAACAAAAGGGATCTACTGTTTCTAGGGTCAATATGATCACAAGATAACTCATATATAAAAATTATATCAAAATGAATCATCATCATCCTCCAAAGGTAACAAAACTATAAGCACAATGGAAGAAGGTCGCATAAGAGATTATAATAAAGAGTCTTTTGGGGTTTGTGTTATGGACACTAAAAATAATGGTATCTACCATTTTGTGTCATCCCCAATCAGGCAATACAAATGCACATTTATGAACAATGACACAAGCATGAAATAACATGTATATATAATATAGAAGAAATGAGATATAAATAGAAGAATGTCACAACAATTTGATTCATTTATCACCTTGCACCAATAGAGAAAGAAAGGTTGTAAAGAAATCTACACTGAATATATAACAAATTTTCCCATCATGAGGGAAGCACATTACAACAAGAAAGCACAAAGGAACCCATCGTACATGAGTAGCTAGTCAAGAATATCACCTACCCCCATCCTAGTATGTATTATTTAGGGAAGGTGGGAAACACACAAGAGGAGAAACACTGAACGTGATAGATGGAACAATAGCTAGTTCCAAACAAGGACCATGCTCTAAGGATGAGTCACTTTGTTTGCACCATTACGATCAAGAAATAATTGTTATGCCAATCCAATTGGTAAATCATTATTTATATCAATAATTTCATACATATCATAAAAATCACTACCATGAACATCATTTGCATTAGAAATATTGAAATCATCATAAAGAGTGTCTTCTTCATCAATATTAATCAATGTAGGATCTCTAATCTAAATAGAATAATCATGTTTGTTCAATTTCATCTTTTTAAGATTAACTTCCTACCGTGGGATATGTAAAGGTTGATCAAAGGGAATCAAGGCATCACTGAGTGTCTTAGGGGAGAAAAGCTTTTGGGAAGCACACTCATGGGATCTAGAATGATGTTTACAATGGAGCTCATGAGTACAATAGTTGATTTTGGTTTTATTTGAGGTTTGATTGGGTTTAGAATAACCCAACATAGGGTCCTTTTATTCTTTAAGAGGAAGAAAAAAGGACACCATGCTACATTGAGAGATAGATGCTACAAAGCATTTATAGGATATAGTAGGTGGAACTAAAGAATAAATGGGAGTTGTGGAAGGTGTAGGGAGAATTTCCTAGTCCAGGGAAAGGAGATGGAACTATAGGAGAGGAATCACCAAGTTCATAAATCTTCTTCATTTTAATTTTTTGATAGGCTAATAAATAGTTATATTTGTGAGGTTGAATTGGTTGAGATGTGAAAGGCCAAAAGAAGTAAAGGTCAAAGTTCCCTTGAGTAGATAAAGGATGATAGAGACTATGGTTAATTGTGGTGATTTATCCATCATGGGGAAATTTAAAATACTTATGGATAGAAGAGACTATAGCTTTCATGGAAGTGAGCCAAGGAAGATCAATTCTAACTTGAATCTGATTGGAAGTTGGGATAAAAATAAAGGTGACATATAAGGTTTTCTTACCAACTTCTATGTGAAAGATAATGAAACCATAGGTAGGATAAGTGAAATCATTGAATGTTTTGATCATCACATCAGATTTGTCATAAAAAGATTGCTAGATTTATCAGTGTAAAGATGTTGTTCAGTTATAATATTCACCATGCAAGTAGGATTTATAAGAACTCTACAAATGGGAAGACCATTAATCTTTGCAACTATGTAAAGATGACCATAAGGTGCCCTAATAGTCTCACTGGAATCAAATGTAATGCAAAGAGAATGTTCAGGTTTGGGTTTAGACTTGGATTGATCAACAAGGTTGAAAACATTGTTGGCTTCCGTACACTTAGCATCATAGCTCACAATGGTAGGAGATTCAACAACATTGGTAGAGGAAGAAGGAAAACAAGGAATAGAATCAATGGTATTAGTTTAATGGTAAGGTAAGTGATTGGTATAAATTTGTAGTTTTGGTTGGGAAGTGCAATGGACTTATTTCCTTGATCATTAACACTCTTAAAAAATATAGACTTAGAATCAATGAGGTCTTGAACAATAGATATAAAATAGAAACACTTTTCAATATCATGACTAGGCTAACAATGGTATTGGAAAAAGGCTTTGGGATCAAAGCTATTGTTGGATTGTTTGGAAGGATAAAGTGGCTTAATGGGAGGACGTGTTAATACATTAGCATTAATCAACTTCAACATAATATTATGAAAATATTTAGAAAGAGGTGTAAAATTATGAGAAGGTCTAAACTAAGATAAAAAAGGAGCCACACATTTGGATTACTTTTCCACTTGGCATCAATGTTTTTTGATGAATTATCGATCTTGATGAAGCGTTTTGATTTTTGAAACTTTTGAAAAAGCTAAGATTTGATAGCACTCTTATTAATTGGAGCCATTGGAGTGGTGATCTCAAATTGACTCACTTGAAGCTGATAATTATGAATCAATATATATAATTGACTAAAGGAAGAGAATTTAGAAAGAAATATATTATCTCTAATGTCTTTTTGTAAATTAACAATGAAAATACGTTGAATGTCAACATCAGGCACATGATATGAAATATGAGCATGAAAATGCTTAAATCTACCAATGAAATTAATCACTTTTTTCTATAATGCCTTGTTTACAATGTATTAAATCAAACTAAAAAATATTAGGACCAATATTACTTCAAAATTATTGAACAAAAGCATTAGAATTTTTTTGGAAAGAATCAATGGAATAAGGGGGTCAAGAACAATACCATTGTGAGGCCTTATCTCAAAAGTTTCTAGTAAAACATTTAGCCATGATCCTATGATCATGAGAAAAGTCACCACACAATGTTTGAAAGGTGTTAATATGAGTCAAGGGAACACCTTTATCATTGTAGGTCTCTAAGTGAGTTATTTCCATATATTGAGAGATAACGAAATGAAAAATGTCCAAGGACAAAGGGATAGAAATGTCACATGTGGGAATGTTGAATTTGGATTGATTCATATACAAAATTCATTGTTGCAAGTATAAAATAGTTTGAAAAAGACTATCGATAATGGATTCAATGAAGAGATGTGTATGAGACGTGTGTGAAATTTTTGGACCCTAATGGGAAATGGAAGGAACATTAGACTATGAAAATAGAACATTGTTGTAGGTAGGCATAGATGAAGGTTGTGAAACACATGGAACAGGAGGAGCAATATGATTATGAATTCTTCTGAGACTAACATGTGTAGGTTTTATGTTTAAAATGGATGTGGTCATGAAAGGTGGAGTATAAGCAGAGACACTAGGTATTGAAGTAGCAATTGGAAGAGGAGCTTAAACACTAATGGGAGGTTTAGTTAAACCTAGATCTTGAGCATAATCCTTAATAGGTTTAACATTACTATCAACAAGATGGGAAATAGTGTGCAACAAGTTGATATCATATTCATCATTGTGAATCAACTTAATCAAACCTTCTACTACAAAGATAGCTTTTGTATTAAAATTCTCTTAAATTAGCCATTTCTCATATTTTTCAAAGTCTTGAGAAATATTTCACACTTGGGTAGGAGGAACTCTTAAAGACTCATCTTTATCATGATAAGAGTGGGAAGAAGGATTCTCAACCATAATAGGAATGTCATCTTAATAGACATGTGTGTCTCATCAAGATTGCTAGCGAACAAAGATGACTCAAAATCAAAGGAAGTCATATGTCTATGTATTCTACTAAGTAGAATACTATAGGCATGACTCAATGTTATAAAACTAATGCACACAAGAAGAAATAAAATATAGATCTTACAAATGAAAGTATCAAATTTGAATATTCATTAAATTTATGCAACATAAATTGAACTAGAACACATAATTACACATAAAATCTAATGAATAACACATCTAACTATGACATGAAAATTGATGATCCAATGCATATAAAGGGGAACTAACACAAAAATCAAAATGGAAATGTCATGCATTGGGTTCACTAAAAATGTACATAAAGAAAAGATGGTTGAGTGGGGAGGGGGGGGGGGATGAAATGTAATGGATTGCCCACCTTTTCTTAATGCACAATTCAGAAGATACCCCTAGGTTCAAGTTAGTTTGAAGCACTAAGTGGGATAATGATTCCTTTACTATTTTATGATTAATAATTAAATGGATAAAATGACCTAATGATGCAAGATAGAAGACTAAATAAGCAGTTTTGAGAAATAAAAAATGATGGAAAATATATAGGAAGCTATGATGATCTAAAATGCAAACATGAGAATTGTGCCAACCTCTAATTTGAATTTGAAGAAGCTTTTCCATGTATAAAATCCCTTGGGCATTTTGTTCCTAGGAACAAAAAGCCTAGGTTGTTCTGTACCCATGGGTTTTGCCCAAAATTTTCACAGTCAATTCTGCACATCCCTCACTTTTTGGATTAAGTCATGATAATTGTGCTACTTATTCTTTCAAATATAAGAATAGGAAAAAGGTTGTGAAAATGGGTTTTCCTTGGTCAAACCCATATTTAAGAATCAACCTTGAAAATGAAATGAGATAGCATAAAGGAAAGTAAATATAAATGTAAATATTAGATCTACCTTGAAAATACCTTCAAAGGGATATTGAGATGACACATATTCATGAATATGCTTGAATGTTTCTTGAATTATAGTTTTTGAGCTTCGAACATGGAAAGGAATCAAGGATACCCTCACAAATGTGTGGATCTATGAATACCACTCCTAGATCTTTGAATTATGCTTGATTGAACACTTTTAATGAAGACAAAATATGTGTAGATGGACAAAGAATCTTCTTGCTTGATTGAGAACTCCTCTACATTGCTATCATGGGAGATAAGCTTGCTACAATGGAGAAGATTGCCTTCAAAATACCTTAGATACTTGGAGAGATGTTATCTCTTGGATTCTTATCTTCAAATATTGAATTCACTTGATTGCCAAAATGCTTGAGTGTTAAAAATCATATTCTTCATCTCTCAAAATAAGGAGAGATAGGGTGTTTATATACCTCTCACACATTTTGGGATTCAAAATTAAGCTATACTAACCATGGGATCTCATTTCCTAGTAAAACAATACAATGGGGCCATAATTCAAATTTGATCCTAAACCTAGGTGAACATGATGCCTGAGGCACTATATTCCTAGGAAAAAGTGCCAAAATTTAAATTGCAAGCCGAAAGATATAGTAGATGCCAAAACAAGGGAGACAGGTATCTAGATAGGGCATAATGGACATGAAATCTTAGAATTTCCAAAATAGGGCCTAACTGAGCATCCAATTATGGATGCTAACTTCTTGGGATGGTACTATACACACAAACACACATGTTTTAATCTTTTATCAAATTAATAGTCATATATGACCATATAAGAGAGTAGATAAATTGTGTGTGTGTGTGTGTGTGTGTGTGTGTGTGTGTGTGTGTGTGTGTGTGTGTGTAAAAGAGAAATAATAATAATTAGAATATTAATAATGCCTAAGATAATCAAACATGCCAAGATAACCAATACATATATCCTAAAGCATGATGAAACCCAACCAAAATTATTCCAAAACATGATATACAATCAAGAGCCATAGAACTACAAAATCACATTCTCAAATTAAACCATACATAGCTAGGTAACAGGTGGGTCAAGATCTGCCACCTTAATAGTTCAATTGGTGTCTCAAGATCATGGTCGTTCTTTAATCAAAATAATGGAAACAAATAAGTTCATCTGGGTCTCAATGTTATCTCCCCTCATCCACCATCGAGGTTTTAAAAGAAAGCCCATACTTGTGAAGTCGATGTCTGGTGTCTGTAAACTTGCATCACAATGATGAAGCATGTATACATATATCATGCCAAATAGTAACAGACAATGAAGTGGAATTGAGACATCATGCGGGCCTCACAAGTGAGTAACACGACTTCGTCCCTCATCATATGAACACATCATGGAGAATAGAAATATAAGAATTACATCAAGTATATCCATATCCCGATCATCCTAAATAACATTAACATAAGCGTGGGTTAGAACATTACCATATGTATACATCTAAAATATGAAAATAAGGCGTAATCATCAGATAATCATAATTAGAGAGAGAAATATAAGTACTTATCCTATCACTATCTATGAATACATTAAAACATAATTCATCTAATGACATCATCACCAGGTCCTATGCAATCAAAATATTATCAATAGTCCATCACAAACAATATACGTCCTGAAAGAGCCTCAACACATAAACTAAGATCAAAATAAATAGAATGGTGTCACCAACCATAAGCAATATACCTACGACATAAATTTCTATAAGATATAAGTCATCGATAACATCATCAAGTATTAGAATATGAATTCATTACAAATAAGCTACCAGAATAGATTACATAAGTACCTCCATGTACACACTTAATGCAATGTCATACCCACATATTCAAGAAGCGAAACATAAAAAAATATTTTATAACATCCAATAGACTTAACCCAATAGTATCTAAACATAAACTTAGGGTTGTAATACATGTTCGATTGAGTTAGAATTACATAGTTATTACATCCCCCCAAGCTTTGACTTGCCCCTTGAAGTCGAAAAAGCTAAGATGGAAACACATCACACATTAGTCCTAAGGATCATTTAATCAATATGAGAGACATACTTGTCTTAGAATTCATGCAATGATAAAGAACAAAATAATCTTCATAACAGTTGCTAGGCTCGGTACATACCAAATATATCCTCATATACTCATTTTCTTACCTACTAGTATAAATTTAAATTTGTCGGGCAACACAAGCACACATGAATATATTTCTTTCACAAGTAATCAAAAGTTATGTATACTAACATCTATCATTGTATAAATCAATTCCTCATGAAAAGGGGTTAGAAAATAATGCACTTAGACAAAATTCACTTATTCAAAGTCACCATTATCATACATTTTAAATAATTCATAAATCAAAAGTACAACAACTCTCTCAACTTCACTCAAAATCGCTACCATTTCATTAGCTTGGAAGCAAGATGGGTAAGTTGGATCACTTAATTTTCTTAATAATATCAAAATTACATAATTTCTAAGAGACATTCAATCATGAAATAATTTTCCCATATATATTCAATTTATACAGATAACAAACAAATCTTGTGAAACATAATGATATCTATATTAAGAAAATATGATGATGTACTCTATCTCAAATATGCAATAATGAACATCATTTGACTTAATATACAACATGTCAGTCCACATTATTGGTATTACACATCAAAGGGTTAGGAGCAATCACCTCTCTTGGACATTCTTTAGCGCCCCAGGGTATAATATATAGATCTCATATGGAACCAAGGTCCAAAATCCATGTTTCCTAACCTAAACCTCACTCATTGGCTTGATGGCATGGAGTCATACTCCTACACCGTGACCCTCCATATGAAACCACATACACTATCCCTTGTTTATGTAAGGTGCTTAGCCTCCAAGGAATAGGCACCGCACATAGGTAGGTAGTGGGTCTCGATTGTATACAACCTCGCATACTCCTATCCTCAAGAGTTCCCTGTGTCTAATTCCTTGTATATAGTCACAAGTTTAGCCAACCAAGTACATGAATAAAAGAGAGATAAGGAAGTAAATTACCGGTTTCATAAATAAAGAAAAGATAACTTAATGCAATGTGAAACAATAAATTTAATAGAAGTGTTAAAAGGCTAAATGAAAAAGATTCTCCACTAGTAGTTAAATTTATATAGAAAAATATAGACAAATTGATTGGTCCATACAAAGAAGATAAAATAAATCATCATAAATTCTACATTACATCGCTATATGACTAGTAATCATCCAATGAGGAAGGAGGAAATAACGTCACAAAATTGCTTTGCAACAGGAAGGAACATACAATATATATACATGATTCCTCGACCATCAAAGATATGATAAACCCATACTCAAGAATGCTAAGGATATGGCTAAACACATATGAGCCACATAAACTAGTCCATCATAAGGGAAAATTATTCATTACTTCCTTCCTTGAGTAGTAGAATCTAGGGTTACTTCACGCCACCATTATCCGTAAGTTATCCATCCTATCGAAGAAATTGGTAGTACTCCCACCCCTTCACATACTGAATAATCAACAACCATGTGGGTTGGTATTCAGTAAGAAAACAAACAAGCCACAACATATAAGTGGCATGGTTCTACCATACCCAACTACACAATATGATTTCCATTAATGAGTGCTCAATTACACCATCCATAGGCACAAAAAGCACACATTGGTTTTACACAATACTCAACAAAACACTAGTACATGTTTTTCCACATTTACGAGGGAGATATATTACCATTGATAACAACATTATTATGAACTAGAATGCATTATTCCTCACAATTAGGAAACATAATAATTAAAACATGTGTAATATTCCAAAATTAACATTGCACGACTCCTACATCTATCTTCTAGAGAATGTAGAAAAAAAAATTAATCACCTTTAATATTATAAAGAAATAACATTTACCTTCCAAATATTTTCACTAATACATGAGAATGTCTTTAAAACATAAGAACATTATGACACATTCATTGCATAGGTACACACTTCCATATTCTGATTAAGAAAAATAATTAACTCCCACAAAATACCCAACACAAATTAAAACTCTTTCCTTTTCAATCAATAAGATGATAATCTTACAATGCCCTACATGTGAATCTATCAATCAATAGTATTTCAGGAAGGAAACCACATCACTACTAATATTTCTACTAAGTCACACATATCATTCACATATAATTTTTTTATCTTCAACTATACAAGATATTAGTATTTATCCATATGATAATTTCAATACTCATAAGGGAACATAACAATCAATAGTATATTTTACCAATGTTCATTAAATTAGGACACCATCCCAAGTCTCAAATAGGGATGATAACCATATTTCTACTTCATATCCACATAATTATGTATGTTAAGCATATTCAATTTCTATCAATTCAAGGGCAAGCACTTTAGAAAGAAAGAACACGAAGAGTTTACTCTAGATTCATACAATGTAATCAATTCTATCCCATGAATTTTATTGTTTGCATCATAAAAATTATCTTGATTCATTCATTTAGGAGATTTCCTATTTTATAAATGCAATTGACTTTCTATTGCACTACTTATGGGTTCTAGCCATAATGAGGCTTAGGGGACTTAGGTCATTTACCCAAAGATGTATCTCTAGTCAAGCATGCATGCCTATTACACTCAAAAGTTCTAATGATACATTTTGCATAAGCTATTAGTATTTCTCTAATTATATATCAAGAAAGAGAGAAAGGGGGAAAAGATACTTCAAAACATATTAAGAACAAAATTCTCTAAATAGTATTCACATATTTACTCAATTTTTTGAGACATTTATATTCCACCAAATATTCAAAACCAAATTTTGCAATAACAAGTACTTGAATTCTCACTCAATAGGGACATGAATGATTTTATAATGTTAAGACACATCTTAACACAATGCTTTATTTTACTAATCTTTTTCATTCACACATCAGGCAATAAGAGGGAAGAAAAGGATAATTGAGTTCACATTCCAAAATAGGACACATTACTAAATTTTCAAAAATCCACACAAGGAACTCAAGCATCACACTTCACTATCCATGAAAATAATCATATCAACCTAATAAGCACATGAAGGTGAATGTAACATAATATCACATCTTGCACATGCATCGTGGTATTAACAACATAGAAACACTACATTTGCTGGTTAATTAAGTTCAACTATGTATCAAATCTTGACCTCTTACAACTATTAAGCACAATATTGACAACCACTTTAGCATCAAATGGTCGTAGATTAACAAATACTTAAAACAATTAAGACATAACACAGAAAGAATGAACATGAAGTTAACTTAGTAATTATAGACAAAGAGAATGCACAAAGAAAACAAATCCTAGAATTATAGGGTCTAAGAAATAAGGGTTTCTACAAATGGAAAACATGTGTTGGGATATTTAGGATTTTATTACCATACCAAGGTGAAAAGGGATCAAAGGATAAGTTCAAAACTTACTAACATCTCAGCAACATGAGGTAAAAGAAACACATCAATTACACAAAGTTCAAGGAAACTAAACACATGTATAATGGGAAAACAGGTCCCAAAGTTCCCAGTGTAGAAATATGGGCTCTAATACTAGTAGTAAGGCCTCGCTAAAGAACCCTAGAGGACAACACTAATCTAACCAAATTAATGGTGCAAACATTTTTTTAATCACTACATAAACTTTAAACATAATTAGAAATTCTAAGTAAAAATTAAGTTTCAATTTCCATTTTACAAAGTACATTGTATGAAAGTAGTAGTAAAGATACATCATCATATAACATAAATGCTCATTAAACATAATATGGGAGATAAATAATAACTTAATCCAAATTCCTCTTTAGGTTCCCTAAAGTTTCTACCTAAGCAACACATCTACAACATATCGAACCAACTAGATACATCAAAAAATCACATAATAGGAATCATAAGCATTATGTTCTTTAATTATAGGTTCATTTTATAACACCAACTCAAGTGTTCCTATATTCTTTCTATCACCGTAGTATTAAAATTAATTAATCACATAGCTCACTAACTCTAACCATCATTTAATGATTCCATATTACATAACCATGCAATGTATATATACATTTACAATATCATCTATCCTATACTAAAATTACATTATTCATCATTACAAATATATTGTCATGTATACAATAACATCATTCTCCTCCAAAGAATACACAAATTACGTCAACATATACAAGAGTACCATATTACGTACAAATGAATATCTATAATGAAACATGAATGAAGAAACTAGAACATAAATCCATCTATGAAATCTTGAACAATTTCAAAACCTCAATGGAGAAAGATCACTACCACTCGACCACGTGGAAGTTGGAGGGCTACTCCCACTGTGTTAAGGAGGTAGACACAAGGCCCCACACATAATAAGAAAACCAAAAAACAAGGAAGTGACCAAATCTCCAAACACATCAAGGAAATGCAAGAAACTATAAAACAAGGGCAAAGACTACCAGAGGCAAAATCAAAACCAAATGGAAAGAGACTCTAGGTCACATGTAGGATGAGTGTCATCACATTGCCCCCTCCCCCACCCCCCTTGGGTCACCCTAGTAGTCTCTCTAGACCTTGACCCCCAAGTGAAGACTCATGTGGAACTGAACAAACTTTCGCAAGGACAAGGAAGTTTAATCATGTCAATTTCAACATGCATCTTCTCTCACCCCCATCTTTAGCCTATACTAGCACTCAAGGCATGGGTGAGACATCAAAATTATCTTGTTTAATATTTATTTCCCCTCAATTCATTTAGTAGGTTATCACTTGATTAATAAACTCATTAATGACTTACCTTTGTGACCACTTAGAGCCCTAACCCCTATTGAGAGCCACTCAACCTACCATGCACCTAGGTTCTCAAATCCTTATACTCAAATTAAGATAATAGAAGCATAAATGATCCATAAAAATATGAAATACAGTATCATGATTCCCATACAACATTTAGAATCTTTTGAATCTAGTTTAGGGAACACATGCATTGTCCTACTCACATGGAAAATCCCTAAACCCTCATTAGAAATCATAAAAAAAAGATATCAACATAATAGAATCAAAATACATTTGGATCATATGAATCAAGCATAATACTACCCCACAAATCAATTAAGACTAATAATACACTTTATATACAAGCCCTAGTGCCGATGGTATGAGTAGAAACCCAAATTTGGGCAAAATCTAGGTAATCAAGCATGCAACACAATTGTCTGGGGAAGATTTACAAGTGCTAGTTCTTACTATGCAATTCCTAGTTTGTGCAACACATTTGACTGGAAAATAGAAAACAGATCAAAGTAATGGCTAGTCTGGGAAAAACTTGCATAAATGGGCAATTAATTGAGCCCTAGAAATGAAAATAGAGAGATACCCAATTGAAAACTCTCTATTTCCTTTCCAGATCCTCAATTAATTGAAATTCTAAACTCACAATATAATGAAAACAATAAAGAAATTCCCAAAATAGGTTGATTGAAAACTACAAATTGCACATAGTAAAACTTATTCATTTCAACCTATACTTTCAAATATCTAATACAATCAAAAGTACAAGTTCAACATAACATTTAGATAGCAATAACATTTCATATTTCATCAAACAACAAAGGACGTATGGGAATCAATTCCTACGTCGAGTACTATAGAGATCAAATTGAAAAAAGGAGAAGATGAATCAATGAAATCCAACTTCAATGTGCGACAATAAATCTTCCAGCATTTCCAAAGATTCTCTAAAACAAGTGAATCCAATCCACACAAAAATAGATCCCTCAAGCAATGAATGAAACTCTCAAACGACTCTCTTCTCTAAAATGCATAGAAAACAATGAAATTTCTAGTCAACTCTCCACAAAAAGGTTTCATAATTTCCCCTCTCAAACTCCAACCACACCTCCCTCAAAACTGAAAGAGAAACCCAAAAAAATAGATAGTCATTAATTAATAATTTTTTATAATACCTTATGTCCGCTCTCACACACACACGCACACCTTTTAATCTTTTATCAAAGTAATAGTCATATGGGACTATATAAGAGAGTAGGTAAATAATCAATATATATCAATTTAGGACTTTAGTAAAAAAGTGTAATAATAATTAGAATATCAATAATGCCTAAGATGATCAAACATGACAAGATAACCAATACATACATCCTAAAGCATTAGAACACCCAAGCAAAATTACATTAAAACATGATACATCATCAAGAGCCATAGAGCTACAAAATCACATTCTCAAATCAAACCATACACAACTAGGTAATAGGTGGGTTAGGATCTGTTAACCTAACAGTTTGACCAGTATGCAAAGATCATGATCATTCTTCAATCAGAACAATGGAAAGGGCTAAGTTCAAGGAGGCCTTAATGATATCTCTCCTCATCCACCATCGAAGATTTTATAGGAACACTGAAACCAATGAAGCCAGGTGAAGTGAATGCCTACTACATGCAAACCTGCATCATGATGATGAAGCATATATACATATATATCATGCCAAATAGTAACATACAATGAAGGGGAATAGAGACATCATGTGGGCCTCACAATTGAGTAACATAATTTTATCCCTCATCATACAAACACATCATGGAGAAGATCAATTTAATAAGTACATCAAGTTTTATCCATATCTTGATCATCCTAAATAATATTATTATAATCATGGGTCAGAACATAATCATACATATACATCTAAAACATAAACATATGACATAATCATTAGGTAATCATAATCAGAGAGAGAAACATAAGTACTAATCTTATCACTATCTATGTAACCATTAAAACATAAATCATCTAATGACATCATCACCAAGTCCTACACCATCACAATATGATCAATAGTCCATCACAAATAATCAAAGTCTTGAAAGATGCTCAACACATAAACCGAGATGAAAATGCACAGAAGGGTGTCTTCAACCATAAGTAATATACCTAAATCATCAATATGTCTATAAGATATAATTCATAAATAGCATCATCAAGTATTAGAATATGAAGTCATTACAAATAAGCTACTGGAATAGATTACATAAGTACCTCTATGTGTACACTTAATGCAATATCATACACCCATATGCAAGAAGGGAAACATAAAAGGGATCTTACAAAATCCAGTAGACTTAAGCCAATAACATCTAAATATAAACTTAGGGTCACAATACTTTCTTGGGTGAGTTAGGGTTACAAAGGTATTACAACTTTGTAGAACCTTATTGAGGTCAACAAAAAGTCTTTCACTCATTATAATAAAGAGCTAGTGCCTTAACATATCTCCTTACCTTATTTGCCAAGAAGATTTGAACCACGAGCCTTGACATTTGTTGCTTTCCATTTTGAAATTAAGGGTTGTTATGTGGCTTTTGATTACTACATCATCATAAAAGCCATATCTTGGTATGAAATTGAAAGTTTAAGTACATATATTGAAAGTTCTTGACATGTCAAGCTTTAGCATAATCCTTGCCCATTTTTAGTGATGTAACTTTAATACAATTATGACATTCATTGTTATTCGTCTTTGCAACACAAAAATAGGTTGGTTATCTTTGCCCTTTTTTGGGACTTGATGTAGTGATAAACATTTAATACAACGATGATAGGTTGGTTATCTAAAATCATTTTTTGGAATGAGTCTTTTCAATATCACTACTATGCAATGATATTGAACTCATGCAGGTAGGTGGTGTGTTATACATGATAGTAACTTTGCAACTTCCATAAAATGGTAATTTGGTTCTTTTGTAGTGATGCAATTATTTATACCCCAAGGGTGAGCTTTCTTTCGATAATCTGACCTAGATTTTTCTTATAATATGACCAAGTTGATTGTGTTTTCTCTAATTTTGCATTGTAGAACTTGATTATTATATGCAACTCTCCCCCTTATGCTCACAATAATTTATTTCCTCTAGGGTGAATTTTGTCATTTTCAAATCATCTAACCTAGTTTTGGACAACATGATTAGGGTGGTGATGTATCCTTAAGTTCCTCTAGAATTTTTATTGATTTGTATGTTGTAGTTTGGTTTTTGTGATGTGCTCGATTTAAGCCAAGGTTGACCGGCCTATTGCCAACATTTTTAATTAATTAATTAAATAAATAAATAAATAATAATGATTAAACAATTTGTTTTACTGACTTGGATGACTTGCTCTAGCATCTAGTTGACTATTGTGTTTTCCTCAGGCCAACCTACCCTAGTATGTAGAAGGGTTGCGCTTTCCTAGGGCCGACTTGCCCTAACATGTAAAAGGTTGTTGGGTTTTTGTTGGGCCAACTTGAGGGGGTTTCGGTATATATACAAATGGTCCACTTCAAAGAGGATGTGAGTTTTGTTAATAACATTAGCATTAAATGAATGTTTCTATTGTTGGGGCAAAAATCTTAGCAAAATCTTAGCAATTACTAGAGCATTGTGGGGATGAGAGGATGGGAGAGGCCATACAGTGGACAAATATCAACTTCAGGTCTGAGCACATTCTTGAACAACTGTCAAGATTATTTCTCTAGTGGCGGTTAAACACTTCCTCCTTTGTTGTGTATCTATAGACATTGGTAAAGTAGGACGAATCAAAAGGGTAGATATTAAGCGAATTCAAGCCAGGAACCCTTAGCAGTGGATGGTCTAAAGAAACTACCTACAATGCCATTTCCACATGCATACATCAACTACCTAACATCATAGTGGAGACAATCATTTCAAGGAATTGGATAGATCAACTAGTGCAAGACCCCTAGCCAACATTTGCTAGATCTATGTAATCAATTGGTTATGAGCTATGGCAAACCTTTCTATATCTGTGGATCATTTGATTAAATATATGGATGACGACTTTGTTCAAAGAATACTATAATGACGTTATTGAATAATTAGAATATAGAAGATATTGTTGGGCATCATTATTTTCTTTAATTTTAAATGTATTTGTATTGACATATACATCTAGTGTTCCCTATATATATCTAATATATGTACAAAAAAATTAGTTATTCCAAGTTGAACATTTCAGACTTTGTAAACAGATTAGTTATAGTGAGAAAAACCCTTTAGTGGTACTAGATCCCCTTTCCTGCCAGCTTATGAGTGTTGGTTCATGACAATAGGTAACTCAAGTAATCACAAAGCAGTGCTATCGGTTCAATGCCATTATTTTTGCCAAATTGCTAGGAAGACATGACACGAAATCCCTAAAGGAAGAACAACAACCAAAAGAAATTGTGTAAGAAAAGGCAAGATATCATGTTGAATATACGGACTCAAGTCCAACTATCCATTGAGATATGACATTTACTGAATATTTTCAGTTCTAAATGAAGGGATGAAGGAAAACAAGATATAGTGAACAACATGACAAGGAGAATTTCATAATGGAACGATGGGATTGGGAAAGGTAGACATTTGAAGCCATCAAAATCTTTACTGATTATTTAGGGATATCTGATGTCTGATCAAATCAAATCTGTATTTCCTTTTGATGATTCTTTGATATATTTGGATTGGATAAATCTAAGCCAAAGGGGACATTATAACTATATAAGATGAATGAGAAAAGAAGAGAAATATTCAAAAGCAACAAAGGTTGAACCTAAAATGGTGAAGAGTACAAAAGCACATGAGGAGATCAAGGAAGAAAGATCAGAGTCTCAAGATGTCAAACAAGAAGACTCCTCGATAACAAAAGATAGTAATCTTCAGGGAACATCAACCCAAATTTTACGTATGGACTGAATTGCATCATGTAATGATGATTTGTGGTGTATGAGAATGATTGGAGATAATATGCAAAATTTTAGTTGTAATGTTGTGAAGATTAGTTTGTTAGAGATTTAAGTGACATGAAGAGGAATGTAGTAAGCGACATGAAGAGGAATTGCAAGTTTATTTGGGAAACCCATGATTATACATATCAATTACATGTACATGGGCCAAGAAACATTTGAACTCCTTTGTTCCAAGATTAATAAGATCACTGATGGAGTTTGGATGATAGATGTTTACTTGTCTCAAGGATGCATAAAGTTATTCAACATAACATGTTGGAAGAATATGAACACATTGGGATTTGAATAATCGACAGAGTGCTTCATAGGATACTCTAGGATAGTGTTGCTAATAACAATTATATTATAGTGCAACATAGTGGAGTTGTGGTCTTGAGATTGATATGAGATCCTAATATTTGGTTTTGGCATGCAGGTGTAGATTGCTTGAGGACAAGAAAGCTTCAAGATGAGAGGATTGTGATGTCCTTGATTTAAGACTATGTTGGCCAGCCTATGTGTCAACATTTTAATTAATTAATCAAATAAATAAATAAAAAATTATCAATAAATGTAATTATTCAACAATCTATTTTGTTGTTTGCGCCAACCTACTCTCATGGTAGTAGGCCATTGTTTTTCCTTGGGCCAACCTACCCTAGCATGTAGATGGTCGTTAGGTTTTCCCTGGGCCAACTTGAGGGCAATTTAGTATATATATAGATGGCTCCCTTGAAGGATGTAAGTTTTGTTAATAACATTGGCATTAAACAAATGCTTTTGTTGTTGGGGCGAAAACCTTAACAATTACCATAGGATTGTGGGAGATAAGAGGACAAGAGAAGCCATAGAATGGACAAACATCAACTTCATATATGAGCGCATTCCACAACATCTATCAACATTATATCTCTAGTGGCTATCAAATAATTCCTCCTTTGTTGTGTGTCTATACTTCTACTGTTGTGAAAACTGGATCGTCCTATAGAGATAATGTATACTAGTGTGATATTGTAGAATACAATTGCCTTCGTTATTGATTGATTCTACAATAACAATAGGGTATATGTATATATTGAATAGTCATGTAATGAATAGACATGACCGTATATACTTATGGTCATGTCACTTCATTACATAACTATTAGTTAACATATCTTAACCAATAGTTTATTCATACTTTGTATAATATATATATATATATATATATACTATATAATATAATTGAAAAGTAAGTATATATTAATATGCATATGTGTGTGTGTATATATATATACACACATATGCATATTAATATATACTTACTTTTCAATTATATTATATAGTATATATATATATATATATATATATATATATATATATATATATATATATATATATATATATATATCATGATTTCTCGTCATTTATTAAACACGAACGAACAATACTTTAACACTCCCTCTTGAGAGAGAGTTTAATAGAATTTGTAGAATCTTTTCATATCATGATATCCGGCACATCCGGGATAGACCCTTTCGGGAGTCGATCATGATAGGCGTCAAGATATCCGACACATCGGGGACAGACCCTTTCGGGAGTCGATCTTGACAAGTTATTACACACCAAGTAATAACATAAGCAACAAGATATCCGGCACATCCGGGACAGTCCCTTTCGGGAGTCAATCTTGAAGCCTGGTTAACTATTTTCAAGATCGTCACCTTGAAATAGTAACCCAACACACGTGAAAGATCGTCACCTTTCATAACACAAAATGAATGGGCCCATAAAGTCTACCATGACTTCCGACACTTCGGGACACACAATTTAATGTAGTCTCGTCATGAAAATAGACTTGAATATCATGATCTCCGCACAGTCGGGACACACAATTAAGTAGTCTATCATGATATGGTTTCGTTATTACACATCCGGTAATAACAAGAGTCAAGATCTCCGCACAGTCGGGACACACAATTAAGTAGTCTATCTTGACACTTTGGTTCACTATTATCAAGTGAGGAAAGCTTCCACCTTAAACTTGTCTATCAAAGACAAGAATCATTTAAGATACAAAGTGATAGATCACTAAGGCTGAAAATCAACATCAGGAATACTTCCTCTAAATTAATATGACCACGATCTTGGGTTGCCATCTTAATTTGATCTTCTAGCTTCTCCCACTAACATGAAAGCATAGCCTTCTCACATGGTAATTCATCATAATTCTCTGCTACAGTTTCTTGATCACTAGGTAACCAACAAAACATGGTCTACTCCCTCTGAATCAAGATCTTCGAATGTCCACTGATGCAGATCCTTTCGCTTCCTCTTCTGTCACGGAGGCATACCCTGTTTATATGCTCATCTCAGTGTTACTGTAGGATGTGACTCCATACCTTTCTTCCTGAGAGAATCGATGTCTCATGAATAATAGACATAAGGTTGCCGACTCACATTGACTAGCATAGGATGCATTTTGATCTTTTTCAAGGCCACAACATTAACACTCCCTCTTGGACTTGAGGGAAGATAATAAAGACCTCTGGTATGATGTTCATCTCAATGAACTGTAGGTTCAAGATGTATGAATTACTTCAATCAAAGATCCTATCTATGTGTATCTCATCTGTGATTCTATCCACGAGTTTCCACTTCTATAGCCTCAGAATTGTTTCACCTTCAACAATGATCTCTCTCTCAATCAATATGATCGATTTTGTCACAAGTTGACTGAATCATCTGCTCCCTCTGAACCTCAAGTTCATCAATTCTTAAACTTTCTGAAGATGTCAGGATTCCTTCTTAATCTGAATTTCACATGCTTCCGTCCTTTTATATTCCCTTTCGTAAGGTGAGCCCATAAAAAAAATATTTTGAAGAATCTATCTCGCTATAGTCCAAAGGTTGTACACAAATCCATGAGTACTTATTATGAAATTTCACTGTCGTAGTGTAATCAAAATTTGGAGTAGTGTAGTTGTAGGAGCTTGTCAGTGCCACATGTGCAATAGACCCTACACTCAGCAGTCCATAGGTACTTGTGATCAAAGAATCATCCTGCACTTATTATAGTACGGAACAACCCTGCATAATGCCTTGATTGCATCATTCTTCTTTTTCTACAAGAACATTCTTGGAGACAAATGAAAAGATCAAGGCAAATAGCTCTTATAGTACAAACATGAATACATGTAAGAAAATGACTACAAAAATATAAAAAAATTTAACTCAAAGATGAATACTTATCTTAAATTTCAAATATTTTCAAGTATTTCCTTTCGTAAGGTGAGCCCATTAATATGATACTCATACCCATCGTCCTTCTTCATGACATATCAGTATTATTCTAATCTGTATGTTAATTTTCTTCTTTACTAATCACATCTCTTTATAATTTGTTTATTTTCTGCTATTAAAATAATTTCAGAACCTCCTTCACTTTGCACTTATCTTTTCTCTTTATACTTACAATCTGTGGGGGTTATACCTTTTCTTAGGAACAAATGCAGCCCTCAAAGGGAATCACTACTTTTCATATTATTTCCAACTAGTATGCTATTGATATGGTCGACCAGCAATAGATATTTGTTAAACGGTCTATTTAAGTGTTCTTGGTGGCTAAATAATAATTCTTGGCTAGTCTATTTGGCCTTGCAAATAAGTCATTGATCTCTCCTTAATCAGGTCAGCCATATATTTAAATAACTGCTGGTTATAAATCGTTCCGGCTAGGTGTCTAATGATACCGTTGGGTTGATATTCTCCATGTGTTGGCATCATATATAGGCCATAGTCTCAGACTTTAATTTCCTTTGTCAAAGACCTCTTTATCTTCTCTCCATCTTTTGTTCGACACTTGGCAATCTACTGTTATGATTGGTCATTCTTACTTTCAATGATTGTGGTTCTCCTATCAATCAATAATATGATACTCAATTGTTCTATCAATGAATTATGGCCTTGAACTGGTCTACCATATTTGACATGTCCCTTCTAAGATCCTTAAAGATTTTGAAACCATTTCGTACAACTGGGTTGCAATGGATTTCCAATGATGATTGTGATATGAAGGTATAAAATGAGGATGACTCCCTTTTGATAAATGCCTGCCAACTATATAAATCTTATAATCAATCGCTTTGTGTAACTGATCAACAACTATGAATCTCTCGTGAAATATCAGGTCTGAAATATATTGGAGGTCCTATATGTCGTTGCCCCTGTTTTCTCTATATTAATCTTTGTGATTACGATGATTTTAATCACCTTTCCTTAGCAAATCGTGCCATGTTGTAGTTCGCTGCCTCAGCCAAATACAATCGCTGCTCTAGTTTCTGAATAAGACAAATTAAATTTGTCTCTTCCTCAAAACTAATTGCTGCGTACAAAATGTGTTTAATAAAGATGTCATCTTTCCTTCTTACGAGATAATATGAGTATGGTGGCTGCTTTCATAGTTAATCAATCACATAGCAATATTTACATGTTGATTTCTCTTCAATATGCTATTACTGAAAGTCTAAGGGTGCATCACGATGAAACGTTTTGTCCATTGTCCCCTCTGTTTGAAATTAGCTACCGTCTTGTGGTTTTTGGATTGTTGTCAACCATATATGTGAACTAAAGTTTGTACGCTGACTGTGGCTATTGGGATCATTTCTTATTTATCACGTTAGTTTGGATGATTGTATCCAATTCATATTCGCTCCAAAGCTATATTGTCGATGGTAGAGTTGTTATGACTACCTCCCGTGTATTCATATCCTCCTGTCCTCTTTGATGTATTTATATCTAGAATTGTTTTGTCGTGTCCTCCCTTTACCCATGTTGAATCCATAATACCAATTCTGATTGGAATGTTCATGATGCTGAGTGTATATCACTCTTCCGATGTGGTTGCCAGTAATATTAATTTTGGCTCGTTCTGTATATATGATCTCAAACTTTGTATTTATCATTTGAACACATGTTAAATTCGCCCAGTGCTACGTCAACTACTAATGTGTTGTGTCGATGTTTCCCATCGCTGAGTTCCATGCATGGATGTTGTTCATCCTAATGTTTAAGACATTTAAATCTTCGTTCTCTACAGACTATCGATTCCCATACCCTGTCTGTGGATGTGTATTCGACAGTGGTATGAATTTTAGTTGTCGCAGAGAAATAAGGATTTCTTGCTGCAAAGATAAGCCTCTACGGGATGGTGCTATAGTCTTTCCATCGTATGGTGTGAAGGGTCAGCAATGTAAACATTAATACAAATCTTCTGTTGATGGCCTCTGACGAGATATACATACAGTCCTCACAAACCATTACGGTGATTGCCAAATTACAAGTAAATTATTATTCATCCTTGTATGTTCCCTCCCGTTGCTGGTCAAGTCCTGTCTCTGCATTTTCTGAATGCAATGTTCAATGTATATTCTTATTAAATCTCATGTTGCCAATCAATACAATTATATTGGATAATCTTAGAACCTTTGACGTGATGGGTATGCGTATGTGTTATCTTATCAATCCTTCATTCTATTTCAATTTTTGATCTTCGTAGACAATGTCCTTTATTCTTTTATGCTGGAGTCTATCGTGATAATCCTCTCTTATAGGTTAGGCTCTGATACCATGTTGTGAAAACTGAATCGTCCTATAGAGATAATGTATACTAGTGTGATATTGTAGAATACAATTGCCTTCGTTATTGATTGATTCTACAATAACAATAGGGTATATGTATATATTGAATAGTCATGTAATGAATAGACATGACCGTATATACTTATGGTCATGTCACTTCATTACATAACTATTAGTTAACATATCTTAACCAATAGTTTATTCATACTTTGTATTATATATATATATATATATATATATATATATATATATATATATATATATATATATATATATATATATATATATATATGCATATCATGATTTCTCGTCGTTTATTAAACACGAACGAACAATACTTTAACATGTACACATCAAGGAAGCAAGACAAATCAAAGGGGAAGATATTAAGTGAATTCAAGCTAGGAACCCTCAATAGTGGATTATCTAAGGAAACTATTTCCAGGTGCATACAACAATCAACTAACATCATAGTGTAGACAACAATTTCAACAAGTATGAGACCCTTGGCCAATATTTGTTAGACCTTTGTATTTAATTGGTTATGAATTGTGGCAAAACTTTCTACATCAATGGATCATTTGATTTAGACATATCAAACCTTTCTATATTCTGAAGACTCTCTGAAGAATACTATAGTGATGTTATTAAATAATTAGAAACTTGAAGATATTGTTGGAACTTGGGCATCATTATTTTCTTGATTTGCAAGATATATGTATTGGTGTATACATCTAGAGTTCCATATTCATATTTGATATATGTGCAAACAAATTTAGTTATTATGAGAAGATAATTTCAGACTCTGTAAACAAATTAGTTGTTCTGAATAGAACATTTCAATTGTTTTAGAAAGGATTTGCATATCAAGTATATGAATGCATATTTGTGCTTTTCAAGTTTGATTCCATTTTGCATGTTTCAATTTGCATCTCTCCTTTTCTTTGCCTCCTCTAGAGTGTCCAAAGTCACAAATAGATTCATTGGAGGGCTCTCTGACATTCATAGAATATTCTTTGTTGAGTTGTCCTTGTTATTTTGTTTTTGTGTTTGGCCCTTGCTCAAAGTAGTCATTGAACACTATCTTTTGCAACAAATTCTCTTTTCAATATTCACTTGGAAAAAGAGGAAATTGAACTCTAACAGGTAATTATGTTTAGGAGATCCTTAGTAGGGATTGATAGGTGAGGGTCCAATGTTCCATGAAAAGGTCAATTTTTGTTGAGAAACGAGGGAATGATCAATGCCTCCAATATCCTCACAGGCTTCCCATTTTCCTAGATCCGTATTTTGAGATTTCAATGTCCTAGTTACACTTTCATAAGACAATGGATCAAAGCTCTTAATTTTAACCATAGTTGAAAAACTCGGACCTAGCAAAAACTTGGCAAGCCCAAAAAATGTGACTCTGGAAAAACTCCCTAACTTAAAATATTGCTTAAATTTCATTAGAAACACATTTTTTTACAAAATCCAATGGCAACATGTATCCATTGAGTCCATAAATGAGTACATAATTGTTTTCTATTAAATTTGATTGATTTGGATGTGAATTGAGTACAAGATCACATCCTCGTGGAATCCTAATATAATAGTTAGTTGAAAACTCTAATGAATTTATGATCATTGCCTTTGAACATCATCATGATTCAACGTAATCCATAAATTGCATATTACAACATCTTGCATCTCCCTCTTCCCTTCTCTAGTTAAAATTTTGGGAGGAGTTCTAATTCTCTAATAATCACATTTTAATCTTTGAATAATGATAGTATGATATTTTATCATTGATCAATGATATTATGATAGTGATACAATTAGTTGTCTAAATTCTCTATGTTGTTTCTAGATTTGATTGTAAAGAGTGTTTTTGAATCAACATTTCAGATCACACTCAGTGATCCATCATCAGGATGATAGATCAATGATATTTCATCATTGATCAATGATCTTATGATAGTGATAAAATTAGTTGTCTAAGTTCTCTATCATCTTAATGATGGATCATGGAGTGTGATCTGCAACGTTGATGCGAAAATGCTCACACAATCAAATCCAAAAACAACATATAGATATCTTATGGATTGTGGAAATCTAATCACTCTTATTGTCTAAGTTCTCAATTTTGGCCTCCACTCTTAGAACCCCTCATTGTAATCAAATTCCTTATATGACAAGAGATCCCACTAACTAGTGGGGATTTGGGAGTGGAGACCCTAATGGGTTTATGAGGCATGAATGGTAAGTTTTGATTAAGTAAAAAACAAGATTTGAAAAGTCTTGAAACCTTATACAAGAGCATAAAAAGATATGGCAATGAAAGATCCAAATACCGCTGTGGTGCCCCACCAAACAAACCATAGTTCCTACCAGTTGGAACAACAAACATCCAAACCAGCCACAACAAAGGGCAATCAAGATTTACATTTGGGCATCAATGGTAAGTTGCAAAAGGTGCTAGACATGAGAAAAACCAACAATAGAAGAGGTGTGGGGAAATGTTTTACATCCAAAGGCATTGTTCCATTTCCTTGATTTTGAACCTGATTTTTCAAGGAGTGATCAATTTGAGAAAGTTGGTTGTTCTCCTGAAAAGCTCAAGTGATTTATGGTCATATAGGCACGGTATTGTATAAGTCCTAAGTTTTGCACATGTTAAATTTTTTTGAGCAAAATTTAACATATCTGAACATTATACAAGTCTAACATGGCTGTAGGAAATATAAGGATAACAATATGAAGGCCAGGATGCTCAGAAAACACAATCATATTTTGTTCATAATCTTATTAAGTGGTCAAGATCCAAACATACTTACAAACTTCCACTTGCACTAAAAAAAATGTTGCAATTGGTACAAAATATTCTGTCCTCAGCATACGAGAATAAATTCATCTCAATTAGTTTCTTCCAACTCCCCTTTCCCTTCAAATTATATGGCAATTGAGTACATACTCATCACATTAAAGGAAAAATTAACTAATCTATAAAGCTTCTTACAAAGTTATTTGTCAATAAATAATACATATGGCCAACAGTATATAATACATGCATATGCTGTACACCTTTTTTAATTGGAAAAAATAATCACCTATTGTAAAAACTTCAAATCTTGTGTATCTAATCACTTGAATAACTTGAGGACATTTTCATAAACTAAAAAAGTAATTGAAGAAGCTGGAACATTTCTCAATAGATTTGGAACAATGCCTTTGTACAGTCCGCGTATCCCTTCAAATCTGCAACACCAAAATGGAAACATTAAGCTGAGCATCCCTATTATAACACAATCACAATTTGGTGTTCTTACATGCATGCATAAACTGATAGAAACTGGCAAGAATATGCAAAACTAAAAATGCTAATAATATTCCCATAATCAGAAAATGGCAAGATTCAATTATCCTGGTTCAAATACTCACCTCAATGTTTCCGTCAATGCATGATAACTGTCTCTATATTTTGGCACACCCTCAGAATTCGGTCGTTGCTGAATTAATCCATGGTTAAGATAAAAGTTAGTCCCTCAATTCACTGTCTTTTATCTTACAAATATTATCCTATGAACCCTTGAAAATGAAGACATCCCAAACTGTATCACAACTGAAGAAATTTTTAAGGGTGGATGCATAAAACCCTGAAGAATATAGCAGAGATGGTTTTTCTCAGTTTGAAATTATTTTGGCTTATGTGAATTCTTTTTCTGCCAAACTTATTACTTTTTGGATGATTTGTACTAATGAAGTGTTATGGTTTATCTGGGAAAAGAGGAAAGAAGAGGTTTTCCAAGGCAAAAGAAAGTGCCTTACTGAGGTTCATGGTGAACTCACCTTTATCAATATAGTTTTGCAGGTCTCTGCTATTATAAAGATTCATAAAGACAGGTTTAAGATCTTGCTTGAGGAAGGCCTGACTATTGTTTACAAGACAGATTAAAAGTGCTCATTTCTTCCCTCGGGGAAGAAACAAACTTAACAAGGATCTCTATAAACCTTCTGGAATAATACTAAACCTTCTGCCAAGAAATACAATTACCAACCTGTTGTGAAAGATGTTGATCCTGAGAATAAGATGGTTCCACCTATTGGAACATCTAGCCGTGATCAATATGATGCCAGCAGCAATACTAGGGTCTGCTGGGATTAGTTGGTTTTGTATAGCTCTAATATTTTTTGACATATAATGGTCAGTTAATAGTCTTTTTTGTCCTGTCAATAGCTACTGGTGATGTAATGCCTGACTATATGTAGCTCCTATTCCTTATATTGCAAGACTCTGTTTGTAAACGTTTTCTAATAAAAAAAAAAACACCCTAAGGAAGGAATTTATCAAGAAACCCTGCCACAATCTCCCTAGTGTAATAGAAGTTGAGGATAGCATTTCTTGCACCTAATAGATAAATAATTCTTTCAAAATATTAATAAGACCTTCCTCAACCATTCACTAGAGTAGAAAGTATCATAGATAAGGAAAGGCAATTGCATATCAAGAGTTTCCTTCTATATACTCTTATAAATCAACCTACTATCATGAAATGGCTGGTCAAAATCAAGATAGAGGCACACCTGTACACGTGCTCGAATCACCTGAAACCAATAAAAGCAGTGTCACAGTATTAATTGAAAGGTTGCACTGGAAGAAAAAGATTGAACCCAATACAAACAACTGGTACTAAAACTTCCATCTAGCTGATCTTAAAGCAATAGATATACTTTCAGGAAAAAGCATAAAAATGATTGCAAGAATTATTTAGTTCAGAATGGAACTCAATTGATTTATTACCTACCATTCTATGATTAGATTTTTTAAAAATGCCAAGAAACAGGAAATGTGGACAAGAGAAAACACCTTTGGTTTTAAACAGAGTTCCCAGACTAGCAGGGACTCGCCTAAACTCGGTGAGTCACAAGCCGGGTGACCTTGGGCAAGTCCCAGGGACCTGGACAAGTCCGGGCCGTGACTCGCTGAATCATGGTGAGTCACAAGTCAGAGCATGACTTCCGGAGTACCGATGATGGGACTCAACCAGTAGACAGTTTTGTGCAAAAAAAAAAAATTGAATGTTTCAAGTTAGTTTTTTTTTATTCTATTTCTTCATTCCAACCCTAAAAAGCATTTCATTTCATTGTATTGAGAAAAAAAGAGAAGTGCGAGATTAGAAGAAATATAAGAGTCCATAAAAGTGCAATCAGCGGGGAGGAAGAGCTAAAAATCTTCAACAAATCACATTGGGACAGTGTAATACTTGCATTTGGAGCATCAAAGAGTCCATACCAACAATTGCAAAGAGCTCTCATCTCATTTCAAATTTGTTGTAAGAGGTAAGTGAAATTTTATGGATTTTTTGAGTTTTTAGTTGTGTATTTTCTGATAAACAATCTTCATTATTTTTTTTAAAACTTTCCAATTCTTCAAGTTGAATGTTTTCCTTTCAAACCCAAATGTCGAACTTCAGAACAATAGCAAACCCTACTTATTTTTTAGAAAAATTTGTAAATATGTATTTACAAATTTTTCTAAAAAAAATGTAGGGTTGGTTAATTTTTCTTTCTTTGGACTTGAAGTTTGACTCTGAATTTGAAAGGAAAATAATCAAGATTGAAGAATTGGAAAGATTTAAAAACCCTACTTTTTTTTAGACAAACCCTATTTTTTTGTAATAGTTTATTAAACACAATACACAAATGGTAATTTATTTTCTAGAATTGTCTTATTGCAGTATCTTTGAAGTTTTGAAATCCATATTTTTCCCCAATGTCTACTAATCCTCCACCTAAACCTAAGGCTAAGAAAACAAGTCAAAAGGATGCGGCTTGGCAATATACCGAAGAATTTCCTGGTAAACGAAGAGGGCATGTGAAATGTAAATTTTGTAAATAAATTAATCATGGTGACATCAATAGATTTAAATACCATATTGTCGGGATACATGACCATGATATTGAGCCGTGTAAATAAGTAGCTCCCGAGGTTGTTCATGCATGCTATGTGGCACTAGAAATATTTGAGGAATTAAAGGAAACAAAGAAGAGGCAAAGGGAGGAGTTAGCTAGTATTGGCTCTCGTTCAGCCCCATCCATAGGTTGTGTTAATGAGGGTTCTTCCATGCCTCTATTTCATTTTAGTTCTTTTGCTAGTGCTAGTGCTTCTACTTCTGCTCCTAGTGGCACTGTTAGCTTTGGTCCTAGAGTTTGGAAATTCAGGTTGGACAATTTTTTTGTGCCACACTACTCCTAGTTCACAGCCCTCACTTGAGAGCATGCCTTGGAACAGGGAGGTCCATGATGCTGTAAAAAAAGCAATTTGCAAGTTTTGATACTTTTGCAACATTCAAATTGTTGCAGCTAGGTAATTCTTTTTTATTAGATTGTTTTAAATTTAGAATTTATAGCTTGAAATTTGCTTCGTCTAATGAGTTGTTATAATTTTATTACACATCTATTTAATCTATTTGTGGCAGGTCTCCTTACTAGCAAGACATGATAGATGTCGTAACCATTTGTGAGGTAGGGTTTAAAGCCCCTACTGATGCTGAGTTAAGTGCCCCCCTTTTGTTAGAAATGGTTGAAGATGTAAAAGTTGAATTGGAGGACAAACAAGTGTTTTGGAGCAAAAAGGGTTGCACCATCATGACGATGGTTGGATTGATAAGAGGAATAGGAAACTCCTCAATTTTCTTGTTTCCTACGGTGGTGATTGATCATTCTACTTCCCTAAATGCATTGAATAATTTGAATTTGATTTAGTGATTAATATTAGAATTTTATAATTTATGATTTATTGATTATCATTATTTTGCTTTCTTTTCAGGATCCACCATGTTTCTTAAGTTCATTGATGCTTCCTCACATGTCAAAAATGCCACATACTTATGTGAGGCTATTGACGAACAATAAGGTGGGGTAAAAATATGTGGTTCAAGTGGTGACGAACAATGCAGCAAGTTAAGTTGCTGCAAGTAGACTTTTAGTTTTGATGAAGAGACACCCAAATATTTTTTGGTCCCCATGTGCGGCCCATTGCCTCGACCTCATATTAGAGGATATTGGCAAAATTGAATGGGTCAAATCATGTGTTGATAAGGCCAAAAACATTTGCAAGTTTATCTACAATCATGCATTGGTCCTTAGCATAATGAGGCAATATACAGGGCAGGAGGAGTTGGCTCGTCCTAGTATCATTAGGTTTGTCTCAAATTTTATCATGTTAAAATTCATGATGCAATCAAAGGCAGCTTTGAGGTGCATGTTTGTTGTTGAGGAGTGGACTTCCTCATCCTATGCTACGACCACTGCAGGGATGGATGTTGGAGATTGCATTTTTTACGAGGCAAGTTTTTGGGCCCCATGTGCAGCGATCGTCCAAGTAATTTTTTTATAAATTGTACATTATGTTTTAGTATTTACTTTTAAATTATATGCATACTTTTATTTTGTTTGCAACTTTGCAATTTTGCTTATTTTCATTCACACTTAACTCTTATTGTTTCACAATATTTGCAGGTTATTGAGCCCTTGGTAGTTTTCCTACAAGTTGCTTATGGGGAGAAGCCCCTATGGGCTACATATATGAGGGCATGGATAGGGGCAAGGAGGCCATTAGATCTATATATGGAGTAGATGAGAGTATCATTCCACTTGGGCGATAATTGATAGGAGAAGGCACCTCCATCTTCACAAGCCCATCTATGTAGTGGCTTATCACCTCATCTGACATACCATTTCAGCCCTGATTTCAAAGCAGATGAGGAGGTTCTTACTGGGCTCTATTCAATGATAGAGTCGATGACTACTAGTGATACTAATATCAAAACTATACTATACGATATAGAGGCATTTGATAATGCACAAGGGGAGTTGTTCGATAGTCAAATGTGCAAATCCGCTTGCACAGAATTGCAACCAGGTAAAAATATATGTTAAGTGCATAATTTGATTTTATAATTTACTAATTTAGTCTTAAAGTTGGAAATGAGACTTTTTTTTTCTTTTTCTTATTTCAAATAGATGGTGGCAAATGTTTTGGCCTAAAACCCCAAACGTTTAGAGGATTGCCATCTGCATATTGAGCTAGCCATGTAGTGCTTCGGGTTGTGTGCGCAACTGGAACGTGTTCGAGCACATTCACTCGAAAAGGCGCAATAGACTATCTGTGGAGAGGTTGAATGATAGAGAATTTGTTCATTACAACCTTAGTCTTAAAACGAGACAAATTATGGACAGTGACTCCAACCTGATCACGCTAGAGGAGATCGATCGAGAATCTTAGTGAATCACTGAATCTATCGATCTTGTCTTTACTAATGAGGACCTTGAGTGGATTGACTAGGAGAATAGAGAGGCTGAGACTATGGCCGTGGTAGAGGAGGATAGAGCATGATCAAACACAGGCACATCTGATGTTGGTCAAAGTGGCCTCTCATAGGCATAGACTATGGCTGTTGACAGTGTTCAACCATCCGAGACCTACCTTAGACGCCTTTGTAGGAGGGATGCAAGCTCCTCTGAGGCTAAGGTTGAGGCATAGACTTGTTTATGTTTTCATATATGTTTGGATTGTGAAACATTTGATGTCATAGATTTCATATTCCATGAGTTTTATATCCATTTGACAATATTTATATTTATATATTCCGCTGAGGGATGTCAGATATTCCTACCTTGTTTATCACTTCTCAGGATCGAGATTGATTGTCTTCCTCCTTTCCAGTACTCATTGGATGCCCACTCTCATCTCCTTTTGTCTTAGCAGGAATTGAATATGCACATCAGAATGGATATTTATAGGTAGTATATCTATACTACTTGGGTTAATCCCCTTGGGGGGCTTCACCCAAAGATTTCTTTCTATGTTGATCACTTTCTCAAGATACGAGACAGGATCATTGTCTATCCTTCTTACCTTTCTCACCATCGGTCGCATGCACTCCGCATCTCCCTCAGCTCCTTCAAAGTGGGATTGCATCAGCTCTGCATTCAGACCAACCATCAAATGGTTAGGGAGGACAGGATTTGCCAGATTTGTAGCATGGGTGAGATTGAGACGAAGACGCAATTCATTTTCCGCTGCCCTATCTACTACAAGATCATAGGGGGATTCTACTGCATGTTCAGGGAGACTCAATCTCTCTCCTCCTTCAAGTACCTTTACCAGAGGTGCCTTGCGCTTTATCTTCAAGGGGCCTTGAGACTTCAAGACCACTCTCTACAGCATCATCTCCCCATGAGTTAGCACACCAATCAGCTCATCACTTCTTTCTTCATGGTGGTTTCCCTTGCACGTGGTACCAAGTGGCAGCTTGGTCCCCCTTTTGGCCATACTAGATTCATGAGGCCTCGTAGGAATTGCACTCAGCAGCGGTGTTCTTCCTCTTTTTTCGGCTGCTCGGAGTCGTTAGTGGGTTGTTTGTTGTTTCTTGCTTTAGTTGTTTCGTTTTCTCTCCTCGGACACTGTTTGGTGTTTTTGTTGTGGCTGGCCATCTGCTTTGTTTTGGCAGTCCCTTGGACCCCCTTTGTGATCTTTCGTTGGACATTAATAAATTTATCTTATCTTATCTTTATTAGCTACAATTTGCGTTTGTACTTATGTGATCGATGTATATTTATGTATATGATCAAATTAGCTTCTATTTGATGATGTTATTGTGTCTTTAAGCTTTATTCAATAAAGGGTGCACAAAACAAGTTTTAAATCCTCAAAAATCTCTAAATTTCTTGGTTTTTTCACTTTGTTGATTTTTGGCGAGTCTTGAGTCCCGAGTAAGGTCAACCTCGCCGAGTCCAAGCCAAGTCCGAGTCTGAGAACTTTGGTTTTAACTAGATCTAATTTTTGTTTTTATCTTGTGATGATAATCTAAGAAACCAATTCTATTACAGTTGCTAATAACATATTTGTATGATAGCTTTATATGCATAATTTCAAATCTCGTGCTTTCAAAAGGCCAACTATTTGTCACACAAAATGCTAAGAAAATGACTGATATCATGAGAAGGAGACCTTTTAGCCATAGGTTTTGAAATAGCTTAAGAAAGTCCTCCATATCTGATCAAAAAGTAAGCAACTGTCAAAGAATGTTGAATTATAAAATATAGGTCCCCAAGATCACCTGATATGGATATGTTGATAAAGCAGCAAAAATCTTTGAAAATGCTCCCATGGCAACATAGTCTGTGGAAGTCTGCATGAAAAAATTGAATTTCACATTTACTAAAGAAAACTTTACAATGAATGTATGAAAGCCTCATTCTTGCAACATAGTCTGCATGACAAAAATTTGAACTTCCCATTTACTAAATAAAACCATACATTGGCTTTTGAAAGCATGTACAAAAGAATCATTCTTATAAGTACAAAAACGAAACAAGAAACTCTTGAATAAAAAACCATGGGGTCAAGAACTTTGACCAGGGCCCCTGCCATGAAAGTTACACAGATTAAATCCTGCCTATATATGATTATGTGCCATGTCTAGATCTGGTGTATTTAAGTGGACAGGCTAAAACAAAGTTTTCTTAACTTGCATAGAACACTCAGGTTAGGCATGCTCAGTAACCAAGGTCCTATATAATAACCATCATCCTATGGATTACAAAGAACTTATTTTAATTGTTCTCTTTTAGAGCTATTATATAAAAAAAAAATGTAATTAACACTATCTTTTTTTCTGATATAGAAATAGCAAATAGATAGATTAAAAATTTAAATAGTTACAATGGAAGGGTCAAGATATAAAAACTGGTGATGATTTAGAGTACTTTGCTCAGCTGATTCAAAGAGAAGAATATGAGACATCCAACTTAAAATTACAAAAATATATGTGGTTCTGACGATAATAAATCGCTCTAATGATATATGGATATCATGATCAGTGGTGAAAAGAGACTGGAAACAGGCATCTTCTTTCCTCCCTGGGGAGTGATTTCCATCTGGAGGTTGTGGAAGCTTTCTTTGATCATTGAGGCCGTTTGCCATGGATTTATTGTGATGTCTGGGTGAATAGAAGTAGTCTGCCAGTTGATTCCATCCATAGTAGGGTTCTTGGAGCAAATCCACCAAAGCCTTGACAGTTTGAGTGAGATGGGAGCTCAGCTTGCTTTTAGGTGAAAGTTCGATACTATGCCACACTCTGATAAAGGAAATAGACAACGCAAAGCCAGCTTTTCAACATGATGCACCTAAAAAGTGACATGTTTTGAATTTTAAAATTATATAATGTAATGAAATATAGAATCTTAAATGCAGTTTAAGTTTGTATTTTTTAATTTAATATATATTTGGAGATATTTTTTTAAATTAACACTATAATTTAATTATTGGAATAAAGTTAAGAAAATGAGGTTAAGGAGCCTCCACTTTTATATAGTTTTTTTTTCATCCTTAATTTATTTTTCTCCATTTTGTTAACATGAAGCATTAGTGCACGTGGTAAAAAAAAGTTGTTTTTTTTATAATTAATGTTAAAAATCAAAATACAAGAGTTTCAAGGAGCCTCCACATTACTTTCATATTGTTTATAGAAAATAGAAAAAAAATATATATTATCTTGGCAACAATTCTCTCCTCTAGTGCATCATATTTAACTTAATTTTTTTTTAAAAATAGCATTCTTTTTTGAATTTCTAATTAGCCCTATGTTTGATTGTAATGACCTACTTGTAGTTAACCTAGAAATTACTAACAATAAATAAACTAGCAATTGCACCATGGTGTGCAATAGGTACACCAAAGATATGTGGAAGGGAAACATAAATGTGAATTATAGAATTTTTTTAAAAAATCATTTTTTTGGAAGCATTTGTCATCATCTATCATTTTCTGTTGATTTTTATTTTGTTTTTGTGCAGGGATCCGTAAATCATTTTACTCGCAACTGTCACTTCCGCTTGTCTAAATGTTCAAAGTGCATAGAAAATACTTTGTTATTAACAGATAAAACCATTTTCACCCGCAAGTGTCACTTCCACTTGCTTAAATGCTCAAAGTGCATAGAAAATACTTCATTATTAACAGATAAAACCATTTTCACCATTTGCCTTATGTCAATTGACATTTTTTTTACACTTGCTTATATTATATTTTGATTAGAAAGTAATTCTTCTAAACATGATAATAGTTTCAAACAAATTTTAAAGCAAAACAATTAATTTATATGATATAAATTAGATAATTGAAAAATGAAATATGTTAGGTAAATTTATTACTTGACTTCCATCATTTATTAGTTCATTCCTGGAACTATATATAGCATAGGCGATGCTATTAAACAGTAATTGATCGCATTTTAACAGGCCAATCACAATTCAATTTTATTTAAGATTTGTTTTCTCCTTCAAAGTTGAGAGGGCTAAGTTGCAGTTTTTTATGTATAATACTATAATATTAATCAAACAGTTTTTGATGTACTGTGATTGGCTATCTTTGTGGCTGCAGATTGCCAGCAGTTTTTTTAGTATTACAATGCAAGAGAACGCACAATTGTAGAGGACTGTTAGCTAACAAAACAGTAGGCACAAATACTGAGGTGCATTGGAAGTAGATTGTAGGGAAAAACCACAGTTATGAACTTGACAGAATGGTGTTTTTAAAAGACACAAGAAATATCATTCGGCATCGTGGATGTTTATGCACTCCTATTTAACTGTAAACCTCCAAATGTAAGGGTAGTTGTTGATTGAGTGAGCTAGGATTTAATAATGTATTAAGAGTCCCTATATGCAGAAATGGTGTACAATGCTAAACCTCATCATGAACACGGATGAGAATATTAAGGACACTCCAAACGAGCACCGCAATGAAGTTATTTCTTTGCTCTTAGGTAAATATTTGATTGTTGTTTTCACTGTATGCCGTTGTTATTTACAGAGCAAACTTAGAGTCCTTGCAACTTAAGAGAATTGTTTGAAGAATTTGCATTTGATAATTCTGTCAAGCATGCCTCTTTTTTCCGTCGAGCAACATATGGGCTTTGTTGTATGTGTGCATATCTTACGAAAATGATGCTGGGTTTCACTGGCTTAAATCAAATTTAAAAAAATAAACAATTACCATGAGGCCCCTGTTTCATCTCTCCCCTGCATTTCAAGATTGCTTTGCCACAGCTTGTTTCTCATAATCATCTTCTTTCATATAATGTTTTGGCATATGAGCTACAGTAGCAGGGAATAAAATGACTGGAAAGTGGTGCCCAACAGCTCGCACAGGGGTCTATGGAGCTGATCACCCCTTCACAAGCCTGAAAAGAATGTACAGAGTCTAGGAATCATATGCTAGGGTCTGAAACAGCAATCAATTTTTTTTCATCTCATAAAACATCCTCTATAACAATAGACCTAGGGACATTTTCTAAGAAATACAACATTTTTTTGTATCGTACAATGCTTCCCAATGCATTTCTATCAGCATAATGATATAAAGTGGAGTGAACTCATGTTTGACATGCATTAAGGTTTATTGATCTAAATCATAAACAGATGACATGAGCTCGTTGCAAAATGCCAGAACGTATCTGAACCATTCGACACGAGTTGAGCAATTATCTAATTCTTTGCAAGGTCTGTGAGGGTTAGGATTCGAGGATAAAACTTTACAAGGACAACCCTGTGGGAGAAGGGCACGTTGCTGGAGCGTTGAGCCAGGGGTATGGTTTTGTGGAGTTTGTAAGCCATAGAGTGGCCGAGAGGATTTTGTTGATGAGCAACTATAATAGCCTTCTTTCACCAAATGGTGCCTCATACAGTTGGAAGAATTCTTGAGAATCTTTCATTATCTTTTAGCTTTCTCAAATTTACAATCATTATTCACAAATCTGGCAAATTTAAGTCCACTACTGGGCCCATTTAACTAAGCTTGATACCATTTGGACTCAACCATGATACAAAAGTGGCATAAGTATTTCTAACATATTTTTTACTGATTTCCCTAAAACATGGGAAGGAATGAAAGATCTCAGACAAGTGCGCCCATTTACATAAATCAGAGGAAAAGGTCACAGATTCAAATAGCCAAATCCACACAAGAAACACCTACTAATAAAAAAGCAAGGTTCAAATTAAGCTTGAGACCAAAGACTTGAGGAAAAGCAAGTAAAACATATGCAATGATCAATGTGACAATTGTGAGGAGGAAGAGAAAGAGATAAAAGTACAGTTCTTCTCCACAGGCGAATGGGCAGGGAAAGGGAGTCACGGTGTGAGAGAGCCATTGAGGGAGCATAAGAAGAGATAAGGATGTACGAAATGGTCAAGAACTGTACTAAAATGGCTTGCAATGTGTAGCAATTACAACCACTAAAAAGGTGTTTCTTGTGATCAGGCAGAGGTCTTTGGTGTGAGCACAAAGAAGGGCCATGGAGTCTAGTAGCAAGACCAAGGCAAAAATGTCTCTCTTGCTGTTGAGGAAAGTAGCTTTAGGATCATTGCTCGCAGTGAAAACAAGGCAAAAATGTTGGATGCGACTGTTTAAGTTTTGATCACATTTGTGTGTAGTATTTTAATCTTAATTTCAAATTGTGTAGGTATATATGTAATCAATGTAGATATAATTGAACTCTACACAGTTCAATAATATGAATTATTTCTGTTATATCTCACAAGAATGTCACTGAATTATTTATGTCAATATTGATCTACAAAATTGATATTCAATATTAAAACTCTCTTTATCAATATTGATATCAATATCAATATGACTTGCTGCTGTTGATAAACTCAAGCTCGATCTGTATTGAAGACTGGATGTATGTTGATCACTCTTTATCCAAAAATGATTTTGATGTTATATAAATATCATCCAAGGTCTCACAAGGAGACACATCTCTTCGTGAGATCGTATGTCTCACAAAGAGATGTGTCTTTTCGTGAGACTAATCTTAATACCGTGTAATACAAAGTAATCAGCATTGAGTTTATATAATATCGATCTGCATTATGAGGTGGTCGATACCATTATCGACTTGAGATAATATTGTTATCAACTTGTAATATATGACAGTCGATATCATTATCGACTTTGTAATATGTGATAACTGTTATCGTTATGTATGGTAGTCGTTATTGTTAACGATAACTATGATAGTTATCGATGATAACTATCATAGTTATTGGTAATGATAACTACTATCCTATCAGTCATAAACAATTACAAGTTTGATAACAATTTTCAGTGAATTCTAAAAACAGCAATAACATATATAATAATAATAACATATATTTTATATTATGATGTTTACATAATCATAATATAATATTCTATGTATAATCAGATATTATCTAGTGGAGGATAGATATCAAATGCTTAAGGCCGATAGGTCGATTAAGCATTTGATTTCATCGGTTAGAATAATCTGACTGAAGCTACAAAACATTAACAGTGACGAGTAACTTGTGGTGGAAAACTAAAAGCCCGTGAATCAAAAATATCAAAAATAAACAGTCAGGAGGTCTCAATCATCTTGCATACCCTCTTAGAGAATTTGTGCCATCCATTTTCAAAATCAGCCCGTGCATTTCAAATAATAAACGCCTTCGGCATAAATAAGAAAAAATATATTTTTCAAAGCCAAATCTACCAGAGTATTTTTTCATTTTTTTGAAAATAAACATAATGCAAGACAATGTGGTCGAAAGTAAGCTTATTTCAAAAGGTTTGAAAAAACACAAGTTTGGTGGAATGTAGTGATGGGTGAAACAGTTCCTATGTATGGCTGGAACTTTTAAGTGTTCAAGCCAAAACTCCAGCTTCTATATAGGAAACACAGTGTGCCAGAAGTATTTCAGGTAGAAATAATTCCTACCTAGAACACTTCCAGGCAAAATGCCTTAGTTTTCCTTAAGTATGACACAACTTTGAATTTTCACACTATTGGACTATCTCAACAACCCAATTCAAAGAGAGTAAGCAACTGATAGCCTGGAGGATATGCCCATGATTTTCAATGATGATGATAAGCCTATAAATGCAGTCGTTCATTGACTCAATCCTCTCGTGTTGTTTTCTGACCAAATGAAGAACACAAACCAAATAAGTTTCCTTGAACAAATTGTGTGTCCAATTATCCTTTGGAAATTTTAAAATTTACTTACATCCTAAACTATGTGCCTAATAGGACAGCTACTGAAAGATTGTATAGGACGAAGAGGAAGAAGACTGGTTGCACAAAAGGGTGTAAAATTAGAAATGGATGATGGAGCAAGAAAAGAGGAAGTAGGAGATAGAATAAGTTCCACACATGGAAAAGAAGAGTTGAAAAGATAGTTCCATGAAGTTTCCTAACAGGGGGTGGGGAGATGGATTTCAAGGACAGGAGGAACCAAGGGTCTATGTTTGGGGACAATATGAAGACAACAACACACAAGCAACAGGGTAGTTGAGGAGTAGCAAAATTAGTTATAAAATGATGTGTAAGAAATATGTTAAAAAGTACATTAGTTACAAATGAAACATTGGCTTACTAAGTAAAGTTTAAACAACTCAACTTTAAAAACACGACAATGATTGCATTGAACATTAGCAATGTTGTGTTAAGGTCTAGGTGAATTTCGTCTAGTAGGGATCAAAGGGCAACGCCCCTCGTGGGGATCTAGGAGCAAATCCTATAGTGGGGTCAATGGGCACTGCCCCTTGTGAGGTCTGAGGTAGTGCCCCCAATAGGATAAAGGGGTAGAACCCCTCATGGGGTCCAAAGGGCAATGCCCTTGGTGCATTTCTTGTTGTCATACAAGGTGGGTTCAAGGGGCAAAGCCCCCACTTAGTGCAAATTAGGGCCTTCAAAACCACAAAAACCTTTATGGCAAATGCCATTTTCACATTTTTATCACTTATTTTTTGCAACACCAAGTCCTTAATAATTTAGAAACTTAGGAGTGATTTGAAATGAGGCTTAGAAGAGAGATGCCAGTTTGGATGGATACCATAGAACATTGGGGTTAGGGATTGTGGCACGCAAATCAAAAACACTTTTTGATTTTTAAAAAATATTGATTTTTTTGTGCCATGGGGGACTCTTAGAAGTCCCTAGAATGGTTGGGAGACTCCTTGAATTAGTAACATGTGTTAAGATATCATGTGGGAAAATTTATTTTCTTCTCATTCATTTCTCAATCCCATTGCCTTTACTAACATACTCATATTGCTATTCAAAAGTACTAACATAAATATTTTCCACCTATAACACATTGGATTTGTTGCCGTATGGATTTCTTGTTGGATCTAGATCACTTTAGTTACATACAAAAACTGATGTCCTTTTGACTTGCAGATTTAGAGTTAGACTCCACTAAATCCCACAAGTGAGCTTCCTTGAAAAATACTGTTAAAGGATTATAAACTAGACATGTGTTAAGAGAAAAGTTATCGAAATATTGGGGTGACAGGTCATATTTATATTATTTTTCTTGAGGTAATTATTTCCAACTATTTACATTAACAAATCATTATAAAATATATCTACAAGATACAATTTGTATGAAGGAACGTGAAAAAGTCAATGACTATGAGTTAGGAAATGGGTACTTCGGGAATAGAAGATGAAAGTATAAAGTAATAATTTGTGATTTTGTCTAGTTTTCAAGATGTATTAATATGGAGATAGTTTAATATGTTGACGCAATATTTTTACATAGGTTCTAGTACTCTAACATATGGCATTATTGGTTGAGTAAACCACCGAGAGCTTTGGTGACAATTATTATTTCCTAAAGAAATGCATCTCAACTACACCAAAAATCATGGGCACTACATTGACTCATCAACAAACATTATTAGAAGGCCTTTCCTATGAAAGGTAGAAAATAAGCACCTTTGCCGCATAGACAAATAGCTTTTACTAATATGCAACTTCCCTAAATAGAGTAAATCATCTTTATGTAATGTTAACTTAATTTATTTCCAAGAAAATGTATAACAGGCAACCACATATTATGCCACATGTTTTTGCAGTTCAGCTCTAAGCATCCAGATGTCACCTTAAACAATGCCACATGGGTATAACTATAAATGAGCAACAACATAGTAACCTACTTTTACGTACAACCATACCCAAAGTTTAAAGCAGGTGGACATTTCTAGGAAAAATGCTCTATTGGTTCCTCTCTCCCACCAAGACTTAATAAAAAGCAATATCTACCGCCCTGATTTAGTCTTGTTTTGATGCCAAAATTTGGTAAAGTACTAACCACCTCAAAAGCATTATGTTTTGAAGGAATTTTGCAATTTACTAAGATTCTTACATCTCTTTTACCATCTTTCTTTGAGGAGACATCCTCCTTATCTTTTGTTCAAGCATGGAACAATACAAATTTCTTCCTTGAATGATCAAATAATGCTTCTGACATGCTTCTAAAAGGCTTTCATTTATCCAAATTTCAATCTCTCCAAAATGTCCTAATCCTTGACCTCACAGCTTGAAACAAAAGCTATGAAGAATTGGCTAAGAAAAACTCTTCAAATAAAGGTTGATCTCCACTAATTTTTTTAGCACAGTTTAGCTCTCTGTATACAATCATTGTGACTCTTGGTTTCAAAGGTTCCTATTTAGATAAATTGTCTCCTTGCCAATATTTTACCGAAATAAAAAATAATAAGAAAAAAAGGCCAAGATTCCATTTTAAGCAGTATGTCCCCTGTGGCCTTTGGCTATGTGTGCTATGAGCTATAGGGTACTTGATTTCTGAATGTAGAACCAAAAAGATTTAACACGGAAAAACAAATATACCGGGTGCAAATCTATATCAGAGAGAAAAAATGATATTGAAATTATTTACAAAACCCTAAATCTTTAAGTGTTAACATGGGAAAGAACTCAGACAAAAATATAAGCTTGGAAAAAAGAAAGATTGCACGCTATATTAGAAAGGGAAATAAGCTATTTCTGTTTTCCATATAACTTATGCCATATTGGACAAGTTCATGTTCATTTTTCTCAAGGTAAAATCATAGACATGAATACCACATTTTGGTTGCTTAAAACACAAAAATTGTAGATGTACTAAACAGAGTCTCGGTTAATTTTCCTTCATAAATACAATTGATGATCTTTGAATACCTAAGTTACCGGTTCGGGTGTGGGTACGCAAACCCAGTACATGGGTGCATGAAATTTTTTTAGGGGTTTGGGTAGTGTGTGTGTGCACATTATATATACAAAAAAATAAGAGAAATATATAGAATTGTAAAACTAAATCATTTCATAGTATGATACTTGATCATTCATCAATGCCAAATGCCAAAGATAAATATTAAATGTCAATTGATAGTTGAAAAATATTCAAATAAGCCATATCAATCATATCATATATGTCTATGTTCACAATTCCAATGAAAACCATTACAATTAGTGAATTACAAAATGTAGTTCGTGAAATATGATTCAATGTTCATCAATCATCAAAGGGATTATAAAAAAAATAGCTTCTAGTGCATTTTCGGCAGGTGCAAGTTCAAGATCATCATTTGAACACAAAGCGGTTCCACTCGCACTAGATGCACCATATGGTATATCATCATCATCACCATCCACATCAACCATAGTGGCTCTAGCAAGATCTTGAGTGGTTGCATCCAAGTCAACAGACTTGGGTGCTACATCCCAAAGCTTTGCTGCCCCCTATTTGTATTGGAGATCCTTATGTGACACGAGACGCAAATTGGAATGAATAAACACCAAGTCTTCAACTCTCTTTGCAGCCAATCGGTTACACTTCACTGAGTGGATAAAGGAGTATGTACTCCAATTCTGTTCAACGACAGAAGAGCTTGCAACTTGGAGAGAAAACCAACAAAATAGAAATTAAAAGATGCAAGATAAATTCAAGAATGTTAAGTGTTAAATTCTACAATACAAGTGGCAAAAAAAACAAAAAAACTTACTTGTGAGAGGATCTTGATTGCAAGAGGTTGAGGTTCATATAATCTTGACCATGTACGTACCACCATGTAGTAGCATCCATTTTGGATTGGTCTTTGACAGCACAAGGGATCTGATTTTTTCCTAAGACAAACAATCCAAATTCTTGCCTAACATTTGACTCCACTTCTAGATCTTTGAAGAGTACTAAATGTCTGCTTGTACCCAATAGCAACTTCATAATCTCTATATGGTGTTAGTCTCCTAGGGATAGAAAGTATAGAAGTATAGAAGTGCTATATTGCCTCAAAGATAGGGCATTTGCAAGGAGGTGCAATGGCAAGGTCATCTTGTTCCAACGATGAAGAACGATTGCTTCCACCCTTTTGTAAAAGGTATCTTCAGGATAATTCTCTCTCCTTTGTATTACCATTTTTATTTTCTCCAACATTGTGTCCATGCTATCATAGACATCCCCCAAGCATGGTGCATCTCATAGATGGAAAACTTGGACTTCGCAAAAACTTGGCAAGTCCCAAAAAAAATCAGGAAAAATTCGGCCAATTTTTGAAAAAACTCGAGGAAAAACTCAGGAACTTAAAAACCACTTAAATTTAAGAAATACATTTATTTTGCAAAATTCAATGAGAAGATGCATCCAATGAGTTAATTAATGAGAACAAAAAAGAAACAAGCTGAGTTAGATATATATAAACGCAAAGTGGGTACAAAATCGCATTCTCATGCGGAATGCTGATGGCTAGAAGCAAAATAGTAAATAGTTTCTATAAAACTAAAAGTAAATACATCATTACAATTACATCTTCCTCTTCCCAGCTCTACTAACAAATAAGGGAGAGGAACTACGAGGTCTAGTCTTAGAAGTAGAATGTTGCGTTGGGCGTGATTGTGCCTCCACTCGAATCCGCCTCCAATACTTTGCAATAACCTAGCAAGGGCTTGGAAGCCTCTTTTTCTCCTCCACTCACAAACCAAATTGCTGCAAACAATGACCAAAAATGACATTTTCTACATTTTAACACGAGGACAGGCACAGGAGAGTATTTTTTTTTAAATCACAGAGTTTTTCCAAAAAACTCTGCAGTTGTTTCCTACGAGTTTTTCTCTAGAAAATTCACCTAGCTGAAAAACTCGGCAAAAACTCGGGACTCGACGATTAGTCCAACTATGGTGCATCTATATTAGCAAACTAAAGCATAGACATGATAGGTTTGGAAAATCCCAATACATATTCCACACAAACCAACCAATTGTCATCCAAGATCAATGCCTTGACCTTTTGGGCCCTCTCTAAATTTGATTGTTTCCATATACCCCATTGGTTGCTAATAACCATATGACCTAATGCCTGTATCACCTTCACAAGTCGTCTTAGAACAATTACGTGAGATGCAAACTGGGTTTCAGCAACCTAGGAACATGTTACTAGCAAGTTAATAACACATTTTAAATAGGTAAATAACACAAAAAAATATTTTATTCAATTATGTAAAACATGACATAAATGAAACTAAATAAATTAAATTTACCTTCAATTCCAATCTTCAAAAATTCTGAAAATTGTGTGATATATGGTGGTTTGTCACAAACATTTGGATCTTCTCGGCCTCCTGATATATTTCTTTCACCCACTCTATTTGAGTGCCAATTGCTTGCATCACCAAATTGAGGGAGTGTATAGTGCATGGTGTCCAAAAGATGTGCTCATATCTTGCCTCTACCAAAGCACCTACAGCCTTGCAAACTTTTGCATTGTCTGTAATTACTTGGACAACATATTCATTACCCACCATCTCTATGGAGTCAATGAGAATTCTGGAAATGAACTCTGCATCTTTCACTTCCCCTTCACAGTCAACCGCCTTAAAAACATTGCCCCCTTGGGGGACACTGCAATAATATTGATCAATGGACAGTTTTTGCAATCTTTCCATCCATCGGAAACAATAGATACACATGTTTCACTCCAAGAATCTCTAATTGGTTTAAGTTGGGCCTCTACAGATTTCCTCTCTTTTTGCAATAAGGTGGTACGCACCTTTTCATACCCAAGACTTGTGAAACCAGAAGGTGCACTATGTATTGCTAACACCATGTCTCGCCAATATGGTGATCTCACCAAATTGAATGGAAGACCATTGGCATAGAGGCAATGTGCAATTTTTTCTTCAACAATATATCTTGCCTCCATTTTAAATGCCCTCTCCAATGGACCTCTCTTACAGGTGGGGATTTGTAGTTCTTCATCTTCATCTTTCGTAGAGGGCATAGGCAAGAAGGGATGTTTGGAGGCCGCAACTGTCTAATAGGGTAATGTCATTGCTTTTTTCTTTCCGGAACTATTACCAATTTGTTTTCCTTTTGCAATCAATTTGCCAGCATCTTCTTGTTCTTTTATAAATCTTGCTATTTGTACAACAGTCAACTCCTTATCTAGGCCCTCACACATATTAATCCCTTTATAACTAGGGCCCATAAAATGAAGTTTCACTCGGTAATAAGAGCTATTATATTGTACATTACAAAAGTTACACTTCCAAATAAATACCCCACCTCCAGGAATTTGTGAAATTCTTGTGGTATGTCTCCATAAAGGAGATACTTTATCAATTTTGAGTTTTTCACTTCCCTCCCCACCCATTGAACTTTGACTACTAGCCATTGTTGCAATCTATTAAAAAAATGGAAAAATAAAAAAACTTGAAAAAATTCACATCAAAAACTTGAAAAAAATCATCAAAAGACTAAAGAATAGATTTAAATACATACCTTAAACACTTAAATCTCCTTTATGGAAGATATTTGGCACTCCACAATCAATCTCCTTTAAATATAATAACCTCCCTTCAAAATGCCAAGATGGAGAAAATATTGTGAGAGCAAAATGAGAGGTAAAAATGAAATTTATGTGTGTTTGAAGGCCACATATTAGGTGGTTTTAGGGTTAGTAAGAAAAAAAAATTAAAAAATGTTTTTTAATTAAGTTTGAGACCACTTTTTTAAGGCAGGCCCATGGGTCTTGCAAGGGTGTGCCCGGGTCCATGTTGGGTGCGCACATCTGCGCACCCAACACGTACCCACAAACGCACCCAAACCGAGTGTGTAACCACACCTAGTTCGGGGCTTGTGGGTACGAACCCTACAACTTAGTTGAATACCAATCACCAAATATATTTAATTTTTGTTGGCATCTTTATGAATATAGTTATGTTTTATTTAAACAATTTTCAATTAACATCACAATTGGGATTCCTTCATAAGTATAACCTTGCTAACTTTGTATATGCATATGAATGAAATTCTAAAGAAAGAAAATTAATGTTAACATTACCAATACTTCATCTCCATGAATATTTTCATCCTTGGATTGCTTGTTTCTTGAGTTAATTACAAACTTGCGAGCTTCCTCATATGCTGTAAATTGGATAGCTCCATGTGAAACCTAAACAAGAACAATGTTAAAAATTAAGTTTTGAAAACAACTTCATTAAGTTATTTCAAGAATACAGCACTTGCAATGAACATGGATTGAAAAAGCACAAAATACATTAACAATTGAACTTTTCTCCCCTTGTCACAAGTCCTATATGTGAGCAGAATAAAAGATTAAATATCATCACATCTAAACTACCTAGAGAATATAGAATGGGAAAGAAAAAAGAGTTTTTCAATGTTCAAGCATATAAAGAAATATAATACATATTTGATGTTCTTTTGTACTATCTGCATACAATGCACTAAATTAATGTTCCTATCCAACAGTGGATAACATAAGTTAGTGATATTAGCAATAGATTCCATAGACGTTATATGCATGCTATTATCTCTTACTCTCTTCCATATATCACACTTGTCCCGATATGAATATTTTGTACTAAGATAGAATGTAAGTTAAATCCTCTTATATTGAATCTTGAACAGTCTTCTAGTCTATACTTCTATTTTTTCAAAACTCTAAGGCCATACTTCTTGATCAATGCACACCTCAATTTAAAACAATGTTTTGATGTAAGTAATCACTATTAATATTATGGCCTTTACGGCAAACATCCTCTTACTTGAGCAATAAATCAATATGATAAATAATAATAATAAATATTGGTTATATTTATTATTCATTGTTTATCACCAAAATCAATATATATATGTTGAATGAATTAATTGAGGGCCCAAGGTCGGCCTCTTGGCTTTAATGCTTGGATGGATTTTATAAGACCAACTCGGCCTCCTTGTTGCTGAATTCATCTCATAGTTCGAATCCAAAGGAGAGAAGCACCAAAAACATAATGTGCTTTCTCTCCTTCAAGATTCAATCACCCTTGAGTCTTCAAATGCAGCGAGGTTATTCTGGATACATCCTAGAAGAGCGAATGCCTTATAGAGTGCTGGCGCAAATACATGCTGGAGCAAATTATGTTGGATCAAGGGCAGATCGTACATATCAAATGGATCGAACTTACTCAGCTCATTAGCAATTTGCTTGGTGCAATTTAAGTCTGCTAGATATAGCAGAATTAATGGAATGTATGATTATATTGAGGAATGACAGCACATCATTAGGGTGCGAAATCATCAGCATTGTTTATGCAAACTGTGCTGGAATCGGACTGCATGTAGGGCAGATTGGAGTGCAGATCTGGATGTTGTTTTCAATCTGATTTGTGTGCTAAAGCAGATCCAAAGAACAAGATCTTGAGAGGACAGACTTTGAAGGCATCATAAGTTCTCCATATCCGGGTAACATCTCACCTTGCTTGTGTATATTATATTTTATCTTGTGCTTAGTGTTTGGAAGACCTCTATAGTTTGATCATTCCTAGGTGAATCTGGAAAATACTAACAATCACTACAACCTCCTCTTTTCTTATCAATAGTTCTTAAAAAAATTGTTTCTCTAGATAATATAACAGAAAGTAATAACACAAACAATGATTACCAAGATACTCAATTTTAACAAAGGAGCAAAAGTCTCCCTAAATAAGAATTACAAACTTTTATCCGTAAAGGATTAGATTGACAACTATGAAAGCAAATGACAACTAAAAGAATAAAAAATATTCCTAAATTCTATCCTAATGACATAATTGACTATTATAAACTAAATATTACAATATTATTTTAATACAATGGTCAATTTGTTGACAACACCAAGTTTAAATTTTATACCAAAATTTCACAAATTTGTTAGGACTCAAGGACTTCAGAATGTCTACAGTCTAGCCTTCGATTAAACAATGCTACAGCCTACAACATCACTTATCCATCTTCTACTAGTTCCTATATGGAATGACAAAGAAGACCCACATGTTTGGTACACTTCTTGAATATTGGGTTCTTGGCAAGCTTTAGCATCCCTTGATTGTCACAAAACAAGGGTGAAGGCCTTGCTTAACTCATTTTCATGTTTGAAAGCATCCTTAGAAGCCATACCACCTCACATGTTGCTTTGATTGTCCCTCGATACTCTACATTTGTTGAGGTAAAAGCTACTGCCTGCTACTTATTAATACATATGATTGCACCCATACCAAGACTGAAAACATATCCAAAAGTAGATTTCTTATCATCAACAAAACCTACCCAATCTGAATTCATTGCACAAAATGTCAAAGTCAAGTGTCCCTTTCACATATCTCAGCAAACTCTTTGCAGCAACCCAACGTTTTGCCTTTGGTGCTGTCATGAATCTGGAAATGTAACTCACATCATAGCTCAAATCAGGTCTAATGACTATAAGATAGATAAGGCTACCCATTGGTTGCCTAAATGTTGAGTCATTGATCACCTTTGACCATATGTTGGCTGAAAAATTCAGCCTTTTCTCCATAGGTGTAGACAGGATTTTGCAATCTGTCATTCTAAACTTGTCTAGCAAACTTCAGACATATTTAGTCTGAGACATTCAAAGACCACCACCTATCTACTGAACCTCTACACCTAGGCAGTAATGTAGGAGGCCTAAAGACTTACACAAGTTACATTTGATTTGTTCAATCAATTGCACCTCAATACGATGATATGATCCACATAAATGACTAGTAGGATAATGTCATTGCCTATGCTTTTGATGTACAATTTTGGATATGGACTACTCTGGAATCCTTGTTGAACCAACCCACTATCAATCTTTATGTACCAAACTCAGGGAGCCTACTTTAGGCTATAAAGAGCTTTCACCAAGCTGCATACCTAATGTTTTTCCTTCAACCTAGAAACCTTGAGGCTGAGTCATGAACACTTCTTCCTCTAAGTCATCATTGAGGAAGGAATCCTTTATGTCCATTTGATAGACTGTCCAACCAAACTGTCTTGTCATGGCTAAAACTTATCGGATGGTGCTCATCTTTGTTTTAGGAGCAAAGGTCTCCTCATAGTCAATACACTCTCTCTACAAGAACCCTTAGCAACCAATTATGCTTTCTACTTATCAAGTGTACCATTAGCTTTCTGCTTGACTTTGTACACCCATTTGCAGTCAATGGATTTCTTCCCTAGCGGAAGATCAAACAAAACTCAAGTCTTATTTTTCATGAATAGCACGTCTAATTTCTATTAATAAAAAATATTGTACACTATTCACAAAAAAAAAGTAGAGGGACCCAAGGTCACCCATCATAGGTCAAAATCGCAAAGCACAAAGAACAAAATAAACATTAGCATAGCTCCAAACCAGAAACATGGGCAAAGCCCGGAAAGCTAAGAAATAGTAATCAGCTGATCAAGTGGCAAGAGTAGCACCGATAGGCAGTTGTGGAGGATCTTTTTCATCTAGCTTCCCTCATATATCAGTGGGGTCAGGGGAAATGTCAAAGAGAGACCATCCCCCATGAGAAACAACATACTCTTTGTCTTTATCGTCACGGGTGGACAAGATTGCCAAAGCCATCCTATGGAGCCATTTGGAAAAACTAGGCCAGTCGCCATCCTTGCCAGAAGCTGGCCAACGACTATCACCACTAGTTGCCAACCCAACCCATCCAAACTCCACCCTCCTAAGACAAAGCCTTCCTGCAGTAAAGAGGCAGAGCACTTGGCAAAACCACTCCCACCACTAGATAGGCGATGGAGACCCTGGAACCATGGAGTTTGGAAAGGCTGAGAAAACTTTGACCACGCTGAGAGCTGCGAGGCGGAGATCGACCGCAGGAGGTGGAATTCCCCAGCATTCTAGCAACTATAAAGGGGGCATTTCCCCAATGCTCTAGAAGCCCCTAGAGGTGGGCCACCTCCAATGGCACTTTCTTGACTTGGACCTAGATCTAAAGTAGCACATTGTTACAAATACACACTTTAGTGAAAAGTAAAAAAATTTCAAAAAGAAAAGAGGATTGCCACCCTAAAAGCATGCCAAATTTGAGTAAACTTGAAGGGGATGAAAGGCCAATCCCCTAGAAGATCCATATGCTATGAAAAGGCTCTGGCCAAAAGGGCTTAAAGGAGTCATGAATCCAACTCCATGGATTTTGAGCACAACGTGGATTTTGAGCACAACGACAAAACCAGAATAGGTGTTTGAACTCTGGTTGCCCACAAAAAGGGCAATGGGGGACAAGAATGCCTATATGCCTAAGGTGAGAACCTAGAAGCAAGCAATGGAAAAGAATACGTCATGCAAATGGTGAGGTTAGGTTCAACAATAGTAGACCAAATATTGTTAAGCTCTTGTTGCCAATGGTATCCTAAGGTTTGTAATTTTAAAAGGCAGCGTTGGGAGGCCAAAGCCAATCTTTACGTCAAGGCTTCATTGGGTGAATGCCAATCTTGTGTAGCATATTTAGAGGTAGAGAAAACTTGATAGTGTCAAATGTCTGTTGATCTAGCTAGGAGAGTGGGTACTAAGTTGTCATGTCTTCCCAAGAACGGAGATTCATAGTAACTCAAGAAAAAAGGTTCTAGATTGTGCAAATGTCATGTTTGTAAAACACAAGGCACAAACCTGAGGCAACTGGGCCAAAGGAAGCCCCTAGACTTGCATAAGCGGAGACCACAATATGTTGTGCCAATTAAAAGAAATACCATCTAGAAATCCCGAGCTGGCCCACCAAAGCCATGGTTTGATAGCCTCCCAGGCACACCAAACATTTTTGGCTGCAAAAATGCCTTTAATGTGAATGACATCTATCATAACCAGAAGGGTTTGAAAGCCTATCCCCTTTCAAGCTGGCCTATTGACGAGACAGCCTGAGGAAATGCAATGATTGAGAAGAACTTTCCAAGCTTCATCTCCAAAAATGGCACAAACAATCCATTTAGCACACAAGTTAAGGCCTTGGTGTTGCATAGAAAAAAGCCCAAAACCACGGGAGTCATGTGGGAGACAACAAAATCCCAAGTGACCCTATGAAAACCTTTATGGTCCTTCAAAGAAGCCAACAAAATACCCTCAACAATTTCTTAAGTTTTCAAATATGAAGCCTTAGAGGGAGCCCAACAAGAGGAGTAACAAACATGGGTGGCTATGAGGATTTTAGAGCACACCTAAAATTTACTAGCCAATGAAAGTGGTTTGGTAACCCCACAAGACAACTTCTTCTTGATTCTTGCAAGGATTGCATTCCAAAGGTCCATGAGAGAAGCCTAGAAAGCAAAGCGAATGCCTAGAAACCTAAAAATTCCCCATATCCAGTCTACTTCCACCATACTAGAGCATCCAAGGTGGAGCTGAGAGGAAAGATTGCCAATAACACAAAATTTTATGCCATTGAATGGCAAAGCTAGAGGCCAAGCAGAAAGTATCAAGACATTCAAGGGCTTCTTTAGCATTTTGCTCCTCTTCAATCAAAGTGAGAAAAGAATCATCCACAAACTAACCATTAACCATCTAAGAAGGTGACTCAAGTAGGGAAATTCCTCTAACCCGCCTAGAAGAGATAGAGTTTGCTAACAAATAACCAAAGCCTTCATCCACCAAAACATACAAGGAGAGAGCCAGAGGGCAACCCTAGTGAATGGATAGAAAAAGACCAAAAGTTGGAAATTGGCAACCATTAATGGTGATGCACACAAAGGCATCCCCAAACAACATTTTCATAGACAAGATGAAATAGGGACCAAAACCAAGAGCACCCAACATAGCTAGGATGAAAGGCCATTCAATGTAGTCATAAGCTTTTCCAGTGATCTCCCTTTGCATCATGAGATTGGATGGTGGGCTTGAGTTTCAAGTTGCGAAAGCACAAGATTATGCCAAATGTTATCATCAAACACTCTTATATCAGCTAGTACGTAGCAATTTCTTACTAGATCGCATTGCTCTAAGCTATCACAAGTTTCAAAAGGGTGGCTGTAATGACCCTCAATTAATCATACCAGTAATTACACAAGTACAATCAAATAAACTATTTTGTGATAATATTTTGTATCAACATGCAATCTTCATTACACAATTAAATAATAAATATTGAATATATATATTAAATATGTATTATATTAAATATAATATATATTAATATAGCTCCATTACAAATTATAAGTAAATGTTAAAACATTACATACATATATTAGTATGTATTAAATATTAAATACTAAACATATATTACAATATATAATAAATATAATTAAATATTTAACATATATTATAATATATAATAGATACTAACATATATTATAATATATAATAAATACTAACATATATTATAATATATAACAAATAAAATTAAAAGTTAAAACATATAAAAAAAGTAGTAAGCGGCTGTAGCCGCAGCCTTTAAGAGCTGCAACTACAGTCGCAACTATTAGAACAGTCACCACCTGGGGAGGGGCGTGACTGCCCTCCCCAACCCTATTAATAGGGAGATGTGCGGGGTGGTTAAGGGAGAAAGAAAAAGGGATTAAAAACAGACTTAGAAACAGCGAAACACGGGAGTAAGGAAGAATAAATAAGAAGAATTTCCACAGCACTATAATCATTTTTGTATCGTATATATATATATATATATATATATATATATATATATATATATCAGATTCTCTTAAGGTTGATTCAGGTTTAATATATATGAGTAATATAATTTGGATTTTAATATAATATATATATATATGACCAAATTAATAATGTTCAATAGAGGATGATTTCATAAATAATGTTATTTCAAGTTTGTAAATGTTAATTCATTAATTGACAATATAATTTCTTATCAAAAGTAATAATAAATAATAAAAGAGAGCTCTCAAGGGGGATTAAGACCTCCACTAAGCCAGTGTACACTGATGACCCACATATGCATATGTACTAAGCCTTGGATAGATGAAAGCTCTTCCAAGAAGAGGAATGGACCTATGGTCAGCCTATAAGCCCCGAGTGATGCGCTCCAGAGGATGACGGCAAGATTTAATCAAGGACAAAAGGGTCCTTATAAAGGTTAATGCGTCCGACCTGGTAGACTTTGCTCGGGAAGTCCCTAAGGATGCGCTCCAAAGGATGACGGCAAGATTTAATCAAGGACAAAAGGGTCCTTATAAAGGTTAATGCGTCCGACCTGGTAGACTTTCTTTTGGAGGGGTTAATTAGTTGGGGTAGATAATTAATTATTTAGCTTTCTGTTCATATTCATGTTCCATATCATTGTTACTAACATCTTTCTTGCAGGTTGATTCTTAGAAAGATATTCCAATAATACTAGGGACATTACAGTGGTATCAGAGCATAATCCTGCCATCCTGTGGGAAATAGTTTATGTTAACGTATAAGAGAAAAAAGGGCAAGAAGGCTATGGCTGAACAATTGTCAAATGAATTAAGGGGTTTCATGGAACAAACTAGTCAAAATAACCAAGTGCTCTTACAAGCACTACAAAATTTAGGGAACTCAATCAAGGACAACCATACCCAAGGGAAGGATACAAGTACTCATCACTCGGAAAATAACGAGTCATCTTCATCAGGAGTACCCAAGCCAACCTTCTTACCTAGGGAAGAATTACCTAGGGAAGAAGAAATGAACCAACCCATAAACCGTGCCGTGGAAAATGCTAGAGCTTACGCGAATCTCGAACCTGAGATTAGGGAACTTATAACATTCAGAGAATTTTGTGACAGTCAAAAAAATGATGTCCCTAGAAGAAATGGAAGGTTCCCAAACAAGGAACTCAAGCACAAAGTGAATAGAATGATGATCCCAAATTTTGATGGACAAGGAAAAACCACGGCCCGAGCGTGGTTACAAAAACTAAACACTTACTTCAACCTTAGTCCTATGACAGAAGAGGACGCATTACAATTTGCCATACTCCACTTAGAAGGATCAGCTCATGAGTGGTGGCACAACGGATTTATCTCATTAGGTCACCAAAATATAATCTCCTACCAAGAATTCTCAAGTAAACTTATCAACCAATTCGACCAAAAAGATCCAGAGTGGTATTTTCAAGAACTAACTCACCTAAAACAAACAGGAACTATTGAAGAATATGCAAGCCAATTTCAAAGACTATCCGTCATGGTCCCTGACCTAACCCAAAGGAGGATAGTATACATGTTCATCGAGGGACTTAAAGATCACATCAAAACTATGGTTAAGCCCTTTGAGCCACAAACCCTCGATGAAGCTATTAACAAGGCGAAAAAGACCGAACCTAACACATCTAAAGATAGGACCAAGGGTCCCACATATAAAACCTTCCATAAGAATGAAGAACCTAAGAAGGACAATCATGGAAAACCTTGTTACTTTTGCAAAGAACCATGGAATAAAGAACACCAATGTCAAGAGAGAAGAGAAATAATGAAGAAAAAGTTGTGCTTCAAGTGTCAGGCACCATGGGAACGCGATCATCAATGTAAGAGGGGACAGGCTAACCAAATAAGAGAGACAAGTGAAGAAGAACACCCTAACAAAAGAATAAAACAGATAATCAAGAGTGTGCATCTCTAGCAGTCATTTCTCAAGCAAATGAGAATAGGCCCTTTCGTATCAAAGGAACACTTAAGGGGCAAAGAGTCATCGCTTTGGTGGACACAGGAGCTTCACATGATTTCATCAACAAGAATATAGTAGCAAAGAGGAAATTAAAGACTCAAAAGTTTAAAGGATTTGATGTAGCCTTGGCCAATGGGTCCTTGGATCAATGTATGGAATTCGTGCCCCAACTTGAAATTAACGTGGGGGGACACATCATCAAAAGGAATTTTTATGTTGTTGACTTGGATAATGATATTATCCTAGGTATGCCTTGGATAAATTCTTTAGGGAGATTCATAATGGATAGTCCGAACTCAGAAATTTGTTTCAAACAAGAGGGTCAAGAAATAACACTAAGGGGGCTTCCGGATGGCTCTCCTAAGTTAGTATCTTGTAAGAAAATAGAGAGAATTATGAGACATGACCAAGGAGAATGGATAGCACAATGCATGATTCTGAATAAACCTGCACCACAAGATCAGAATATACGAGAGGAGATCCAACCCATTTTAGAAAAATATAAAAAGGTATTCGAAGACATTCCCCAGGGTCTTCCCCCTAAAAGAGGGTTTGAACACTCTATAGAGCTAGAAGATGGAGCAAGACTTGTAATAACCACCCCCTATAGACACCCTCGGAAATTCAAAGAAGAGATTGAGAAAACCATCACAGAATTATTAGAGATGGGTCACATCCAACCAAGCAGTAGTCTATTCGCCTCCTCAGTGGTATTGGTCAAGAAGAAGGACGGGACAATGAGAATGTGCATTGATTATAGAGCCCTTAATAAAAAAACTATAAAAAATAGATACCCCATCCCTAGGATTGATGAATTAATGGATGAGTTGCATGGGGCTAAATACTTTTCAAAAATTGACTTGAGATCAGGGTACCACCAAATCAGAATGAGGAAAGAAGACATACCAAAAACAGCATTTCGGTGTCATTATGGGCATTTTGAATTCCTAGTCCTTCCGTTTGGGCTTACCAATGCACCAACCACATTCCAATCATGCATGAACCATATCTTTAGGCAGCAATTAAGTAAATTTTTGCTCGTATTTTTTGATGACATACTCATCTATAGTAAAACATGGGAAGAACATCTCCAACATATTGAAGAAGTTTTGAATGTACTTGAGACCGAGTCACTCTATGCTAAAATCTCTAAGTGTGAATTTGGACTAGAAGAGATTATATATTTGGGCCACAAAATTAGTGCCAAAGGAGTAAGTGTGGATGAAGAAAAGATCAAAGCAATTAAAGAATGGCCTAGACCCAAAACCCTGACCCAGCTAAGGGGATTTGTAGGCCTATGTAGCTACTATAGGCGTTTTGTACAAGGATTCTCAAAGATCGCAGCAGCACTCACAGATTTAACCAAAAAGGGGGCTTTTACATGGAACGACTGAGCCCAACAAGCCTTCGAACAACTCAAAGAAACCATGAGTTCGTGTCCAGTATTAGCTATACCCGATTTTTCTATACTTTTTGAATTACAGTGTGATGCATCAGGAGAAGGTATCGGGGCAGTACTCATGCAGCGGAAACATCCTATAGCCTTTGAAAGCCGCAAGCTCACAGAAGCATAGAAGCGCTACTCCATCTATGATAAAGAAATGCTAGCCATAATGCATGCCCTTGCAAAATTTAGACAATATCTAGTATGTGGAAGATTTATTGTAAAGACCGATCATAATAGTCTACGTTTCTTCTTAAATCAAAAGGACCTTAACGACAGACAACAAAAATGGGTAAGCAGAATTCAAGCCTATGATTTCGATATTGAATATCTCAAGGGAATAAATAATGGGGTTGCAGATGCTCTCTCGAGAAGAGCCCACATAAACTCTATCACTAGCATCTCAAAAGATTGGAAGGAAACGATTATTGCCGAATATGCAAAGGATCCTCAAACAAGTGAAATAATGGGAAGGTAACCTACCTAATGAAGACTTTAAGATTTGGGATGAAATCATCTTCTACAAAGGAAGAATTTTTTTAACACCTCAATCAAAGGTAAAAAATAGAATTCTTAAAGAATATCATGACAATCCCTTGGCAGGGCATCCTGGATACTACAAAACATAGAAGAATATTAGAGAGAAATATTCATAGAAGGGTTTGAAGAAGGATGTGCAGAAGTATGTACAAGAATGTATGACTTGTCAGCGTAATAAAACAGAGCTATCATACCCAGGGGGATTACTTCAACCCTTACCAATTCCCCATCAAAAGTGGGAAAGCATATCTATGGATTTCATTACAAGATTACCAAAAACTCAAGGTAAAGATAGTATCTTTGTGATAGTAGACAGACTTACCAAATTTGCTCATTTCCTTCCAGTTTCCACAGAATATAAAGCATATCAGATAGCGGAATTATTCTTTAAAGAAATTTTTCGACTCCATGGGCTACCACAGAATATTATCAGCGATAGAGATAGCAAGTTCATCAATCAATTCTGGCAAGAATTATTTCGATTGGCAGGGACAAATTTAACCCCCAGCACAAGTTATCATCCTCAAACTGATGGACAAACAGAAATAGTGAACAAATGGGTAGAGGGTTACCTAAGGAACTATGTTACCGGCCAACAGATTGCATGGATAAAAAGGTTACACTTGGGAGAACATTGCTACAACACCACTCACCACATGTCAATAGGAATGTCCCCTTTTCAAGCACTATACGAGTATGAGGCCACATCTTTCGGGAGTTTGATTACTCAGGAGAGTAAGGTACCCAGTGCGCAGGACTTCCTCCAACAGAGCTTGGATATCATAAAAACATTAAAAGAAAATCTTCAACAAGCACAAAATCAGAAGAAGATATATGCAGATCAGAAACGCATAGAAAGATCATTTGAGGTGGGAGACTTAGTATTCCTACGATTGCAACCATACAAACAATCTTCTATAAAAAGGAATGGAGCTGAGAAATTGAAGCCCCGATTCTATGGACCATATAAGATTATTCAGAAAATGGGGGAGGTAGCCTACGAATTACAATTGCCAGAGAATAGTAAGATCCACAATGTGTTCCACGTATCTCGACTCAAGAAGGCACTCGGAAATCATATCACACCTTGCATCGAGCTACCCCCCCTAAATGAAGAAGGGCAACTCGTCCTAAGACCAGAAATTATCTTAGACACTAGAGAAAGGAAGCTTAGGAACCGAACCATCACGGAATTACTAATCAAGTGGAAAAACTTACCAAAAGAAGATGCCACCTGGGAACAAGAAGAGGTTCTTAGGATGCTTGAGGACAAGCAAATTCGAGACGGAGGGACTGTAATGATCCTCGATTAATCATACCAGTAATTACACAAGTACAATCAAATAAACTATTTTGTGATAATATTTTGTATCAACATGAAATCTTCATTACACAATTAAATAATAAATATTGAATATATATATTAAATATGTATTTTATAAAATATAATATATATTAATATAGCTCCATTACAAATTATAAGTAAATGTTAAAACATTACATACATATATTAATATGTATTAAATATTAAATACTAAACATATATTACAATATATAATAAATATAATTAAATATTTAACATATATTATAATATATAATAAATACTAACATATATTATAATATATAACAAATAAAATTAAAAGTTAAAACATATAAAAAAAGTAGTAAGCGGCTGTAGCCGCAGCCTTTAAGAGCTGCAACTACAGTCGCAACTATTAGAACAGTCACCACCCGGGGAGGGGCGTGACTGCCCTCCCCAACCCTATTAATAGGGAGATGTGCGGGGTGGTTAAGGGAGAAAGAAAAAGGGATTAAAAACAGACTTAAAAACAGCGAAACAAGGGAGTAAGGAAGAATAAATAAGAAGAATTTCCACAGCACTATAATCATTTTTGTAAGTATCGTATATATATATATATATATATATATATATATATATAGTTAGTGTTTATTTATTTCTGTTATTTCAGATTTTGTATGGATTCAGATTTAATACATAATTAATATAATTCAGATTCTTTTATTATTTAATAATTTGGGTATATATATATATATATATATATCAGATTCTCTTAAGGTTGATTCAGGTTTAATATATATGAGTAATATAATTTGGATTTTAATATAATATATATATATATGACCAAATTAATAATGTTCAATAGAGGATGATTTCATAAATAATGTTATTTCAAATTTGTAAATGTTAATTCATTAATTGACAATATAATTTCTTATCAAAAGTAATAATAAATAATAAAAGAGAGCTCTCAAGGGGGATTAAGAGCTCCACTAAGCCAGTGTACACTGATGACCCACATATGCATATGTACTAAGCCTTGGATAGAGGAAAGCTCTTCCAAGAAGAGGAATGGACCTATGGTCAGCCTATAAGCCCCGAGTGATGCACTCCAGAGGATGATGGCAAGATTTAATCAAGGACAAAAGGGTCCTTATAAAGGTTAATGCGTCCGACCTGGTAGACTTTGCTCGGGAAGTCCCTAAGGATGCGCTCCAAAGGATGACGACAAGATTTAATCAAGGACAAAAGGGTCCTTATAAAGGTTGATGCGTCCGAACTGGTAGACTTTCTTTTGGAGGGGTTAATTAGTTGGGGTAGATAATTAATTATTTAGCTTTCTGTTCATATTCATGTTCCATATCATTGTTACTAACATCTTTCTTGCAGGTTGATTCTTAGAAAGATATTCCAATAATACTAGGGACATTACAGTGGCCCACTTTAAAGTTGCGAGAATGCAAAATGTGAACACATGCCCTAGGCCCGCCAATATGCTTAGGCTTGTTCCAATGAATGTTCTTGATAGTGCAATACATATAGTGAGATATCACTCATTCTAAGCATTTCACAAGCTACGAAAAGGTGGACCCAACTTGGATTGTGATAGTGTGATAGGCTGACATGTGTCCATGTCAATTCCATAAGGATACACCTCTCTATCCTTATTCAAAAGAGGTTGTCCAATGCATATGCCCCATATTCATGACATGTAAAATTGACTCTTACATGATAGATTCTAATTGGTTGATGATTCTTAGTCTATCGTGTCTTCAAGCAAATGATTTTCCAAATCTAGTCAGATGACATGATCATCATTGATTTCACTTGTGCCATCCAGATCAATGATCAACATTCAAAATAGAGAATGACTATCTACAAACTCTTTGTTTATGGGATTTTAGAGTGCGAAATTGCCATCAGTGCCCAACAACTCCAACCACCAAATTTTTATCCTTGGGTGTTGCAAAAAGATTTTAACTGTTTATCATATATCCCAAGGAGGAAGATGAGGCCTATGCCTATTTAATGCTTGCAAGTGCTTTTGTCTTGAGCCCACCCTAGATTGTAGTAGATATTGTGGGCAACTTTCCTCCTTGTACTCAAACTCAAAAATCTTCAATGCCTAACATGAGTTTGAGAGACATCCTATCATGCTTCCTTGGTCACCCAAATCAGATTTGATGAGTCCACTTGTCTGCACATGATTGATTGTGCCAGAGGTTAGGATTTCTTGATCTCTCAAATTACCTAATTTATTCTAATACCCAACAAATGAACAAAAGAGAGAGAATCTAATTGTAAAGAGGGAGGAAATAAGATAGACAAAGAAGAGAGAGGAGGAAGTAGTTGCAAAGCTTGCAAAACAATGATACGCACATGAAGCCTTAGGGTTTCAATTCCAATTCTAGGTAGAGGTACTTTGGTATTGTAATGATCTGGGTTCCCAAATCTGTAATAAACACTTGTAACCTTTGTAGTCTATTTGATTAATGGAAAAAAAAACCTTAGTTAAATGTCTCCTTGAATGTTCAATAGCATTTCTGAAGGATGTGATCTAGCTTCTCAGTATAGTGTTTGTAAAATCCCTGCAAAGAAGTATGCTATCTTTTCAACATAATAAGGAAGTGCATATGTATGCTCAAGGATTATTAAGTAGATTCACTTGATATTCTATGACTATCTATTACTTTTTTGAATGTATGTGTAGAGTCCAACTTGCTTGCATATTCAAATAGCATAGACTTTTGTGATATCTTGATTAAGATATCAGCTTTGGTTTAAGTATTGCATCTATTGAAAGAATTCAAAGACTCTACTACCCAATTGGATTAAGGCATCGGTTTGCCACTTGTTCTCTCTTCCCCATAGTCAATGACTCAGCAACACACTCAAAATCAATCAGATTAAACATCTTTCCAATTTTATTAGCTTAGCGTGTTTAGTTGCCATTGTTGGATACACATTAAATCAATGAGGGGTCATCATAAAAAGCATCCTCAAGCTATCATATGGCAAGCAATTTGTTTATAAGATGCTTATCCTTACATGTCCAAACTAACATGTAGATATATTGGGACACCAGTGTTGGGAAACACTATGCATTGGGTATAGTTGGTATTAAGGGAGTGTTCACTTTTTTAATCATCAATCCAGCATTTCAGGGAAACCCCCTTGGTCTTGTAGAGCTAGAAGTGAAGGTCTTACCCACCTTATGCATTGGTCCTTAGCTGCCCAAACTAAAGATAGGATTGTGGTTATCTTCTTGAGTTTGACACCCCTAGCATTTGAGAGATTACCAAGCCTTAGGGATTTCGGGCCTACAGCTCAGATCACCAACAGCATCCACTATTTTTTCGGTATTTATTACAGGGATACTTCCTTCTTTATCCCTTACAACATATCGAGCACCAGATTGTCTTGGATTCCCCCAGGACACCCCATCAAAGTTAACTTTGACCTGTCCATCCTCCTAAGGGACCCAAATCACCTTTTCTCTATCTATTTTTGGCAAAACAGCCTATGGAACCCCACAAATGGTGGGACCATCAATCTATTTTTTTTATCAAATTCCTCTTTTGAAATTAAAAAATGGTGCACATAAAGACAATTTTTCATCCACCAGAGTCTCTCCTCTTTTTGAGCTCAAGTTTTACATTTCTAAAGAAGTTCTAGCTCTTCTTTTCCGATCGCCTAAGATTTGATTTATTAACATGGAGAAAAAGCATGACTATAAACCATATTTGATATTTCCCAACTGTTCTGCCCAACAATGGATGTCAAAAACTAGACATCCATTGTTTCATTGTTTTTCTTGTTTGTGCTTGGGCCAATGGGTCTCACAAAAGCTGGATTAAAACATGAGCAACTTCATTCTGAATAAATAATTTGTTCTTTGGTAGTTGTCATTCCTAAGGTAAAAAAGGCTTCCACTTAACAGCTATGGAAATTAATATAGCATAATTGATTTGTTTGAAGTAACTTTGAACAACACCTGAATGAACATTCTTATTTTAATCCTAGAAAGATCTGATGCAATGTTTTTATCTATGTCACAAGGTTCATGTTCGCGGACAAGTTCAGCAAAGATAAAACTCCGAATAAATTCGTCACTACAAAAACCAAGTAAAAATTCATGATTAAATTGGAATAATACAAGTCTAATATTAAAATTTAAATATATATATAGTCCTACATCTAAAAATATTAGAAGTTAATATAATATACCAAATCTGAAATATTAAACAAAATAAAATTAAATACTAAAATTTCAATGCATAAAAAAATTAAAATCTAATGTTAATAATATTATCATTTATAAATGTTGGTGTTGGCATAGTGCAATGGCTATGTAGGGCTGGTGAGGTTCAAACCCTACTAGGGTGTTATTCGTGAGTATTTATATCGGGGACGAGGTCCCCTATTTGTGACCTCACTAGTTCATAGCTCCAAGTCAAAAGCATTTAACCCATTTTTTAAATTATAATTTATAGAAATTAATAAAGTTAATATTTTAATTTAAAAATAAAATTATAAATAAAGTTAGGGTAGGAGAAATATGGTCAGTTCATTTTTGAAGAAAAATCCCAGCATGTCTCCATCAGTTGATGTCTCAAAGCGAGCCTTCCAAGAGGGGGGCCCTTCACTTCAGATCTGAACCTGCTTTGCCGAGGGTGTGATAACAACTGCATATCAAAACAAAGATATGGGGCCCTTATCAACCCTAATTTTTTGTTTGGCTCTTTACAGATCAGCAGGGCACAAAGAACCCTTCCTCCTATAAATATTTTTGCACACTGAGGCATTTTTTAAACCAAATAAATGCAAAATCCTAATTTGAAACTGTCTTTTGGACAAATTTTTCTTTGACAGTATTTCATGGTGATTTTAATGACTTTTTGGGCTTTCTAAAGGTTTGGCAGATTTCAATTTTTCTCAATTAAATTTGCATAAACCTGTGACTGAGAGTCTTATTATGACTAAAATTATGCAATTCAAAAGAAAGAATGTTGTTCATAGTCTTCAAGTGGTTCGTTCATCACAATAATCAATATTTCTTTTAATTCAGATGAAAGAATATTGTTCCTAATCTTTTTCAGGTTTCCTTCATCTTAATAATTATTCTTTCTTTTAGCTACTAGCTTCATAGCTTTTGAAAAAATCATTCTTTCTGATTTGCATGTAGAGTAAATTTTCTATCCGAGACATGGCTAAAATTATCCCAAGAAGAAATCCTTGTTTCTTATGTTATGTTCTATAAAAGATAGGAATTGTCACTTAAATACATGCTACCTATTGGTTCTCTACAGAAGAAAGAGCAAGAAATCCTCTATTTACATCTTATCATTTTGTTTTTTTCGTTTTTTCTGAGATGGAAGCAAAAAGAATAAATAATCATGAATTGCTTGCACTGTTATTTGGCATGTGCACAAGCAACAATAGTTGTGACGAGAGGTGAAATGCACACATTATTTTCAAAATTTTATAAAATATAGAAGTGAAGAGTATGCTGCAGAAGTTCTGAAGCAACAAAATATCATTAAAATGCAAACATACAGCAAAGTAAAGCCAGATTAGAGGAAACATCAAAACTTACCAGTATTAGTCCTGGTCCAAGGCCTTTATAGAGTGCACGCCAACCTTCATCTCTAAAAATGGTCCTCGAAGCATCTGTCTTCAACAGGTAACTCCATAATGTGGGAATCTACTGATGATATTATCTTTTTAACAAAAATAGAAAATTCTATGTGACAATACACTTAAGAATATCCACTGTGCTATCATTCTACTATATTTTAAACCAATCAACTCCTACATTACACTAGATAATCATCTGATATATTCTCAATTGTGCACAAACAAATACACAAGAATTTTCCAATACTAAACAAGAGTACAGTTTTATAATCACCACAGAATTATTTCACAATGCATTAAATCATGTTATTTGCAAACTGTATAAATTTTGTTGCAAATCATTTGCTTGAGTAAAATTGACTGGGCAAGCCTACCACATACACAATCCAAGATTACCATGTAGAAAAAACAAGTATTTTACAGTGTAAACCTATTACTGTTTGTGGGGGAGCTGTAACATAAAATCAAAAAGCCAAGACAATTCTTGGGGAATCAAGAAAAATGTTAAAATAAATAAAACCTGTAGGGGGGCACTCATAATTTCTCACATTTGCATGCAAGTGCTACTAGTTTGTCAGTACCAAATTTTTTGAAGTACATTGTGATATGATTTAATTGTTTCAATTTCATTGAATCATTCCGAGAGTGTTTTCACAAGATTTTTCAGTGAAAAGTGATATTGAAGCATGACCTAAATTTAATTTTAAAACTCGTAATAGAAAATGGAATCAAAAGACGAGAATAATTGGATATTAAAATGTCAATGGAGTAGTGCTCAAATGGCAAGGCCATAAGGTTCTCATGTTGGAGATCTATGTTTGAATCCCCCAAAGTGACATCTATGTGGTCTTTGTGACTTGAGTTGATTATGTTGAATGGGCAGGAGGTCTCCCTTGTGACCTACATCTGGGGAGCTGGCCTTACCAGCTATAAATCTACCCAAAAAGAAATTGGATATTAAAATTTGTATGGTTCATGTGATTGCATTAATCAACAAGTTTATGAGTAAACACCTTACCAGAGTTTTTGCTCTGTTATGGTAGCAAATGCTTTATAAGTTACAGACATCAAACTCAATCAAAGGCAGATCTAGAAAGGTAAATTGTAACTCCAAGAGAAACTGTGGGATCCTTAAAGAAAGACTTATCTTAATATTCTATTTCGGTAACATTCCTAGTACTTAAGTTTTAATGTAGAAAGAAATTGTAACCCCAAGAAGTACAATAATAAAAGAAAAAAGGGGGGAAGACTACAAAAGGTAATATATAGAAGAAGACCCTTTGGGCAACCAACCTGGTAATGGTGATAATTGAAGACGAAAAATTATCCCCTCAAACATCCTAGTGCCACTGATGACCAGTTTTAAAACTTGGACTGGCTGAAAATTGACATGGCAATAATCACAGTTTAAAATCTCACACTTGTCAAAAACTGAACTGCCCAAAAGCTTGATGTGGACTTGGGACTGAGGAAAAAAAAGTAAAACTTGGAAAATTAAGAGTACACAAAAATTCATAAAAATAACATGCAAAACACTGTTAAAAAATGAAATAACTAAATTTAGAGAATGTGTAACCAGGGGAACTGTTTTAGAATCATTCAATAAAACAGAACAAGGGGAAAATGTAAAATAATATTTTTTACAAAGAATTCAAAAAGAAAAACTAAAATGTCATCTGCTGCATGGCTGGTTTTTGTAGACTCTCGAGGATTTTTTATAAACTTGGCAAAAAAATTCAGAAAAAATAGTACTCTTTAGCATAGTTGAAAAACTCGGGCTCTGCAATAACTCAGTTGGCCCAAAAATTTCAAAACCTTAGGACTCGGCAATTTTGACATTCTTGGAGCACTCCACACTTCTTGGAAAAGATTGCTATTTTTGGAACGCACTAACTTTCATAAAGATTAATATCTTGATAATGTAAGATTATGTTGCCGTAAACAAAATTCATATTTGGGCTATTTTAGTATTTTCCGTAAGTTGGAGGTTTTGCAGAAATGTAATTATTTTAATTACAAAGTGACTCATATGGTTTAAAAGAAAACTGAAATAAAAGTCAATTTAGGAGAAATAAAATAATATAGTTTCTATAAAGTTCATAAGGGAGCTATGAATGGAGGAGGTGAGGAGACAATTCCTTTTCTTGGTATTTGCATTTTCTTGAAACCCAGTTGTGGAGGTTGAGTAAGATTGTTCAACAGCTTTAGGCCGAAATCCCTAAGGAAAAGATTGGCTTCAAGGAAAGATTTATCCCTAGCAAATGCTGAGGTGGATTCACACAGGATTCACATATGAGTTGAGTGTTTGTGCCAGTTCATTCTGCAGTGTTTGGCTATGAGATTTGGGGAGTTTTGTGTCAAATATCTAGATAGCATTCCAAATTTCCAAGTTTGCATTTTCTTTTAAATTTCTAGTTTTGGAGGTGTGCTGATTGATTGAAAGTGTATAAATTTGTGCCTGAGTATTGCAATATTTGTTCTATATTTGAGTACGCCTGCCGGACGCTACAAAGAAAAATTTATTATGGATTTGCAAGGCAAATAATAAATTTGTGAGGAAAGAATATTTTTTTTTTTTTGGTCGGTAATAGATAGTATTTTATTGATATTTAAAAGAGAGATTACATAGTTTTGGAAGCTTCATCAATGCTTCATCAGCTCATTACAGTTCAGCATCCATCAAAAGAGGTTTTCATCTACACCATCGACAAAGCCATACAAATTTTTCATTTAGCCCTTACATTATAATAGTCAAAAGCTGCTACAGCAGCACCAGCCCGGACAAAACATAATATTCAATGCTTTTAAACCTTCATCGCTAACACCACAAAACCAGAGCCACCATTACGACAAGACATTGGCTTCTGAGGTGAACAACAAAAAGAGACATAGCACCGCAAGCATATTATTCCATCTTACCCGCACTAACACCACCTCTACAACGGCAAGAGTGGTTCTGCTTCGGAAAATTGGTCGGCACCACAGCACCTCGTTTGGCATTCAGATAATTTGTGATGCCTTTCTTCAAGCCCTCCTAGCCAACACACCTTTCAGCCATGTAGCTCTCTTTCTCCACCTTTTTCGGCCACCGCATGAAAGGCACAATGCCTACCTCGACCCCTTCCTCTTCATCTGCAAAACACTCGCTATAATCGAAGGCCCATCTGGGATGGGCCCATTCAATCAAAGCATCCACCCCCACGATCAGCTCTGCATCAAACAAATTTTTCATAACCCATTCAACCCTATTCTCATGCTCACCCAAATCCAAGCCCCAAGCCATTATCATTGCTGCAATGTCAACCTGCAACTTCCATTTGCGGTCACCATTTTGAAACAGAGGCCCAAGCATCTGCTGAAATGATTGAATGACCTCCTTCGTGGGGCATTTTACTAACAATTTGATTCTGTGATCGTCCACCGGTCCATAGATGCCCTTCTGCTGGCGCAGCATGTGAAACGTGAATGTCGGTTCCATTCAAACAGTAATGAAGAGAAAGCTCAGAGCCGAAGCAGAACACACCAACTAAAACCAGCGCCCATCAAAAGAGCCATCCCATCCCAATTTAAAGCCCAACTGCAAACACACCCATCACACAAACCATCGCACGCAAGCCATCATCGAAACACATTAAGACCGCCGTCATTCCAAAGAATTAATGTCAATCGTGTGTGCTTTCCTTTTGAGGCAACTTGCTAACAAAGATGATGATTAATGCATCACACCCAGGGCCGTAACATGCTGACATAACACCTCCTGTTGTCAGCAAAACCCTTTCATGTCCCTCTTCATTCCCTAAATTTGATTAAGGACATTGATCTCAATGTCCCCAACATTCGCCAAACCCACCGCATGTTTAGATAAAATGTCCACTTCCATATTTCCCTCACGTTTGATATGGGTTATCTTATAATTATCCAAAGATGATAATATCTCCCTAATCAAAACAACCTCATTTTCCAAATGCCAAGCCTTAAGAGAAAGATTTGAAATAGCCTGTGTTACAAGCAGAGAGTCACCCTCCAAATGAAGTTTCTTAACATCATGCTACTTTGCTAGCCTAACCGCTAGGAGGGCCGCTTTACATTCAGCCATATTGTTGGTGCCATCCTCGTACCTTTTCGCTACTGTCAACATAGTGTGCCCATCACTACTACCAAAAATCATTCCAATTCCACTTCTGCCCAGGTTGTTCTCAGCAGCCCCATCAAAATTCGCTTTCACCCAACCTTCCTCTGGAGGTTTCCATGAAGTTTTTTCCTTCCTCATCAAATCCTTCCTAGTGACTAAAGCCCCTGCAAGGGATGTAAATCTTATACCTGGCCATTGTGATTGAATGTCTCTGTCCTCTTTAGTAAAAGGGACTTTTAAGAACTATTTTCTTATGGCTGACCCACTCACCACCTCCTCAATAGCATGTTGCAATCTCAAAGTGAACCTTTGAATAGGTTCTTTCTCCTCTCTAAAGATCCTCCTGTTACGTTCTTTCCACAACTCCCAAACTACCATGGAGGGAATGATTAACCAAATACCAGATAAGGTTGACTTTCCACTCATCCGGGCCATCCATCAAAAACCTATTGAATATTATTTGCTCTTGGTCCTTTCCAGTTTAGTTTTTCCTGCACAAGATCCCAACAATGTTCAGCATATTCACACTGAATCAGCAAGTGGTCTGCTGATTTCTCCTTACATTCACAAAGGGCACACCTAGTAGGTCCTTTCAAACCTAGTCTTTTCCTTCTTTCTGCTGTTAGGATTCTTCCGTTATATGCCAACCAAGCAAACACACCTGCCTTAGGAAGTAAATCCTTATTCCAACACAAGTCTCTTGAGGAGAACTGTGTAACATTATTTGCTGCCAATAAAATGTATCCCAACTTCACTGAATATTCACCTGATTGAGATCCACACCACCTGATCGTGTCACTCTGCCCTATAAAAGTGACAGATTTGTTAGTCAAAATACCATTCATGAGTTCCTTTTGATGCAGAGAGAGATCCTCATTCTCAACTACTTTCCATCTCCAAATCTGTCCTTCTGCACTGTCTGCAAGTTCCACATAGTCCACAACTTTGGGTCCCCAATTGGTTTCAAAATATAGCTTCAATTGGGAAAAGTCCGGGTCCTCCTTCAAAGCTGGGAGACCATTCCAAGAGTCCTCCCAAAACTGAGCCTCATTTCCACTACGGATCTGCCATGAGATATGATCACAAATCACTGATCTACAAGACAACAAGAAGTTCCAAACAGCCGAGCCTCGGGAGGGGTCTTTAATAGTTAAGATTCTCTTTCTATCTAAAGAATCCAAATACTTCGCTTGAAGTATTCTAACCCAATAATATGAAGGGTCCTTGTACATGCTCCACACCATTTTAGCTCCAAGGGCTTTATTAATAATATGCCAATCCCAAATTCCTACCCCTTCAGAGGCTTTGGCGTTGCAGATCTTCTCCCATGAGACCAAGGGGATTTTATCCTCTTCCTTAGAACCACACCAGAAAAATTTCCTCATCTTAGCCGTCACCACCTTGAGAATTTTTTTCAGAATTTCCATACACATCATTGACTAAACAGGGATGGCCAAGATGACTGTTTGAAGCATCAAAATTCTACGAGCCGAGGACAGCCATTTGCCTTTCCAACCATCCATCCTTTTGAGACATTTATTGACAAGATCCTTCCATAACTCGGACTTATTACAACCTGAAAAGAGAGGTAAACCAACATATTTACTTGGGAGAAGACCAGTTTTCATACCTAAGATTTTACTAATCCTCCCTTGTTCCTTCAGGGGTGTATTGAAGAAAAAAATCTCAGACTTTCTCCAATTAATAAGCTGCCCCAAGGCCTTTCCATATACCTCCAAAGTATCCTTCATGACTATTGCTTCCGGAATAGAAGCATCCCCACCCAAGAATGTATCATCCACAAATGAAGATGAGATAGGGGTTTGACACCTTCCGCAATACGGATGCCTTTCCAAGCACCTTCCTGTTGTTTTTTAGAGATAAGACTGCCCAAAACCTCAGCCATAATAATAAAAAGAAAAGGGGAAAGAGGATCACCTTGTCGAATCCCTTTCTCCTGTTCAAAGAAACCTTGAGGGTTCCCGTTGACCAACACAGAGAACCTAGGGGTAGTAATGTAGCTCCGAACCCACTCAATCCACCCAATATCAAAACCAAACCTTTTTAAGAACAGCTAACAAAAAGCCTCTATCCACCTCATCATAGGCCTGTTTAATATATAACTTGACCAGCATTTTCTTTCTCTTCGCAACCCGAATTGAATGAATAGCTTCATGAGCAATCACCACTCCTTCAAAGATGGAACGCCCTGGGGAGAAACCACTTTGAGCCATCGAGATGACAATGTTTAGGACAAGTTTTAGCCCGTTTGCCATAACTTTAGAGATGATCTTGTAGACAGTGTTACAAAGAGCAATTGCTCTGAAGTCCTCGAAAGAAGACTGAGAATCTCTTTTCGGGACAAGCGCAATAAAAGTATTGTTTAGATCTTTAAGAATAAATCCTCCATGTCTAGATTCTTCCACAACCGCCCACAGGTCCTTTCCAAGAGATCCCAAAACTTTTGAAAGAAAATAGCCGGGAAGCCATCAGGGCTTGGAGCCTTTTCCTTCCCCAGCCCAAACAAAGCAGCTTTAACTTCCTCCAACGAAACAGGTTTGGTTAGAGCTTTATTCTGTGCATCTGTAACCAAACTTGGAATAACCCCTAGAACTTCCTCCTGAAGAGGATTGACATCCCCAGACTCATGCTTCTTTTTAGAGAAGAAATCAATTGCAGCCACATTGATCTTCTCTCTGTCATTCAGTAAGACCCCTTGAGCATCCAAAATGTTGTAAATCTTGTTGTGAGCTCTATGCTGTTTAAGGGAATTATGGAAGAACTTCGTGTTTTGATCCCCTTCCTTCAGCCATGTCTCCCTAGATTTCTGCCTCCAAAAAATCTCCTCTTTTTTCAACCAACCATCCAATTGCAATTGTAATTGTTTTTCTTCCACAAAATCAGATTCCGACATGCCAAACTCAATAATTTTGAGACTAAGGATTTTGAATTTGTCTTCCACTTTTAGTCTTTCAACAAAAATATTCTTAAAATGTAATCTATTCCAAACTTTAAGCTGCTCCTTAATGAATTGAAGTTTCTTAACAAATAAAAAAGCTTTGTTACCTAGGAAAGAATATTTTTTGTGTTGGTCATTCTATATTAGGTTTCTCTGCTTCACATATTGGTCGCTGTCTGAATGAGGACGTCATAAGTGATAAAGTGTTGCATTGAATATTATTGTGAGAGTTTCGTCTGTATTACAGCCAAACGAAATGTTATTTATGAAGGTATAAGGGTATGGATTAGTGGAAAAGTGGTCACAGGTTTTGGGCAGTTAATATTATAAGGAGTATTCACCATAATCAGCTATAAAGCAGTTTGCAAATTATAAAGACAGACTAATCAAGGTTTGGACATCTTTGTATGCATATATCAGACCTGAAATACCACCAATCAAACACACAGACCAAGGCAATTCACTTCTACAACCATATATGAAGCAAAAAGAAACTGATTTATCAAAATTCTGATGTATATGAGTCTTCAAGAACTGAAGCTTAACAAAACTTACCTTTCAGCTGTGTATTTGTATAATAAACTTTTATCAGCAATTCAACTCCTGAATTTCAATGACTATTTTCCTTTATGACAACTGTTTATAATTATTCTTGTGATCAGTATCGATAATTGCAGCTGTTCTAAACCCCTCAAATAAGATTAATTGATTGATTTTGTGATTTCCAAACTGTTTGATGAAGTATCTATGAGTTTGAGCTGAAGTATATACAAGTTAGTGGAAAAAATTGGTAGGTGTTATTACATATGTCCCCATGTATCATAGGCAATGAATTATCATACTGTATCACTATGCATTGTGTAATGTAATCAATGACCTGAAAATTAATGAAAAAAATATATTTGAAGATTTATGGTGCAAATTGTCATTTTCTTCACTCCATCTCTATGTAATTGTATTGCCTTAAAATTAAAAAAAGAAGAAGCTGTTTTTAACGTTCTTTCCTTAATTTTCTGTGTTTCCTGGGTTCCTGATTAAATCCTTATTTTTTGTTAAAATCTTCATCTTTTGGTTTGCCAGTTTATCACTGAGAAAGATTTTTGCTACTCTGGTGCTAATAATGCATCCTGCTGCAGTTGTCAGTCCACAAATTAAATATGCATGGCAAAATGAGAAACAGCCTATTACTATTTCTGTGGTAACCTGTCAAACCTCGCTGGTAGAGAAAATCAAGAGTTTGAGAAGACTAACTGCAATCTCTAGATTCTACTGCCTCATATTGACAATTATGGCCCAAACCAAATTTGCCCATAAATTTCAACCCCAACTGGAAATTGAAACAATGTGAAGATTTCAGTCATGGCTGAATTTATCATTAGTGTCTTTATTCTGATGTTTACATCTGCAACTCCCTATTTGTTACTTCTTGATATCCCCACTTGAGCAAACTCTCTACACTAATTCTACTACAACAAGTGCTACTCTTCTACCTTACTTGCCAAACAAGTGGTACAATACAATATACAACAAACAAAGATCCAAAATCTTACGACAGGCACTACAAGAATTATGAAAGCTAGCTGCGATAACAATCTGATCCATAATCAGCATGGATATTCCATTGCACAATCCATCAATATGAATCTTGTGTTCTACACTTTATTGCTTACTAGTGTTATACTTCAACTGAGAAACCCGGAAAGCCTAAATTATGATGTAGTGTCCCCATTTTGGGACATTTCTGATTTTTGCCCTAAAACAGTAATTCCCACATAGAGGGATAATTGCAATATATCATAAATATAAATTTAACTAGGAAGATGAAATTTTATTACAAAATTCAACTTAATAACTCTAGGAATAATTCTGAAAAGAGAATTATTCAGAATTATTGGTTTTCTGCTATGTCATTATTGATTTCAGGATTCTTTCTTGGTGTTGACTTGCCTTTCTCTCCCTTAATGGATCCTCGTGTATGATCCGAATTGCTGATCTGCTTAATCTGCTGTTTCTTGAGTGCTGCCCTAATTTAATTCTTTTTCCCTTCTTTATACCCTCCATCACTGGGGTCATCTCTCTTTGTTTTGAAGGCATGTGTCCTTTCATGTTAATAATCAAGACTCATATTTAGTCAGCCCTCCTTGGATAAAAAGTTCTTTATCTATACTTACCCTAGTCGGCCCTTGTTTAGAATTGCTAGGGCATTTTCTTTCTGTGATTGCCCCTTTAAATTTGTACTTCATTGCTCAGGTCGGCCCTAGAAACCTGAATTTTATTTATTAAAGCATGCGACCTGTATAACGGGTAGGGACATGACAATTCACCCTTCCCGAGATCGCTTGTCCTCAAGCAATGACAATTTTAATCTTGTTAACCAACTCCTTTGCAATGAGAGGGCTCCAAATCAACCCTTGCGATGTTATTTTCTTCTGCTGCGCAACTCTTATATTATCTCAAGGCATATATCTCTGTTTTTTATTCAAATGTGAGATATCTCAACCAATGATTGGGCAAAGACAAGTTTTTGCTCATCCTTCTTTTCTTAGAATGTAAAGGATTGACTTGACCCAATGTATGTATAATACCATGGATATCTCTTAACATATATTAAGATGAGGATCAGAAGCATGACACACATCTATGACCGTAAACATTGGGGCGTACATATTAGAAACACATCAGGCATGAACCGAACAAGGAGCATACACATAAAAACATGAAGTATACACGTGAATATATGTAGACATGAAGTATACACATGAATATATGCAAACACAGAGCATACATGCAAAAACACATATTGTTAGATTGCTTCTCTTTGGCTAGAATGCATCCGTAGATTTACCCTAGTAATCAAACAAATTAGAGTTTCGAGGAGGAAGCATAATAGGTTTGCCCCAAGCCATCCTTGCACAAAGCCCAAGAGTGGACTCTCGCCCTCTTGGTCCCAATGGCAGGCACATTAAACATCCACTTGGAGTGGTCTACCTAGTGGGCTGCTTGTATCTGCTTTTTGTATTCATGCATCATCCCTTAAAGTCCATGGTCAATCATCGTTGAGTTGGGAAAGGTGATCGCAATAGGGAGTCTAACACCGCCTTATTGCTACCATGGGCCGGGAAGGGGGCCAAACCCCACCTTGCTACTCATAAGCCATTTAGAGCCAAAAAGTGGGCCTAACCCCATCTTATCGCTCATAAGCCATTTAGCACGAGAAAGTGGGCCTAACCCCATCTTGCTGCTCATGAGCCATTTAGAGCCAAAAAGTGGGTTTGGGTTTCCAGATTCAGCAAAAAACAAAACTGGGTGGGTTTCGGTAGCGCGAGTATATATGTATGTATGTATGTACATTCATCATTGGTTCAAAACTTCAAACATATAATAATAATAAGTTAAAAGCATGATGAGATAAATTTCTGGATTCGATTGTGTGTGTATTTTTAGCATCAACATTTCGGATCACACTCTGCGATCCATCATCAAGATAGAGAAAGTGCCAAGAAGAGTAGTAAAAATGCAGACTTAGCTCCTCACAAGAGAAATAAGAAGGGAAAGGGGAGAGAGACGACATGGAAACCAATGAGAAAAGACCTGAAAAAGAGTGAAAAGTTAACAAATAAATGCAATATTAATTCATGAAGTGAATGTAGTATGCAAAGTATGTAATATGAGAATGTAAATAAAATAATATAATGAGAAGTGTGCAATGCATGCTATATATATATATATATATATGCAAATGTATCACTAGATATATATAACAAAAAACTTAAATAAAGTCTAACTAAATATTATCACTATATGAAACTAAAAATATATATAATGACCAAGCCCAAAAATGACTAAATGAAAACACCAAGAAAAACTATAAAGAGATAAATCTAAAAGAACATAAATAAATAAGTAATAATATATATTTAATAATATATTTAATAAGATGTTAATATTTACATCTTATTAAATATTTTATCAAATATATACTATTATTTATTTATAAATAATAAAATATATAAAAATAATAATATATATATATAAATACATGTATACATACACACGCGCACACACACACACACACATATATATATATATGTAAATATGTAAATATATACACATATACATATATGCATATATATATATATATATATATATATATATATATATATATATATATTAAAAAAACTAAAATGATAAAAAATAACAAGAAAAATATAAATATAAGAATATACAAACATAAATAAGCAGAAAAAAATTTCATAAAATGCAAAAATCTACCTAGGTATAAAAATGCCAGAACCGAAATATAGACAAATAGAACAGAAAACAAGCAAAAAATAAAACCTATAGCTAAATATAACTATATAAACAAGACAAGGAATAAAAAAAAAAAGTAAACCAGAATAGAAAAACAAGGAACTGAACGAGGGAAAACAAAAACAACAGAAGAGACCTAGAACAAGACAGCGAAAGAAAGGACAAGCGAGCAAAAACCAAGGAAGAACAGGAACCGCAAGGAAAGTGAGAGAGACACACTAACAAGAGGGCGAAAAAGACAAGCCTCAGAGGAGAGGAGGACAGGAGATGACCACCACCCAGGAGAAAAAACAGGAAGAACGGGGGAAGGGGCCTGAAACCCTGAGAGGAACAGAGACAGACAAGGAAAGGCGTGGGAGGCAAAGAGGATTAAGGGTGATGGAGGTTATCAAGCATACCCAATAGGGGTCGCCACGAAGGGCTAACAGACCACCCATTCTTGGTTGAGGTTAATGGGATGGTAGTGGATCTCAATGGCCTCTTTGAGCTTCCTTTTAAAGTAGTTATCCTCCTTGGAGAGGATTTGGGTACTATCCAAGCAAATGTGATGCTTGGTGGAAGACGAGTGCTCAGCTAAAGCTGATTTGTGGACCCTATCGTGCTCAATGTCAGCACTATGCTCACAGATTCTGGTGTGGAAAGAGCGGCCAGTTTCGCCTATATAATGGGTACCGCAAGAACACGAGATCTTATACACCCCAGAATCTAGAAAAGAGTCTCTGACGTCCTTGAGAGGGGGTACATGATTTCTTAACCAAGAGGGGGGTTTGAAAGCAACCCGAAGACCCCTTCTGGTTAAGATTTTGGCAATTTTCTGAGAGATGCCATCAACAAAAGGAAGGGTGGCAAAACGGGAGGTGGGGAAGGGGAAGGTTGAGGACAGGAGTTAGCAAGAAAAAAGGCCTTGGCTTGGTTGAGAGCCTTGGAAATTTGCTTGTGAGAGTACCCATTCCAGTTGAAGACCTGGCGAAGATGGGTAAGCTCTAGGTTAAGATTGTCATCATCACAAATTCTAAGGGCTCTAAGTGCAAGGGTCCTAAGGATGCCAACTTTTTGGCTGGGATGGTGGTGGGAGGAGGAGTGAAGGTATAAGTCAATGTGGGTAGCTTTGTGATACACACGACGACCAAAGGAACCATTTGGCTTCTTAATGAGGAACACATCAAGGAAGGGCAATTGGTTGTCAGACTCAATCTCCTTGGTGAAGGAAATGCTGGGGGGTGAAGGAAATGCTGGGGGCCAAGCTATTGATGTGCTGGTGAAACTCCTCAAGTTTTTCAAGCCCATGCGGCCAACACACGTTGGTGTCATCAACATAACGTTTCCACCATTTGGGCTTGAGGGGAAAGGAGTGGAGGGCCATCTCCTCAAAATGCTCCATGTAGAGGTTAGCTATGACAGGGGACAAGGGGGAGCCCATGGCCACCCCATCCACTTGCTCGTAGATGACATTTTGGAAGGAGAAGAAGGTGGATCTAAGGCATAACTCTACCAAATCAGCGTTCTCAGCACTAACCTTGCGTTTGACGATTTGGATAGAGTCAGGAATGGGAACCTTGGTGAAGAGGGAGACAACATCAAAACTGGCAAGGATATCACCCTGCTCTAATTTCGTGTTCTGAATAAATTGGACAAAATGGTTGGAATCTTTAACAAATGAGTCGAAATGGCCCAGCAAGGGGGAGATGATCTTGGCCAAGTGGGAAGCTAAGAAATAAGTTGGCGAGCCAATGGTGTCACCAAGGAGATCGAGTCTGACAACCAATTACACAATGTCATTACACAATGAAAATTTAAAATACAAGCTTTAGAAATTAGGGTTTTAGATGCTTTTTAAATTTTAAAAATATAAATAAAAAATGCAATGTCGGGCCCATTTTTGGGCGGGGCCTGTTTTTGGGCACCCACAACCTTGGGTACCCGTGGATTCCTCCAGATGCCTCGCTGGAATCTGGGCGAAATCCGGGAGGAATCAGTACCAACATCGCACCGGAATCAAGATCCAGGCCTATATGCAAGTGTAATGTCCCCTTCTCTGAAATAGAATTTAATAATAATAAAATTAAACATAAAAATAATCAAGCTATATAAACAAATAAGCAAATAAATTATTATATAATTCTTTAAAATTAACTTAATAATATTATATTATATTATAATTAATAAATATAATAATATAACGAATGAATATAATATAATATTAATATTATTATCAATTCTTAATATACATATAAATTTATATATAGAATTTAATACATATAATTATATATGTATAACTTAATAAACAAATAAAAATAATAATTTAAATAAACATGAATTGATAATAAGAGATAAGGATAATCATATAATAAATATTTGATTCAACAAATTATAATAATAATATATATTTAAGATATTAATACAATCTTAATATAATAATATATTATTAAAATAATAATATAATTTAATTATAATATTAATTAATAATAATATAATAATATAATTATAATATATTATTAATTAATAATATAATATCATAAAACTTAATAAATCGTAACTTGTTGCCTTAGTTGACGTCCAGGACTGTATACCCGACGATATCATATCGCTTGTGGCTAAGGAACACGTTAGATACAAATGGCGATAAACAAATCCTCATTCATCCATTTTGGAAGTTGCAGTAGGGTAGTTTGGATGGTAAGTAAGGAGGTTAAGGAATAATAAATATGTCTCCATGAGTATGCAGTAGGGTAGTAGGAACAGAATAAACAACGATTAGTAATATCAACCAATGCCAAAATATTAGTCGATACTTGGTAAGTACGATTAGACTACTTCGAGTTGCTAAGCTAACAAATTGACTATGGCCAATATTAAGATTTATGAATACATCGTTTATTAAGAAGGAGGTGCGACTTTTGGCATTATATAAGAAAACCGTCTCACCACTTATTCGGGGTAGCATAGAAGATATTATAAGATATATTTGGTACTGCTTACAGGGAAGGGAGGAGAAGAAATATACAACGGTGAATAATATTTAAAGATATTAACATCTGTAACAATTACTGTATGAAATGATACAGGAATCCCCCATGATATCTGTCATATATAAACCCAATCTTGAATACGACTGTACAGAGGAGGATTCAAGGAGATTGTTCCACCAGCTGGGAATTGATATAGAGACTACTACCTACAATCCTAAGTAGTATCACTCAGTACATTCAGAAGATCCTTAATTTTGGGATGCATCGATACAAGTACTACCGTTCAGTATATTAGACAAATATTTATACCATCGGAAGTCTTATCAGTCTATATTGGTTAAACCAAACTAGACATAGCAAATCAGAAAAGTCAATCTATTTAGAGTATATTGCCATTTCAAAAGGAAGTCAGACAAGAAAAGCATAAAGCTACATTAGGAACCGTAAGATAACGCCTTAAAGAGCCAAAGTCTACACAGGGTATATCAAATATGCATAAAAAGAATCTATTGCATAGACTTACACTTGTGTATCACAAAGTGATCCAGATTATAATATAAGCAATATCAACAATCTAATTACAGAAAATCCAAGTTGATAGTTCCAAAAAAGCATTACAACAATATCAAAACATTGTAAATCAATAGTATATTTCATAGTCCCACCGAGGGACATTACAGCAAGGATCCAGTAACTTAGCTCATAAGCCATTTAGAGCCAAAAAGTGGGCCTAGCCCCATTTTTCTCCTCCCATGCATAGTCCATCTCTTTTCTATTTCCTAATAAGAAGCCATAAACATTACACAAAGGTGCCCAAGAACATATATGCTCATAACAAGTTCTGGAGCATCTTGTGCAAGGTCAATAACTTTTGTTGTCAAGTTGGACCATTATTATCATTAGATCTGACCCAAACTATATCACCGACACAAAATTCTTCTAAGGGATTCATATCCCCAACCAAAATCCCAATTGTTTTATTGCTTGGAATACATCTTGGCACACAGTCAAAATTGAGTGAAGTTGTTAGATTCTCAGGTTCAAATGGCTTGGAGGCACCAGGTTCAAATGGCTTTCAGACCATTTTTAACCCTTACAAGCTTTGAATGAAATGCATCCTTACACTTAATTCTTTGTCATTTAGCAAGACTATGATTAGTATCCAATAAAGGAAACTGTGAGTAAAAAAGTTCATCAGACCCATGTTTCGAGCATTTAGTTTGGATTTTCTTCAATGGTTCGATTAAAGAATCGTGAAAGCATAATGGAAGCATCTGAGTGCAACCATGAAAACTCTTCAAGATAGGAGTCAACGAACTCATGTACAAGGTCTGCAAATTTCTTTTCCTAGCTATGCCTAACACGTTTGGGGTGTGAAGTTCCATTACCAATGGGATTTCTCTTGAATATAGTGGAAAACAATATTTTATTGTCATTTCTACATCCAGTTCTCATCTCGAGATTGTAATTATCAGTCCTTGATGATACCTCTAAAGCATCTACAAGTAAATCTATAGTAGGATAGTTTATTTTCCCATTTTTCTTGTAAACAAATTGATCATCTGCTGATTTCTCTAGCTTATGCTCGATGATCCTCTCTTTTGTTGCTTACTGTAGCTCTAGGTCTAATCTTTCTTTCTTCTACAAAAGCATGTGCCTAACAAGTTTTGGAATGGAAGTTGAACTCTCTCCTCTTTGTGATGTTCTAGCTTGAAATGAATTTTGCAATGCTACTCAGAAGCTGCAACCCCTGTCCTAACAGCTTGATCATTATCTTGGTTCCTGTCATGCATAATATCAACTCTATCCTTTTTGTCTTGAAAAAAAAATGATCTTTCCTCTTTTGTCATGGATCTTCCAGTTCTCTCCATTTTCCACAGGCTGGTAGAATGTTAGCTCTGATACCACTTGTAACGTCCCCAATTTCGGACATTTCTGATTTTTGCCCTAAAACAGTAATTCCAACTTAGAGGGATAATTGCAATATACCATAAATATAAATTTACCTAAAAGAAAAAAAATTATTACGAATTTCAACTTAATAACTCTAAGAATAATTCTGAAAAGAGAACCTTATCTTGGTTTTCTGCTATGTCAGTACTGATTTCAGGGTTCTTCCTTAATGTTGACTTGTCTTTCTCTCCCTTGATGGATCCTCATATATGATCCGAATTGCTGATCTGTTCAATCTGCTGTTTATTAAGTGCTGCCGTAATTTAATTCTTTTTCTCTTCTTTACACCCTCCATCACTGGAGTTATGTCCCTTTGTTTTGAAGGGATGCATCCTTTCATGTTAATAATCAACTCTCACATTTTAGTCGGCCCTCCTTGGATAGATCACTGCTTATCTATTCTTACCCTAGTTGGCCTTTGTTTAGAACTGCTAGGGTGTTTTCTTGCTTTGGTCACCCCTTTCAATTTGTACTTCATTGCTCAGGTCGGCCCTAGAAACCTGAATTTTATTTATTAAAGCTCACGACCTGTACAAAGGGTAGGGGCATGACATATGAAGTTCTAATACTTCATGGCATATTCTTAAACATTCAACATTCATCAAATGAGACAAAGAACATTTACATTATTCGCATCCACTGGTGCCTTAGTTGTTAGCAATTTATACAAATATGTGTGTAATAATACTGAAGTATGAGTACTTGAGTTGACCAAGAGGTAATAGAATGTATCACATGCAAAAACTAGGAAGGAGAACCAATTCATCTTCATGAATGATTCTTCAGTTCTATTGTTTTATCCCATGTAGAACGAAATCGCCTACTACCAAAACCATCAGCTGGAATCTGCTTCAGTCATGACAAATTTGTTAATCTTCATGTTCAATCCACTTTAATGATAGGACACTTCAGTGGTCTAGGGCATTGATTTTTTAATCTTCATTTTATATAGTTTTTACCCAACAGTTTCATGACTAGCAATTGCAGACTGCAGAAGCATAATAACTATCAAAATCTCTTCCATCTCAAAAGATCACTCCAACTCTAGAATCCTGTTTGTCAATGTTTCAGTTCTAAAATTCCTTAGAAAATACAATAAAGTTAAAACTTCATCCTTGCATCCTATTTTCTAGATGTTTCAGTATGATCCTCAGATGCGTCTTGGTTTTTTTAACCTTTTATCTTATCCTCAAGTACAAACTACAAACATTATCCCTCAAATCTCATGTAATATTTTCATCCAGAATTTTCCTTCCTCTGAATTTTCATTGCCCTTCCTATAGCAATTAAAACCTATGTTACCTTGAGTTTCCAGGACGGGAACAGGCAGGGGACAGGAATGCATTTCCAGGACAGCGATTGTTTTTGCCAAGTTTGGGGACAGCTAGGGGACGGCAAAGGGGAGGTCTACATAAAGTATAGGGAAATTTTAAAATATATAGGGAAGTTTTAAATATTCATATGAAAACATGGATAAAACAAGCATATATACATTATATTCATATGAAACATGGATAAAGCATGTATATATACATTATAGAACCTAAACATATAATATTTGTGTTCAATTGATGTCCTTGTTTGACTACCAATATTGATAGTATTGATTAGTATATAATAGCCGTTCCCATTAATATTCATTTCTAGCCTAGGCATGTCAGTTTGAAGGAGTATGAGTGGTTTCCAGCCTGATAAGTACAGCCAAGTACAAGTTGTACCTCTTGTAGACCCGGTATTATCTGCTGGGTACGCTTCCCTGCATTTCTTGGCCCCTTTGCTGTTGTTTATTGGTGCTGTGGTGTATGTTGCTGATGGGTAATGTTGAGAGGTGTTCTCTGATGTTTTGGGAAGGTGTTTGATGGATTATGTAGTTGTTTTGACCTATAAAGAGTTGAATATCAGACCTGCAATTAAGTTTGAGCTTTGCACAGTGGTTTCTAGACTTGATATTAATCATTCCTGCACTTGTTTACAAGTAGTTCATTGTTTCTTTCTGATTGGGGGATATTTTGATGGTATTCTATTACTATTATGACCTGCAACCACTTCTTTATGCACTACAATGTTTTGGGTGTTTGTGAAATTGATTACAAAGTTGTTTATATTTATGAGTGCTTTTGGCTATTATTCAGAGCTGTTTACCCTTCATATCAGTGAAAAGCCCAATGTTGCAGACCTGCAACCACTTGCTAGAACAATAGTAACCCGGGGACGCGTCCCCCCCCCCCCCCCAAATACCTGGCATTCCCGGAACGGGGAAACACCGGGGACGGGGGGACGACGTTCCGGCATCCCCAGTGGTGCCACCATTCTTGAGGAGATGCAGGGACGTCCCGGCATCCCCCATCACGGCAAGCCAAAAAAGTGACGCCAAAAAAAATACAAATTTTTAATTGTTTTAATTGGTTACATTGTAACCCTAGGGGTATGCGAGGCCCATCTAGTACGTTATATTGCATCAAAACACTTTGAAGCTTCATTTGTATGCTATTATTATTTATATAATAGAACTCTTCCATTTTCTGATTGGAGTATTTAAAATTTAAAATTTATTGTGTAATGTTTAATGTTCAATGTTCAATTATTTTACATCTTTACGTCTTATATTGTTATACATATTTTCATAACTAGCATTTTAAGTACCACGTGTATAGTATATACACCCCCCTCCCCCCGTCCCCAAATTGAGGCCCTTCTGTCCCCCCATCCCGGAAACTTGTCCCCCTGGGCGGTGTTACTATGGTTAGAACCAACTTATGTAGTTTAACGTGTATGAAAATTATCAAACACTTATGCACTATTGCTAAGGTGTGGGGACCAACAAAAAGAAATTAAAAAATAATTTTTTTAGAGCATTTGAGTCTTTTTTGTTTTTTAAATGTGCTGGGAAATGGGGGACGGCAGGCCATCCCCAGAACGGTTAGGGGATGTCATAGACGTCCCCAACTGACTTGGGGACAGGGGGACATCCCTCTAAGAATCACTGTTGTCCCCAAGTTTCTGGGGCACTTCCTATAAATTTCAAGAGTTTGGGGACAGCTAGGGGACATCCCCGTATCCCCCCATGCCCAGAACATCTCAGAAATGGGGATGTATCCCCAGGTTTCCTTGATTAAAACTCCTCTATATCTAATTCAATAACATCTCAATGCCAAGATAAATCGAAATTCAGGTTAAGTTTCAAGATCTGCAACTTGATGCAGGCAACATCAGCAAGAAAAAAGAGACATGTGAGAAACTAACAACAAAAAAGAAGAAAGTTCGTTATTCATTCTTACAAAACAAAAAAAAGCCACACTCACACAAAAAGATGAAGAAAGGAATATTCAACTGCAAGCAGTCTTACCCACAGACAAGTGTATGCTTCATTTTTTCTTTTGCTCAAAAAAATTACTTCTATTTGAAGGGGCTGTATGAACTTTAACATAGTTTTGGTGCTTTAAATACATAAAGGTAAAGAAGAAATTTATTATCAACTGCTTTTATGGTATTCTCATTGCAATTTAAAATGTTTGTCATAAACACATTCCATAGATAGAACAGCAAGAGCTGTTATATAGGGCATGACTCTCTTATAATAATGATGTTCCAAACACTTCTTGAGTATAACATAAGTAACATATGGTACAACTTTGCAGAAAGAACCATGTTAATTTCTAAGACGTTACATTATAAATCGTCTACTAAAGTTGTTTACAGTTTACCAACATTGAGAATAACCATGCAAATTGTGAAAGACAAGACTGCAAAGACCGCAAGAATTATCATGCATTTCACAAACCCCAATTGGTTCCCAATTTTCATCATAAATATTCCAAATAAATTTTAACAATATTAATTTCTGGACAAAACCAAAGTCTTGGAATTCAACATGTCCAAGAAGGTATTTTTTCTGTTACAAGTATATGCTTATTTTTGCTGTTACAATATATGCCAAGTGCCAAAATTTGCAGTAAACAAATGTAGAGGTGGAAGTACATGTGAAAGACAGTACGAAGAAAATTCTTAGACAGTATGAAGAAAATTTTTAGGCAGGCCAACCTCTTCTATACCGAAAATTCTTACAAACCTAAACATTTGAATGTGCAGATATTATATAACACATGCCAGTAATGTTAGTGAATTCAACCTTAGGAGCTACTGCTTACAGTAGCAACCATAAAACATATTAAGGTTTACATGTTTAACACAAAAAATGAAAAACAACAAACAAAGATAACAGAAGAAAACAAAGGTTGAATATTGCTTTCATTTCCAATACATATTACTTTCATGGTTATTTGCAGTTTTCTCAAATGTTATTGACCCATATAATTCTCTAATTAACTAAGCATCCATACAGATAAACTAACCTGAACTCACTTTACCATATATATATATATTTATATATATATATAACGACAGAAGATCATAGATAAAAGTTTTAGCATGAACACATACCAAAGAAACCTGAATATGGCTGGTGAGCTGCACTCCCAGGAACTTGAAGTTGTAATCTGGTTTTGACTAGCCACACTGGATTTGTAAATAGGCAAACCTATAAACTCAAACAACCAAAATGTCAATTTTGTTAGTTGAATATTGTAAGTACAGAATTTCAACTCAATCTACAAAACCTAGTTATAAGAAGCATTTCTCCAAGTTTAGGGAACTGTGGGGCCGAGGGACACAGATTTGGGGGATGGCAGAGGAATGGCGAGTATTACAGAACAATAAAGTGCTGCAGAATTACAAAGCTTCAAAGAAATGATTTTAATTCATTGTAATTATGCCAATTAAATAGGCTTACAGAAGGAAGACGATTTGGCAATCTGTCAGACAAACTACAGAAACAGACAAAATGTAATCTTAACAATGTTCCTCCGTTAAAACCACCAATGTTTAGATACAAGTCCTAGCTTATCTCTAAATTTAACAAATGTATCTATGCTAAGAGGTCTAGTCGGTATGTCTGCAATCTGCTCCTTCGTAGGACAATAGTAAAGGCAAACATCTTCGCTATCTACTGACAGGTGGAAGGGTGATGAACTTTAATATGTTTGATTCAGGCATAAAAGCCAACACTCTTTGCCATCTTAAGGACTCCCTGATTGCCACAGAAGAAAGAAATCAGTATGATGGGACCAAGTTAAGATGGACAATGATCCATTGTAACCACATTGCTTTACATCCTGTATTAGCAGTTACCTTATATTGTGCTTCAGTACAAGACAAGCAACTGCTTGCTTTGCCAGGACATTACTCCTGATCCAAGAGTAAAGATTTATTTAGTGGTAGATATGTAAATATCAACTAATACAGTCCTATCAGAGTCAGTTTATCAAGATAAAATGAGTTTGGCGGAGCATTAATAGAGAATACCAAAGGTGAGTGCTTCTTCGATGTATATCAAAAAACATGTTTCACGGGTCGTCAATGTTCTTCTTGAGGCTTGGTCATAAATCTGGAAAGGAAACTTACTATAAAAGACAAGTCTGGCTGAGTGGTAGGAAGATAGATAAAACTACCAAATAGTAAGATGTTGATTTGATCTACAAACCCTAGTCATAAGTAGCACTTCATCTATCAATACTAGCTTCTCGTACAAGACTATTTCTAGATTTACCATCATCTAAAAAGAAAGAAATTATCATCTACAACCACATCTATGTTGATCACAATTTTATTTGTAGAGAGATCGTGTAAAAAGTATGGCTTTAATAGTTGGCATTAATTTTCCAGTCCATTAGATTAAGATGCAAAAGCCTCTGATTTAAACTCTGTATGCTTTGTTGTTCGATGTTTCAGATCACACTAAGTGCTCCATCAACAGGGAGAGGAAAGTAAAAAATAGGATTGCAGACCAAGCTTTAAAGGAGAGGAGGATTGTATGGCTTTAACTACTCGCTATAGCAAACAAGCATAGAACTTTTACTTTTTACATTTAATTTACCTTATTCCATTCAGGAATTAGTGTCAAAGCAGCACAACCAAAAATGCACAAGGCACTTGCCAATGATCTTCTTCATGATCCTGCTTCCTTGGAAATTCTACACCGCCTTAAAAGAACTGCTTAAGAATGTAACAAATGTATTCACAGCTTCTACCAAGTACCTATATGATACATTCTGACTGTCCACTATGCACAATGCCATTTCCATAACTATCCTATTCCTTTGTTTCACAACTGCATTTTGTTAAGTGTGCATAGCATGTTGTCCATGTATACCATTACTTTTGTAGAATTCATTGAGTTGATTGGAGGCAAATTTTCCTCCATCATCAGACCTCATTGACTTGATAGGTCTTCCTACTTGCTTTTCAACTAGGGCTTTGAGTGCTAAGGAAAGATTAAAATATACTTCGCTCCAAACATGAAAGGTGTTTTATTGGGCCACACAAATTAGCATGAACCAGGTCCAAAATTCCTTTGTCCCACCATGCTTTATAAGTATGGCTGTTGACTAAGTTTTCCCATTTGGTATCATGTATTCACATCCTAATATTCATCTATGATTTGAAGTTCATTCACCGTATTAGAATTACTACAAACAAATAGTAATACCAATAATTTTAATGTCCATGTCTTTCATGCCAAACTTTACAATCATTTTCCACTATTGCCTATGCATGAGACTAACTTCACTTGGGATAACCAAGCTTGTGCAATCTTTCTCACAAATATCAATTGTAATCACTTCTATCACTGTGAAAAGTTTTGACCATATATTTGACACCTTGAAAATTGTCAGAAAGAGAAAGATTGTTAGTTATTTTACTAATTGAAAGAAGATTCATGTTTATGTCAAGAGCATAACAATCATTCTTCAATGTATAGAAAACTTGGTTAACATGACACAAACATCACCACATTTTTCAAATGCAACAAGTATTCTGAGATTGATCTGATTTTGATTGGATACAGAGAAAATGTTCAATATGGAGTTGTCTCTGCTACAACTACTCATTTGAAAAGCTTTTCACTTGATTTATCTCTATAGAAAGCTTCTCGTTCATGAAGTGCTTCTCTGTAGAGTCATGCTTTGTTCTTGAAATATATTAGAAATAGCATACCCTTGAAAATTTAATTCATCAGCCTTGCAACAAACCAAAAACTCAATCAAAAGCTATTAGAATATTTTCAAGACCCAACAAATGTCCCAATTTTGCTTTCCAATAGTGAATTGGTAATGGGGGAAGGGCATAAACAGTGGTAACGGTAATCAGAATACAAATCCAGAGCCTACTCTGTTTCTCTTGTCTAAGGTGACTCACAAGTGTGCCTGCTTCGGCAGCAGAAGCAAGATGAAGACCAGGTCCCAGCTGCTCTCCAGTATCCTTTTGGTATCTATGCTTTGCTCTGCTGTAGCTGAAAATCCAAAATAGCAAGACTTTTTTATCACCTTCAATATCAACAGCAAGCTATTCTATATAAAGCAATAAATGAAAAAGTATAGGCAAAAAGCATTCAAGCATCAGGACACATCAAACTAAATTTTGCCCCAAAAAGGTGGCTTCCAACACATATCCCCTATTATGAGTCCAAGTATGCCCCATGTAACAATTAATATAACTCTGCCTCTGACAAAAGAAAATTTAATTTTGTCTAAAATGATCATTTATAACTAAAATTAATTATCAAAAGATTCTATGATTATTCTGAAGACTGAGAATGTGAACATCCCCTAATACATTCTGTAACCCTGTATATACCCTGAAACAACCTCTCCCAGCTAAAATTCAGAGCCTGATAGAAGCAGCAGGCCAAGGAAACTTACAACTTAGAAAGGACTCGACCGCCCTTTGTGCTGATTATTGCTGCTTATTTATAAACTATTATTTGGCTTTAAACAGCTAGTATGATCGAGTGTTGATCCCAAGCAAGGGTTCCACCCCTTACCTTGTGATTGTGATATGCTCAAAGGTCCAGGTGTTCATGGGAAGGAGAATGTGTAAAGAAGTTCAAAATGGAAACTGTACATCTGCTAGTTTATTATGTATCACCCAGTTTGTAAGCACTGCATATTAAATGCATGATCGGTGTTAAGTTTAGATATTTGTTATTTTTAACTTGTAAAACTATATAAACAACTGCTTCATTGTTGTCTCTAACAAGTCAATACAGAATTATTTCACAGCGTGCGCGTTTTATTTTCTGCTGAGCACCCAACTAGGGGTCAGCTATTTGCTATTTATTTTTTCTACTATCTAGTGTAACTTATTTTTTTATGAATATTGTAGGTTGTAAGTAGTTTTTCTACTGCCACAATTAATTTTCAGTTGGTGCAACGAATAGTGAGTTCAAATTCAAAATCTTAACTTTTTGTATCAGAGCAATTTGCTTAGTGTCTATGTTTTCTGCATTGTAGGATTTTGTTTCAAAACTCTCTAACAGCTGATCATGGCAAATTGTTACTCTCTTCCCATTCCAAAATTCAGTGGAAATTGTTATGATTATTGGACCATCAAGAGGATGACTCTTTAGACCAAAAAAGACTTGCGGGAAATTGTGGACACTGGTTATGAAGAGTCAAGTTGACATCTCTTGAGTTTGAATTGTGGACACTGGTATCATATCATATATCAAAATGTGCAAAGGCTGCAAGTTTCAACAAATGAAAAGTTAAAGACTTAAAGTATCATATCATATATCAAGATTCAATTATCATTGCATCTCAAAGTCTCAAACTTCAAAGTCAAAATGAAAACAAAGATAGTATGTTGTTGCCCCTAAGATTTGGTCTAAAAAAACTAAATATTGCTCAGATTTGCACTCTCAATCTGCAGATTTTCACCAAAGACTTCTAGAATTCATGGATAACTCTTTTCACATTCTAACAGTAGCAAGAGAAAATGATAATTCACTCAAGCATAACTATGTTCACTTGGGCCAATCTATACGCAACTTGCAAGGAACACACGATTTGATACTTTTTATCATATGCTTAAGATTTGATATTAGAAATAACATATTTTAATATTTAGAGGAGCCTTGAGGTGTGGGGCCACACAAGATTAAAACAATTTGCAAAATTTTTATAAAATTATCTTACTTTTTGCCTCCTACTGCCAGAAACAGCCATCAGTTCCCAGGACAATTAGGGGACAGCTTGGTCATCCCCAATCATGTCAGGGATGGTCAAAGGTTTCTGAAACTTCCATTGACTGTCCTTGAGTATTCGAGACGGTTTTCGAAAATTTTGCTTCATCGAGGAGGACGGCTTGGAAATGTTTTCGGCCATCCCCCCGTCCCCAAAACCATTTTCATTTCTGAAACAGGTGCATTTAGGGTGGAAACACATTTCCAAGTAATACTGGTATGTTATGTATCACCCAGTTGGTAAGTATCACACATTAAATGCATGATAGGTGTTAATTCAGAATTTTTGTTATTTTGAGCTTGTGAAACTCTACAAAAGAATCAACTTCTTGTTGTTTTGAAACAATTCAATATAGAATTATTTCATAGTGTTCCTATTTTCTGTTGGGTGCCATACTGGTCTGTAATACAGTATTTAATGTTCCTGTTGTCTATTGTAAGTTATTTTTATGAGTATCAAATGCTCTAAGTAGCTTTTATGGCTGCTAAATTACTTTTTGATTGGTTTAAGGAGCAGTAATGTCAGATTCAAAATCTTCGAGCTTAACAGCCATTTGAGTCAATGAGTTTGACTCAAAAACTATGCAATTCATAGACCCGGGACTTGCCCAAACTTGCCAGGACTCGGCAAGTCTTGGGCTAGGTGACCCTTGGCGAGTCCCAAGTCGGGTGACCCTAGGCGAGTCCCAGGGGCCCAAACTGAGGCTTGTTTAAGTCCTAGGTGAGACTCGCCGAATCTCAGGACTCGCAGGCTTGGCTTGGACCCGGTGAGTCCCAATGCTCAGACTCGGTCAGCATCACTCAACCAAAAAGAAAAAAAAAACATTAAAAAAATTCTTTGAAGTTGTTTTTATCATATATTTGGTCCCTACAACCCTGAAAGTGAGTTCATTTCATTCTACTGGCAAAAAAGGAGAAGAGTGAGTTGTGAAAAAAAATAAGAGTGCATTGAAGGGCAACCAGCAAGGAGGAGCAAAAAAACGTCAACAAATTGCATAGGGGCAGCTTAATACTCGCAATTGGTGCATCAAAAGCCCCATACCAACGATTGCAAAGAGATTGCATCTCATTTCAAGTTTTTTCTAAAAGGTAAAGATTGAATTTTTTTTGTTTTTTAATGTATTTTCTACGCCAAAAACTTTTTTAAAAAAAACATATCAATTCTTTTCATTTCAAACATCAAAGAAAGTACAATAAGCAAACCCTACATTTTTTTAGAAAAAAGTTACAAACCCTACTTTTTTTGTATAAATTTATAAATGACAATGCACGAATGTTAATTTTTTTGTAATATTTTCTTATTGTATCAGCCTTGAACTTTTGAAAACTATAACTTTTCACAATGTCTACTCCTAAAGGCTAAACCAAGTCAAAAGGATGAAGCTTGGAAACATACCAAAGATTTTCTTGGGTGAAAAAAAAGGAGAGGCTAAATATAAATATAGCAAAACAATTTTTCATGGTGTAAATACCATATTACTGGAATACACGGCCATGATGTTGATCCATGTATAGAAGCACCTTTGGAGGTTGTTTGGCAATGCCAAGTGCAATTAGAAATATTTGCAGCACAAAAGGAAACGAAGAAGAGGCAAAGGGAGGAGTTGATGAGTATTGGTTCAAGTTGTGTTGGAGAGGCTTCTTCCATGCCTCCATTCTGTCCTAGTGCTTTTGCTTGTGCTTGTGCTTATGCTTTTGCTACTGCTAGTGGCACTATTAGCATTGGTCCTAGAGTTTGTAAATCTAGGATGGATTTATTTTTTGAGCCACGCACTACTCCTAGTTCACAACACTCACTTGAGAGCATGACTTGGAACAAGGAGGCATATGATGTAGCTAGACGTGCAATTGGCAAGTTTTGGTAGTAGTGCACCATTCCATTTTTTGTAGCCAGATAATTCATTTTTATTTGATTGTTTTAAAATTTATAATTTGCTATCTAATGAATTTTTATTTAATCTATTTGTGACATGTCTCCTTATTGGTAGGGTATGGTAGATGCCATAATCATTTGTGTGGCAAGGTTCAAAGCCCCTACTGATTCTGGGTTAAGTGGCTTAATTTTGGCTAACATGATGGATGATGTAAAAGCCGCATTAGAGGACCAGTGTGAGTTATGGAGCAAAAAAGGTTGCACCATCATGACCAATGGTTGGACCGATAGGATGAATAGAACGCTCATAAATTTTCTTGTTTCTTGCAGAGGTGAGTGATCATTCTACTTCCCTAAATGCATTGAATAATTTGAATTTGATTTAGTGATTAATATTTTTAATTTATGATTTATTGATTAATCGTTGATTTTTCTTTATTCTCAGGTGCCACCATGTTCCTAAAGTATATTGATGCTTCCGCACATGGCAAAAATGCCACATACATTAAATGTGAGGAAATAAAGGAAGTCATACATGAGGTGGGTGAAGAAAACATAATTCAAGTGGTGACTGACAATGCAGCAAATTATGTTGTTGCAGGTAGACTTTTGATGGAGAGCCAACCGAGCATATTTTTGTCTCCATGTGCCGCTCATTGCCTTGACTTCATATTGGAGGATATTGGCAAGATTCCATGGGTCAAGACATGCATAGAAAAGGCCAAAAACATTTGCAAATTTGTGTACAATCACACATGAGTCCTTAGCCTAATGAGGCAATAAATGGGGCAAAAGGAGTTGGCTCATCCTAGATCACTAGATTTGCCACCCATTTCATTACATTACAATCCTTGATTTAGTTAAAGGCAGCTTTGAGGTGCATATTTTTATTGGTGAGGAGTGGACTTCCTCATCCTATGCTATGACCACTGTAGGGATTGATGTAGAAGATTGCATTTTTTATGAGCTAGGGATTTGGGCCCCTTGTGCAGAGATTGTAAAGGTAAACTTTTTCTAGATTCTACGTTGTGTTTTACATTTAATTTTTATTCATATTTTTCTTTTGTTTGCAAATTTGCTTATTTTTATTCACACTTAGTTGTTAATGTTTCACAATATTTGCAATTCATTGAGCCCCTAGTAGTTCTCCTACAAGTTGTTGATGGGGAGAAGTTGTGATTGGCTACGTATATGAGAGCATGGATAGGGCCAAGGAGGCCACTAGATCCATCTATGGAGGAGATGAGAGAAAGTATCATCCCATTTGAGAGATAATTGATAGGAAATGACATATCTAGCTTCACAGGCAGGCCCATCCATGTACTTGCTTATTACCTCAATCCGACATTCCATTTCTGCATTGATTTCAAGGCGGATGAGAAGGTTCTTAATGAGCTATACTCACCGATAGAGAAGATGTCTATTGGTGATACCAGCAATATCATCCACAAGATAGAGGCTTTTTCTAATGCACAAGGGGAGCTCTTCTCTTGTCAAATTTGCAAAGATAGTCAAACAAAATTGCAGCCAAGTCAAAATATACTCTAAATGCATAATTTGATTTTATAACTTAAAGTCTTAAAGTTGGAAATGGGACTGATTTTTTTGCTTTTTCGTATCTCAAATAGATGGTGGCAAATGTTTGGTCCTAAAACACCAAACCTTCAGAGGATGGAGCCAACCATGCAGTGATTTGGGTTGTGAGTGCAATTAGAGTATGTTTGAGCACATACACACCAAGAGGCGCAGTAGACTGTCTGTGGAGAGCTTGAATGATCTGGTCTTCCGTCTTAGATAGAGATAGGTTTTGGACCATGGCTCCACCCCGATCACGCTAGAGGAGGTCGATCTACAATCTGAGTGAATGACTAAGGCTACATATCCTGTCTTTAGTGACGAGGACCTTGATTGGATCAACTAGGCAGATAGAGAGGTCTAGGTTGTAGCCATGGCAAAGGATGTGGATAAAGCACAAGCAGACATAGGCTCAATTGATGTTGGTGAGCATATGGCATGGAGTCACAAGCAGTAACTATGGTTGTTGATTCATCTAGGACCTACCTTAGATGCCTTCGTAGGAGGGGTGCATCCTCCTCTAAGTCAGAGACTTGTAGTTTTTATTTAATATAAGTTTTAAACATTCATGGATTTCATATTCCATGAGTTTTGAATACATTTGACAATATTTATATATCTAAGTTTGCTATTTCCTTCAGCTACAATTTGCATTTATACTTATGTGGTCAATGCATACTTGTGTATGTGATCAAATTAGCTTCTATGTGATGATGTTATTGTGTCTTTACGGTTTACTTAATAAAGGGTGCATGAAAAAAGTTTAAAATCCTTAAAAATCTCTAAATTTCTTGGGTTTTTCATTTTACCAAGTCTTGCCAAGTTGTTGCCGAGTCTCGAGTCCAAGTCAGTACACCCTTGCCGAGTCTGAATCTCGTTTCTATGATGCAGTTGAATTTTGATTAAACAACATAACATCCATTTGATTTTTATCAAAAAAATTCTACTGCAGCAGACATGGTTATTATATGCTCATATGAATAAATAGCTAGCTAGCCAATATGGTCTGTTCCTTTTTTGGATAATTGTTCCAACATTTAAAATGTTATCTTTGCAGCTCAAGTGCTGCATCTTGATTGCTCTTTCTTGTGTGAAAAGATTGAATTGTAGCTTCCGTAGAAAAGAAAAAAATACCGAAATTTGGGAGGCCAGCACTCTTTAATTTTGTTTTGCATTGCAATCACTAGAGCAATCATCCAAGAATATTCTGTAAACACTTAGAACTAGAGAAAGACAAAAAAAAGTTCCCACTTTTTTGTTCGTTAATAATTTAAAGTTAAAGCTAAAAGTAAAATGCAAATTCTCATAGAATGAAATTGTAATGACTAAGGTGATAACTTTACGTGAAACAATATACTGCATGTAAGCTACAAAAGCCAGATAATACCACTGATACTTACAAACTGATGATTACAAATGCCAGCTAATACTGCTTTGATTTTAATTTTGTTTTGTTTCTCCAAGATGATATGGTAGTTTAAAAAGAATTAAAGGTAATTTAATAGCCAAAGCAACTTACAAGAAGAAATACAAGCCCCATGATAAACTTGAACCTAAAACTGCAGGAAAGAAGCCAGAATAGAGTCCCCTCAACCCCTGTAAACTTGAGAACATAGTAGAAAATAAGAAGTCATTAAATGTGTTGCTGTATGGGAAACAAATGCACAATTTCTTATTCATATATTAACGGTGATAATAGAAGACCGTGCTAATATGCAAATAAGCATTAATTTCCATAATTGATCTCCTTTAACCTGGGTGCTTGAAAATTAACATTCCTTGTCTCTAATGTAAGTGTCTCCTAAAGGTAAATTCTGGACAGATGCAATATCACAAAATATTGCAATACATGTGCAATTCAAATAAAAACAGAGGGAAAGAAAGCAAGTACATGTGTTTTCATCAAGTCAATGACTAGAAACTGTAAAAAGGGGAATAGAAAACCCCTTCAAAAAGGATCATTTATCAAAAAATAAAGTTGTGGATAAGAAGAAGAAAATATCCTGTAAAGTAGGATATGTGCTTCAGTAATAAGTTGTGCTGTGCCAAATCTCTACTGCCTCAATTATTTTTGCATGAAAAGAAGCAAGCCAACCAAGGCAGCAAAAACTTGTATTAACACTTTGATTAGGTGAATGTTCAGGCTTGCGATTTAGAAAATCATAAGGTGCTCTACATGTTACAGAGGAATGGTTAGCTTCTTATTTGATGTGAAAGATGTAAGCTTATTCTTTATATAAATATATTTCATGCAAACTATGCCAAAGCATTTACAATTGAAGGATAACAGTGTACATGGAAGAAAATTTAATAAGCAAACCGCAGAAATACAATGTGTGTTGGGTGCAAAGGCTAAGGATATTGCTCAGAATTCTTGAAGAGTTCTTAAGAAAGAGAGCATTTGCTGCTTAACTTAAAAATGTAAGCTACTTGTTTGCCTTGGTATCACAAATTGTCTATTGAAGCCATATAAAGCATGAGAAAAGAAGGCCAAAATAATATGATGGATTAAAGAGGTTAACAACCATCTCTTGGTCACATAAATCCTAATAAAATGATTTTCAAAAGATATTTATCATTATTATAAGTAGAATTCATTCCATGCAATTTGTTTTAAATTTGTTTTCTGCTATAGGAGTTATACCTACTTGTTTTCGTCATGTATGGTGAACAAATAGAGAACTAATCAAATCTCTGAAATGAGAAAGTTCAATCTGCATAATTTTATGTCAATTCAATAATTATGGGAAGCAAATAAGAGCATGATTACAATGTTTGTTTCCAGCACAACAAACCAAAAATACAAAACTCTAATTTGTGTACTCAATTTAGAATGCATCTAGTTTCTGCCTATGAATAGTGATACAAGAAAATCAAATAAAGAGAGAAGGATGATATTGATCAGGTCTAACAGAATGGAGATTGCAGATTTACAAACTGAGTAGCTTCTGCATATTCCATCTGAATGAACTAAGTTGTGTGATAATTACAGATAAGCATGTCAACTATGGTCATTGGCACCAAGAATCAACTAGAATCTGCTCATGATCCTAACCCTTGCAGTCAGTGAAAACAATGTCACTTTAGCTACTGGCTGATGACCATATATCGCTCAAATTGTTGTTATAAACCCAATTTATATTTGAAGTATTCACATAAATTGGGGAGTTGTTCAAAACAGAGAAAAAGACAGAACTTAGGAAAAATTCATCTAGACTTGTAATAGGTTAAACTCAAACATCACTGAGCTCAAACTGGTAATAGGTTAAACTGAAACATCAAATCAAACTAAAAGTGAACGAATTTCTCATCTAATCCATATTAGATCAATATCGTCCTGATCTCTGTTGTAGAGGCCAGAGCAATGTTCTTTAGAATTATTAAAATGAAAAATCTCAGATGGAAAACTAAGGAATTGTTATGAACTTGATTTCTATTATCCAAACCATTCTCAAAGCACATTTTAGATCAAAACATGGGTATTAAAATGACTTTAAAAAGTTCTGCTTAGCATTCCTGACACAAGGTGAACCTATTTCCCTTGAAGTTATTGAATGCGATTGCTTCAATTGACAAAAGAAACTTCCCTGAAGGGTTTCGATTGATAAGATTCCAAGATAATGCCAGAAACTAGCATTCATTCAATAAGATCTCGGAAAAAGAAAATGAGGAAAACTATATTAAGAGTACAGAAGAAGACAGATCCATTATCCTGCAAAAGTTAAGTCCATGCAAAAATAATAAACCAGGGTATTACATGAAGCACTTGCATTTTTAATTTTTTTCCCATTTGTGTGTGAGAAAAAATTCCTTCTATATCAATGATAACCAATATCTCAAAGCCCCCAGAGTCCATAAATACGACGATTCAACATAATAAGTTTTTCAACATAACTGTAAAAAAGATTCATAATTAATTAATAAAAAAAAGTGGTATGGTAGCAGCTATATATTGTGTGAGAATTAGGATTAGGAGTTGGGAATGTTACTTCAACTTTTTTGAGTGGAGTTCAAACATCATACACCTCTGTCACCCCTTAAAACATCATTGCTCCTGGGTGCATCTAATATTTATGTACCAAGTTTCCAGACTGCAAGGACGCATTTCGAGGATTTTTTGAGGCCATTTTTGGGGACAGCAGAGGACGGAAAAGGGGACATCTATATATATACATGAGAGTCAAACAAATTAATATTTGATTGCTTCCATAATTCATATCAATGCGCATATGATATTAAATTGAAAAACAGTAATACTCCATACACAATCCCAAAGGCTACAGGTTTGCACTATAAATGTCAAAATGACAGAGTCACAAATGTTAAATACTGTAAAACATAATGATGGAAAGTATGATGGCTACCTCCAACAGCACCTTCAAACCCTACTAGTTTGTCTTTATAAATTGGCTAAAAAAAAAAAATTAAGTGAAAATGAAGTCAAATGCTAATCGTGGAGTGTTATTTTAATCATGTTAGGGTTAGAGGTGTGCGAGGCCACAAACAACATTTATAAAATTAAAAAAAAAAATTTAAGTTGTGTCATTTTATATTTTTTGAGCACTCGAAAAAAGGACATAGTTTGGGGGCATCTCAGATGTCCTCAATGTGACTTGGGGATGGCCAGTCAGCCCCATACCGTTTTCAGGATGTCCCCAATGATCAGGGACATTTTCCGTTAAACAGTTTTTTGGGGGATGCCTTGGAAACATACCCAATGCATCCCATGTCCATGGAACACCCCGGGAGCGGGGATAGGAGCTAAAACCCTCGGGGACACATCCCCGTGTACCCCTACCTAATATCAACATATAACTATTCCATGTGATATACGAGCATCATATGAATCATAAACTTAATTTGGTGAATGAGATGACTCTTTTCCTATTTCTAATTCTTTGTTATCTATCCTACATTTGTATTGTCACTGTGTTCATGAAGTACTTGTAAGATCAAATGTGTGTGTGTAATGTTTTCATCCTACCATCTAGGACTATCCGTTCAAGTTTGGCATAAGTTTCCATCTCAATTTCTGTCTGGAATTTTCCTTTTCAATATGTAAAGTGTAATCTTCTTTTTGCTTGTTGGCTAAAAGTTTTGTAAGTCACTAAAACTACAACTTAGGAAACTGTAACTTTAGGCAACGTCTCATGATATTTCTCTCTCCTCTCAGCAATAGGGGAGGCTCCCTTCTTACCGTAGGTGGCTTCAACAGAGACCTAACTGAAATTAACAAAGGGTGGTTCTCCTTAATCAATTCCTCTTTTTTTAGAAATGATTCATACACAACTCTCCAACTTAACAAAAGGTATCTACTGCTACAATAATATCGGTGGCTCGGTGGTTGACGTAAGAACAACTCCAAAGACAACAATCTACTTTTATATTTTGTGGAATAAGTACAAGAATCCAAAGTCTCCTGCGATTATCCCGAATTAGGATTCAATTAGAATAACCAAAAAGGCACAAAGTCTCTAACTGGATACTCACAAACTTAATAAAAACACTTACAACTGAAGCCCAAAGTCTTCAGCTCTAAGTAATTGCAGCCACTACTAACTATAGCAATTTGATCTCCTACAACACAAAGTCTTCAAAAGCTCAAATTGAATTATAACTCTAAATGCAATAGACATCTCAAAGTCTTCATGATTGAATTCAAATCCCTCTTGAACAAAGCACCAAAACTTGCAATCAACTTAAGAAAATAATGTCACATAACAGCTTGGATTGGCACAAAGTCTCAAAACAACCTGCCTCTTTTATTGAAGCAATTCAAATATACATCTAAGCTCAAAGTCTTAGAGTGCATATACAAACTGGCAAAATTTTCTTGCCTTGCCAAAAGACAAAGATTACAATGAGCACCCTCCTTTATTTATAGGTGAGGTGCTGAGAAAAATGTGGAGAAAGAAGGGGAAACCCATAACTACCTTTGATTTATTCAAGACTACAAAGCCTAATGCACTTGTAGTCTGATTACATGTTACAGCTTTGCATGTGATATTATCACATGCAATTACAACTTGTTACCCAATTACATGTAATTTCTCAACAAAACTACACCTACTTATAAAGCATGTGAAAATGACTAAGTATCTAACAAGACACGACTTCTACTACATCATCATTTGTCGGTCTTCATGCTGCTACAAAATACTCTGTGATTGAAGTATTCAAGTTTGACGAAAGCATCATGAACTGGAATATGAATCCGCATCCTTGATTGTTTTGCATCATAATGGTGGCTATTGGAAAAGCATCTTTGTTTCTTTCCATCTCTGTCTTGAGAACATTCTATGCCCGCAATCATTTCATCTCTCATCCCTTTCTTTGTATGACTGCATCATGTTGTTGTTCTTGCCTCGTGTCGTTCTGTAGTTACAGAAAAAGCCATAACATGGTCTTTCAAGCTAGAACTTTGCAAATTTGGAAGAGTATGCGTATAGGATATGAGTGGAAGGCCTTTGAGCAAAGAAAGGGTGAAGGATTTTAGGCGAAATCAGCTCTTCAAATGAGGGAAAAACTCAAAAATGGGGTTTTGGGAGCACTGCATATGAATGGACAGCAAACTTTGAGCAAAGAAATGAGGTGCATATGCATATATATACAAATGGGAAGGTTATTTACTCATAAGTGGGGTTTTTATATCCCATTATGAGTCATCCGGAAAGCTCTTGATGCCTACAAACGGGTTTTTGAAGTCTAATTGCAGCTTTTACGAAAGCGTCAAAAAGTGTGTAGAAAACACTTTAAGGTGGGTTTTTTTGCTTGCATTACATATAGGGGAAAAACCTTGCTCATTTTGGGTAAAACAAACTTAAGGATGGGGTTTTTAATCCCGATTTCACATGCAAGAAAAATGAGTGTTTGGAACTTTTTCATTAAGGGAAGAACTTGCATCTCTTCTTGCATCATTTTGGGAAGAATTTGAATTGTTGTTTGGGGAAGATCATTGCATTCTTTTGACAAACAATGTTCTCAAACCAAAGAGCACACAAATCTGAAAATGATTTTTTTTTTTAAAACGTATATACAAAACAAAAACAAAAACAAAAGAAGCCCTAGCTTGCACCAAAAAGAAAGCATATCTCTTCTTTGAACTTGCCAATGAAGGAGTCTTTGAATCTTTGAAGAAATCTTCTCAAATCCTAGTGATTCGAATTTGGAAGAAAATCCCAAGATTGAAGCTATATAGGCAACAAGATTGACCAAATCCTCTTTTCAAATTAATGCATTTTTGAGTCAAGAACAATTTCTTGACAAATGTTTATCATTGAGAGTAAACTGCACATGAATAGCAACAAGAAAGACTTTGTAAAACCTATAAATGAAGTGTTTTTGCACTATGACAGGATTCTTACTTGCATTTACAAGTTTGGATACTTGCATTCACTCTTCAAAGTGGCGTTTTTGGCCAATGATGCCTTAGACGGGCTTTAGAATCCAAAACGCAGCTATTCATGAAGGCATTTTTGCTTGGAAAGGCCAAAAAAGGGCTTTAATAAGGAGATTTCAAGATGCAAATGTCCTATACGGGCTTTTCATATTCAATCACAGCTTGCAAAGATATCGTTTTGCCAAGAAAAGCCTTCAAAAATGGGTTTTAAAACCAAAAACCTCAAACGCATCCCTTCATGGTCGTGTCTTTGCTTTCAATCACCCAATACGGGTTTTAAACACGCGTTACATGTAAATAAGTAATTTAAGCATATAAATGCCCAAAACAGGCTTTATAAATTCAATTGCATATATGACTTAAGTCTTATGCACATGAATGCTTAAAAACAGGTTTTATTAATTCAAATACATGCATTAATAAACTCTAAAAAGCCCATACAGGCTTTTCAACTTCATTTGCATGTGAGAAATGACCATGTTTTAAAAAGACGAGGTTTAGAGTTGCAACCGTGTGCTCAAAATGGCTCTACAAGGGCTTTTTAGAGGCAACTACACTTGCAAATATGTGCAATATGTTTATCAAACAACACGTAAAGCTGGGTTGAACCTTTTGGCTCACATTACATGACAAAATAATGCCCAATCTATTTAATAAGAGCCCAAATAGTTGTAACGGGCTTTTATTATGAGATTGCAAGTAAAACATGACATTTTTTCCATATGCAATAGCCTCTAAAAACGTCACCTTTAATGCACATAGATTTCTCATGTATTAATTTTACAAGTAATTATAATTTTCATGAGAAAATATGTAATTAAACTTTAAAAGCCCACTATTACATCATAAATTCATTAAAACTTCATATATCCTCATGCGAATATATGAAAATGGAGTTTTAATTCCATTTTACAAGTAAATGACACCTATGGTGTTATGTAATGATCGACGAAAAGCCCACTTACGCGAGATTTTAACCAAAGAATGAAGATATGCAATCAGGCCTAAAAAGCCACCTGTAGAACACTTAATTCCTTAATATCTTTTGATAGACAACTCTGATTGCGGCCTACGATAGCTCAAAACAAGCAGAATTGAAAATGCCACAATCATAGGGTAAAAACAAAACCAAAATCAAACAAAACAACTAAGAAAACGCCTTAGAGAGTTTTATCCTACAAAATTTTCCGTAGGGTATTGCCCCAATTTTGTGAATACAAAATTGAGGACAACACAACTGAAACCCTCAAATAGAGGACGTTCACCCCAGATCCACCGTTAACAATCGTGTTAGTGAGGATGGTACCCAAGATACCCATCTCCACCACTGTAGGGTTCCGCCCACTATTTATTGACAACGTCATGGGGTTGGCTGCGGAGCCGTCGGGAACCTCCGTCCGTTCAAATGTGCTGCTGGAAAGTTTTGTCCTAGGAATAGGGTCGTTTTCAGATGCGGCATTGTTTCCAGTAGGTCCTTGACCTTTACCGATATCTCCAGTTGCATCATCTGTCGTAAGATATTTTGCTCTGCCATGGCCCAAGTAGAAGTGCCGGTGTCTATGGAGTCCCTTCGGTTCTGCATTCCCTTCTCGATCTCGGCCTTCGCCTCGAGCACCCTTTGTTTCTCCGTTCGAGGGTCAGGATACGTGGCCTTCTTGGTTTGTCCACGTGTGATTGCCAAGATCTTCTCAGTGCCCCCTTGTTCCATGTCTAGGATGTTGTAGTCGGGCTTCGGGCAGTTAACTTCGTCATGGTCCCCCGGTTCGCACCACCGACACAATTTTTGTGGAGCGGGAGCCTCTTTCTGGCAGTCACAGGCAAAATGTCCCCATTGATTACAATTTCTACATTGTATCATAGGTCTCCCCTTGGCATCATACTGGATCCGAGGCCAGTTGTTGTTCTCATTATTTCCTCTGCCTCCCCGTCGGTTATTTTTGTAACCATCGGATGATGCAGCATTTTGTTGACCGCCAATTCCAGACGTGGAGGGTTGCTCTTGAGTGAAGAGCACTTGTTGATTCCTGGCCCCCAAATTGTAGGTACATTCTTTGGTGGAATGTCCCGCAATCTGGTAGATGTCGCAAAAGGCTTTCTTGGGACACGAACCTTTCGTGTGTCTGGCTTCTGTGCAGTTTGTGCACCACACGGCGTCTTCCTCAATTTTGCTCGAGCTTCCCTTGGTGGCCTTAAGTTCTTTCATCATTCTCTCGAGATCTTTCTGTAGGGCAAGCACTTTCTTACTCGATTCTCCCTCACTACTTTCCGCGTCAAATTCGTCATCGGAAGACTTAGTCTTTTTGGAGGTCTTACATTCGCTCTCCAAATCCATTGCACTGTTGTACGCATTGTTGTACGACATGGGCGGGACGATTTTCATTTTCTTCCGACGGGAAGTTTTAAGTCCCTCCACAAACCACCTCTTCTTGAGTTCATCCGCCGGGGCTAACTCCATCTTCCCGATGAGTTCCTTCAGTCGCCATCCGTAGGCGCGGACCGACTCACTCTTCATTTGCTTTGTGTTATAAATTTCAGCCAGAATCTCATTGTCGTCCCTTAGCAACTGAAATTCCGTCTGGAAAGCCTTTTTCACATTGTTCCATGTCGTCAAGCTTGTTTTATCTACATCCAAATACCAGTCGATGGCTCCTTCCCTTAATGTTGCAGGGAACTATCAAATCCATTCATCCTGGTCCGTAACCCCGTTGGCAGCCCATATAGTTTCACAGGTTCGGCAATGCCGAACAGGATCCTCCTTAGCTTGGCCCGTGAACTTGGGCAATTTTTGTTTACTCGCGGCCATGGTTGCTTGTTGTCTCCGCGGTGGATTCGGTGCTCCGACACCACCTGTGCCAGCACTCGTACCCGCACTTCCTTGATTATTGTGTGCAGTAACCAGTGGCACTTGCGTATCTGGTGAGACCATACTGTGTGGAGTTCTTGGCTTCAACAGAGGGTTTGCCTGTGCGTTCGTAGCACCTTCGATTGTACCGTGCCCTCCTTGGGCTTGGTTCTCCGCACCTAATGTACGGGTCAAACCCTCCTCGAACCGATCTCTCTCTTCTTGGAGGAAGACTTTTCTCAACCATGTTTCCTCAAGTAGTTCCTCCCTACTCCACACTCTCCGATGCTCCAGCGAAGTGAACTGCTCCTCGTCGGCCTGTGCACCTTCCGTACCACTTTCGAGGTCCCCTTCGGACAACCCTCCGGCAAGCTGGTCCTGGGCAAGTTGCCTCAACCTATATCGGCATTCACGTTGTGCGGAAATCAAAGTCTTTTGTGCAACCTCGCCGTCATCATCTCGTGCCTTTTTATTTCTATCTTTATTTAAAAGATTGGGCATAAATCCTTTCCTCCCTTCTCCACAGGCAATAATCAACACATCATTCAAAAACACTTTTATTCATTCATGTCATCGGCCTCTGGGTTAATCTCACCAACTGGTAGACCCATAGTGCCCGTACGCCATCCAGTCCTTCCCTTCCCGAGTACGTCTAGGCAACGGCGCTAGATGTTTGCCCGCTGGGGTAAACTTAGTATTGCACAGACATAGTACAGGAAATATAATTAACACAAAATATATCAGAGAATAATAAATACTTTCATTAATCATTCCAACTGGCAAGTACATTTACATCATAAGGTTCATACCATAATATATCTCCTGTGTCCATCCTCTGAGAGGGTATATAAACTACCCGAAGGGGTGTGACCAAACGTCACCGCCCAACCCAACTACCCTTCGGTAATAACTAATTACCGTCGGAACAACATAACGAATACCCGACATATAATAAAGTAGTCTTTCAGGTTTCTGATGCAGGCTATTTTCCTTGGTCCAAGATTATTTGAGGCAATATCACTCTTCTTTACAACGAAAGGACTAACAAGGTAGGTTTTGCTAGTTCTCTTTGATGACATCATTCGGAAAAATGACTCTTCTAGCCACCATACCATATGCATGAAAGAAATTGCCTAAATGGTCATATCCCTTAGATCATTAAGGGCTATTCAATGTTTTCAAATAACCACTTAGACAAAAGAAAATTATGTTTTCTCATTAGCAATTTGCCAATGAGATAATTAGCAATTGCCAATAAGAAACATTAATGAAGTGATGTATAGATAATTATGAGTTATTTTATAATTTTAGTTTTAATGTTCCCATTTAAATATTGCCAATATTTATCAAGGAAAGTAATGAAACAAATAATGATTTCAATATTCAATATTAACAAAGGAGCGAAAGTCTCCTTAAATAAGAGTTACAAATGATTTATCCAAGCGTTTTTATTGTGCATAGGTTTCTCCTAGAGGGGTAGCTTCTCTTTGAAATCCTCACAAAATCAAACCATCCTGGTGGGTTGTGAATAGAAGCTCAATCTCTATGATTGCTACATGCTTTGACTCTAGACATTCTATCTTGCTTATAATGGCTTATGCTCCCACTAACTTCCCAAGTAAGGTGGTGCTTTGGTCATGTTGTGACCTATTCACAACTCGCCCATCAATGATGGGACCCCTGTCCTTTTGCTTGTTTGGCCCTTTTTGTTTCCGTTGTTTCGGTAGCTCTAGCATTGGCCTCTCAGAGTTCCTTTCATTCTATCTGAGAAATGATGAATTTTGACTAAGTTTCAAGTTTCGATTCCCTATTTTTCGAGGTTGCAAATTTGAAGTGCTCACTGGTTATGTTTGAGTCTTCAATTCAGAGCCAGTGAAATTTCACAAAGTCTTGGTAAAAAACCTCAATTTTGACAAGACATTCTTGAAAAGCAGTTTTAGGGGCACTAAATGTTTCTAAGAGAGTGGTAAAGGGCATGAAAAGAACCTAGAAAACACGAAGATCACTAAACCTTGAAATATTCAAGGAGAAGACAATGAATTGACCTAATTCTCAACTTAAAAGGCTTACAAAGGCAATCAGATGTATCCCACGACAAATGTGACCAAATGAAGTATTATGCTCAGTTATTTGTCTTGGTGCATCTTGTGCAGCCTGCGTTGTGTCCCTATCTCTCAAGGTCCCAAATCTCCTCTTTAGCAAAATGACAGAATTGGAAAAGTCTCACGGGTTAATCGGCAATACTTTCTCTACGTCCAAAGGTTCCAACTATCATACGAGGGGCCGATTCAAGCTCATTACAATCGCATGCACATGTCTCCGATCACCGAAATTCACTCAAACTCGAACAATATCCGCCATGTTCAAAACATAAGTCCCCTATGCATAATAAATCTCAAATCATTGGGAGTCCGCCAATATGCCTCTTGCATGCTCTTGTTTCAATCTGAGCACGTAGAGGAATCGGTTTAAGGAGCATCAAGTTCCAGAGAAGAATCCATGGGAAGTAAAGAAGAACATAGTCCCAACACATTTGCACAATGGTCACGGTAGTATTTACAAAGGGAGCACCCACCGATGGTCTTCAGGAGCGCCTAGCGCATTCACTAGTATCATGAAGAAGTAAGGTTCACCATTGAGAAAGGGCCCAATCACGCTCAACACATATCCAGCCAAGCCAAGGAACGATTGAGGGAATACCACAGAAGTGCCCATCCACGCATTCAAAGTCGTGACAAAGACAAGTCTCGAGGTGTGTTCAATCCGTGCCTAAAATAGATTTTTTGAGAACGCAATAAAACACAAACTCCTAATGCGCTGAGACATGGTCTCCCTAGCTCATGGAGACGTTAGCCCTTCAATTTCGATCCATAGCTAACGCAATGCAATATCAGCAAAGTTTGGACGAGCCTATCCATACGCAACTCTATTCTGATAGAGAAACAATACGCGATGGCATCAAAGAATTCGCCCAATACGTGGACATCATGGTCAAGGACAAAATGGAGCCGTTCAAAAAAATGTTTGTGATTGAACGCGAATGTCATAAATTGAAGAAGTCATCCTCACTCGATACCCAACTTCCAATACGTAACTTAGCATGAATGAGGAAACATCTAAAATGAATGATTGCAGTGTTAAAAAGCTAGAGCAGTGCAAATAAGAGAAATAATGTAGAAAGGCAGTCCAACGTGAAGACCCGCCATGCTCAGAGAGCATTTCAACGGAGTCAACGGACTCTTCTGCGAGCATAAATCCGCACCAAGTCCAAAATCCCATCCAAACACATACTCAAGCGCAAGTCAGACCAAATCACGAAGCATGCCAAAGAGGGAGGAAATCCGCGACTCCACCAAAAGCCCGCTCACACACTTACTTGGGCGCGCATTTGCCTTGGTCACAGAACATGCTAAAGAGGGAGGAAATCCGCACTAAGATGAAAATCCCGCCCACATCCTTCTCGAGCGTATTTTGCACCCACTTACGTAGTAAAAGAAAACAAAAATCCGCGACTTCTCCCAAATTGCGCTCCATCACGGGTCAGAGAGTGGGTCAACGACAGTGAAGGAATTTTAAAAGCACGATAAATCTTCCTATCCTCCAAATTGCACTCCAACACATACTAAAGTAGTTGAAAGGAATTTTCCAAATAAAGAATCCATCGTGGACTCCTAAACACACTTCAAGGCAAAGTAAGGATACTCCTCATAAGAAAAATTTGAAGATGTCCAAGTGGCCACAGGCACATAATAAAAGTTCACGAGGTCAAGGGAATTTCATTTTGGAAAATTAAATCTCTTCCCTTGTACGAAGTCGAGATATCCCAAGGTTTGGAAGAGGAATTCATGCTTTCAAAGTGTTATCACAAGAAAACGTTGGAAGCTATTGTAATGATCGAAACAATAAAACTATTTCTTCGGTGGATCTGGAAAGTTGTAATAAAAGATGGAAGAAATAAAATCCAAGTCAGAATTGAAGTTCGTAATCAAATCAATTTTTGGTGCTAAATTGGAAAATTGATTAGGTATTAAACTTTATATTTTATATTTAATTAATAAAATCTTGAAAATTGAAAAAAAAGGATTGCTTTAAAAGATTTTTTTGATTTTAAGCTTTAAAATTTAAAATTAATTAAATATTGATTTTTATTAATATTTAATTAATTAACTTTCAAAAATCAAAATTTGGAAAATCAAAAAAAAGGCTTGGAATAAATCGATTTCAGTTTTAAAATTTAAAATTAATTAAATATTAATTTTATTAATATTTAATTAATTACCTTTTGGAAAATTTAAAAAAACTTGAAAATTGGGAAATAAATTGAAAAATCAAGAAATAGAAATAACATCTCCATGAAGTTAAAACAGACTCTCAAATTGGCAACTCCATTAAAACGAGAAGAACTCAAGCAAGTGGCGGAGAATCTTTTTTAAAAGTGGAATCTTGTGTGGCAGCTAAGGCAACAGCCTAATTTTAGTGCGCAATCATTATGGCAATTTTGGGGTTCAGAGCCTATAAAAGAAAAACTTTGCTCATTTCTTTCTGACACACAAATCGAGAAGAACGAAGTTGAGAGTGTTCTTAGGAGTTCATTTTTTTTAGTGTTGCTTTTTTTGAAAGGCGTGAAGTTTCTAGGTCAAGGAAGGATTATTTCTTGGAGAGTGTGAGGGAATTTGAGGAAGGTTGTGAAATTTTCAGATTTTCTTTAGTAACTTGGTAAATGGCAATTTTTTTATTTTTCTCCTTTTTTTCGATCAGAATGTTTGTCTTCTCACTTTCTTCCGTGCTCTTATGTGTTTATTGTTTGTTTTGCAGATGGCAGAGCCTAGAGGGACAAGTGTAAGCAGGAGACAGTTGATAAAGACCGAGCAGAGAAGATTCTACCCAGAATCCAAAATTGTCTCAAAGTGGATGGAAGTGGGAGACACAAACCTTGGATGCTTCGATTTGAGCGAGTTCCAGAGGAGGATGTTCGGCTATAAGGATCATCACCCGACACACCTGGTTGCCCGGATCGTGAACAGCGGAATTGTAGCTGCAGCCGAATTCCCTCCCGCCTTTCAGCATGTTGAGTTGATCGTGGAGTGTGTGAAACATTACCAGTCTAGGGATAGAACAATTAAGGACTCAGACAGGAATATCATTGCATATTTTTCCCCGCCAGCCATTACTGAGGCATTTGGGATCCCTTCATCTCGTAGGTTGGTCTCGAAGAAAAAGGAGCAGGCGCACAGGGTTTACACGGCTGGAGTTCAACATTGCAAGGAGATCATTAATAGCAAATGGATGAGGAGGAACAAATCCCACTACTCCAAATTGCCTAAGGAGCTTAAGTGGCTGGATTTCCACCGAGAGTACAATGATTTAATAATGATGCTCGGCAGAATATTTGGCTTACCCCACTCCTACCTGTTCCAGACATGGATGTGGTATTTTGCTCAACAGGTGGTGGAGTTCAATCACATCGATTGGGTTGGGTTGATTAGTGACAATCTCGATGAGCAGTCGAGGAATTTGGAGAATACAAAGAAGTTCTTCATGAGCTCCTACATGATATATATGTTGGCACGAAACACGAAGTATGAGGGACTAAGGTGCAAGGGAGCCCTCAGAAGCAGAAATCCACGATTAAAGGTGCACGACTATTATCCTTAACTGTATCTACAGATCATAGATGATTACACTCGAGTTAATGATGCATTTGCAATGCTTATCGTGAGGACCTTGCAGAAGAGATTGCATATAAGATTGTCTGCTAAGGCAATGAAGTTGGTGGAAGAGTTTGGAGCTCATTCAGTTTCCCACCTTCTCGTACATCGGATTGCAGGGATTTTCTAAGCAGCCATATAAGCTTCCATGATACCCTACTGATAAAATGATCATGTTGGAATTCACCCAACAGTTGACAGCTTATGACAAAGTCCTGAAGAAGAAGAAATTAGGACTGGAATTCCCACTTTCAATTGGAAGTGATGCAGTTGAGGTGTGCCCTTGTCTACCAGCAACTGAAAGGTCATATGACGAGCTGAACTTCTTTTGTCTACCACTCTATTCAGGAAGGCCAGATTTTGACCCATATAATAAGATTAGAGTAGTGGCAAGGATGAGGCATCAACACAGAGCGCACCTTGAGGACTTCTAGGCAAATGCGGTTGATGAAAATGAGGTTAGGAAGAGGATGTGCTCCCGATTGCCATTAGACCTAATCAGGGCGTGCAAGATTTTCCATGTACCTGATCAGATGGACAAAGATCGAAATGTGCTCCAAAGAGGGTATAACCCAGAAAAGGAAAAGGTCATTCATCCTTACGACTGGCAAAGGAAGGAGATTGTAGATCTTGATACACAGACAAAACCAGTCATAGACTTCACGAAGTGGTGGGTCGAACGACAGTTTGATAGGATGATTGTTCATTGTACCAAAGGAGGACTGGACATATAGATTGTTAGGTCATCCACAATTGTGAGATAAAAGACCAAGGCAGCCATCGGGAGGAAGGATAGAAGAAAGAGACATCCTGTCAAGGAGTACACAGAACAAGAAGGAAAAAGGTGTGGCTCAAGAAATGCATACGAAGAGGAAATTGGATCTTCATGTTGAAGAACCACAGTAGAAGAGATTGAGGTCCGAGAATGCGCCATCTACACCTAGCCGAACTCCGATGTGCAGGAAATAGGAGCATTCGCCAGACACAAAGAAGCAAGTGAAAGAAGAATGCAACAAGGAGAACAACGTATGACGAGGCCGGTACAGGATAGATTGAGCATTAATGCCAATGAGAGGTTCGTACCAGGAAAGAGCAAAGAACATGATGTCACAACAAAGGAGAGTCTCAGTGTATTTTTCAAAAAGATAATTGAGGAAGAGATCTTTGAGATAGAAGCAAAAGCCCTTGCAGCAAAAGAAGAGATTCCCACCATAGGGACACTAGCTCCTAAGGTAATGGCAAAGAGTCCTGGAGCCAAGGAGATTGATACTAGAGCAGTGCAAGGACAAAAGCAACTTGCGGTACAGAGGGATCAGAATATTGATATTCCAGAATAACTTAGGCAGAGGATTCAAAGAAGCCAAAAGAAGGAAGTTGACCCTACAGTTGAGTTACAAGAAATTTTAGATTGAATTGATTGATCGGGAGAAAAGGGAAAAGCCAAGAGGTTCACCAAGGGCGTGAGAGGAGAATCGGGATTCAAAGTTCTGCAAATAGAACCTCTAGCAGTCGACAAGACCAAGGATCAAATTGCTCCTCAGGAGTATCACGTAACAGAAATCAATCTTGGTCAGGCCTCTCAAGCGCAGGTCATGGAGGAATTCTATGATTCAATACAAGCTGTCAAGGACAAGATGAGGAAGTTGGAAGAAAAATATCACAGGCAAAAGGGAGAGATTAGGGCCTTTGTGCATACATCGACAACTTGCCTCGCCCAATTCGAGAAGAAGATCCATCTTTTGTTCCCTCACCAGCTATTCCAACCGAATCGGTTGAGGTCATCGACAGAATTAAGAGAATTGTGCAAGGTGCAGAGGCCTAGATTAAGGGGATCCAGAATGAGGCCTACAACCATGCCGAGGAATAAATTTGGATTCACGATAAGGCGTTGGCCATCCTTTCCCGAAATCGTTGCATGGAGGAGACTTGGGAGGATGAGTGTATTTATCAGGATGAGGTGATCTCTGACTTGTGGGAGCTAATGGAAACCCCTAGGCAAATCTTGGTTGATGGCGAGGTCATCGGGGAAGGAGTGTATAATTTCCCTCAATGGTATGGTGCAATTCTCATGGCGAAGGAAATGTTTGAACATTTCACTAGGGAATCAACTCGATTGAAGGGGATAGCTGAGAATATTCGGCAGGAGGTTTGCATCACTGTGGTTACAAAGGTTGGCCGAAGAAGAGATAACGATGGACAACATGAAGGAAAAATTGGAGTTCTTCAGACTTAACTATTTCACAAAGGATGATTTTGAGAACCTCTCTACCTTCTCAAGCAACATGCACACAACTCAGGATCTATTGCCAAAATGGGAGGATAGCTTGAGAAAATCCGAGCGAGCAGTGGTGGCCCTGGAATTCAAGCAGGAATCAGCACCGAGTGTCAACATTGATGAGTTGGAGGCCATATTGAGTAGATTCCAAGAATTCAAACGCCAAGGTCAAAGATAGATGCATTTAATGCGTAGTGGGCATTTATTACCCACTACAATAATGGTTTCCTTCTCACATTAATCTATATTCCCTTTTTTGTGCCCTAACCCTAATTAGGGCTTATGTGGAAAAATCTTGGCCATCGGTCATTGTTTCAATTCGGGCCACTTGTTAGATTCCAAAAATTCAAACGCCAAAGTCAAAAATATATGCATTTAATGCGTAGTGGGTATATGTGTAGTGGTTATTTATGACACCCCACTCTCTTCTTGAGCATGCATGCGTAGTGGGCATTTATTACCCACTACAGTAGTGGTTTCCTTCTCACATTAATGTAGATTCCCTTTTTCATGCCCTAACCCTAATTAGGGCTTATGTGGCAAAATCTTGGCCATCGGTCATTGTTTCAATTCGGGCCACTCGTTGCTTTCAAGGACCTATATAAAGGCCTCTTCTTCTCATTTGTAGGGAGTGAATTGTGAGATTGTTGCCTAAGAGCTATTGAGATAATAAAATTTTCATTGAAGTGTGGTGATAATTTGATGTGTCTTGATGCTTGCTTGGTTTCATAATTCCCTCAATTAGAGTAAGCTTACTAGATGAAGTGTTGTGATTGTAATAGAGAATATGGTGTTTGATGACTTCCTTTGGTTCATAATTTTGACATTTTAGTGATTCTAAATCGTTGTGCAAAGTTATCCTAAACCCGTATCTGTATATGTCTAAATTATATCATTCATACAAACCTTTGAAGATTGCACTAGTTCACGTGTAGTTGCAGCTTGACTTGGCGAAGCGGGACTCGGTATTGAGGAATTCGTTCATCAGAATACTTTCTTTTGCCATCATTACCCTTAGGAGTAGATTAGGATCTCTGAACCCTAAACCCCTTTCATTTCCGCATATCCAGTAAAAACCCAAAAAGTGTTTCATTGCAACATCTTTCAATAGCACCTACATTCATCATGACTTAAAATCATTCCAAGTTTGAAAACATAAGGCCCCTTGTGATCATCAACAAATCACATTTACTACCAAGCTTATCCACAAGTCGAGGAACCTTGGAGTTACCATATGATCCTCTTGCAATCTTAGCATATGCGGTACTTTGTTCAAGAGAGGATAAGATATTTCGATATTTTGTTCTACTGTTTGGTGAGCCATAAAACACACATCAATAGGGCACATAGAAGAAACGTTTCTACTATGTTCGTATTCTTCCTTGGATTCTAGGAGGTGAATTTATTGTCAATGCTAGCATGAATGAGAAAACCAAGGGGTTGAGTTCCTTAGGTCAACATCAGCCTTGTGGAGGAATAATATTTCTTTTCTCAATCTAGCGGACGCAATTCCAAAAAATATAATTTTCACATGGAATAACTGTAGATGTAAAATTGACTCTATCTTAGAAAGGCTAGATAGATTTCTTACCCTTGAATTTTGGATTGGTAATAAATAGTGCTTGTTCTCTAAAATATCAAGGTGGAAAGGGCCAAACCATTGCCCATTCCTCAATGCTCTCAATTTCAAAGAACCCTCCCTTTAAACTTAGACTAATGTGATTTGTTGACTAAGAGTTTTATAAGCTTTGTTGTCCTACATTTTGTCACCACAAAATGTAGGTAATAGTATGAAACTTTTGAACTGAGTTTCTCTATGATAATTCGTTATTTAATTAGTCAATATTGATCAATCAATTGATCTCAATATGTTTAGTGAATCCTTTTGCTAAAGGCTTTCATCAAGTCTTTTTCGTTTTTTCAATCTGTCTTCCTATACTTGATTTTGAATCCTTCAGCATCCTTTGTTGTGTTTTCAAGTGTGTGTTTAGTTGTTTTTAGTCTTTTTGTTTCGTCCAATCTCTTGCTTTCGGTTTTCCCTTCAATTTGATCTATCTTAGGGCTTAATCAGATTTATCAGTCAAAAGATATGACCATTTAAGTGCCCAAAAAGTAGACTCTCCAAGCTCAATTGCATATTTAAAAAATAGATGTTATTTTCTATAGTTGAGTTGCACTTTTTGAAAAATATTACATAAATTCATTTTATGTTATGTTTTAAGTTACTTTATCACTTAAAATTATCACTTAAGTGACTATAGTGCACTTTATGTTATATTTTAATGTTGAGTTGCTTTTAAATTTTTCACTTAAGTGACTTTATCACTATATAGTTCTAATTTAATGTTGAGTATTACTTTATGTTTTAAAAACATATAAGTATTACTTTATGAAATAATGTTTACACATTATATATATATATATAACTATATAGTGTAAATGTTATTTTTGACCCCTTTAGTAATATTAGACTCAATAAACAAATAGACATGTGCTAAATAAATCACTTAAGTTGTGCAAGTCAACAACATGACTTTCTTTTCCTCCTTTACATGCAATTGCATCTAGAGAATCCGATTTTGCATGTAAAAGGCCAAAAACTTGATGTAAAAACATGTACATGTAACATGCAATCCCTCTTGAAGAGTGCGACTTGCATATGTTGTGAAAAATAAAACATGAACATGCACCTAGAGAGTGTGATTTGCTTAAAAAAGACCAAGTCGTGCACTTTTACATGTAAAAGCAAATTTTTAAAACATGTAAATGCACTTCAAGAATGTCATTTGCATGTTGAAATGTAAAAGCAAGTTCTTTTAAACATGCAATCACTCTTGAAGAGTCTGATTTGCATTTTGGCATGTAAAAGCAAGTTTTTAAAAAAATGCAAATGCATCTCTAGGGTGCGATTTGGCTTTTATATCATTGACTAAGTCATTTTTAGCCAAGAAAAACTCATGCACATGCATCTAGAGAGTCTGATTTTGCCCCCAAATGCATGTCTTCTTCTCAAGAACACATTTTGAGCATTTTCAGCCAAAAAGGCCCAACAAATCCATTTTTTGCCAAAACGTTTTGCATGTGAAGGGTTTGTAAGATTTTTTTTTGCGTCATGCATTTGATATTGGAGACCACGATTTGCAACTTGGAATTTGTCAAAAGCCTCTAAGTTGTTGCATGCATTTGCACTTGGAGAATCCGATTTTGGGAAAGACAAGTTCATTTCAACTTCTTCTTCCATTTTTGGCTTATTGAGCTCCAAGTAAGTAAATGTATTTAATTTTGCTTGTATTTCTCACTTGTTTTCCTACATTATTGCATTATATGACTCGTTTTTATCCATTTGTTCAAATGCAGCCCAGGTATTTTGCATTTTGTATTTAAATAAGTTGGAAGTCTTCTTTTAGCAAATGCATAAAAATCATCCAAAATCCAAAAACGGATTTGCATGTAGAAAAATATCTTCAAGTTTGTCATGTTTGAGTCAATAGCAAGAGGTATGTTTTTGTTTTTATTTTTGTTTGCTTATTTGTTTGTTGCTTGTTTTGTTTTCGTTTTTTTGGAAGAAAGTTGAAGTATCCTCTCAAGAATGCAAGTGCATACATGCTTCCTTCATTCATGCCAATTCATCTTTCATTCCCCAACACATGCGATTGCATCTCCCAAGCCCATTACATGTAAAAAAACATGTCATTTTCACTACATGTAATTACCTCTAAAGAACCCGATTTTGGTAAAAGGTCACTCTTTTAGATACCAAAATTATCATTTACACATGTCTATATGCATCCAACTTGCATTGTTGACCATACAAACAAAGCCTCACATGCAATCCATCTCTATAAGTCCGATTTTGCCCCTTTTTGCCCACATACATGTGCTATTTGTTTCATTTCCAGCCAACACATGTGTTCTATGAGTATCTAATCAGTACTCCGAACACCTTGTTCTCCATAGATCTATCATTGCAAACCAAAGTCTAACCCTCTCATGGATTTAATCTCCTCAAACAATGTATTTACCCTTTGGAATTTCCATGTTGCAGCATAGGATATGTCAGCACCATCAAAAGTCATTGGAAAGATGAAATATCAATATGACAAAGAGCTGGCTCATACCACAACCTAACTTGTTTCATCAACTCTTGATCAAATCTCAGATACAAAGATTGGACATGACCAATTTCTTACAAAGGCTTGATAAAGTCCAGGGAATGGAAAAGCTTTTGGCAAAGCTACAAGGGGATCTGGAGAGTTGTCAAACAGTAGAAGTGGACATCACCAGCAATCTCAGGAAAATAGGATGCAAGGTTCTCACCAAAGATGGTAACCTCTTCACTGAAGAGGAAATGACTACAGAATACATTGATAGAGTTAATGCTGATTTTGATTCTGAAGAATTCGGAGCGCATACGATGAACAAGTTTGTTGCATATAAATTTGTGGCAAAACATTTACGAAATTCTCTTGCAGATGATTACAAAATTGTGAAATCAGCACATATGAATGCAATCAGGGTTGAAGCCATTTCAAAGACAATGAAGATTCCAGATCTTCCTATGGTTCATGATTGTATTGACAAATATAAGGCCTTCCTTGACAATTCCAACGATTGATTCACTTTTCTTCACCTTGTTGTTTTAGTTTTCATGCTTTGTAGATTGGAGAAGATGAATTGCATGTGATGCAACTACATGTAATTCAATAATTCTTCTCACCTAGGTTTACCGGGTCAAAGTGGTTGAGTTGCTCCCACTTTTTCCTCCTTTTTCTCATTTCTTTTCCTATAAAAAGAATTCCCCTCTCATTGTAAAAACCATCTTTATTTTTATGCAAGAAAGCTCTACCAAACATGTGCAAGCATAACTGTGATTGTGTAGTACTATTTTGGAGAAAAGTAAATAGAAAGAAACAATTGGAACTGAAGTTGTGATTGAGTGCAATTGTGGTGAATTAAATTGGAAGTTGTGACTGCAATTTGGTTTTACTATCTTTATATTTATGTTATTCTTCTGTTTTATTAAGAGCAAAGTGAATATCAGAAACAATCGGAGCCGAAGTTGTGACTGGGAGTGGTTGTGGTAATATAAAACTAGAAGTTGTGACTGTAGGTTATATTACCATCTTATTTTCACACACTTTGTTAGAATAGTTAGAAAGTCTCTACTTCTGGAAGTCTATGCACCCCAATGGTAGAGGTATTTCTTATAGATTAGATAAACTGGTTTTAGAGCCAAGCTGGTACACTTTTCAACCAGCCTGTGAGTTGGTGTTGGTTTATCGATATCACTATTTCCAGCTTTTAGAATAAAGTGTAGTTTAGAGATTAAAGTTTTGCCCATTACTCGCTTCTCGGGTAAGTGGATTCCTTCTTGAAAGATAAGAAGAAGGAATATTTGTAACATCCTATTTGATAATCTCTTCACTTCTTGCTTACCTTGAGTTGATCCAAGGAACAGTGAGAAGGGGGAGCATTCCCTTTAAGGTAGGGAGACATTGTCTCATACGTTATGGCTGGTATACCTATTTTGCGACTGGATTTTTTCCCAAAACTATCAGTTGCAAAATATCCAACCAACAAGCTTATGGAGGGATGATGGTGGTTGGATGGGAAGCCTAGATTTGGGATGGCCATGTACTCCATGCATCTTCAGCTTGTCAAGTATAAACTTAAGAACCAGGATAGATTCTCATTTGGAAATGTTTGTCAAAATAAAGTGCTTCTCCAAGAGAAATTGGAGTGAATAACATTTCAAACTAAAAACTAAGGCATGACTAAAAATCATTGTGGAAAGAATCTATTTTTACCAATGAACCCCCACCCAAGCCCCGTATTTCCAAGACGGGGACATCTCCAGGATGCAAGGACAGGGGTGAGGCATCTCCCCGTCATCCCACCACCACTACCGAGACATCCAAAGATGGCAAAGACAACCAAGTGTCTCAGGGACGCCCAGGCATCCCTCTAGCGTCTTAGGGGCATCTAGAAGCCTCTCGTCCCCAAACATCTCAAGAAGGTGGTTTAAAAAAAAAAAATTTGCAACATTACACAATGATGTGTCCCCCCTTGCACCCCCACATTCCCAGGGTGGGGACGTCCTTGGAACAAGGGGACGGGGACGGGGCAGACCTCCACCACTACCAAGATGTTGGGACACCGTCAGGACATCAGGGCAACACAGCATCCCCAAAATAGCCATAGGGACGCTTAAGCATCCCTCGACTATCTCGGGGACATTTGTGCATTCCTCATCGGCGAATGGCCATAACAATGAATTTTGAAAAAAAAAATTGCATGCTTTTAAATTTTTTTCAAATGCGTCAATTTTCGAAGAAAAGTGCTTAAAAAATGAAGAATCCAAAGGCATTGCCCCTTGACCCCACTAGGGGTTGCTACCCACAAACCCTTGCTTTAAAATTTAAACACAAAAGAAGAAATTGATGAGGAAATCACATCGAATCAAGTTGATGCTTTTATACCCACTTTACTGAGTTCCAGTGATGAGGAGTTTGCCTTGAGGGATGATTAGAGGCCTCCCTTCACTACATTTTGACATTTTGTACTTGTTTTGATATCATGTTACTCATTGTAATCATGCTTAAAAAATGAAGAATCCAAAGGCATTGCCCCTTGACCCCACTAGGGGTTGCTGCTCGCAAACCCCTGCTTTCAAATTTAAAAACAAAAGAAGAAATTGATGAGGAAATCGCGTCGAATCAAGTTGATGCTCTTATACCCACTTTACTGAGTTCCAGTGATGAGGAGTTTGCCTTGAGGGATGATTAGAGGCCTCCCTTCACTACATTTTGACATTTTGTACTTGTTTTGATATCATGTTACTCATTGTAATCATCTTTATGATATTTTTGATATAATAGAAATCTTCCATTTGTCGATTCCACCATTTTATTTAGTATTCTAATTTCTAATAGTAATTAGTAACCCAATATTCAATGTTCAAAACTTCATTGGTTCAATGTTCAAGTATTTAGTAATTGGCATTTGCAATTTTGCTAATTTACTTCTTATACTATTATACATCTTTTTATAACTAGCATTTCAAGTACTATATGTATTGTATACAGTATATACAACACCGCCCCCTACCGTCGTCCCCAAACTGAAGCCCATTTTCCCCCATCCCGGAAACCCGTCCTACTATCCTCTCGTCCCCCTATCCCCCACGGCCTGTGTTACACTGGATTTTTGGGGTTAGAGTCAAGCCCTAATTTGAAGTGGGCACCATCCATGTCCTTTATGCCTTACAAAGCCCCCTCAAATCCTCTATTTTTCTCACATTTGGTTTTCTAATTGTATTCAACAACTAAATGAAAAGAGTGAGTGAAGGAGTGAAAAGAGATAGGTTGAGTGAGTGCGAATGAAAGAGGAGTGACAAGGAGCGAGAAGAAGAGGAGGATTCTATACCAACTTGGAGAGATTTTTCAAGCACAAGGTAGGTTTTCTATTGCTTTTTGTTTATTTCATTTTCTAATTCTCAATTTTTTTGTTGTTTTTTCTTGATTCATTTTCAAAATCAGATTTGATGTTGAAGTTTAAGGGAAAAATAAAGAATGATTCCAATGTTATATTGAAACAAATGTATGAATGTGCATTTGTAGCCATTCATTTCAGTGTAACATTGGAATCATTCTTTATTTTGCCCTCAAGATTCAACATCAAATTTGAAATTTTGTTTTCAGATTTGCAATGTTCCACCACCCATTGGGAACAGGGGACGGTGGGACGATTTTTGGGGTATGGGGGAGCAAATGGCCTAAGTTCAAGTACGACGGGGGGATGGCAGATGGGGGAGTGGCGAGAGGCATGCTGATATACATATAGTACTAGAAAAGCTAGCTATGAAAAGATGTATAAGAATTACATTTCAAATGAAACTTTGGCAAATTAGTAAAATAGCAAAACTACAAATACTAAATACTAAGATATGAATTGTATGTGTCAAATATGACTGTTGTTGATGACTCATATTTTATGGGCAGTGATACTATCATTCACCACTGATTATACGAATTCCTTATACATTGAAATTAACCATATATGAAAATGAAATTGGATAATGAATTGTTGGATAAATATGACAGTAGCACCACATATATTGCAAACATGGAAACACCAACATAGAAACCCCAATTCTGATTTTGATTTAGGGTAGTCAGCATAATCAGCAATAATGTATGCAATAACAGCTAGAAGTTCTCATAAATTGCCCATATTAGGATTGCAAATGATATGAAAATGTCCTTCAATCAGCCATATATATATATATATATATATATATATATATATATATATATATATATATATATATATATATATATATATATATATATAATTAGCTTGCAAATATAAATAAAAAATAAATTTTAAAAAAATGCACTTTTGAAATGTCTAGGGACAAGAGACTTCCAAAAGTCCCCAAGATACTCAGGGGCCTCCTGGGCATCCCCGAGATGTCTCAGAGACTCTCAATTGTCTCTGCCATCTCTTGTCGTCCGAGTGGCAATCACTAGGGGACACCCTGTCTCTGTCCCCAAGTCCCTGTCTTGGAAACATGGGGTTCTGGGGGGAGGGAACGCATCCCCATGTTTCACTACGAAATTGTTAAACTAGGCTGAAACTAGGTGCTTATTGAATTTATTTTGTGAGATTTAGTGTCACAATGAGCTCCCATGATAACTTGAGGATGAGATAGAAATTCGTTCTCATAGTAAGAATGAACCATAATATGAACCTAATGCTAAGGGGGGTGACCATGGGGCTGATCTTGATGCCCAAACTAGTTCCATGGCAAGCGCACCAGCTACTATAGATTGCCTACTAGAAATACCAGTGAGTATGCTAGGAGTCATTTTCATCCTAAGTCTCCTCTCAAATAGTTTGCAACAAGAATACCATCCAAATCGGGGACTAGTGGTGGCACAAGGAAATGAAGATGCAACATGTGTAGTGTCTAATGACATAGCAGCATTACTAGAGTTAATGCACACTTCCTTTTTATTTGAGGAAAAGGTGTGGAACCATGTGCTTCTTTGGAACAAGCTTTTGGGTGTTCCTTGTTAAAATTTGGATCAGATTAGTATTGAAATTTTATTTCTTTTATATCTTATATATCAACTTGATTTGTCTCCAATATTGTTATGTATGCAATCTCTGTATATTACTGAATTAATATTCAGAATATATCTCTGAAATTCAAAATTTGTATATACTATTGTAATACATATAATATTTATCAAGTTTATTAATAACAATGAGGAACGAATCTGATTAAGACAATGCAGACCAAATGAATACCGTTGAGACTGTTAAAATAATATGTGTCGCTGTTGCTCTGTATTCATATCGGTATGGGACTGCATTTTATATATGTCAATACCCATACGTGGAGTCATGTCTACAATGGGACACGACTCTACGTGGAGTCATGTACCATCGTGGACATGACTCCACGTTTAGTATTAGTCCCTTGCTTTATAATAAAAGAAGCCCCCGATAACTTGAGTTGGTCGGAATTAATATGCTTGTAATATATATAATGATTACTTTATCAACTTTATATAATAGAACAAACATATTAATTCCTTAGCAATATTAATAATGTAAATATTAATATCTCAAATATTAAGTATTTCTAAATTATTAATTTAGCCAATAATGATCTACTATTTTAGATGATAATTGTAATTAATCCAACTGAAGCTACATATCATTAACACTCTCTTAGCTAGGGAGGATAATCACAGAATAAATATTACCTCAACGTAATATAGCAATAGATCAGAAGATTTATATCATTTGATATCACATTTGATATCTTGAGTATTGGCCTATCAGAATGTCTACACATGACATTCACCAAATACTCTAAGTATTGGTCTATCAGAACATCAACATATGATATTCACCAAGTACTCAATAAGGTACTGGCCTGCAGAATATCAACACATGATATTCACTAAATACCTATCATATATCTATACAACAACTCATAGACTATCAATTTAATGACATCTAACACTTAGTTGTTGATTTACAAGATATATCTAAACAACTTATAGACCGTCAATTTAATGACATCTAACACTTAGGTTTTGATTTAATCCGTCATGATTTTTTTCAACATTATAAATAATGTATATCATGATTTAAGTTATTGTAAGATCGTCACCTACCAATAACTTCTACAAATACAAGTGATAATCATTTGGAAGTCGTCACTTCCTTATGATGTACACAGGAGGTAGGCCCATTAAAATCATATAGTCACACATATGGACTTTTGAACTCCCTCTGAATATCAATCATCAGATCTCCTCATCAATAATGCTTCTAATGGAGCATCAGACTTCTTCTGAATCTGACGTCAATTCTCCTTTAACTGCAAAAGCATCCTCAAAAAAGATCAAGGCAAATAGCTCATAAAAATGATTTTAAATTTAGATAAATACAATATAGTAATTTGGTATTCTGAGACTCCATCTCAAAATTTGTAACCATGCCAATTTCACTTTGAAGTGTTCCACATTGGTGAAAATGATAGAACTCCCTCTTATTCTAATATTTCACAAGTAGTATGGATTTACAATACAAATTTCTCAGAGTCTGAATTAGATATGCAGACTTTAGCAAAAGATGCTTGATGTTTGAGTCTATCAGGGCATTTTGTTGTTGAGTGACCATATTTATCACATCTGAAGCATTGCATTTTAGAGTAGTCTATATATTTTTTTTTCCCTTTGAATTTTGGTTTCTTCCCTTTATCAACTTGAGTTGTGAGAACCTTGATATCTTCATTAGAGGCTTCTTCATTGAAGCCTCTAGATATTAGATTACACTCTTCTTGAATGCAGTCAGCTTTTAGTCGATCAAATTTGGGAAGTTTGGAGCGAGCACTTATTCCTTGTCTGAAGGTTTCCCAAGACTTAGAGAGTCCATTTAAAGTCACCATAGTTAACTCTTTACTATCATAGATGTGACCAATTGTTGACAATTGGTTTCTTAATTCTATTATCCTCATAAAATATGAGGTGATAGTCTCTCCCTTTCTCATTTTAATATTAGAGAGTTGATGTTTAAGAGTAAGAATCCTGCTAGTGTTATTGATCTCATACATGTTTTCTAGGGCTTTGAACATTTCATATGCAGAGTCTAATTTTGTTATAATAGGTAGTAGATGATCTTTCACTCCATCTACTAATAGTTCCATTGCTCTTGTATTGTCCTTTTCCCATTTGCTCTTCTCGTCATACTCAATAGATTTAGGAGGATTTTCAACGATACTCTTTAACTCATTCTTTCTTAGTATAAGCATCATTCGTAATTTCCAAGATTTAAAATTTGAAGCACCTTCAAGTCTGATTCCATTCTTCATTTTGTGAATACAAGTTTTCCAAAAGAATATAAATTTATAAATAATTATGATCTGATCTTCCTTCAATTTAATCAGATCTTCCTTCAAGCAGTTAGACCTCTAATGAAGGAACCTAGCTCTAATGCCATGTTAAAATTTGGATCAGATTAGTATTGAAATTTTATTTATTTTATATCTTATATATCAACTTGATTTGTCTCCAATATTGTTATGTATACAATCTCTGTATATTACTGAATTAATATTCAGAATATATCTCTGAAATTCAGAATTTGTATATACTATTGTGATACATATAATACTTATCAAGTTTATTAATAACGATGAGGAACGAATCTGATTAAGACAATGCAAACCGAATGAATACCGTTGAGACTGTTAACATAATATGTGTCACTGTTGTTGTGTATTCATATCGGTATGGGACTGCATTTTATATATGTCAATACCCATACGTGGAGTCATGTCTACAATGGGACACGACTCTACGTGGTGTCATGTACCATAGTGGACATGACTCCACGTTTAGTATTAGTCCCTTGCTTTATAATAAAAGAAGCCCCCGATGACTAGAGTCGATTGGAATTAATATGCTTGTAGGGTGAACCCACAATAGTGGGTTACACTTTTTTGCTTGAACGGACACTGAACTCTACAGTTTGAAAAAAAATTTCAGATTCGGATGCATGTTGTCGTTAAACCATTTGAAATCGGAAGATGAAGTAAATTAGAGTCTTTTAGGATTTTCTGTCTAGATTTTAAATATATTTTTTATTTTTATTTTTGAATTAATTTTAATGGTTTTTTCTTTCTCCCCCGAAAATTGGTGTGTTGCTGAAAACATCATTTTCAAAGAGTTACATTGTTTTCATAGAGCATAACTTTTTTTCTAAAATAGATATCAATGTGTTTCTTTCGAATTTAGTTTTTTAACATCCAAACGGAGGGCATGCAATTTGTTTGACAACATTATCATGATTATTGCATATTTTATTAACGTTTGAAGTTGACTAAATCGTAATTTTGACATACCTTGACTACATAGCTTATAACTTGTGTATTTGTCCATTTCATTTTTATTTTTTTTTATAGAAAGAGAACTTCAATACCTAAGACATAGATTTTTTTAGAAATTTTTTTCTCTATCATTTACTATTTTTCCATAAGCGTCAAACATAGAGGTAGACATATGGTGAAATATCTATGTTTAATAAAACTAAAAATACAAAATCATAATAAACTTAATATATATTAACATTATAATCATTAGAAAGATTTTTCTCAGTAGTACCTTACTACATAAATAGGTTTGTCAAATGGATTCATTTCATGTGCCAAAAGATAAAGTCAAAGTAATTTTTTGTCAGCATTTTAATAGGTGCAAAGAAGACTCCATTGTAGGTATGAATGAGTATAGATGTTATATCAATGTTTTTTTAATCTAAGAGGCTTTGAGCTAACCATTTGTAATTAATTATTTCAAATGGAACCTCTCAAGGATTAAATCATCATATTTTATTAAAAATGTGTTATTTCAGCAAAAATCAGCATATCTAAAAAAGTGTAACCCACTATTGTGGGGTCACCCTGACATAATATATATAATATATATATAATGATTACTTTATCAGCTTTATATAATAGAACAAACATATTAATTCCTTAGCAATATTAATAATGTAAATATTAATTTCTCAAATATTAAGTATTTCTACATTATTAATTTAGCCAATAATGATCTACTATTTTAGATGATAATTGTAATTAATCCAACTGAAGCTACATATCATCAACATTCCTGATGGCAATGCAATTGCAATGCCTACTACTTTGTCTCATGGGACAGGTTCAATAGAGCCAACCACATGCTTCTAGTCATGCATTGCAAACAAGAGCAAGAGAGATTTCAAGACCTTTGTAGTCGGCATACAATGCCTATTGTTATATTTGATAATATTGGTTATCCATCAATGTATTAATTGTAGTCAATATATTGATTGTCCATTATTTGGCACTCTCAAATAGTTGTAAACTTGTAATTGTCAGTTGGTTGACAGTTGTATCCCTCTTGGCAATCTCAAGAACTTTAAATATGTTGTGTACCGCCAAGGAAGGGAGTAGTGGAGAGTCGGATGAATTGTAAACCTTGGCTGTCTTCTTCTTTGTAATGAATTCATGAGCGACTAAAGATATATTTTACTCCTATATCTGGTATGCAGTGTCATTTGTATTATTATTTCATATATGTAATTTACTAGGTATAGCAGTAAACAACCGTCATCCACTCAAAATGTTGTGGCCCAATCACAAGAGGGTAAAAGGAAACACAAGCCGCAAAGTAACCCCATAGCTGAATTGCTCGATGTGCAATTGAAGGATGTGATAGATGGTGCCATTGGCAAGTTCTTTTTTGCCAATGGCATCCCATTTCATGTAGCTCGATCTCCTTATTATAAGGAGATGATGTCGATGGTGGTGAGGGGAAGACCATCATATATGCAACTAGGTTAGAACATCTTGGATAAGAACTATTCCAAGATCAATGTTTTGATGAGAAGATGAAGGTGTGTTGGGTGGAATCTGGACGCAATGTAGTTATGGATGGGTGGACGAGCATTAGGCATCATCCACTCATCAACATCATGGTTAAATGTGTAAATGTTCCATACTTTCTCAGACCAATTGATTGTACAAGGCATCGCAAAGATGCTGATTTTCACTTTGAGTTCCTTAAGAACACTATTGAGAAGGTTGGGGCACAAAATGTGTGCAAAGCTGCAAGGAAACTTATTGAGGCAGCCTATAGACATATTTGGTGGACTTCATGTTGTGTGCATGCCATGAACAATGCACTCAAGGGCATGGGGAAGATTGAGTGGATTAGATAAGTGGTAAGCGAAGCGAGAGATATACAGATGTTTATCTACAACCACCACACTTCACATGAACTCTTTATAAGATTCATGAAGGAGCTCTTGAAACCTATTGAGAGCAAATATGCATCCTATTTCATTCTCTTGGAGAGAATGATTGATTTGCAATAGGCACTGCAACTCGTGGTTATGGAAAGAGATTGGAATCAGTTGGCCGAGGCCAAGATAGAGCAACGGAGGAGGGTGAAGGATATAGTAAAGATTGATGTGTTTTGAAGTGATGCAAAATACATAGTCTCCATCATTGCTCCAATTTTTCAGGTCATCGCATATGGGAATGGGGATGCACCTACCCTTGGAGAGGTGTATGAGTGCATCAATTCTATGCTTGACCAAATGAGGGTTGTGCGAGTGAAGGACCCCGCTTTAGAATTCTACAATGAGCATAATCGGCCAATAATTCATTGCAGATGGGGCAAGCTCAACACTCCCTTGCATATGGCTGCCTATGCAATGAATCCTAAGTGGTACAAGACTAGGCATAGTAGAGTTACACCAATTCAAGATGATGAGGTGAAGAAAGGATTTTTTAGGTGCATTGATAAGATGTATGATCCTAATACTATCAGCACGATTCACACTGGGTGGACAAAATTTGCCACTCTTAGAGGTTATACTAACGCAACTGAGATGGATATAGGAATTATGGCACAAGAGGACCCAGTTTTGTGGTGCAACAGTCATAGACAAAAATCAAAGGCTACCACTCTAGCCATTTGTTCACTCTCTCAAATTTCAAGTTCTTCAGTTGCTAAGAGGAACTGGTCTACTTATAGTTTCATCCACTCTCTTAAGAGAAACGGACTTACCTCTAGGAGAGCAAAGAAGCTTGTGGCTGTAAATAGTGTTTTGTGTCTCATTAACTACCAAACATGTGAATATAAAGAGAGTCCAGCAGCACAATGGGATGTAAAGCCAAAGGAGCCATCACAGATTGATGAGGATGCTACAACTTCAAATGCAAGGTTGGTTGGTGTTAATTTGGTGGATCTTGACCATGAGGAGTCAAGTAGTTCCAGTCATGAGTTTGGGGATGAGTAAAGGCGGATATCCCTTCACTACATTTTAACATTTTGTACTTATGTTTATATCATGCTATTCATTGTAATCATATTTATGATATTTTCAATATAATAAACATCTCCAATTATTCGATTTCATTTGTCAAATTTTTTTGTAGTATTCAAGTATTTAAAATTAAAATGGAAATCTTAGTATTTAGTATTTGCAGTTTTGCTTAACTAATTTGCCAAAGTTTCATTTGAGATGCAATTCCTATACATCTTTTCATAACTAGCTTTCTAAGTCTATAAGTATATCAGCACCACCAAACCCCCTGCACCCCACTGTCGTCCCCTCTCCATCCTCAAACTTAGGCCCTTTGTCCCCCCATCCCTGAAACCCAAACTCAATGGAACATTGATTTATACTAAAGAACTCTCTGAATGGAACCTTTGAAAGGAGATCTATTGCAAACAAAAATCCTAAATTAATTGGCTTCGGGAAGGTGATGGAAAAACCTCCTTTCTAGCAAAATAGTGAAGGAGAGAAGAAGTGATAATGGTTTATTCTCTCATTTTTGCTCAAGAGGGTCAATTATATTCTTTTCAAAACATTCCCAAAGAAGTTGTTAGGTATTTTTCTTCATTATTTACAATGCTAGAAACTCAAAATGAGGACAATGAGAGACCATTCTTGAGTGTATTCCTTCCTTGGTTTTCCAATAGAATTTTTTCAAGAATTTTACGAAATTTGGAATTCAACATATTAGAGGTGGTTCACGAATCCTAGAATAATTGTGAATGCTCAAAGCCACCAATTCTCTTGTCTTGCTTTAATTCCAAAAAATAAGACTTCTCCTTTGACCTATTTCCCTTTATTGCGCTCTGCAATGTTAACTACAAGATAACCAATAAAATTATTGCAAAGTGATTAAAGAAGTGTATGATCTCCCTAATTTCCCCAAAGAAAGAGATTTTTGTCAAAGGGCACCAAATATTAGACAATGTTGTGGTGGCAACCTAAGCTATTTACTCCATGTCCACTTTGAAGGAAAAGGCCATGTTCATTAAGTTGGACATGTCTAAGGCCTATAACAAAGTTAGCTTGTCTTTTCTCCATTAGGTCTTATAGGCATTTGGGTTTTGTTTAGAATGGATCAATTCGGTTATGAGTTGCATGAATTCAACCGCTTTTTTTGTGTTTAACCAATGATATCCACTCAACTCTATTTTCATCTTCAAAAGCTCACACAAGGGGATCCTTTATCCTCCCATTTGTTTATTTTATGGGCAGAAGGATTATACCATTTGATAAAGCAGTCTCAAGGGACTCACCCAAGGTCAATCTTTGGATGGTAATTCTAGCTCTTATGCTCATCTTTAGGTCGTGGATGAGTTAGCCAAAATTGAGGCTGCAACCAAATTTAGGAAAGTTGTAGATGTTATTTATCTACTTCAAGCCAATAACTCAATGAAGACAAATCTAGCATCTTTTTTGGTAAAACTGATCCCATTCAACATAGAATTGCAAACATCCTCCATTTTCACATTGGGGCATTGTCTTGAAGTATTTGGGTATTCCCCTTCCAATTGGAGGCCAAAGAAGAGACCAATGGAAGAAGATTTTGAACAAGTGTCATTAGAGGGTTAGCCAGTAGACCTTTTGATGGCTATCTTTTGTTAGGTGTTCATTTCTTTTAAAAATTGTTTTACAATCTTTGCCTATTTATAAATTTCTAGTCTTAACTACTCTTAAGTATTTCCTCAATGAATTTGATGCTCTCTAGAAAGTTCTTATGTGATAAAGTCTAGAATATCATAAAAAAAGTTTCGCAAATTAGGACTTGGTTTGTAGTCCCAATGGACTTAGTCTCAAACAGCCTAGGCTTAACTACCAGGCTTTAGGTACCAAACCATACTGGAGATGGTGGAAAAATCTACATCAACTGTGGGCGAAAATTCTTTACCCCAAATATTTAGTAGTAGTTGATGAAGATATTCCACGAATGGAGTTGAGCGGGAAAGGCAGCATGACTTGAAACATTATTAAGAAGGGGACTTCACTTATAAAGCAAGGGCTCTTCTAGATAATCATCCCCCTATTTTCTCACCCTTTCCCAAACTTCAACCTCTTTGTGACAATATTTTTAAAGGCGGGTTGGAACAAGGTTGTTGATTTTAAGTTCATTTTTTATGGAGAACCTTAGTCCAACATTGGAAAGAGCCTTGCACTCGACGAAGTGGAGGCTCCTTGGAGGAGCATGATATGCTACCTTCAATTTTGGTTAAATGAAATTGCAGTTCCTTGTAGTATTCAAATATTCTTGGTTGGAGCCATGACTCAAAAAGAATTTATATGTTGGCTCTTGGGTATCAAGCTCTCAAATCACAAGAAGAGTGTATGGATTTTCCTTGGTGTAAAAGAATTTGGAACAAGAATGGCTGGCCAAAATGCTATTTTTCTCTTTGGCTTCCAACACACAACAAAAGTCTAACAAGGACAATATCAGGAAGAAAAGTTTTTAGGGACCTTCCTTTTGTTTTCTTTGTGGCAATAATGAGGAGACTAGTCGAATATTCTTTTAGTGTCCCTTTTCTAAATAGATCTGGAATCTATGGTGGAAGCTTTGAAATAGACCTTTTATTCATGCTATTCCTTATCTGACTTTTGGAACTATCTGGGTCATCCCCCTACCACGGCTTCCTTCCTTCTAGCTACTTGGGATATTAGACCTTCCTTTAATCTTTGGCAGAGATTTGTTTGGAGAGGAATTAGCATTTTTTCAATTGCATCACAACAAAGTCATGCAAGTTTGGCTTAAAATCAAAAAGGTGATTAAAGAGACTATTTGAGGCAAAATTCCATTTGGATGACCCTCTTATTTCACCTCCTTTGCACCTAGTTAATTTTTGGGAGCTTTCTCTTTCTCCTTTCTCACAGGATGGACCTAGAACTAGGATTAAAATTCCCAAGAAGGCAAGTAGATCTGGAAATGGAGTCCACCCCCTGATGGTTTTCTTAAACTTAACATTGATGGCTCCTCTAAATGGGGACATGACAATTATGCTGCAAGTTACCTCTCAATTGCTTAAGGCCGTTCCTGCTATGGAAATATTAAAATGCTGTAAGTCTTCCCTTTCTATCACTTATAGCGATGAAGCTAAGTTGCTGTTTCTGATCTAGACTCTAGAAGTATTTGATGATCTTCTCAATATCGCTTATAGCTGTTCCTGACATGACAATATGAATTATGCTGAAGTCCACTTTCTATCGCTTATAGTGATGATGTAATTTGCTGTTTCTAATTTAGTCTTCAGAAATATGGAAAGGGTGGTAGTGCTGTTCCTGATTGTTCTCCTTAAATATATGCAACCGAATCCACCTAAAGGCAACTGCTCAATTGAGTGATCTAATCATGGATGAGTAGAAATATAGAAACAATTCTATGATGTTCCCAAAATGTTTTAGATCTGCCTTATATATTTATCAGATGTTCTTCCCTTAAGAGTTGTGACCCTTCAATCATTAATGAAGTATTGTGTATTTTCCCTAATTGCATTATTTTATATAAACATAATCACATCTCTGACTAATCGTGGCTTTTTAGTAAAGGTAAGAGACTTGCATTAGTTTGATAAACTGCACCTCTTTACTATCATTTGTTTTGGTAATCACACTTTCTCTTGTTGTGTTAATTCCTTCTGAAGATTACAATATCCGAACATCACAGGCAAATATTGAAACCCTTCATGAGTTAATTCTTGCACCTGAATGGACTCCCTGTTCCTTCCTTAACAAGGCTTAAACAAGTTACAACTAATAACTCATTGAATCGCTCCTTACTTCACTAACTTCAGCTGCCCCATAATGAACTAGTTTATGTGCTGATCGGGAATAATCAGTGTTTCTTTCAAAGCGATGTTACTTCAACATAATTGGAGACGATGAAATTGATTGCCTTCATATAGGAATATAGTTGCTATTTTCAATGCTGTAATATCACTGTTGTTTATGAATGTGATTCACACGATAGTCTCTGTTTAATTTTTATAATCTTTAATCGCTGCCTCTTCAGGAATAACTAATCAGCTTATGATATTATTGCTACGGAAAAGTAATTATGAGTTTGCAATACTCATTTCAGACACGTTCATCATACATGCCACCTATTGTTTGAGAGTGACCCGATATCGGGCCGTGACTACAGTGCAAAGGAGAATATATAGTTATACATTCCCGCTATATGAATTGTGATTGAAGACCACCTAGCATAGTCATGATACCTTTGATGGTATGACATATTTCCAATTAACCCGATGCATATTTTCAAGTTTCTCGAAATCACCAGATAGTATGCCAACATGTAAAATCGACAATCCGATAGGGCCTTGTTTGGAATGGGATTGGGGACATCACACCAAGTATTGCAATGATAGGTGGTATTGGTTGAGATAGTGTGGGCTTGAGTCCAATTTTCCTTTTCTACCTATTTGGGGATTCTCTCGAATAATTATATGGAATATTAGGCAATTCTAAAGCCTTTGGAAAAATCCTATGAAATGAGTTATTTATGAAATTGACTCCATGATTCTTGTCTCCTTGCTGAATAAAAGGAATTTAGAGTAAGCCTCCTAGAGATTGACCTTGGTCGTTAAGCAGATTCTTTATTTGGCTATCGATTTTGAGTTCATATCCTTTGTCCATGTTCCCAAAGAATGGAACAGGGTGCCAGATAGTTCAACCAAATGGACCTCTAAAGGGATAAGTAACTAGAATGCCACTGACTAGGGTGATTCAGAGTAGGATAAATTTCAGCAGATTCTCAAGCTTATTGATGATGATCAACAAGAGTAATGGTAAATTGTTGGGTCTGGGTTGGAAGTGGATTGGAAAAAGTTGTGACTTCTCTATGCATACTGACAGGGGGTTTTGTAGGATCCTGTGGTGGATCCTTCATCTGTTGTATTTTTTGATGGCAGTCATCTGGAAATCCTTCTGTTGTATCTACATTTAAGTCTTCTTGCAAAAAAAAAAATTTTGCCATAGAAAAAAGGAGCATCCACCTCAATAGATATGGCCAAAAGTGGTTGTCTTAGCAAAAGAGGATAAGGAACTAATCCAAGAAAAAAAGGAAAGGTGGCCACCCTAGGGTTAGGTACATGTGTGAATATTTAAACAGGTATAGACAGAAAAATCAGCATTCCAATATATTTTCTCTTGAAAGTCTTCAGCTTAGCTCTTATTCACCAGTCCAAGGACAGAAACCATAAGGATTGCATAGAGATACAAGGACAAAAACCGTTAGGCATCTCATATGGAGATACTGGGAACAAAAACCCTCAAACTTCCAATTAGTGGTTCCATTCTCGGAATTGCACAGAACTTTAAAGATTTAGAACAGTCCAGTATATCAATTTCAGTACTGTCCTAATTAGCAGTCAGCATGAGACCCTGCCTAGTTCCAGCATAGGAAATCCAAATAGCAATCAACATCATCACTTCTTAGATTCAGTACAACAGTCTAGCTGTACAATCAATTTCAGCACCTCAGTCTACCTACAGTCGATTTCAGCTCCTCAGCATAGCAATTCAGTTTCAGTTAGTTTCAGCACCATCCAAGCAACAAAAAAGACTTCTTGTGTGTGAAGAGTCAGACAGGAGGCCACAACACCCACAGCAGATATTTCAGGCTCCAGAATCCCTACCATACAAAGCCGCCCTCCATCAAGCTGCAGCAGCAAGATTGTCCTAAACTTGTACCCCAGTTTCATATCAGCAGCAGATTTTGAGGTTGGATTATCATGCTCAGAGACTTAAGTTTTAACCTCACAGTGCTTCTAAAGCTTGCGGCAAAGTTTTTATTTGTAAAAGGAAGTAACTATTTACAATGAAATGCTGTTTTCAGTATTCAGTAACGTGTTATATTCCTTGACAACTAAATTATTTGAAAAAATATTGTTCTATATAAGTTGACATAACAATTTCAGATAAGAGTGTTATTGCTTACATACACCCATATATTTAAGTAGCATTAGTTACATACACATACACTATTAATGTAGAGATAAATAAGAGTTAATTTTTGATTTTACTATTTAAAAAAATTCAAATGTGTCAACTGTATTCTAGTTTTTGTTAACATGCACACATCATTATACCCCATCCCTTGCTAACACTGCAGTTATGCCCCTCAGCGTAATTAGCTCAAAATGAAACAAAAGGGAGTGTTAAGCCCATTTCAGGCAAAACTGTCAACATGGAAAGTAAAATGGCCTACCTTATAAGAAAGTAGTCAACTAATTAAAGCTTACCTACAAAACAATTCCACTATAGATGATGCCTTTACTCCAAGTAAAACAGTCAAACTGTAACAAGATTACAGAAAAAACCTAGTGGAATGGGTCATAGGAAAAAAGAAAAATTTCTCCGATTGCCTGTAAGATATGCCAACAAGATGAAATGTTACTTTGTCTTGGAGAATCATGAAACTCACAAATTTCATTGTATGAGCAAAAATGATATTAACAGTATATAAAGAAAAGGATATCTTTTAGAGGAGGATGGCTAGAAAGCAGTACTTGAACAACCCAAAAGCTGGAATTTGTTCACTTTAGAGCTTCTTCCGTATCATTATTAGGCTTGGGAGTTTTGAGAAGGTATAGACCAATAATTAAAGAGGGCTTGCGATGGAATGTAAGGGAAGGTGACGAGGCTTTGTTAAAGATGATTCCGGGGCAAGGTCAGCTCCTTTGGTTCAAAATGAGATGCGTGCTGATCTAAAGGTCTATGCAAAAACTGAACTCAGAGTGAAAAAGTTACAAATTACCTCGGTACGAAGAAATAAGAAAATAAAAACATTTGATATGGCCCCACAGTTTGGATATAGGCAAATCTGTAGTTCTGGAAAATCTTTTCAAATATGACCTCCCTCCAAATGTGAAAGGGTGTGAATAGCCTTTTGCTGGAAAAATGGGTACTTAATTTGAGAAATTTGTGTTGCATTTTTTCCCCCATTTGGTTAATTAGTAGACACCAACTGAGAGTTGGTATCGAGCCGACAATTTTTCTGGATCAAGGTTACCTTAACCATGAGTACCTTTAACAAAGGGAAAAACAAAACAAATAACTTTTATTCAGATATAGATTTCTGGAGTAGATTGTGTATGATATTATTGAATCAAAAATATCATACACAATCTACTCCAGAAATCTATATCTGAATTGATGATGGATTGTGGAAATCTCATATCTTTAAATAACTTTTAGTTAGAGAACAATCAATAATATATTGTGTAAGGCCTCGGTATAAGTAAATAATACTTACTACAACTGCACTTGCCGCTTTACGAAAAGCATATCACGTGCATTTTATGATGATCAATGATGCTAGTTGGTAATGAATTTTGCCGGTCCTTTTTATGCTCAGATGAGTTATGTTATGTTCACTTTTCTCAAGTCGGTTTTTATCAGTTGCTTTCAGTCGGATGCTTTCTTTGCGAAGAACTGACTGATGCATAGGCAAAGTATGCAGAAATTTTGTTTTTATTCTTCTTCAGGTCTCTTATGTCCACTACGAGGCTGTGTAAATATTCAAGAGTTGAGAATTTTATTCTCCGGTCTATTTACTATGCTGAAGTTGTTTGTTTTTAAGCATGTATTTGATTTATTTCTACTTGCTTGGATTTATATGCGAAAAAACTCTATATTAGATAATCTACCGCATGGTTTAAGCTTCTTGCCCGGGACTTCTGTTTGAGAAAAGAGGAAAAGTGTAAATAATCAACATAGCATCTGTTCATCTTTGGCTGAGATGGAAATAACTCTTTTTTTTGCATTTTATGTCTCTTCAGCTAAACCCATAAATTGAATCCCTTTCAATTAAATCAAAGAGCAAACCAAAAAGATTAACTTCATGAATCCTTGTTTGCAAAAACATGTATTCGCCTATATGACGAAATGAAAAAAGAACAAAGGGGCATCGAATTTGTGAAAATGTCTCACCTCTGTTCTTGAGATTGTGTAGAGGGCATTGGCCGTATTTGTGTATAAAGGGAATCGAGTATGCCGCCCATCGTTCACTGGATGGAAAGAACATACAAACAAAATAAAATGAATACGAATATCAGTATAGAACAGGAAAGAAAATAAAATTTACCTTGAAATCTGGTTCTAACAACATCGAGGGGATGAAGAACAGCTACAGTAGTAAATCCGGCGATTGCCCCAGCCGTGGCATTCTCCCATTGCCATTGCATCCTCCCCTTGCTCCGCTGCAAGGTCGAAACAAACCTTTCGCCAAATTTTAAGTTTCTCTAGATTTCTCCTGTTGCCGCCTTTGGTTAGGAAAATTACATTTACAAAAAGCGAGACATTCTAATTGATTAGATTTACTATTAAGCAAGGAGTTAGAGCTTCCAACGGGAAAAAATATATTTATATAGATGGATTTTCAACGCATATGAAGCTAAAAATGGTCTACTCTTTTTGAACTGATCATCTTCTTCTTCTCCACTTCTGGTCATCTTTTATTTGTTTAAAGAGATCTTCATCTTCAAGGATATAGACTATAATAATCTTCATTTTCCGAGTGATCTTTGTAGACATTAAAAACTCAAACTAAAAAGTATATTTTTACTTTAAAAAATTAATTATCTCAATAATTTTATTATTTAATTAATCTAATATCATTTTTCTAAATCAATTTCATAATTAAATGGTTTTAAATTATTTTATTTTTTAATTTTTATCTATATTAATTAAATATTTTTATTACTTAATTAATCTCCTCTTTCTACCATAATTAAATAATCTTTATTATTATTTAATAATCTTTTCAATTCTTATTGATTGAATAGTATTTTTTTTCATTTTCTTATAATTAAATAATCATTTTAAATATTCAATTAACTAATCAAGTTGTCTAAGGGCAAGTGTGTAGCTGAGTTGGTGTGCAGGCAAGTTGTGAGGCGTAGTGTTAAGCTAATGATTTTGATGCTACATATCAACTTCGGTTCAAATATCACCAGTCACCGCAACCCTAGCCTATGAATGGGCTTGGTTGGGTTAAGCCAGCGCCTATGGTGTCGGACGCAGTTGTTTGGACAAAACCATAGGTTGGGTGGTGGAAAACAATTTTTGATGGGGCCTCAAAGGGTAATCATGGCCCATCAGGTGTAGATTTTATCATTGAGGTTGGAATGGTGACACCATAGTTGTAGGTGGTAAGAGACTTGAAGACAGAACTAATAATGTGGCAGAAGCAAAGGCAGCTTTGGTGGTTGTTAAAGTGGCTAGAAGTTTAGTGGCATCTAGACTTCATCTTGAAAGGGACTCACAAATCATTATAAATGTTATCAGTAAAGATATATTGCATGCTTGGCATTTGCAAAATTACGTAGATCTCATTGGTGGTGAACTAGCCCTTATGAATGACTTTAAAATTTTGCATGTGAAAAGAGAGGGTAATAAAGAGCTAGACACTCTTTTGAATTGGGCTTTAACATTTGCAACTAAAGGGGAAATGCAAATTTACGACTTTAAAAGTTTGAATTTGAGGTAGTGTTGTTACTGTTAAAAAATAAAATGAATGGAATTAGAAAGGTGGTGGCACGGTACGGGTATAGTGAATTAAATGTGGTGGGAAGGTCGAAGTGACAACAAGGGTAATGGGAGGAAAGGGCATTTATGATGGGGGATGTCCCAAAAATTTAGTAAATCACCCCTTACCTTTTCACAATTTTATCTACAAGAAAAGTGGATTGAACCAGTGGTTTGAAGATGGAGACATGTTTCACTTTCCAAGCAGCGAAATGGTAGAATCTGTTCTATGGATCATTATTAAAGAGGAGACCGAGGGAATTTTTTGTTCTATGGTCGTAGACTGGTGGATAGTGTCTCAATGCTTCTAAGAGACATGTTTAATCAAATTAAAAATTGGCAAAGAACAAATACCGACATCTTTTCCATGATAGCAGCATGGGGGTTGAAATTAGGGGAGCTTGTTGAGAAAGTTCGAATGATCATTCGAACAATAGTGTCAACTGAATTCCTTGGTGATTTAGATGTCATCCTAGCACGAGTGGTACCTAGGCTAGGGATGAACTTTGTTGATGACCCGACGCATGTTGAGATGATTGAAGGCACTAAATTTATCCCATTTGTTTGGAGGTTTTAGGAGAAAAAATGCAAACAAAGGTTCCAAGAAGTATGCATGGGATGTATGGCATTAAAATTGGTGTTAATGATTAGGCAATTGGATGAAGAAATTAAGGAGCTGAAGCGGAGTGTAGGGATAGTTGAGCTGGAAATTCCAAGGAGATGACACTCGCCAAGAAAGCGTCGAAGGAATGGTGAGGCAGGGGGTGAAGTAGCGCAAGGAAGCTAATGGAGCGGATGAGCACCAAGCAAAAATGGAGCCAACATGCCAATAATCGGGTGCTTTTATGCCCTTTTTTATGTCTAGTTTTGTTTAAATTTCTCTATCATTATGTAAGTGAATTGTATTAAGGGCAGTTGGGTGTTTTGGGTTTAAATCCTTGCAATTTTGTTGTGAAGAACTTGTTGCATTTCCTATAATCATTGGTGAATTGAGGGTGATGGGTTAGGGTTTGTGATTCTCTGACTATAAAATTGTCAATCGTCACTGGTAAGGGTAGTTGGCGAAAGTGTGTTTTTTTATGGGATGGTAAATCATGAGCTTTATTGTAAAGTTACTTTATTTTATTAGTAAAACGTAAATCTATTACTGAGAAAAAAATAACTAATCAAGTCATCTACAATTAAATAAATTCTTTAATTCATATTATTCACTTTTCTTAACATGTCCTTTTTAAAAATAAATGAAATCTTTATTTTATTTAACTAATGAGGTGATTTTGTTTATCTCCATCATGGATTCAATGATCTACTAATTATAATTTCATTTATCATTCTTATCGAATCCCATACATTGATCTTTCACCATTCCAATCAAATCACCATAGTTAATCGATACCAGATAATCTATAAAAGTAACCTTCAATCATCAATCATCCCTAGCCACAATATTCAAGATTTTATGCAATCGTAGTCTTGAAATAGCACTACAATACAATTATAACAACAACAATACCATACTCCACGAAAGTTGAGAAGAGAAATGGAGGTAATTTTGGTGTGTGCATGATGGTATAAATGATTTTACATTTATTCGCTCTTGTTTGCATCATATAAATTGTGTTGTTAAGATTTAGGATCTTGTGCACATATGCTGAGGTTTGTGGTTGACCTATTATTGATTCACACTGATTAAAATATCAAGTCTTGTAGTCTTCTCACTAAATAGAGAGTGTCAAAAAAATAGATATCATTAAATTTGCATGCTTGTATCCAAATTCCTTAAAGGCATTAGATTCCATTGTAAAGTATTTTTTGAATCCCATTACTGTAGTATTAGAAAAAAATACTCTACAATAGCATATACAAAAAAATGGCAGATAGACGAAGGGGCGTAGGGTTTCATGGAGGGAGGGCAAATAGCAGGGTCCAACATGCACATGGAGAGAGATGAGAAGGGAGAAGACTCCCTCAATGGCGCCCTCCTAGCAAGGCTTGAGAAGATCTACAAAGAGATGTGGACTGCAAGGGTTGAGTGGTGTCTTCACAACAGAGAAACCAAAGGGATTTTAAAAGAAACCAGTGGGGTTTTTCAAAAAGAGAAGGAAACAAGGATGGATTTAAGTGGTTGGAATCCAAGGAATGGAAGTCGAAAAACCCCTTTCAGTCATCTCAGGCCTCAAAGGAAAAACCTGCAATGATTAACAATCATGTTCTCATAGTGCATTTAAATCCGACGGGTGGAGAGATTCAGTTAATCAGTACAAAGAAATGGCATTTTTCATGAAATGGGGAGGATGGTGGCATGCTTATCCTCAATTTTGAAAATGATGTGATGATAATTGGGGTAAGCACTTCTCCTTGAAAACTCTTTCTAACGGTTTTCTTCTAGTTATTACTAGCAATGACATGGAGAAATAGTGGATAATGTATAATGGATCATTTTTTAGGGGGGGGGGGGGTGGTGGGGGCGTGCATTGGATTTTTCATTGAAGATAAATCTCCAAAATTTAACCCAAAGCAAGTCTCGATCGAGGAAATCCCAATATGGGTAAGGTTGTATAACTTGTCCCATGAATATTTGAATGAAGGAATCCTTAAAATCATAGGTAACAAGATTGGGAAGTTTTCGAAAGCAGAAGAAGCTATTGAAAGGAAATATTTTAGTATGTATGCTAGGATCAATATAGCCTATAAGCCCCACCCTCCTTAGCCTCATGCATTAGAGATATGGACCAACAAAGGTATTTGGTGGTGGTAGATTGAGGTGCTAGAGATAATAGATAAATGAAAAAATATATAAATATTGGGATCATTAGATAAATAAGTGTTTGATTAATAGCAAGGGTAAAGGTTCAGAACAAAACTTTATGGAGACAAAATTAGTGGTGTTATTTGAAAATCAAAAGGAGAATGAGGAGGGAGTGGTTCAAGTGGGAGGAATGGTGGATCCTAATGGGAGAAGAAGATTGCATTTAGAGGCATAATCAAGGGGACAACCTTTTTGATGGAAATATATTCCCATAAGATGGAGGTTTCGCTCCTTTTGAAAATGATCCTAAGGAAGATAACTCTACCCAAAGCCAAGAAGAGGTGGGATTAGAAAGGGGTCAGAATGCTCTAGACCCTAGATCTGATTTCTTAGCAGTAAGTAGTGAGGGTGAGACAACAGATAAAGGGTTTTTTGATAGGTTACAAGGAGTCATAGGGGAGGATGTAAAAAGAAGTAAAGGCCTAGAGGAAGGAGCCAACCCTAGGCTTCTAGAGTCGGCAATTGAAAGGATGGTAATCGTGAGGATTTGTTGTAGGATCTTTCAAGAGTTGATTGAGATGAGGGAGTTGGTCAATGTGAGATGATCTTTAAAGATATTCATATGTCGCATATCTAAGAATAGGCAACCAGTCTTGAGAAAGACCGAGTAGATGAGGATGGACTGGTGGGTATTGAGGGGGAGGAGGAACTCCTTCGGGTATTAGATATCAAAGGAATTTTGGAAAATAACTATAAGCAAGAGTAAGTCCAAGACTCATAAAGTTAACATGGGAGGCAAATGTAGAAATTCCAATAAGGACCTTTTGGAAATGGTTGGTGATATGAAAGACCAAAGCAAATTATATTTCACAATTTTATAACTGTGATCCATAATCTTTCTTATGGTAGACTTGCATTTGCTAACCTTTTGATTTAACTCCTCAAATTTCTTATCATAAAACTCTTTAGCCTTAGCAATTGACTCAAAATTCTTGGAAAGACAGTTAGTCATCATCTTCTTTTCATTCTCAATCTAAGAAATATACACACAATTATCACCGATATTCTTCTTAGTAGCATCAAAAGGGGTCACAATAGAAACTTTATGTACCTTCATTGCATTTCCCTGCTTAGATTGCATCTCATAAAACTTCAATGAAAGGGCCTGATGCTTAAGATGCAAGATTTTAATTTCATGGAAAGCCCATCTAATCACTCTAAAGAGGTAGATAGAGCTAACTTTTATCATCTCCAAAACACCTAACACCTCCACCATCTTTGGCTTGAAGTCTTCAAAGCTTAACTCCACAGAGGTCAAGCGGGAAGACTCCTTGTTATCCTAAATAGGCAGGGGCTACTCAAGACCAGTAGGGGAGGTATTGAACTTCTCTTGAGTGAGGAGGGGTTGTTCAGTACCAACAAGGGAGGTATCCACATTATACTGAGAGGGCAGGGTTTGTTCATGTCAGCAGGGGAAACATTATCTGGGGAACTGTCATAGTCAACAAGAACTAAAACTTTCTCTTTACTTTTCTCAAGAGACTTATCATTTCCCTAAGGAGGAAGACACTTATCCTTAATAGTAGAAGAAATAACATTTTTAGACTTGGCAGAAGGCGGGGGCTAGAAACATCTTTAGCAACACCTTTACCCTTGTTCAACCCCATGGTCTCCTTACCAGATGCAATTTTGAGTTTCTTGGGTGGGGGAGGAGGGACATCATTGTGACCATCTTAAGTAGCCTAAGCATATTCCTTTGAGTACTTATCCTCCTCCTCTTCCTCCATATAAACAAAGGGAACCCCGGAGGGGGAGATAGAATCCCTATCCCTAAAATGCTCAAAAATGAGAAAAATAAGCTCTTAGTGCAAGACAAGGTGCTTTCTAGGGTTATTCTTATGAGAAACGATACTTGCATTGAGTGAATATAATAGATATAAAGGAAAGGTAATGTGAATCTTGTGTATGAAATGATTTAATATTACTTGGTGGTAGCCATAAACTCTAGTGAACTTCCCATCTACGGTAAAATATTCTATGATAGGCTTTAGAAGGTCCCTCCATATCTCCTTAACTTTCTCTGGAAAAAAGTAGGAATTATTTCTCTTCACAAGAATCTTCTTCTCCTACTTGGATTTGGGGAAATTCTTGGTGGCTTCCTCAAAAAGATTCTTGTCCTGATAAAACTTAATTCTCTCCAATGACATACCAATAACCTCAACCATAAGGCCTTCATCAACAATCACAGGCTTGCCAAAAAGGTTGAGTTTACCATTGTGAATTTCAATGACGTGTTGATTAAATGAGGAGAGATAGATTTTTTATATACCTCTCGTAACATTTCAAGGCCCAAAACTTGAAAGAAGCCAACATGATTCTAGATTTCTTGCTTAACAAATGAGACAAGCCCTTGATTTGAATTTCAAAGAAACACCAGGGAAGAGGTTGGTTGGGGCAACCTCTTCACCCCAAAATGTGGTGAAACTCATTTTGGGAGTTGGGAATGTAGAGGAAGCCAAAAATATTGGCAATGGGAGGCTGGAGTATCAAAAATCAATGTGAGAATCCCATACATGCTAAAAACGTGACTAAATTGAGAATCTAATTATAGGTCCTAAAAATCTAGGATGGTAAATTTAGCCCCCACTTTAGTGGGAGTATGATTTTCCCCCATGCTCACTATAAAGTAGAAGAAAGAGAGAGAAAGAGATAAAGATCTGACCATGGGAAAATTACAAAGAGATAAGTCATCACTAAGCCTAACGACAAAAGGCCCCAAACCAAGGATCTTAACTCATACAAACACATGAAAGGAAACATAAAAGGAAGATAAAATCCTAAAGCTTACTAAGATTCCAAGTCAACTAGTTAAAGAGACCTCAATAAGGAATATGTCTCAACCACTAGTATCATGCTCAAAATTATATTACAAAAGCACAAGTGGTCACATAGAAAGAGCAAGAGCACACGTCAAATAGAAGACACGACTCCATAACCCAGTCAAATATAAAAGTGGGTTATGCTATGGAATCATGGAGAAGAGAGCAAGAAAACCATGGATGATACAAGCTATCCATTTTTGTTTTGCTAGGTGATCCATGTGAGAGAGGAGGAAAAGAGAGTTACTGGTATAGAAAGGTAGTCAACTCATACAAATCTATGCAAATGAGATGTTGAATAGTCTAGCAATTTGTGTTATGCTAGTCAACCAATCCTTTAAAATGTGTGTAAAGGAGAGGTAAAAGGGTCTAGAAATTTGTTCTATTCTAGTCAACGGATCCTCAAAATGTGTGTAAAGGAGAGTCATTGAGCCCTAGCATATTCTATTATGCTAGTGTACTCAACTTAAAATACTTGAAGTAATTGGAATATTTTTAATAAGGAGGCCATATATTCCCCCACTTTTAAGATGGTGAAATAGGATTATTTGGAAATCTTAAGGAAAAATAATAGGAGCAAGATATCCACTATTAATACCAAGGAAATATCCTCTAAGAAACACTCAACCCAAGTGAAAGAGGTCATAGATCCCATGAGCCAAAGAGGAGATGAATTCAAAGAGATGTCATGCAACAAGTGTAAAGGGATCCTTTCAAAGGATGCTAAAAGGAGGATGAAGAAATCTTGAATAAAACAACATTATTGAATGAAGGAGGAGAAAGAGAACAAGGATGACACACTTTTAGCCCCCAAGTAAGGGATTTTTTTTTGGACATACAATTCCAAACAAGGAATAGGTTGTGATCATGGATACACACCTCTTGCATAAGAGAGAATATGTAATAAAAAAATAATTCCATATAATAATATACATTAAATGATAAACAAATACCACCAAACCAAGTGAAAAGTGGATCCTTGGAGAGGATGAGAAATCAAATACTATCGTTTCTCCCTAAGTGTGGAGTCAAATATAAGGGTGAAGAGGACTATTATGTTTCCCAAAGAGTATGATTGCACCTAAATTGTACTACTATGAATGAAAATGATCTCCCAATGGAGATGCTAACAATGTCACATAGTGTGGAGCCAAATAATAGGAACTTACATGTATTAAAAGTAATCATGATTGAAAGTTAACTCACTACAACATTTTATGTGAATGATGTCATAATAAATGAATTTACCTTAGTTTTGTAATGCAAATCTTTACATTCATTACTAGGGTGGTCATGATATCAATGACATGTGCAAAAGGGAAGATGCACAATATTTTGGCTATGCTTCTTCTTTCATTTGGGTCGAGTAATAAACTTAGAACGAAGAAGGTCAAATAAAATACTATCTTAATTAAAGCTAGCCATAGAAGAAGTGTTAGATGATAAGGGAAGGAATGTAGAAAAAGGAGGAGGTTGGAGAGAAAACCTTCCATAGGCAAGTATGATATAGGTTTCTCATGAGTCTTAAAGCTTTTTTGCACACACCCTAAACAATGTTGAAGATTATGAGTTCAAATGTTAGGATAATCGGGTTCAACAAATTACACACTAGAGACTTTAAAGGGTCCCATGTTAAACTTGGGAACTTTGTATTGTCTCAAAAAATATGTCCTAAAGTCTAATGACCCCTAATTATCTTCTAAAGGGACACTTTTAGCAGAAGTGGTATCTTTAGGAGGAGAAGATATGTCTTGTTGAAATGGTGTAGGAATGGATTGAGTATCATATTCAATTTATAAACAAATTTGTAACTTATCATCAATGACAAGGGTATATGTGATATTGTTATAGATGAACTACACTTTGTGATGAAGCATTGAAGGAACAAATTGCATGGCATGTAGCCATGGTCGTACCAATAGAATATTATAAGTGAAAGTATTAGACATAAAATGAATAGTTGTGGGTAAAATAACATGACCTACTTTAATGGGTAAGGTTATAATATCTAAAGTTTCTTTAGCAACATTGTCAAAGCCACAAATAGGAGTAGAATCAATTAGAATAAAAGAGGAATTCACATTAATTTTATGCAATATATCAATGCTACAAAAATTAAGACTAGATCCATTATGAATTAAAGTTCTTCAAATAAGATTACCATTGATAAGGATAAAAACCATAAGAGAATAGTGTTGACCTTGAATTTCTTTAGAAGGCAACCCATCTTGAGAAAATACAATCTTAGCTTGAGTATTAGTCACATCCATACATTCCACTAAAGAAGCTATATTAGTTTTCATAGGAGATGAAACAATCACATATCTTAAGGATCATTGTAATACTTCATGGTATGTAGATGAAGTTTGAATAAGCTCCCAAAGAGATATATTAGAAGGAGTAGCTTGAAGTTGTTCTACTAAATCATATACATGTTATGCACCAAATTTCTGCCCTATTAAACTCAAAGAGTTTAACAACTTGACATAACATGGGAATCAATTTTGTATGTGGGGTATGCAAAACTTGAAGTTGATGCAAGGGCATTCTAGGTTACTCAGTGAATCTACATGGAGGTGTGTTGTTTTGGTCCTATGGTATTCGGTTGTAGCTTTAACCAATGGTCTCAGTTATTGAAGGAAGCTCGGTTGCTGAAGGAACTCGGTGGAACTTCTTGTGCTTGGTGAAACTTGCGCTCGGTGATGCTTGTGTTGCTTGACTTGGTCAGTTGTTTCACTGGTGCTCGGTTGTTTCTCTGGCGCTCGGTAGTTCTGGTTTACTAATTGGAGTTCTTGGAGATTTGGTTGGCCGACTTGGTGCATTTATTGTTGGTAGCTTTTGTTGTATTCTCCTATGTAGATTTAGAGGCCAACATGGGGAATTAAATGTTTGTAAGGCTATTTGAGGGCCGACTGTTGTTGCATTTAATATTTTTTAATAGGAGCCAACTTGGCTTAGGAGTTAATTGTTTCATCCAGTCGACTTGTGGCTAAAGATTAGTATTTAAAGGGTGCTTGGGGTAGTTGTTTGGAAAGGGGGGAAGTAGAAGGCAGAGATAGAAGATTAGATCTGGATCCTGCGAGATTTTGAAGATCAGATTGTTATCTGATAGTTTGTAATAGCAGAGCTAGTGGTTTTCATGCTTGGAGACAAGGAGATTTCTTGGAGGCTTGCGAGCTCAAGTTCAGATTTGCCTTAGGGTTTCCATCAGTTGTTGATTTGTTTCAGAACTAGACTAGCTAGAGTTGGATCTTTGTTGATCTTGCATAACTGTTTCTTGATTGTAATTGGCCATAACCCAGAAGGCCTTATAGTTGGGCATGTTAATGAAAATTTAGTTGACAATAATTATCTTGTTGTGTTATTCCGCATTGTGGTGTTTGGATTCTTGTGAGGACTGTCCTGTGTCAAGTGGTATTAGAGCTTGAAGATCTTAAGTGTGTAAACCAGTTGAGGTTTTTTTTGCACTGGGACCTTGTTGGTGACTTATTGCTTGGGGTTTTTGAAAATCTTGAAGGATGCCTCTAAGAAGATTGGACCCTAGAGCAATTGCAGATCTCTGTGATGTTGTGGAATTGAAGATTATAGAGAAGGTGAAATTTGATTTTAGATCTGAGATGGAATTGATGAAGAATGACATGATCGCTGAGGTCATGAGAGTTGTTACTGGTATGCCAAGGAATCTTGGTACTGATTATGGTTATGAGGAAGCTATTGAAGACTTTGAAGCTATTAGATCTAGTGGAGATGACCAGAGAGATAGATCTGGTGAAGATATAACTGGTCAGTTGCATAGATCAGGAGCTTAATTAAGTACTAGTTACCGAATGGAAGTGACTAATTTCTCTGGTACTTTGAAATTTGAGGACTTGATTGATTGGATTGGTGAATTAGAAGATTTATTTGAGCTTGAAGAAATTGAAGATCCTCTTCAAGTAAGATTGGCACATACTAAGTTGAAAGGACGTGCTGCTCTTTGGTGGAAAGAACTACAAAGAGATAAAGAAGATGAAGGTGAAATGAAAATCAATTGGTGGAGGTTGATGGTGACTAAATTGAAAGCTAAGCTCATACCTATTGACTATGAGCTTGACTTGTTTAAGAAGTTGTAGAATCTGAAGCAAAAGATTTTACTGTGGAAGACTATACTAAGGAGTTCTATAAGTTGACTATTTGGTCTGGACACAGAGAACTCGGTAAAGAAAAAGTAGCTTGGTATGTGAATGGTTTGAGATTTAATATTCAGGATGAGCTTAGTATGTTGAAGATTAATTTGGTTGAAGATGCTTATCAGTATGCTCTAAAGGAAGAAGATAAGTTGAAAAGGAGACAACATAGTAATCCCCAAGGGAAGGAAAAGATTGATCACTCGGTGAAGGATAAATCGACTATTGAAGATGAACTGAAACCTGTGGAACTGAAGAAGAAGATAGGTAGGGTTATCTTTAAGGGTACCTGTTATAATTGTGGTGAAGAAGGACACCGTTCTTTTGAGTGTACACAAAAGAAGCTTGGTGACCAACAGACTGCTGTGGTAAATGAGAACATTCAGAATGAACTAGAAACTGAGAACTTGTTGGTTCAAAGAACATTGCTCAGTACAAAGGAGGAACCTTTTCAGAGGAGTAACTTGTTCAGGATTCAGTGCAAGTCTAGAGGTAAACTTTGTGATGTAATTATTGATAGTGGTAGCACTGATAACCTTGTTGTCGAGGACATGGTTCTGAAACTTGGTTTGAATAGAATGAAGCATCCTCATCCTTATAGGATTGGTTGGTTATAAAATGATCATGCTCTGGAAGTGAGGGAGTAGTGCTTTGTTAATTTTCAGATTGGCCAGTATAAGGATCTAGTTTTGTGTGATATTGTAGAGATGAATAGTTGTGATATATTGCTCGATAGACCTTGGCAATATGATTTTAGAGCTATGTATGATTATGTTAAGAATGTGTTTATTGTAGAGAAGGATGACATGAAGTTTTCCCTGATGCCTTTGCTAGATACAACACTCGGTAGGAGGAGTCTGAGTATTGGTAGCCGAGTTGAGTTGGTGGATCCTGAGAGGAATGATGATCAGTATGGAGAACAAGTCTATGTGTTATCAAGGAAAGACTTGAAGAGATAGAGGAAGCTGAAGTGGAAGAGTATGCAAGCTAAAAATTTAGAGGACTTATATGTGAAGAACTAGTTCAGGGTTTATGTGCTGAATCTCGGAAGATGTTCTTCCAGCCTATGAGAACATCTTTTGAAACCTGGGGTGTTTGATACAGGGGCATTCTAGGGTACTCAGTGAATCTGCACGGAGGTGTGTTGTTTTGGTTATGTGGTACTCAGTTGTAGCTTTAACCAACGGTCTCGGTTATTGAAGGAATCTCGGTTGTTGAAGGAACTCGGTGGAACTTCTTGTGCTTGGTGGAACTTGCACTCGGTGATGCTTGTGTTGCTTGGTGTTGCTTGGCTTGGTCAGTTGTTTCACTGGTGCTCGGTTATTTCTCTGGCACTCGATAGTTCTATTTTACCGACTCAAGTTCTTGGAGATTTGGTTGGCCAACTTGGTGCATTTATTGTTGGTAGCTTTAGTTGTATTCTCCTATTTAGATTTAGAGGCCGACATGGGGAATTAAATGTTTGTAAGGCTATTTGAGAGCTGATTGTTGTTGCATTTAATATTTGTCTGTAATAGGAGCCCACTTGGCTTAGGAGTTAATTGTTTCATCTAGCCAACTTGTGGCTGAAGATTAGTATTTAAAGGGTGCTTAGGGTAGTTGTTTGGAAAGGGGGGAAGTAGAAGGCAGAGATAGAAGATTAGATCTAGATCCTACGAGATCTTGAAGATTAGATTTTTATATGATAGTTTGTAATAGCAGAGCTAGTAGTTTTCATGCTTGGAGATAAGGAGATTGCTTGGAGGCTTGTAAGCTCAAGTTTAGATCTACCTTAGGGTTTCCATTAGTTGCTGATTTGTTTCAGAACTGGACTAGCTAGAGTTGGATCTTTGTTGATCTTGCATAACTATTTCTTGATTGTAATTGGCCATAACCTAGAAGGCCTTACAACCGGGCATGTTAATGAAAATTTAGTTGAAAATAATTATCTTGTTGTGTTATTCCACATTGTGGTGTTTGGCTGCATGTGAGGACTGTCCTTAATTGGATCCTCCTTGCCTATCCTATGTCAGAAGTGAAACCTCTAGATTCTAGGCCGATTCATATTGGATAATCACCCATTTATCTCAAAACTAAACTAAGACTTAAGAGATAAAGATAAAGGAAAACTATAAATAAAATGAAATGCATATTTCTATCTTACTAGGTGATGCACCAAATTGATATGAATCACAACCACAAATGACTAAGTGTCAATTCTCACTATCTGACTTGAGGGAAAGTACAATTTTTTTGCATAGGCCTGCATAAATATTTCATATTAAGGTTTTGAATGAACCTATTAAGGAGAAGAGATTTCTCACTTAATCGTTTCAAAACATAAAACATAAACTACAACCTGCAAACAAATATACACTCCTGCAAATAGGTACTCAAATGATACAAGATAACATGGAATGACAAAATTTACTAATCACCTTTATCAATCACCTATTATGTACACAAATATGCAGAAAGAAAAGAATACTAAAAGAACTCAAATAATGCTTGCTCCAAAAGTTCAGTCACTGTATATTATGTTTCAAAATGAGTTACAGATACATGCATAAATTACTTCAAGGACAAAAAATGTCACAAGGAATTCTTCTTATGCATAATCAAAACTTATTACAAATGAGTATCCAAAACCCTCTAAGTACCACTTCCTCAACCACTAAGGGTCGGATGCTAGAAAAAAAGGCTAAAAAAATGGGGTCTAGAAGCCATGGAATAAGGAAAAACAATTGGAAAAAGTCTCCACAACCATGAAGGAGCCTTAAGTGTGCTAAAAAAAGGCCTCAAAATACTCAACTAGCTCATAAAACCTCCTTAACAACCAAGAATAAGTCTAGCTTCAAAAATCTCTTAAATACCCTCCAATAGCTCCTAAATTTGCTCCAAGATGCCTAGATGCTCTCTTCTTGTTGGAAGACCAAATCCAACCTTCCTGAATGCTCTCAAATTAATTATTATTATTGCATCCATTAAAAGGTTTTAATAAATATTAATTGATTTATAAAAGTTATCAATTAATAATTAATTAAATCACAAATTTTAATATGGAATGCAATAATATTAAATATAATAATATTTATTTGCTTATTAATATAACAATATAATCAAAACAATTACATTATTATATTATTAAGCAAATAAGAAACATACAAAATGTTTCAAATGCCACTAGAACACTTGGCTATGGATTTCAAAGAAAAAGAAAAATGAAGAAAGGGCATCAAATGTCTGACAACCCTAAAAGCTTACTTCATTTTACTCTTAGCATTTTTTCATTTCTCTCTACTCACACCGCCATTGAAAAGAGGGTTTCTAAAGGAACTCCGAAGATTTTTTAAGCTTTATGAGAAGCTTCGAGCCATTTGATGAAGATTCTTTGCTTTAGATCTGATAGGTATGCCGACCTTGAAGCATTATGAGCTCTAACTTTGTATTTTAAGCTTTCTACAAATCATTTTGGGCTTTGATGTTGGTAGTGGCTAAGTGAGCAAGTTACTGTGAAGAAACAAAAAAAACTTTGCATTCCCATTTCATTGCTACAGTCATGTCTCATTTTACTTGCAGTCTTTGAGACTAAAACTTAAAAAATATACATATCTACCATTTTTACTCGCGTTCAAACATTTTTTAGGGCTCTTAAATTTCTAACAATGGCTCTATGAATTTGTCAATAACCTATGGGATTTATCTCTGCATCTCCATTTTCCATAGACACTATCACTTGAATCCACTAAATCCACTACCACTATTATTAATGTCCCCAAGAATGAGTCCCATTAGCTCTGATTATCATGACTTAGATTTGTTTTATCTATCTTCTTATTAAAAATCTTTAACCTTGACCCTCGAGCTCTATTGGTGTTTGTTGCATTTCCATTAGTGATGCATTATTTGTTGCTGCTAAACTACTTCCCATTATTCACTGCTCCAAGATTTTCATTTGTAGTTTCTTCTCTTCAATCTCATTTTCTAGTTTTTTTGCATTTTTACTTAAAGTTTGTTGTCCTCTGGATTGTTTGTAGCCTGTTCAAAGAGACATTTAAGTGAGCTCATACCAAAAAACCTCACCAGCCATCATCTTTACTTGTTCCATGAGAAGATCCATATGACAAGATCCTTATTTACATGAGATAAAACATAAAGAGATGTCGAAACCCCTCTCTAAAACTCATTAGCTTTGTTCCAATGAAAACATTGCTATGATTTGCCTTGGTGTCTTTGCTTCTCAAGACTCATTTGCACTTAATTGTATAAATGCTACTCTAAATAAGGGGATTGTACCATTCACTACCTTTAACATTACATTATGTCTTGTATCACTATGCTTATAAATGTGTATTAATTATCATTATACCTTTCTTGTTTCATTTGAGAATTTTACACTTCATTTAAGCTTTGAATGCTCCTCTTTTGTAAAGGTGTAAATAGTTGTTTCCTTGTATATATGATGTTGTCCATTTTTAATATTTATGTGACACTAACCTTTCACATACATCTAGCATATCAATGTTTTATTTTCTCAATTCTCTTTTGATTGTGTATAGTTGGTTGTCCTTTTATGCACTATCATTACATCATATTCATTACCCTTAGTGATCCATTGTTGATTCCTTATAGTCACCTCTTTGCTTAAAACTATACACCATTGTCTTTATACTTGTTTTAGCACTTGTCTATTCAAATGTTGATTAAGGTACATGACCATATTGGATTTCATGATTGTCATTGGCATAAGTTTCAACCCTATACAAATTTTCCATGATTTCTCTTCATTTCTCTTTTCTTATATCTAAACATTATGATATGATATAGCATATTTTCTTCCTCATGACACCATATGTATCTTGTTGCTCCTTTTAGTCTTTTCTACAAGAACTATCCTCTACTTCACAACTGTACACTTGTATCATTATCCTTATTCTTTGTCTAATCCCCCATATGATGATCACATATATTAAACTCTTTTCACTATATACCACTTTTGGGTTTCTTGTAGGACCTCCTCACACCTATAAGGGTTAAATGTTCTTTTATCTATTGATCCATATGCACTTGCATTCATTTTTCATAGCATAAGCTAATCCATGATGATTGAAAACTAATTTTTTTATTGCATTAAGCTGTAAGGTTTAAACTCTAGGTGAATTGTCTCTTAAACAAACTCAATCATTCTTTTGCCTCCTATTTTTTCATAATAAAAGGTTTCATGTTTTCTTATTTCATTATTTCTGGTTTCTCTACATATGCTAATTGCCATTGTTGTAGTTGAATATAATGAAATGCCACTCCATTGAATGTGTGACCATGCCATTGAATGATTATCAACTACTTCTTAAAATGAGTATAGTATAGGAAGATTTATTATTATTGATTATTGATGTTGAATGTACTTGATCATATGATATCTCTTTGTGTCTCAGTCTCTCATTAGAAAGTTGGGCTCAACCCCTATGGGACCCACATTTACTCCACTTACTAATGATAGACACCTGTTACTGCACATAAAACAACCCAGTTAGGAATAAATCATTGCATTTTGGTTTGAAGTTGTAAGAATTTTCCTAAGGAAAAGAATGAAATGGCAAGCTCTAGAAGCTTAATTAATAGCACAAGAGAGACAAAGATGATATGATCAAATGAATAACTCAATAATGATCAATAATGAAATGATAATGAATAATTGATTGATTGATTACATACAATGTAGGAGCGCCTGAATACATAGGCAATGTGATAAGACTACATGATAAGGAGATGATAAGCTACCAACCACACTAGGTGGAATCACATGTCCACCAAAGGTGGATCATCCTCCATTGTACATCAAAGTATGTGCAACATGTGAAAAAATGAGAGGATGATAATGTGATAACAACACTTGATGCAGGAGCATCTCGGGTCCTTGGCAATCTTGTGTCACCAAAAACAAGTTTGAATTTTTTGTGTTGCTTGGTTCCTTCTTTGACCGAGTTGGCTAGGTAGTTGCTCGAGTTCCTTCACTAATCGAGTTGGTCGGTTCATTCCATGGCACTCAGTTATCCTTTCCTGGCACTCAGTTATCCTTGCTTACCGAGTTGTTTATTTTAGTTTTTTGTTGAGCCCGACTTGTGCACTTAATTGTGGTCATAGATTTAATGCTAGTATCGATCATTGGGAAGTGTGTGGACCTAGATCTAGTCATCCTTTCTGTTAATGGTGGATCTGAAGGATGAATTGTTTTGGTAGCCTCTTGTATATATTGTGGTTGTTGGTTGTAGTTTTACGAGGTAGTGGTAGACAAGTTTAGAGCTAGGTAGTTTTGGTGGTAGTTACAAGTTAGAAGATTGAAGATAGTTTTCTGAATCCTCGCATGTTGGAGGACTGTTGTAATTGAATTGTAATATCTAACCCTAACCAGGAAGGCCTTACAACCCAACATGTATGAATCTATTTGATGAAATATAAGGATCCGGTCTACATTCTCTCTCTCACTTTGTGTGTTGTTGCTTATCTGTGTAATCTCTGCAATTTAGATTTGGAGTAGGGTGTGCCTTTGGCCCCTCTCTAGTGGTGCCCTGCGTTAGGTGATATCAGAGTGAAGGTGAGATCTAGATCTAGATTTGTGAATCTAGGTTTGATGGTTCCTTCTTGTTAAACCCTAGTTGATTTGTTGTGGGGTATAAGATTGTGATCTGGCCTGCAATTGTAGAGGGTTTCAAGATGGTTCATGGGAGGTGAGATGCAGATCTAGGATTGGCAGACATGTTGAGACAACTTGCTGCTAGGTTAGAAGTTATTGAGACAACCCAACGTAGAGGAAGATATCTTGAAGATGTTAGTGATGAAGAAATTGAGGAAAAACAAGGTGATGTAGAACCTGCACCTGTGATGGATCAAAGTGAGGAAAGATTGTTGAAGGCTTTGACAAATCTGAAGTCTACACCACACTTCAACCCTCCTGAGTATACTGGAAAGCTAGATTTAGATGAATTGGTGGATTAGATCAACAAGATGGAGAAGTACTTTGAATATGAAAATGTTCCTGAGGAAAAGAAGGTGAAGATTGCAAGCACAAAGTTGAGGAATCATGCATCCTTGTGGTGGGAGCATCTATAGTTGGACAAAAAAAGGAAAAGCAAAGATAAAATTAAGGCATGGAATAAGATGGTAAATAAGTTGAAAGGAAAGTTTTTACCTTGTGATTATCAGATTAACCTAGTTAGGCGAATGCAAAGTTTGAGGCAGGAATATAGCTCAATGAAAGATTATACTGAGGAGTCCTATAGATTAGATATTAGATCTGGATATGATGAAGATGAAGTGGAAAGAATTGCTAGGTACCTAAATGGATTGAGAGTTTCCATCCAAGAAGAAATCAATTTGGTTAAATTGGAGAACATTGAGGAAGCTTATTAGTTTGCCTTGAAAGCTGAGGAGAAATTGAACAAAAGACATGAGCAAAGACAAAGAGGAAGAGGTGGTAGATTCCCTAGAGGAAGAGGTAGATCTTATGGTGAAAATAATAGGTCTGATCTGGAAAAGACAAATCTGGATAAAGGCAAGATCGAGTGGAAAGTTGAAAGTTCATCTAGAGGAAGAGGCAATAACTACCGAGGTGGTTATAACAGAGGTGGATTCTGAGGAACTTGTTACAATTGTGGAGGACATAGATCTTTTGAATGTACACGTGCAAGTAAGAAGGTCGGTAGCATTAGAAATGCTTTGGTGCAAGAATATTCACTGAATGAACCTGAGAAGGAAAAGAACTTGATGGTTCGAAGAGCACTTTGGAGTGAAAGTAATAAGGAAGATCTAGTAAGGAAAATTTTGTTCAAGACCAGACGTAGAGTTTTTGATGAAGTGTGGAAGGTAAGAATTGATAGTGGAAGCTCGGAGAACTTGGCATCTAAGGAAATGGTTACAAAGTTGTAGTTGGAAAAGTTGAAACACCCAAAGCCCTATCAAATTTCATGGATCAAGGATGAGCATACACTCTTGGCAAGTGAACAATGTTATGTGAATTTGAAAATTGGAAAGTACTATGATAAGGTATTATGTGATATCATGCCTATGGACTGTTGTCATATTTTGCTGGGTAGACTTTGACAATATGATAAACATGCTATATATGATGAGAGATTGCATAAATATACTATTTGGGTTGATGGGAGAAGACAAATCTTGTTACCTTTGATTGAAGAACCTGTTAATAGTATTTTTACATTTGTGAAAGTTTGCTTGATGGAAGGAAGAAACATCAAGCAAGAAATTTTGTTAAGGATTTGAAGAAGAATGATGTATGTTTCACTATGATTCCTAACAAACCAAGTAAGAAAACAGAGGATACCATCCCTGAAGAGATTGATAAGATACTCACCGAGTATAGAGAGATCATTTCTGATAATGTACCTGATGGTTTTCCACTGAAGAGAAGTATTGACCATTGCATGGATTTAATCCCTGGAGCTAGTTTACCGAATAAGGCACCACATTGGTTGACACCTACTGAGAATCAAGAATTGAACCGACAGATTCAAGAATTGTTGTAGAAAGGTTTGATCTGAGAAAGTTTGAGTCCTTGTGTATTACCAAATGTATTGGCACTTAAGAAGAATGGAGAATGGAGAATGTGTATTGATTCCATAACAATCAACAAGATAACAGTGAAATATAGGTTTCCTATACTGAGAATGGATGACATAATGGATAGTTTGACTGGAGCAAAGTATTTAAGCAAAATTGATTTTAAAAGTGGATATCATCATATCATAATTAGAGAAGGTAATGAATGGAAGACTACTTTTAAAACAAGAGAAGGTTTGTATGAGTGGCTAGTTATGCTTTTTGGTTTAACTAATGCACCGAGTACTTTTATGAGATTAATGAATGAAGTTTAGAAGAAATTCTTAGGTAAATTTGTGATTGTATACCTAGATGATATTCTAATATTTAGTAACACCAAAGAAGAGCATTTGTTGCATGTTAAACAAGTATTGCAGAGATTGAAAGAAGAAAAGTTATTGATTAATCTGAAAAAGTGTTCTTTCGTGAAAGAGGAGATTATGTATTTGGGATTTATGATTTCAGTTGATGGTTTGAAAATGGATCCTGAAAAAGTTGAAGCTATTTTGAATTGGCCTACACTTGAGAATGCTAGTGAGGTAAGATCATTTCATGGTTTAGCAAGTTTTTATAGAAAGTTCTTTAGGAAATTCAGTTCAATTTGTAATGCTATGACTGAGACTATGAGAGGAGATAAAAGAGAATTCAAGTGGACACATGGAGCGGATAAAAGTTTTGAGACTCCGAAGTAGAAGGTTGTTGAATTGTCTATGTTAGCATTGCCTGATTTCAATAAGGTATTTGAAGTTGAATGTGATGCAAGTGGTAGTGCAATAGGAGTTGTGTTGAGTCAAGAAGGTAAACCTGTTGCTTTCTTTAGTGAAAAGTTGAATGATGCAAAAAGGAAATATTCTGTATATGATCAAGAATTCTATGCTATTGTTCAAGCCCTAAAGAAATGGAGACATTATTTGATATCGAGTGAATTTGTGTTGTATAATAATCATAAGGCTTTACAGTATTTGGGTAATTAGAAAAAGTCAAATCAGAGACATATAAAATGGGTTGAATATTTGCAAAGTTATACACTTGTGATAAAACATAAGAGTGGAGTCACTAATCGAGTTGTTGATGCATTGAGTAGAAGATCTTTGATGACCGAGATGAGAATTGAAGTTCTTGGTTTTGATGATATGAAAGCATTGTATGAAAGTGATCCTGGTTTTTCTAAGCCATGGAGAAAGTGTAGAGCACCTATTCAAGATCAACCGAGTACTAAATGGGCAGACTATTTCATTCAAGAAGGTATGTTGTTTAAAGGTATTCAATTGTGTATACCGAGAGGATCAATGAGAACTAATTTGATAAAGGAGAAACATAGTAGTGGTTTGGCTAGACATTTTGGCATTAACAAGACATTATTTTTTCTTGAGGAGAAATACTTTTGGCCGCAGTTGTGTAAGGATGTTCAGAAATTTGTGAAAAGTTGTGGAATTTGTCAAGTTGAAAAGGGAGTAAGTTAGAATACTGGATTGTATATACTGATTTATGTTCCTGAGAAACCTTGGATTGATATTAGTATGGATTTTGTTCTTGGCTTACTGAAGACAATGAGAGGTAATGATTCTATATTTGTTGTTGTAGACAAATTTTCTAAAATGGAATATTTTATACCCTGTAGAAAGACATCAAATGTTGTGCATATAGCAGATCTTTTCTTTAAAGATATTGTCAATTTGCATGGATTACCGAGGAGTATCATCTCTGACTGAGATAGTAAGTTCATTGGATACTTTTGGAAGACTCTTTGGAGAAAGTTTGGCACCGAGTTAAGGTATAGTTCTACATTCCACCCACAGATTGATGGACAAATAGAGGTTGTGAATAGAATTTTGGGTAATCTTTTGAGATTTTTAGTTGGAGACACACCGAGTAATTGGGATTCTATGTTGGCACAAGCAGAGTTTGCATATAATAATTTAGTGAATAGGAGTACTAGAAAAACACCTTTTGGAGATTGTAAATGGAATACAACCAAGAGGTATATCAGATTTGAAGGATATTGCTGGTGAAGAAAAGAGAAGTGCTGAAGGATTAAATTTTGTTCAGTTCATGAAGACATTGCATGAGGAAGTGAAACAAAAGTTGGAGAAAAGTAATCATAAATATAAAGACAGAGTTGATAAATCAAGAGGACATAAGAATTTTGCAGTTGGTGATGAAGTAATGGTTCATTTGAAGAAAGGAAGATTTCTTGTTGGAACATATGGGATGTTGAAAATGAATAAATTTGGTCCTTGTAGGATATTGAGGAAATTTGACAGTTGAAATGCTTATGAGATTGAGTTACTTGATGACATGGATATATCACCTATATTCAACATTGCTGATTTGTATGAGTACCATGAATCAGATGAAGAAATGACAGTATCGAATGATTATCCTATCAAACAGATAGAAGAAGTTGAGCAATTATTGGAACAAAGAGTTGGTAGAAGCACAAGAGGGAAACAATGTATGGAATATCTAGTAAAGTGGAAGAACAGACCGATTGAAGACAATTCATGGATTTGACAATCTAAGTTGGATTCAACTCGGGTTGTACCTACTACATGATTCAAAGAATCATTTCAAATAACTCCAGGTGTCTGATGTAGGAGCATCTTAGGTCCTTGGCAATCTTGTGTCACCAAAAATAAGTTTGAGTTTTCTGTGTTGCTTGGTTCCTTCTTTGACCAAGTTGGCTTGGTAGTTGCTTGGGTTCCTTCATTAATTGAGTTGGTCGGTTAATTCCTTGGCCCTTGGTTATCCTTTCCTAGCACTCGGTTATCCTTGCTTAACGAGTTGTTTGTTTTAGTTTTTTGTTGAGGTCGACTTGTGCACTTAATTATGGTCACAGATTTAATGTTGGTATCGATCATTGGGAAGCGTGTGGACCTAGATCTGGTCATCCCTTCCTTTAATGGTGGATCTAAAGGCCAACTTGTTTCGGTAGCCTCTTTTATATATTATGGTTGTTGGTTGTAGTTTTAGGAGGTATTGGTAGATGAGTTTAGAGCTAGGCAGTTTTGGTAGCAGTTACAAGTTAGAAGATTGAAGATAGTTTTATGAATCCTCACATGTTGGAGGATTGTTGTAATTGAATTGTAATATCTGGCCCTAACTAGGAAGGCCTTACAACCCGACATGTATGAATCTATTTGATGAAATATAAGGATCTGGTTTGCATTCTCTCTCTCTCACTTTATGTGTTGTTGCTTCCATGTGTAATCTCTACAAGGTAGATTTGGAGTAGGGTGTGCCTTTGGCCCCTCTCCGATGCTACCCTGCATCAACACTAAAGGTGGATCTCACACACAAAGAGGTATGGGATGAAAACTATCACCATCTAAAGTGGAATTTCTCCTAACCATGTGCTAAAATGAAATGCAAGCTCCTAGGTATCTTAGTGAAAACTAATATAAAAATACATTATCCTAAGTAAACATAAGTAAAGTGTAATTAGTAAATAATTAATTACACCAACATCCCCCCTTAAGTGAAACTTAGGGAAATGCACTTAAGCTCATAATGCTATATGAAAATTCATGATGGGTCCCAGCTACTAGGCCATGTTAGTTACTTATGTACAATATGCAAGTGCAAAAGATGTGCAATGCAATCTCTCATAAAGTGGAGAAAGAGGGAAAAAATCATGGGAAAAACCCTTCCCCAAAAAGAGATATGAATACAATAATAGAAAATGAGAGAGGAAACCTCATGTGAGGAAAATATCCTCCCATAAGAGAGAAGAAGTGGAAGAGAGACCAAGTAGCCCCCCCTTAATGTAGAATGAACACCAATGGTAGATGCTCCAGGCTTGATGTACAAACTACTCCAGGAGTGTAGAACAACATTCCTCCCCTTAGGAAGAAACAAGACCAAAGGTGTACACATGAATCCCCCTCCCTAATTTGTAGGAAAAAGCCTCAAAATGTATGGAATCTCTAAAACTTGCTCAAGTGTCCCCATGTCAATGTTGAAAGGTGCCTCCTCCAAATCATGTGTACTAAGCCACTCTGCTGAAAAAGACTAATCAGGATCAAGTGAGGATGAATGTAGAACATGTGCCAAAGACTCAAGTGTCTCATCTAAAGATAATGTGACCTCCTTCAATTGTTGTATCAAAGTATCCAGAATCATGTCACCCTTGAAATAATGATCAAGTAGATAATGAAGATGAGGTTCAACATGATCCCTCACAACAATTGAAGAAGGACCATCTTCACCAAAGATAAGATGAATGACATCAATAATGTCTCCCAAATTTGAAATGTAGGACTCCACAAACAAACCTGCAATGTCTGTCAAGTAGTCATCCCATAAAATTGAGTCTGGAAGATAATGAATATCCTGCTGCACTAAATCACCTGAACCCATGGTTGTAGGAATGCAAGCATCATTAGAAGAAAGAGTAGAAGTAGTCTCAATAGGATGAGATGAAATAGGAGGCTCAAGAACTTGATCATGTGTGAGAATACCCAAGTTCAAGTAGCCAAAACTCTCCTCAAAATTTGAATCATCACTAGAAGTGTGATCATATGTTGAATAATCACTGTCATCAAGAGGAATACAATCTACAAATGAGTACAATTGAGAAGAGTGATCCACCATCCCAGTAGCAATTACTACTCCACTCTCCAAGTGCTTGATGAGAACGGAATTAGGTGTAAATTCCACAGTATTCTTTGTAGCACCATTTGTGATCTGATAGATAGAAAGAAGGTTATTGGTCAAGTGTGGAACACACAACACATCATTGAAGTGTCCCTCCCTAACATCAATGCTTTATTTCCCAGTTGCATTCATGTAAGTGTGATTTCCCATCAAAATAGGTGGACCTTTGAAAGGCTCAAATGATGAAAACATGGACTATGAAGAAGACATATGATGAGAAGCCCCTAAATCTAGAAGCCATCTACCTGAATCAGGACTTGAAATAGCATACAAAGCTTTTCCTTTTTGTGTGACAAATGTGTGACCCTTTCCTTTATATTTTTATGAATTTTGTGAAGAATAAGTTGAGATAGACATCCTAGAATGCAAATTGATCTTATTCTTTACAAGAAGATTCTTCAATTCATTAATGTCCTTATCACAAAAATGTTTTTCATGTCCATCCTTTTTGCAATATGCACAAAATCACTTCTCCTTCTTTGAAAATTCACCCTTTTGAGATGATGTAGAAGTGAATTGTAGTGTGGAAGTTGTTTGTGCACTTTCTTGTTGATACTTAGGCTTCCAATTCTTCTTCTTCTTTTGAGAACTTTGACTTTGATGCCCTTGATTCCCTTGATTAGTCACTAATGCCTTAGACTATGAAGACTTGAGATTTCCCATGCTCATCAAATTTGATTTCTCTACCATCAACATCTCAATGAAGGAATCAAATGAAGGCATGGTGTATGAAGCACCTAAAGTCCACTTACGAGTATAGAAGCTAGAGACAAAAGTTTCATACTCTGAAGGAGGCTTACCCAACAAATTATAGATTAAATCTACATTATTTTTATTAATTCCACAATCCTTGATCTTTGCTCTTATCTCATGTGTCTTTGTGATGTAATCTTGGATTGTATCAAAATCCTTGGGATCCAAATTCATGAGATTATTAGCAAGCTTGTAGCTCATTTGTTCATCAACTTGACCATACAAACTAGCAAACTTATTCCATGCTTCCTTGACTATGGTACATTTTTTAATATGGAAGATAAGGTCTTCTATTACATACATTCTCAAGGTTCCAAGAGCTATTTGATTTTGTTTGACCCATTCTATATGAGCATTAGGATTATTTGGTGCAACAAAGGTTCCATCAACATATTGAATAAAACTTTTCCCATCATCTTACTCCACGCTTTAATTTTCCATGATGCATAATTATGTGGAGTTAAAAGTGGAAATCTAGGAGAATTCCATGATGCAAAATGAAAAATGAGCAAGAGACAAGGAGACACAATCACACAAGACACCCCTCCATATCACTCAATCAAAGAACCCCCCAAAATAGATGATTTTGGCACTTTATATATAGTGCATGCACAATTGCCACTTGTCAAAATGGACCAATGTGGACTTCCAATTTTCATGTTTACAATAGAAAATATGTATCTATAGTAGAATCAAACAAATAAGACACAAGACCATTCAAGGATCCAACAAATTACAAGTGCCAAATATAGGCCAAAATAGACCAAATGTTGAAAGTACTATGTCTACTCAAAATTTATCCAAACTGATACCAGATCTGGAAAGTAGAAAAAAAATCATGCACTTTAAAAAAACAACACCTGAAAATGTGTCCATATGAGCCCGAACGAAGCCCCCAAAGTTGTAAAAATTGAGATTTGTAATTTTCAGAAAATATCAAGACCAAAGATCACAAACCACCTGAACCATTGTGTAGATCGTGAAATTCTACCCCCCACCAAAAAAATAAAAATAAATAAATAAATTGCTCAAAAAAAGGAGTCCGGATGACTGAGATATCGTTGTTTGAAAATCACCTCTGAAATTATTTTTTCTGAATTGTCGCCGTCGCACCTTGAAAATTCAAAATGGCTCTAGATTTGGCTTCAGATGTCCGATTTGGATGAAACAAAATTTTATTTAGGGGTTTTTGGAACTCCTTAATGTGATGTCAACCTCTGATTTGCACTAGCAAGCTCCAATTTTGACGTGCAATAAATTATCTTGAAATAGGCTATACAATGACACTCCTATGGCTCCGATACCATGTAAGAATTTGCCCAAGGAAAAGAATGAAATGCCAAGATATAGCCAATTGATAGTAGAAAAGAGAGAAAAATGATACGATCAAATGAATAACTCAATAATGCTCAATAATTAAAAGATAATGAATAATTGATTGATTGATTACATACAATGTAGGAGTGCCCGAATATATAGGCAACATGATAAGACTACATGATAAGGAGATGATAAGCTATCAACCACACTAGGTGGAATCACATGTCCACCAAAGGTGGATCATCCTCCATTGTACATCAAAGTATGTGCAATAATGAGAGGATGATAATGTGATAAGAGCACTAAAGGTGGATCTCACACACAAAGAGGTATGAGATGACAATTATCATCTAAAGTGGAATTTCTCCTAACCATTGTGTGCTAAAATGTTGTCACACTTCTATGAATCATTAAATCCAAGATTTCTCAAGAATGAGGTCTCAAATGACACTCAAGAGGTTCAAGACCACACCCACAAGCAGAAAACAAATAAAAACATGCCCCATGCCCCAAGTCCTCTAGCTATGCATGCCAGAGAAACTTATTAGACAAGGACACCTAACGAAAATCAATAACAGTTAGCACACAAAGAAAATATCATGACATAGCTCAAGCATTAAGTGTTGCGTTTGAAAATTAAGTGTGTTCACTGATATTGAGTTCCAAGGATAAGGATCGAATGCTTTCGAACAGGTAAGATCACATGACAAAACTAGGTAAGACCAAACTGATAAGTGTTGAAACACACTCGATGTCAAGGGTTGTGTTGAAAAACACAGTTGGGGTGGTGTTGAAAAACACCGTTTGCGAGGTGTCCTAAAGACTATGTGAGGATGTTTACACCATGAAGGTTTGGGACATCTTGATGTGGAAGCTCTAATATCATTAAGGGTAACATCTCTCTCTATCAAACGAACAATATTCTTTCATTGACATTCTCTAATGGGATCTTCTACATCTGATTCTTCTTGTTTTAAGGTCGCAACTGTCGCATGAGCAACTGGATTATCCAAATCTCCCCAAAGGAGATTAGTGGAAGGGACCCAATATTCACACATATCTTGCTAGTTTGTCAAATTAGGCATGTATTTTGGTTCATCTTCACCATCTGACTCATCAAGGATAGGAGCAGTGTTCTTGTTATGATTCAAAAATCCTAGGCCAACCGTCTTCTTAGACCTATGTCCAAAAAGAGCATGATCAAGAGGTTCAGCTCTAGCATCCAACCTGTGATTAAGAGGGCCACGCTGGGGATAGCCCATCTTTTTGACAAAAGTATACCCTCTTCCATAAGCCTTAGGAGAGGGAGAGAAGTTCTCATTGTGCATGTATTTATCTTCTCTATAAACCTAGTCTTTAACAATTACCTCTTCTTTCTCATCTTGGACAGGCACTGAGGACTCTACAAATGTACCAAATAAAGTAATAGTTGAAGAGGAAGGTCTCATTTCCTGGGAAGGCTTTCCATAAGACCTAGGTGAAATTGGAAGTTTTGTAAAAGAGTTAAGTTGATACCCCCCTACACCAAGGTCTACCGACTTGAACTTGTCTTTGCATTTTGTTAAGATCGCATTGAAATCTTCTACTTCTCTATTGAGGGGAACATGAGCACTTGTTGAAATTGAGTTGACATATAATGTGCTATCCCCAGGTATACAAATTTCTACTCCATTGTAGGGGAACTTAACACACTGATGGTAGGTAGACGACACTGCTTGCATATCATGAATCCATGGTCTACCAAGTAAGATATTGTATGCCAAAGGACCAGCATCAACAATTTGAAACAAAATATCCTTCTCAATAGGGCCAATCCTAATAGGAAGGATGACCAACCCTTTGGAACTTCTTTCCACCTCATCATAGGCTTTGATTGTGATCTTCTTTCTGGTATCTATAAATTGTTCAAAATAACCCAATATCTTCAAAAGACTCAAAGAACAAATATTTAGCCCAATACCCCCATCTATCAGCACACGCTTAACATGAGTTTTGTGGATCATGACTTCAATATGAAGGGCGAGATTATGTGGGTGGCTCAAAGCTTTATCATCATCCTCTGAGAAAGTAAGTTAATGAGGGCTAGCAATATGATTAACCATGTTTTGGAATTGATCGACATCTAAGTTGTTAGGGACATTCACTGCGTGCAACGCATCCTCAAGAATTTTCTTGTGTCTCAGGGACAATTCTAAGAGCTCAAAGATCAAAATCTGAGCTGGGGTTCTCTGCAAGTGATCTACAAGATTATAACTCATTTTGGGATTAAGTACTAGTTTTGAGGTGACATTCTTGGATGTCACTTGCTTTGGTTTATTGGGTTGACTTGAGTTGGGTCTCCTAATGACAATGAGACCTTGACTTCGTGTGATAGCATTAAGAGCTTGAGATGACATTCTAGAGTTAGGACCCCTTAGCACTACAACAAGTTCTTCATCAAAGATAGGAGGAGATTCCATGTCTAGATCATAACCATAGGGATCTTTATTTCTCATCATATTGACATTTTCTTCCACAACTTCAAGCATGTTGACAACATTCTCCGCAGCTGTGTAAGTGTAATTGATCTTAGCCTTGCCATTCTTAGGTTTAGAGGTTTCCCCCTTCTCATACCTGGGCAAAGGTTCTTTGAATGCTTTATGATCAGCATTGGTGTTCAACCCATCTATCTAAAGTTTTCCATTCTCAATGAGATCTTGGATGATATGCTTAAGTTTCCAATAGTTTTCAATATTATGTCCAATGCCATTATGAAATTTGCAGAAGGCTTTCTCATCCCACCAATGTGGCTTAACATCAGATATATGATGCTTTGCGGGATCTTGAGGATGCGTAAGGTTGTTGGCAATGAGTGTTTTGAAGACATCCTCATATGAATCACCAAGTTTCGAAAATTGTCGCATTTCTTTCTTAGGCTTATCTTGAATCTTGGCTTATACTATTGTTGGTTAGATGAGTTGAGCTTCATGGCTTGAACTACACTAGACAAGTGAAGAACAACTTTATCTTTGGGTTGAGAAGAGTCCACAACTCCATCATTGACCATTTGTTTGTTTCTATTCCAATGTGAGTTCTTTCCTTTATCCTTATTAGAGCTGTTGTTATTTTGACCATTGTTGTTGTTTTTGTTGTTGGCCAAAATTCCTCATTCTTTTAAAACATCCTCAATCCTACATGCGGTTTCAACCATGGTGTCAAAGGAATCAAAGACCATTTTCCTAACTTCATACCGCATCTTAGGAACCAAGTTGCTAATAAGGATGTCAATCTTCTCATCTTCATGAATGGTCCTAGAGTAGTGAGAGCATTATTGTCTCCACCTTTGCAAGAAAGTGACAAAGGATTCCCCTTGATGTTGCTTTAAGTTGCATAGGTCCAACATGGTAACAGATCTTGAAAGGTTGTATGCAAAGTGTTGGACAAATCTATGGACTAGCTCTTTGAAAGTCTTGACGAGGGGAGTTATGTTGGTGAACCATTCCATCACTTGACCCTTAAGAATCCTTGGGAACAACCTCATGAGGTATGAGTCATCTTGATGGAACTCAAAACTCATAATATAAAAATGACGCACATGATCATGTGGATCTCCATTACCATCATACTTGTCATATTGGGGGATCTCAATTTTTCTAGGAAAATCTTTCATACTCACACTCTTGTCAAAAGGATTGGGACAAATCGAATCAAGATTGAATGAGCTCTTGGGTGCCAGCATCTTTTCCATCATACTCTGAAGTTGTTTGATCTTCTCATCCTGAGATGGACCTTGCTTCTTGATCTTTCTATCCACATCAAAGTTGTAAGGGACTTTAGCACCTTTGTTGATTAAACTTTCTAGGAACTTGTCTTTGTTTTGCTCCAAGTATCTCTCCACATACTGTTGGAAGAGTGGTTCTTGTTGTATCTTCATGAAATCTTGGGAGTAGAGGTCAAGACTTGAGCTACTTCCCCCATATTGTGAACCATGGTGAGCATGTTGAGAAGGTTCTTTTCAGTTCCTAGGAGGTGTTTGTCTCCTATAATGATCATATTGTGGAGCCCTTCTTCCTCTAGGGCTAGGAGTTTGTGAAGGTGATCTTGAATACCTTCTACTTCGTGGGGTCTTAGGAGGAGTGGATGGAGGAGAGTTGTTTCCACCACCAACACACATGTTATTGTATTGATCGTTGAGTTGTTGAGCCAAGAGTCTATCTTTCTCTTCTTGTGAAACTCTCCTTTCTATTTCCAATAAGGCTCGTATTTCCGACTCTAGGATTCTAAACTTCTCTTCCTTTGCAACTTGTTCATCTAAGAAGGCTTTCTTTTCACACTCAATCCTTTTGAGTCTTTCACTTGTGTATCTTGAATTTGTTTGAAGTGGTGAACTCAGTCTTGAATGTTTGAACAAGTCATTAGTGTATGCAACATTCACATGAGTATCATAAGGTTCATCGTCTTGACTATCATGTTGTGATTTCTCTTCTTGAGAGAGTTGCCTCTTATCTCTCTCAGCCCTTTGATGTGCATCCAGATATCTAGTAGAAATAAGAGATGGGACTGGTTGATTTTCATGAGATGAACTACCAAACATAATGTTATCTCTATGTCTTTCGAATATGTTGTCAAGACTTTTATCCCTTTCTTCCCTCTCCCTTTGAGTCATTGTGTAACTCATATCCATATCTGAATGAGAAGGTGCTAAGGATGTGCTCAACTCGCTAAGATTACTCTTGGGATCAAACCAAGCTTCTGAGGTATTCCTAGGGGATTGATCAAAGATAGGCTCTTTTCCCTTATGTTTTTGGCGAGTTTGAACTAAGGGTAATTGGTCAAAGACTACTTGAGGTCATTTTCCTTGATTTACTTGGTATCTTGTTGTAACTAACATGAAAGAAAAGATCCTAGGTGATAAGATGACCCTAAGAAGCATTGGTACCAAACTAGGATAGTTAAAGCATTGAATTATCCAAAAGAGAGATGATAAGATAGAATTTTTACAAAAGGTATAAACCAACACTGCCACAGAGGTGTCCAATGAACGGATAAGTATCCCAACACATATGGATTAGGAGGATGATTTACCCAAATTATATTTGATTAAAATTGATTTTGGATGGAAGTGAATTGGACAAGAGATTACTAAAACTCTCCAAGCGTGTTATTAAAGAATCTAAAGGTTTACTTTCTCAACAAGGACGATCTCCAACTAACCAATTCCAACAAAGGTCACTTGTAAAATCAAAGAAAACTAATCCAAGAGGTCAAGACATAAGAACCCAAGGTGCAAATAGGCTTCCAACTACGAGGTAAGTGACCTACTATAATCTAGATCAACCAAGGAAGACTGGAAATGACACAAATCAGCTCACCGTTTTGACAGACTATAGGATAGTTTCGCGTGAGGGAATGCAGTCTCATGGGAAGGAATGCTAGGGATCATGCGAGAAAATGAAATCTTGCATGAGAAAATGCTAGGCTTGTGCAAGAATGTGCACAGAGCCATGAGACAAAATAAGATCAGACCGTTTGACAACAAGTTTGTGAACTCAGGAACTCAATTTTTGTTCATTTTAAAAGATCAGGTAAATACATCAACAGATTTTTATCATCGATCAAGCACACAAGACAACAATCAAGGAGTTCAAGAAAATAATGTCTTCAAACAATGGGAAAGGGACAAAGCAACCTTGCACATGAACAAGAATAGTGACTTAGTATGTTACTTCTTAGAAGATTCTATTTGTGTATTTTCTCAAATGTTTTCCAACCACTCACATAGTCTTGGCAAATAAAAATTTGGTTGCACTATGGTTCTTAGTAATGGTTTGACTTTGCAACTTTTGCAATCTCAAGACGGTGAACTCCAATCTAGGCACATCAGGGTTTTGACACATTCCGAGAATTTAATCAATCAAAGATGCTGAGGAGATCTGACAGCCGAACAAGAAATTACACACGTGGAGATTTCTTTCACAAGGAAATTTGTATAGTGGTTGTTACTACCATGGTGAAAATGGCTATTAACACTTGAGGTTTCATCCACATGGTTGACCCAATAAAGGGAATGTCCACTACGGTTAACCCTCTCTAACAAGGTGACTCACAAAAAGGACCACATGGGGACTTGGTTTAGATTCAAAGATCTAAGTTTTTGGTACTACCCAAAAAGGGAGTAGAGCATAATCCTCTAGCCTCTTCACTTCACCCAAACATAGCAAGCAAGTTCATTGACATGCTAATATTGAAACCACCTCACCAAGGTTCATAATGTCAACAACAATGTCTACCGAGCTCTCTAAATGGGACCAAGAGAGAACGTACCGATCAATGTTGAAGATTAAACTAAGTAAGACCATGAGATAGTAATAATATCCTCCCTACCTACAAGGGGTTCTATCATCAAGAAGAGATTTGAAATAAGCCCACTCTCTCAAGAACGCTACAAATAGTGTTCATAGGGCCTATTTACTATGTGAAACACATATGCAAGAAAGTGAGTCTATGTTCTTTTTTAGAGCCCAAAATTGAAGTGTGATCTATGAAAGCAATAAACACTCAAGCTAGACACATGAGAGATTCATTTTATGCCCAAAATCCAAATGTTATAGAGACTATAGCAACTCACCTTAGGTCCAAAGATTTGCAATCCAATGCTATGCTACCTCAGCAATCAGAATCAAGGAAACAATCACAACAAGCATTAAATGTTAGAAAATATCAAGCAAAACTAGCAAATCTGGAAATTTAGGTCTTTGCTGTCAGAAATGTCACACAAGACAGTACATAGGTCCACGTGAGAAAGTACATAGGTTCGCATGAGAAAGTACATAGGGCCGCATGAGAAAGTACACAGGCTCACGCAAGAAAGTACATAGGCTCGCGCAAGAAAATGCCTTTGTCACACGTAGAAATGCTAATACCAGCAAAACTTCACGTGATACAATGAGAAAATTTGCACGAGGATCCATAACAGAGATGCACAAAAATACAAATAGTGCATGAAAATTGTCAGAAAAATAAAATGAGGCAAGAAATGTAATTTTTTGCCCCATGGTGGGCACCAAAAATGTGTGCTAAAATATTGTCACACTTCTATGAGTCATTAAATCCAAGATTGCTCAAAAATGAGGTCTCAAATGGTGACTCATATCTCTCTATTCATGAAGTGTAAGGGTTTATGATGAAGGCCCTCAGTTTAGACCTAGTTTGTGCCCATGCAAGTACACCACAAAATGAGAGATTCAAAGAGGAAAAACAAGAATGCTAGTCTCCATAATCATCAAGTATGCATGCAAATGAAAATAGAAGCTATTCTAAATGATAACAATGCATGAAAGCAAACTAATCTATGAAAGGAAATGCTTATGCAAGATTATTCTATGAAAGGAAATATGAATCTAATCTAATATGCAAGTGCAAGATTAATCTAAATGGATTGCCATGGGAGCATGAGAGAAGAAGACAAGAAAAAAGAAGTTTCAATATCCAAGCTCAAGTGCTCAAGAATCTTCTCCAAAGTTGCTCCCCAAACTTGCAACATAACAATATAAAAATCTTCTATATCCTAAATGAGAAGGAGAGGGCTCCTTTTAAAGAATCTTGGATGATCAAGATTAATTAGAGGCAAAAAGAAATGAGCAATGGTGGAGATTAAATCTTGGTTGATCCATGTGCTCAATATTCTTTAAGAGGCAAAAAGATGAAAAATGCCCACCACTTAAAAGTATGTGCATTCAAAGTGGAGAGAAAAATAGATTTTTATTTATTTTATTTCCTTTTTCAACACAAAGAGATATTTTAAGTGAGGATTTTATTAAAAGAGGAATTTTATTTTAATAAGATGATTTTATTTAATTAAAAGGGAAGTTTTTCTTTTAATTAAATGAGGCTTAAGATAAAATGATCAAACTTTAGGAAATATTAAAATATTTGAATTAATTACGATTTGATCAAGAAGATTGATTTAAATTGAAAATATTGCAAAGCATTGATTCAGGAAATTGATAAATCGATGAATGAAGGCCCAAAGTCTAGGCGACCATTTTAGGGTGCATACAACCATATGCTAAAATGAAATGCAAACTCCTAGGTGTCTCAATGACAACTAATATGAAAATGCATTATCCTAAGTAAACTTAAGTAAAATGTAATTAGTAAATACTTAATTACACCAACAGAAGTGATGAATGACTGTGGGGTAAATGTGGATAAATTTAGACCATTCATTGCTTAGAACTATCCATAGTTCTAACTCATTCTCTCTCACATTTTTAGGTTACAGGATAGTGAGGTAGCGAGGATCAAGAGGACCTTGGAGGAGCAAGCATTCAGAGTAAAATTCAACACAAGCTAGTCAATTAGGAAATGACTGGCCCTTCTTCATGCACATTTACTTTTTCCACTCTTGTACATATATTAATGCATGATTTGAAGTCAAGATGCATTGAAATATTTCTATCTAGTTTCACGGCTTGTGTGGAGCATTTTTATAGAATTTTGATAAATAAAGTTACATTTTCAGAAAAGAATAATAAAATCTTCTGTCTTCATAAAATGTACTCGTTGTTTATTAATAACTTTCAAAATTACTATATTTTCAAGTTGAAAGAACATGGATTCAAATTTTGTTGAAATGTACCTTTTGAATTGAAACATAGTTACTTTGCCTAATTTATCCTGTAGTCAAAAGTTGATAACAATACCTTTGAGGGAGATGAGGTACATGAGGAAGCACAAGTTGAGAAGTAGGAAGAGGAGTAGGGACAAATTAATGGGTAGGTGATGCAGAAACTTTCGGAGGTCATAACTTTTGACTCACTTGTGGGTTTTTGTTGAAATTTTTCGGGTGCATGCTTCAAGAGGTGCCATATGTTTTGTTGATCATCTTAGATCGATCAAGGTCTATTTTGGCACATTTTTGGGAGCTGAAAGTTTCATTTATGGCTCTAAAATCAACTTTTAGTGTTTTTTTCCTAGTTTTTAGAAAGTTCTATTTTGTAATAAATCTGAAATTATGTTTCTAATCTCGGATATTAGTTGGCAATTCATTCCAACTTAGTCAAGGGCATGTTTAGGCAAAAGCTCAGCTTTTTTGGTGTTGTTTTGAAAATTACCAAAAATGGCAAAAAAATAACTATGGGAAAAATTGTCAAAAAGGGTAATTTTTAGAATTCTTGATTTTTTAGGTTTTTTGTTTATTTAAGAGTTTGTAGAGAATTGTAGAAGTAGTCAGTGATGAATGGAAAATATTGAAGGTTCAAAATCTGTGTTTATTTGTCTTGTAATCAAGTTTTATTATTAACAGAGAGTTGTGTGTTACATCATTTGGTATTAGAGCAAGAAGATGGCTGGGAGAGGAAGAGGAAGATGAAGCGGAGGTGTCACGCCAATGCAAAGATTGATGATGGATATGGAGAGGAAAATTGAATGACTCAGTGATCAAATAGATAATCAAGGAATATAAGGAGGGAATGAATCTGATGAAGAGGGAAACCAAAGAGGTGCTGACCAAAATGAAGAAAATATAAAAGAGAGGCTGGAAGAAATGAGCTAGAAAGATAGAGTTCTCAGGGCTTTAGAAAGAAGAAGTGAAGCAATAAAGATTGATGTTTTAGACTATGCTGGTAGTCTTAAGCCAGAAGAATTAATAGACTGGCTAAACAAGATGGAGAATTTTTTTGAATGGAATCCTATGGCAGAAGAAAAGAAGATGAAGTTTGCATGCACAAAATTAAAAGGACATACAATGATATGGTAGGATCACCTCCAAAAGGAATGAACTAGAATGGGAAAATAAAAGATTAAGATATGGAGCAAGATGGAGAAAAATCTCAAGGAAAAATTCTTACCCATGGATTATTCACAAACCCTCTTCCGCAGGTTCCAGAATTTGAAGTAAAACTTGTCTTCAGTGAAAGACTATACAAATGAATTCTACAAGCTATCCATGCACATAGAGCATCAAGAAAATAATGAGCAGATGGCTGCTAGATATATGAATGGCCTAAAATTCTCCATCCAAGATGAATTGAGCATGCATCATGTCAACAGTATGGAGGAAGCCTACTAATTAGCTCTAAAGGCCGAAGAAAGCATAATAGGCAATATATCCAGAGGAATAGAGGTGGTCAAAGGGGTACCTCAAATCCATTTTAGGGAGGTTCTAATAATGGTCGGGGAGATTCTTTTCAAGGATTTGAAAAAAATATACAAACTAGGCAAGGTCCTCCAAATCAAGAAAGAGGAAGGGGATTTCAGAGAGGATGAGGCTACATAAGTGGAAGAGGCTGGGGAAACCAGAGAAGGCCTTTCACTTGTTTTATATGTGGAGAAGAAGGACACAAAGCCTTTGAATGCTCAAATTATAACATGCCAGAAAGAAATCAAGGAGGACAACCTAGAGTGAACCTGGTTCAACCATAATTTATAGCAGCATGAACAGAACAAAAACTCCTACCCGATGTGGGATAAACTCTCATGATGAGGAGATCGATGATCATTCTAGAGAAGGAAGAAGTCCCTGTAAAGAAATTTGATGATTCATGGCTCTGAACCAACATCTTTAGAACTAGATGCACTTTAGGTGGAAAGGTATGCCAAGTTATTATTGATGGGGGTAGTTGTGAGAATATGGTAGCTGAGGAAATGGTATAGAAATTAAATCTGCAATGTGAGAAACATCCTCGTCCTTATTGTATTGCATGGTTTAAGAAAGGAAATGAGGTTACTATTGATAAAATATGTTTGGTTAGGTTTACTATAGGAAGAATCTATAAGGATGAGATATGGTGTGATGTTATTCCTATGGATGCTTATCATATTTTGCTGGGAAGGCCATGATAGTATGATAGGAAGATCATGCATGATGGAGAGAAAAATACATATATCTTCTGGAAGGATGGCTCTAAAGTGACTCTCTTACCACTTAAGGATGAAAGGAAGAATGAGACAATGTTGTCTGCAAAGGATGTTGTCAAAGAAATGAAGGTGACAGGTTGCTACTATGCATTGGTAGTAAAAAGAGGAGAAGAACTAGAAAACATAGTACCACATGATGCAGTAAAGATACTAGAAGAATTTGCTGATGTTATTCCAAATTAGCTACCTGACGGTCTCCCACCAAAAAGGGATATCCAATTCCATATTGATCTGATTCCTGGAGCAACTCTTCCTAATCAAGCAGCTTATCAAATGAACCCAACGCAACATGCAGAGCTCAACAAACAAGTAACATAACTAATTGAGAAAGGCTTGGTTAGAGAAAGCATGAGCCCATGTGTTGTGCTTGCATTGCTGACTCTGAAGAATGATGGAACATGGAGGATGTGTACTGATAGTAGAGCAATTAATAAGATTACTATCAAGTATCAGTTTCCTATTCCTCGTATAGAGGATATGATGGATGAATTAGCAGGGGCCAAATACTTCAGCAAGATTGATCTATGAAGTGGATACCACCAGATTTGAATTTGTGAAGGAGATGAGTGGAAGATAAATTTTAAGACTAGGGATGGCTTGTATGAATGAATGGTTATGCCATTTGGGCTTTCTAATGCACCAAGTACATTCATGAGATTGATGAGTACTATTTTACGACCCTACATTGGTAATTTGTTGTAGTTTATTTTGATGATATCCTAATTTATAGAAAAAACAAAGGAGAACACTTACAACACTTGAGGATCATCCTGAGTGTACTGAGGAAAGAGAAGCTTTGTGCAAATTTAAAGAAGTGCAAATTCATGCAAAATAATTTGACTTTTCTGGGCTTCGTCATTTTTGAAGATGGTGTTCAGATGGACCCATAAAAGGTCAAGGCAATCCTAGAATGGCCTAGTACATCCAACATAATAGGGGTAAGGAGTTTTCATGGATTAGAAATCTTCTATAGAAATTTTATTCAAAATTTTAGTAGTATTGTAGCACCCATAACAGATTGTACGAAAGGAAGGGAATTTACATGGACAATAGATGGTGAAGAGAGTTTCAAATTCCTGAAGAAAAAGGTAACTGAAGCTCCTATATTGGCACTCCCAAATTTTGATAAAGTATTTGAAGTAGAGTGTGATGCTTCCCATGTTAGAATAGGTGTTGTTCTTAGCCAGACAGGTAAACTAATAGCCTTTTTCAATGAAAAGTTAAAATGATGTGAGGAAGAACTATTCTACCTATGATTTAGAATTTTATGTTATTGTTCAAGCCTTAAGGCATTAGAGGCATTACTTGGTCCCACAAGAATTTGTATTGTTTACAGATCATTTGGCCTTGAAATATGTGAACACACAAAAGAAATTGAATAGTAGGCATGCTAAATGGGTGTCTTTCTTGCAAGGGTATAATTTTGTTTTGAAGCATAAGTCTGGAAGCAGAATCAGGTTGTTGATGCCCTAAGTCGGCGTGTTACACTAATAACTACAATAGAAACATCTAGGTCATTGGTTTCAATTTTATTAAAGTTTTTTATGAGGCTGATGATGATTTTTGGGAAATTATAGAGAAGATTAAAGAGCCAACAACTAATCTTTCAGATCACATGAGAGGAGAATACTTTATGCGGGATGGTTACCTCTTTAGAGGAAAATAACTTTGTATACCAACTGGTTCCATGAGGGAAAATATTATCGGAGAATTTCATAGTGGTGGTTTGGCTGGTCACTTTGGGAAGGACAAGATGATAGCCTTGGTTGAAGATAAATACTATTGGCCAAAACTGAAGAGGTACATTACTAAGTATGTGGTAAGGTGTAGAATCTATCAAGTGGCTAAGGGTCACTCCCAAAACACAGGCTTGTATACAACTCTACCTGTACCCATCAAGCCATGGATAGATGTGAGTATGGATTTTGTATTGGGGCTTCCCCACACCCAGCAAGGTACACATTCTATTTTTGTAGTTGTTGATAGATTCTCTAAAATGACTCATTTTATTGCTTGTAAAAAAACTAATGATGCCACAAGGATAGCCAACTTATTTTTCTCAGAAGTTTTTAGACTCCATGGCATTCCAAAGACTATCACATCTGATAGGGATACTAAATTTTTGAGTCATTTCTAGAGGACCTTATGGAAGAATATGAGAACATAGTTGTAGTTTAGCAGTGCCTATCATCCCCAAATTGAGGTGGTTAATCGGAGTTTGGGAAACCTGTTACGATGCATTGTTGGTGAAAAGCCCAAGTAGTGGGACTTGGCATTGCCTCAAGTAGAGTTTTCTTACAAAAGTTCTCTTAACATATCCTCTGTAAAATATCCTTTTCAAATTGTATATGGTAAGAATCCTCAGGGTGTTTAGGACCTTGTACAACTTCCTGTGTAAGATAGAATTAGCAATGATGAAGAAGCATTTGCTAAACACCTTCAACAACTTCAACAAGATGTGAGGAGTAAATTGCAAGATAGCAATGAGAGATATAAGGTTGATGCAGATGTCAGTAGAAGGAGATAAATATTTAATAAAGGTGATTTGGTGATGGTGTACTTGAGGCGTGAGAGATTTCCTACTGGCACATATCATAAGCTGAAATAAAAATAGATAGGTCCTTGCCGAATTTTGAAGAAGATAAATGATAGTGCCTATGAGGTTTGTTTACCAGATGATTTGGATATTTATCCTATGTTTAATGTTCTAATTTGTATGCATTTCATGGAAATCTATCTGAGCCTAATAGTAGAGATGTGGATTGGCCTCGCCACCTTCCAAGTAAAAAGAAGGAAAAGATTGCCCACATTCTGAATAAGCAGTCTACAGTCACACGGAATGGTCATTACAATAGGTACTTGATTCAGTGGGAGGGACTACCGGCAACAGATAACACTTGGATCTTAGAGTGGGAAGTGATGAAGTTGGACCCCACAAAGTTGCAGCAGTTCACAGACAACCACTTGCAGGAGCTGTGTTCCTTTAAAGAAGGGGAGAATGATGTAGAAACTTCAAGAGGTTATAACTTTTGACTCACTTCTGGGTTTTTGCTGAAATATTTTGGGTGCATGCTTCAAGAGGTGCCTTATGTTTTGTCAATCAAAGATCGATCAATCGGGGTCCGTTTTGGCACATTTTCAGGAGCTGAAAGTTTCATTTAGGGCTCCGAAATCAGCTTTTAGTGTTTTTTTCCCAATTTTTAGAAAGTTAAGTTTTGGAATAAATCCAAAATTATGTTTCTAATCTCGGATATTAGTTGGCAATTCATTCTAACTTAGTCGAGGGAATGTTTAGGAAAAATCTCATCTTTTTAGGTGTTGTTTTGAAAATTACCAAAAATGGCAAAAAAACAACTATGGGAAAAAATTGCCAAAAAGGGTAATTTTTGAATTTCTTGATTTGTTTGGGTTTTTTTGGTTATTTAAGAGTTTGCAGAGAATTGTAGAAGCATTCAGTGATGAATGGAAAATATTGAAGGTTCAAAATCTGTGTTTATTTGTCTTGTAATCGAGTTTTATTATTAACAGAGAGTTGTGTGCTACATCAATAGGTTGTCTATTTTTTCTTTTATTATATGTGTGAGCGACCACATGATAATTAGGTTGTTGAGAACCTTTTACCATAATGATTGGTTTATTTTGAGGTTGAGGGGTATCTTGACTAAGATGGATAGTGACCTTAGGATTTTTACTACCCAAAACATTGACAACATTGACTTCATTAGGTTCTTGGTTGTCCAAGGGTTTCTCAATAGAAGAGAGATTGCTAAAAAATGTGGTAATGTTATTTCCCTCTTCATCCATCCAAGGTATCCTTATGAGTAGGGAAAGCTTTAGAATGAGGATTAGAGAATTCCATTAATGCTTCATCTTTAAAAGGGATTTCATTTAATGAAGGTAATTAGACATCAATAAAGGTATTTATAATATCCTCATATTTCTCCAAACTATCCTCATAAAGGTGGTACATCTTGGGAGAAGGATCAACATCACTCATTAACACTAAGTTTGTAGAGATAAGATCACTAAAAGGAATAGAATAAATGTCAACCATAGTAGTATACTTTACCATAATAGCATATTTTTTCATCAAGGTTCATCCATGAGGGAGATAATAATCAACATCATTTTCTAGTGGTTCATCCCATATATGGAAATCATTGAGAGTAGCTTTATGATGCATGAGCATCTTGGGTCTTGAGCAATATCGCATCACCAAAAAAAATAATTCATGTTTCCTGTACCAGTCTGATGTTTGTTTTGTCGCCAATGTTTCTGTTGGTTTCTTGCCTTGCGAAGTTAATGCAGTGATGTGGACCTAATCTTGAGCATTCTCCTAAGGGCGCACATCATAATTAATTTGGATATGGAAGTTATCACAATTTTCCTCGAGCATCAATTTTTTGCCAGTTTCTCTCATGAAACGTGTGGTATTTTGCCTTGTGTGGTTCTGTGCAGGGAAATTAGATCTTGCGTGGTTGGGGATATGTTCTTGGATCATGTGTGGACCTAAATGCAACTTCACATTGTGTTTTGTTATTTCTAGCTTTAGTTTTTGTTTCTCCTCATAAGTGGACCTATATTGTAATTAAATTCCTGATTGGCCAACTTGTGGCTTTGGTGGCTATATATTTGGAGCTTAGGTTGTTTAGTAGGGGATAGATGGTAGCAGGTGGTAGTAGTAGAAGTAGAAGTGAAGATACCATGCAAGCTGAGACTCTGATCATTCATAATTCTCTTTGTATAAGGCCGAAATTTGGAAGGCCTCACAACCGGGCATGTTGAAAGACTTAATATAATTGCACCAGTATTGTGACCAGTTGCTTGTCTCATATTCATTGTGTTTTCATAGATTTCATGTGGTTTTTATATTTCTTCCATGTGCAACTCTTTGTAGGGCATGTTTGTGGGTTTTAGCAGTCTCAAGTAACCCTAATTTTGCCTTTAGCCACCTTGCCCTTGCGTCAAGTGGTATCAGAGTGAGATCTTTCTTGTGGATTGGATCATGGAGAACCTTATTGGATTGGTTGTAGGGTGGTAGATATGAAATCTGACCTATAACTTGCAGAAGGTTATGATCTTGTTGGAACCTAATTGTCAAGATTGTTCGTGGTAGAGGAAATGATAATGCTATCATGGATATGTTGAGGCAGATTGCAACTAGGCTTGAAGCTATAGAGACAGCCCAGAGAAGAGGCACACATCTTGAAGATGTTAGTGATGAAGAAGAGGTAGCACCTAATCCTGAACCTGAAGTTGAACAAGATGAGGAAAGACTCTTGAGAGTTTTGTCTAAGGCTAACTCCATACCCGTAGTTGAAGTTGCTTTCTATGATGGAAGACTTGAGACCAATACACTTTTGGATTGGATCTTTGAGATGGATAAATAATTTGAGTATGAAGGTACTCCTGATAATAAGAAGGTTAAGATAGCAGTCACAAAGTTGAAAGGTCATGCATCTCTTTGGTGGGATCATTTGCAAACTGAGAGACAAAAGAGAGGAAAAGAAAAGATCAAGACATGGATGAAGATGCTTGGAAAGATGAAAAAGAAGTTCCTTCCAGTTGACTATCAAGTTAGTTTGATGATAAAGATGAAAAATCTAAGATAAAAGGACATGAGTGTGAAAGAATATACTGAGGAATTTTACAAATTGGATATCAGATCTAGACATGTGGATGATGAAGTTGAGAAAGTGGCTAGATACCTAAATGGTTTGAGGACATCAATTCAAGATGAGATCAGCTATGTGAAAATAGATAGTGTGGAAGAAGCATACCAATTTTCTTTGAAGGTAGAAAATAGATTGACAAAGAGACACAAACAAAGACAAAGAGGAAGAGGTGGCAGATTTCAGAGAAGTAGAGGTAGCTCTTTTGGAGAAAGTAGCAGATTTGACAATGCAGTACAAGATAATGGATGGAAAGATGAACCTGCTGGTAGAAGAGGTAACTATTCTAGAGGTAGCTATACTGGTTACTCTAGGAATAACAATAGTGGGAAAAGAGAAGAGAAATCTTGGTTTAAAGGTACTTGTTACAAATGTGGTGAAGAAGGACATAAAGCTTTTGAATGTACTAACTCTGGAAAGAAGACTGGAGGTAATGGCATAAATAATTTGGCTTGTGAAGAAGTTGAGGAAATGTCTAATGAACTTGAACATGGTGAGAACTTGATGCTAAGAAGGATCTTGTGGAATGAAGAAGCTGATGAGGAACCTATTATGAGGAAAAGTTTGTTCAGAACTAGATGTAAGATCGCTGATAAATGTTGCAAGGTAATCATTGATAGTGGAAGTTCTGATAATTTGGCATCCAAAGAGCTGGTTAACAAATTGCAGTTGCAGAGATTAAAACATCCTAAACCTTACCATATTGCTTGGATCTAGAAGGAGCATAAACTGCTTGTAAGTGAACAATGCCTTGTTAAATTCAAAATTGGAAACTATCATGATGAAGTCTTGTGTGATATTATGCCTATGGATTGTTGTCATACTCTTTTGGGTAGACCTTGGTAGTATGATAGGAAAGCTTTACATGATGGTAGATTGAATCAATATACTATTTGGATGGATGTGAAGAAACAAATATTATTACCTTTTCTATAGAAGTTTGATGAAGGTCACTGTACTACAGTCAGAGTATGCTTGGTTGATGGTAAACAGTTTGTAAGAGAAATGAAAGAACAAAATGTTTGTTTTGCTTTAATTCCAAGGAAACCTGAGAAACAAGATGAGTTAGAACATACACCTAAGGTTAAACATTTGTTGACTGAATTTCATGACATCATTTCTGATAATGTACTTGATGGTTTACCACCTATCATAAGTATAAGTCATTGTATGGATTTGATATCTGGAGCTAGTTTGCCTAATAAAGCACCACATAGGTTGACACTTGATGAAAATACTGAGTTGAATCGACAAGTGCAAGAATTGCTTGAGAGGTTTGATTAGGGAAATTTTGAGTCCTTGTGTAGTACCTATTGTGTTAGCACCTAAAAAGAATGGAGAATAGAGAATGCACACTGATTCTAGAGCTATAAATAAGATAACAATAAAGTACAAATTTCATTTGCCTAGGATGGATGACATAATGGATAGTTTGAGTGGAATAAAGTATTTCACAAAGATTGATTTGAAAAGTGGATATCATCAGAGAAGGGGATGAATGGAAAATTTCTTTTAAGACTAATGAAGGTTTGTATGAATGATTGGTTATGCCTTTTGGTTTGACTAATGCACCTGGTACTTTCATGAGGCTGATGAATGAAGTTTTGAAAAGATTCTTGGGTAAGTTTTTTATTGTATATCTTGATGACATTTTGATATTTAGTAAGAGTAAGGAAGAACATCTTGATCATATCAGACAAGTATTGCAGAGATTGAAGGAAGAAAAGTTGCTAATTAATTTGAAGAAATGTTCATTTATGAAAGAAGAGATTGTGTACCTTGGTTTTGTAATTTCAGCTGATGGATTGAAGATGGATCCTGAGAAAGTGAGAGCTATACTTGATTGGCCTACACTAGAGAATGTTGGAGAGGTAAGATCATTTCTTGGATTGGCAAGTTTTTATAGGAAGTTTATCAGAAATTTCAGTTCTACTTGTAATTTTATGACTGAAACCATGAGAGGGGATAAAAGGGATTTCAAATGGACACATGGAGCACAAAAGAGTTTTGAAACATTGAAACAAAGAATTGCAGAGTTGCCTACACTTGCTTTGCTTGATTTTAGTAAAGTTTTTCAAGTTGAATGTGATGCTAGTGGAAGTGCAATTGGAGCTGTTTTGAGTCAAGAAGGAAGACTTGTAGCTTTCTTTAGTGAGAAGTTGAATGATGCTAAGAGAAAATATTCAGTTTATGACCAAGAATTCTATGCTATTGTTCAGGCTTTGAAGAAATGGAGACATTATTTGATGCCTACAGATTTTGTGTTGTATACTGACCATAAAGCTTTACAGTATTTGGGAAGTCAAAATAAATTGAATCGGAGACATATGAAGTGGGTTGAGTTCTTGCAAAATTTTTCCTTTTCATTGAAACATAAGAGTGGATAGTCAAATAAGGTTGTTGATGCCTTAAGCTGAAGAAGAAGTTTCCTGGCAGGAATGAAAGTTGAGGTACTTGGTTTTGATGATTTGAAGTGTTTGTATGAGAATGACATTGATTTTGCAGATTGTTGGAAAGCTTGTAAGGAACAGACAATGAGTGATAAGTGGACTGATTATTTCATTCAAGAAGATATGTTGTTTAAGGGAGTTTAGTTGTGCATACGTAGAGGATCTATGAGAGAGAACATAATGAAGGAGAAACATAGTGGTGGACTTGTTGGACATTTTGGGATTGATAAGACTATGAATTTGATTTCAGAAAGATACTTTTTGGCCATAGATTTATAGAGATGTACAAAGAATGGTTAGAGGTTGCATAATTTTCTAAACAACAAAAGGAACTAGTCAGAATGTGGGATTGTATACACCTTTGCCTGTACCTGATAGACCTTGGGAAGATGTGAGTATGGACTTTGTTCTTGGATTTCCTAGAACTCAGAGAGGTAATGATTCTATTTTGGTAGTGGTTGACAGATTTTCAAAGATGGCACATTTCATACCTTGTAAGAAGACATCTGATGCTTTACATGTAGCTGAATTATTCTTCAAGGAAGTGGTAAGATTACATGGGTTGCCTAAATCTATTGTTTCAGACATAGATACCAAGTTTACTGGTTACTTTTACTGGTTACTTTTGGAGAACACTTTGGAAAAAGATGAATACAGAGTTAAAGTTTAGTTCTACATTTCACCCTCAGACAGATGGACAGACTGAAGTTGTGAACAAAATTTTGGGAAACTTGTTGAGATGTTTAGTTGGAGATAAGCCTACTAATTGGGATTTAGTTTTGGCACAAGCAGAGTTTGCATATAATAATTCTGTGAATAGAAGTACTAAGAGGAAACCATTTGAGATTGTTACTGGATTTCATCCTAAGGGAACCATAGAGCTGAGAGATTTACCTATTGAGACCAGAAGAAGTGCTGAAGCTGAGGATTTTGTAGTATACATGAGAACTTTTCATGATGAAGTTAAAAAGAATTTGGAGGACAGTAATCTAAAATATAAACAGAGAGAAGATAAGAGAAAGAGACATAAATCTTTTGAAGTTGGAGATGAGGTTATGATTCATTTGAAGAATAGATTTCTAGTTGGTACCTACAACAAGATGAAAATGAAGAAGTTTGGAACTTGTAAGATTCTGAAGAAGTTTGATAGTGAAAATGCTTATGAAGTGGAATTACCAGAGGACATGGATATATCACCTATATTCAACATTGTTGATATCTTCAAGTACTTTGAATCAAATGATGAGATGGGAGATGATCTAGATTATCCTAAGAAGAACAAAGACAACATTGAGAAGATCTTGAATAGCATAGTACACAAGAGTACCAGAGGAAAAGACTACATGGAATACCTAGTTCAGTGGAAAGACAAACCAGTTGAAGATAGTTCATGGATTACACAAGCTAAGTTGGATCTTTATGATTTAGGTTAGAAAATGAGCAGTACCTGATGTGGACATCAGTTCTTTTGTTACCCCAGGTGTCTGATGCAGGAGTATCTTGGGTCTTGAGCAATCTTGTATCACCAAAAATATTTCCTATTTCTTGTACCTATATAATGTTTGTTTTGTAGCCATTTCTGTTGTTGGTTCCTTTCCTTGCGAAGTTAATGCAGTGTTGAAGACCTAATCTAGAGCATTCTCCTAAGAGCACATGTCCTAATTCATTCAGATCTGGAAGTTATCACAATTTTCCTTGGGCTTCAATTTTTTGCTAGTTTCGCTCATGTTTCATGTAGTATTTTGCCTTGCGTGGTTCCATGTGGGGAAATTGGATCTTGCACGGTTGGGGATCTATTCTTGGATCATGTGTGGACCTAAATACAACTTCACATCATGTTTTGTTATTTCTAACTTTAGTTTTGGTTTCTCCTCCTAAGTGGACCTATATTGTAATTAAATGCCTGAATAGCAACTTGTGGCTTTGCTGGCTATATATTTGGAGCTTAGGTTGTTTAGTGGGGGATAGATGGTAGCAGTTGGTAGTAGTAGAAGTAGAAGTGAAGATAACATGTGAGCTGAGACTCTGAATTCATAATTCTCTTTGTATAAGGATGAAACCCGGAAGACCTCACAACCAGGCATGTTGAAAGAATTAATATAATTGCACCAATATTGTGACCAGTTGCTTGTCTCATATCCATTGTGTTTTCACTGATATCATGTGGTTTTTATAGTGCTTCCATGTGTAACTCTTCACAGGGCATGTTTGTGGGTTTAAGAAGTCTCAATTAACCCCGATTCTGCCTTTAGCCACCTTGCCCTTGCGTCACTTTAGGAGAGGGATAATCATAATTCACTAAAGCTTAATTCCTAAAGAGAAAGTCATTAAAATGAATGGAAGGTAAGGTATCATGAGGGGAATCATTAAATTTAACTAAGGTATTCTCATTGGGGAGGCACATATTAAGAGAAGAGTTAACATCAATCTTCAACAATTCTCCCCAAAGAGAGGAATCATTAAGAGAAAGGTTTAAAACATATTCTTGCACCAAAATGTCCCCATATATAGGGGGGTCCTTAGGAGAGGGATATAGTGATAGAAGGAGGCTAAGACACTATCATCTCAAAAAAATATATGAATTATAAAACTAATCTAATTGATAAAAATATGAAACACAAGAAAAAATGCACAACACAAAATATTGTTATCTTGTTTCATTAATGCATATGCATAAACAATAAATGATTACTAATTAGGTGTAAATAGATCTAGACATCTAAATCAAAATGGAAATGTTATAAGTCGGGTTCAAAAAAATGTACAATAAGAAATGGTGATCAATCCCATCTCTTCTTGTAAATTAGGAAGGGAAAATAACCCAATAGCCTTGAATGGTATCAAGCGCTTAATGGGTATCAAGATTCCTTCACTAATATGGAAAGTTGATAGGGAGATATGAGATCTAGGATGAAATGGAGGAAAATATTGACTTTATATGCACATAGATTGACATAAACTAGATAAATTAGTGTAATAACCAAAAATGGGCTCCAAAGGATGCCACTAACCATAGATTTCAATTTGAGATAGTTTTGGAGGGAATAGGTTTCCTAGGATGACTTGTTCTCAACACTTTTTGATGATTCAAATTACAAAATATTTGTGAGATCCTGAACTTCCCAAATCCAACATAGGGTTAGTGTCACATGTTTCTACACACATAAGGAAATTTTTGTGTAGAGAGGGTTTTTTACCTTAGTCAAACCCCGTTTGAGGAATTAACTTTTGAAATGAAATGAAGTATTCTTAAAAGGAAAGTATGTTGACATGAAATTGAAGCTAAATTTGAATCATAATTTACCTTATAGCTTGATGGTACAATTCTTCTTTAGATGTAATCAAAAGTGTTAATGCAATAGATTTGAATTCACACAAAACCCCAAAAAGAAATCATGAAAGACAAGCCTTGTACAATGAATTTTGTACAGTTTTCCACAATGCTTGATGGAGAGAAGAAGAATGAGTTGAAGACTTGAAGACTTGAATGCTTGAATGCTTGGATGTATGTGGATGGATGTTTATTCTATGATATCCTTCCTTGATGGTAGAATCCTTTGACTTGGTCTTCAATGAGGGAAAGAAGCTTGATCCATAGAGAAGTTTGCCTTGAAAATAAGGAGAGATGGGTTGGTTTTACACCTCTCACAATATTTTTGGGCTCAAAATTCAAAAGCATCCCATAGGAATCTAGATTTCCTACTTAACCAAAGAGATAAGTCCCTAGTTTGAATTTTGGGGAAAACACTAGGGAAGATGTCGGTCTGGATGACCTCTTCTCAGGAAGAGGTTAGCTGTGGCAATCTCTTCCCCCAAAAAGTGGTGAAACTTGTTTTGGGATTTGGGAATGCATAAAAAAATCTAGAAATATATCCGGTGCAGGGATGGAATAACAAAAATAAATGTGAGAGACCATGCATACTTAAATGGGATTAAATTGAGTATCTAATTATAGGAGCTTACAATTTAAGATGATACGAGTTGCAATATATTAATAAGTCTTTGTACTGCTATATATTGTATCTTTGTTACCAAATATTTGTAAGAAGTTGCCTAAGTTTTTAAGCTCATGCAAATTTCTTGGTTAGTTAGTTTTCTAGTATACATAAGGGTCTTCTTTCATTTAGCCATATGCATATTAAGATTATTTCTCCAATTGATACTGTATAGTAGAATTATAAAATTCATAAGTTTTTAGCGAGATTTGTTGTAATTGAGAGAGAATCCTTCCTAAAAAAGAGGAAGTGACATATGTAACATCCTAATTTTAGTGTAGTTTATATTCCTAATTAAGTATTTGGTCGATTATAACAATAATCAGAAGGGTTCTTCCTTTGTCTAGAGAAGAGACTTTGTCTCACACAATGTTACTAAAATTACATTTTTTAATTGGTTGACAAAAAATCAATTACACAATATTTAGGCAACAAATTTCATTCTCATTTGATAGAACAATCCCATCTTCTTTAGGTTGAGTCCTAATTCTAATCCTTATTTTGTGTTTCATTATGGATTAATGATATTTTTTGTATTTTTTTCGTCTCAATCAACCAATGAATCTGTGATGTTTGTTTCTAGAAACATCCCTCCAATTTAGACAACTTGGTCCATTTAGTGCCTAGCTCATGTTCTTTAGCACACATTTCCATATCTTCATTTCCTTCCTCCATTTTCCACATAATATTTTTAATATTTGTAGTAATAATTTAGTTTAAGGAAAAATATTACCAAAGGAGATCTTACTCCAACCTTAAACCTTATCTTTTACCCTTTTTTATTTTTGGTCTACAAAATACATCAAAGTATTACAAAAAGGGAGATTCCATCAACTTTCAGCCATTATTTTAATTCAAGATAATAATTTCACATTATTTCATATCTAAAAGGAAATGGGCCCTTAGCATCAATGTCATCTCAATTCAGAAGAATAACATTACGATTGAAGCCTATTCTGGGAAGAGCTGACAAGGAAAGTTTTTTGTGAGAATGTTCCAACCATTAGAATTCAAGAATATATCAATTTTAACTTCAATATGATTACTTCATTATCTCCTACTAGATCAAATGAATAGAGAACCCTAAAATTCAATATCAATAATCCCCATAACAGAAATAAAATCAATAAGATCCACCAAACTATTAGGGAAGTCATCTGGACCCCCCAAAATTTTAGAAGGAAATAGGGGAGTCTTAAAATCCCCACCTACCATCCAAAAATACCTTTGTCTACTTCTGAAGATCAAATAAGTTAGGGGATCTCATAGTTGAACCTTCACAACCCTAGAATTAGGAGCATAAATATTACACAAATTCCACTTAACTAAGGTAATAAAAATTCCATATAAGTCATTAAGCTCTTTTTAGAATGATTTCCTTTGGTTCCTTTGATTTTAACAAGATTCCCCATAGTAGTTATTCCACCTAAATCCACCTTTGTATCACAAACACAGTAATTTGCTGAAGGTCAAATATTCTTAACAATTTGGTCAAAAGTACAATATTTCATCTTAGTTTCTTGAATACATAATATCAATTTTTAGATCATCTAAAAATCTCTTTATAAGATGTTTGTTCAACCCTATAATATTCTAGGACATAATCTTTAGGTATAACTTGAATAAAACTTAGTATCATTCTTATACTAATAGTAGGAGATGTTGGTAAGTGGTCAACACATGCACACATATGCACATGTAGGCACATGAACATATATGGAATGTTGTCATTTATGGAAGCACTTATCAATTTTATGATTGCACATATTGGATATCATGAATATGTTTGAATGCAATTGTTGAATGGAAAAATGCCTAAGTCCACATACTATTCCTGTAACCCAGTTTGACAGAAAAGATTAGCGAGCTTCACAAAATTTGTATTAAGGCATGTGATCTTAATGACATGCTTGTAGGATACCAATGAATACATGTGTGAGGTAACATGTGTTAATAATGAAGGATATAAGATATATGTTTAGTTGATTGGATGCGAAGGCAGTAAACAGAGCATCACGAAGGCCAACTTTGTGAACGATTGGAAACTTATTTTTAGATGCTATCTTGGATCTAAGGCCAACTAAGGATGTTAATGAAGCATGAAAGTGTGCTTTAATTAACATGATGTTTAGCTAGAGTAATGTCGACTAGCTTTTGTAATTATACTTCTAATAGGGTATAAGTATACAGACACTTTTGTAAAAGTGTGCGACGAAAAGAAGGATGATATGGATGGATGTTAGATGCGAATTGTGAAGGCTACATTTAAGAGGCAGAGAAGAGATCAAGAGGAAGGAGAACAAGAGGAGTTATTCTAGGAATACTTTGTTAACTCTTTGTATTTAGGATAAAAGATTTGGTGTAAGTGTTGTTGCACCTATTGTACACCCCTAATAGGGTTTGTTTGCCTTTAAAAGGGCTAGGACCTTTAATAGGGTTGATTCCTTAACATGGATCTTATTGTATAAATCCCCTAATAGGGATCTTCCTATATTGTAATAATAAGCTCCTAACAGGGCTAGAACTCATAACATGGTTTCAAGATTCATAATGCAGAATTTAGTGGGTACCATCCCCACCAGGGTTTTCCCATAATAGGGTTTCCTCAAAAATAAATATGGTGTTATGATTTATTCTATGTTTATCTTTGTTGCACGGTTTCTCATTTTATGTTATATCTTTATATGTTGGTTAAATTGGTTCAAGAAGTTTGAGAATTCAGTTAAGTACTGTAACACTGATTCACACCCCCTCTCAGTGTTACCAGATCCTAACAATTGGTATCAGAGCATCAGACCCTTAAAGGAAAAGCTTAATAACTTTAGAGAGATCAAGATGGATTTGGAAAACTTGAAGAAGAATTATGAAATGGCCCTAGAAGATGTGGACATTGCTAATGCAGATATAGTAGATCTAAAGTACAAGCTAAGGAAGATAGATGACTTTATCAAGAAGTTAAAGCAATAACTTGAACATGAAAGAAAATTGAGAAATGATTTCATGGAAGCACAAACTAAAGAGCTATCAGATCAAGATCAAATTGAGCAGCTAAAACATGAAAATTATTCCTTGAAGGATGAATTGGAGGTCACAAAATTGAACCTGATAAGAGAACTTGATGCTGAAAAAGAAGAAAATGAAAAGTTGCAAAATGAACAATCAAATAGAAGGGATGGGTTGCAGACTTTGGAGAGTGAACTGAGTACACTAAAGACAAAGTATGACAAGATAGAGAAATATTGCATCACCATTACTAATGAACTTGATCAAACTAAAGGTCACATAGAGAAACTTCATGAGAGAAGACAAAGATTGGATGAATAGATTGACATGCAGAAGCCTATTGGAGAGAACACAAGAGTAGGATATAATGAAAAACCTGATCAAAGGAAATATAGAGTTGTTGTGAACCTTGAATCACCTAAGAAGTCAGAATCTAAGGTTGAGATAGTAGGACCTGAAATACCTTCCTGCAAGGACAATGACAAGGGTTGCAACCATGAAGATAAATCAAATAAACCAACTGAAAAAAGGTATTCCTAAGCCCAAGTTTACTGGTTTTTGTTTTAATTGCTATTTGTATGGACACAAGATGAGAGATTGTAGAAAACCAGATATGAGATCTAGAATACCTACATATGATCACCTAGATGATTTCCTTAAGAAGCAAAAGGAGAAAAGTTTGAATGAGGCAAAGATAGAAAAAGGTGAATGTAGTAAAGATGTAGAACATAGACAACCTGAAGATAAGGAAATAAGTAAAGAAAATGATATTATGAAAGACAATGTTTTTAATGATAGTAAGGATGAAGTTAACAAGATATTTGAATAGATTAAGAAACCTATTACCTGACCTAGAAAGATTGTATGTTACAAATGCAATAAATTTGGTCATATTATCAAGTATTGTCAGTTGCAGATTGATTACGACCAATTGAAACCTAAGAAGAAGATGAAATGTTTCAAGTGTAACAATGATGGACATGTAGTGAAGTATTATAGATTTAGAGGACCAATGAAGAAGTATTTTAGACCATTCACAAAGGAAAAAGAACAAAATGAAGAAGATAGAGAGCTAGTAGAACTAAAAGTAAAATTTAAGGAGAAATGGGTCAAACTGAATGAACCTATGGAATTTGAGGTTAAGAAAGATGAAGATAAAAGTGTGAGCATTCAAAAGAGTCCTAAGAGTCTTGTTGAATCATTACTAGGGTGTGTTGCTTCACCATCTTTATGATGGGAAATGTATGCCTTAGGAGGAGCATGAAAGATTAACATCAGTTAGATACAAAGCCCCTATATGGATGAGTTAAGCTGTGCGAACTTGAATACAACTTAGTTACTATGTTGTGTGATCTTGGACAAGATCACATCTATTTTGGAGATGTCTGTGAGAAGGACTACCAGTTTGAGCTAGCACTAGTTTCTTGAAACTTTATGGGTAATTTTTGGGACTTGTGCCAAATTGTCTATAAGGGTGACACTATGGTTGAGTTACCTAACATTTAGATTGAGATCAGAGAGCATTGAAGAGCTTGGAGAAGTAGCTAGAGATTGAAGTGTTTGCACTTGTGTGCGCAAATCTCTCACATGACCGCGCGAGCTAGGTATTTGTGATTAACTCAAGAAATTATTATCAATTATATTAACAAAGCAATCAATATGGATGCACCTAAGGTTTTTAATGTACTTGAAAGGAATAGATACAAATTTAAGAGCCAAACTTTCAAATCTATTGAAGAGGATCAAGAGGGTGTGTTTTTGCATACCCCAATTGGTGTTCTTCATGTTGAAGACATCAGGGCATACATACATAACAAGATTGGTTTCATATGAACTATAAATATTTATGATGAAATGCTAGGGTTATACAATGTAGACAAAACCCTAAGTAGGGTTATACAATGTAGGAAAGTTCACGGGTTGCCAATAGTCAAATACATGGAAAGATTTGAATTTGACGAATTAGACTAGATCAAGATTTTGTTAAGTAGGATTCACGATGAATTCATATGGATTAGTGGAACCCCTACTTACATCACCAAGGAATTATTACACAAAATCAATGGATTACCTATGACAAGTAAGATATCTACTGCAGAGAAAAACATAAGATTTGAAGTGGAAAAACTGACAAAAAGCAAATGGAATAAAAGAGCTATGTTTGCAAATGACATCGCACAAGAAGATGTAAAACTAGTAGTAATGATATTGGGATACAAGTTCCAATATAGTAGCAGAATAAAAAGTATGTCAACTAGTTTTGTTCACATGGCATCTAAGATGGTAATTGAAGATGAAGAGTATGACCTATGCGAGGTCCCAAGGCAACAATTGATGGATAATCTAGCAAGAATAAAGAGGAATAGGACAACACATTTTAGATTTGGATCACTGGTTATGTATATATTCTTCCATGTTATGAGAATATTTCCTAACATGTACCTATGGAGATCTGATAGACGCTTTATGCAAATGATTAGTGATTGCTACAGGAGAAGTGATGAGCAAAACATGTATGCTGAGATTGCAGGCATGATGAAAAAATTTCAAAAAAAAATGCATGAAAGGGAAAGAATCCCTTGGAGACTAGTTGACAAGTATAAAAATGACATATGTTTCATGGTGGAGACTAACACCACATGCTTTGAGGCAGTGGAACCTAGAACTTCATGGGCTACCCCTATGGGCTATGAAGTTGACTACACCATTTTAGAACTTCACATTCAACATGTTTTAAAGTCCCCTAAAGACCCCAATGTTCCTAGATGGGGCACATATGAAGAAAAATACATAATAGTTAAGGAAGAACTGGTAAATGGGAGAAGGGAAATGAAAGTTGAGTCCCTTGTTGACAAAATTGTAGGGCAACATGGAATATCAAAAGAAGAGATGAAGACTGTTAGGGAAAAAGTGACAAAGATGACACTCCTACACCTATCAGGAGAACATCATAGAGACAGGCTACTAGAGTAGCTACACAAGGTTAGACACCTCTTAGAAATAGACCAAAGGCCATGGCTAGTGGACTAGGATGGAAGAGAAAAATACTTGATACCCCTCCATCTTCACATGAGAAGGACAAACATCAAAAGATTGCAGAACATGAACAAGAAGAGGAAGTTCAAGTAATGGATACAAAGAAGACCGAGGAACAAAAGAAGGAACAAGAAGATGAAAATGATAGAAAACTTCAAGGGGCCAACCTAAGGGAACTTGAAGCAGACAAGAAGAAAGCAATAGAGGCAGAATAGAAGAAAGGCCAAGAAAGAAAAAGGTATTTGTTTAAGCCCTTCTTAAAAGTTTTAGAAAAGAGAGCAATGAATGATGACAAGCTTGCCTCTATTGAAAAATACTTTGATAGATATGACGAGGAAGATAAAAACAAGATAGAAGATATAGTTGTGGAGAACATACTCTCCTTTAAAAAGAATCTGATTGAAATAGAAGGTCAAATCACTAAGGATCTATTTGAGAGATTAGAGGAAAAGAAAGAAAATAGCCCTGGATGAAGACACTAAGATGATATAGGATATTCTTCTACATAAAATTCCTACCATGAAAGGGAGTGAAATGGGAAAGTGGCTTGAAAATTTAAGGCCAAAACTAAGGACCAAAACCAGAATCATTAAGTTTATGGCCCAGAAATATAAAGAGGTTGAAAAGGAAACTCGTGAAAAGGTTGGAAAAATACTCCTTGAGGAGCTACCTAATCTTGGAAAGTATACAAGGACCCCAACCCCAATAATAATCTCCATAGAGCCTACAATTGCCAAAATTGTAGAAGAGGATGAAGTCTCAAAGGAGATAGAGGTAGTTGATACCACCTTACTTGATTTCTACATTGACAATGTTGGGATTTCACTGGAAACAAAGTAGGATACATCTTATCCATTTTAGATAACTTAAACTTTGGCCAACATTGATGAAATAGTGAAGAATCTTGAGCCTCCCAAAATTGCTCAAGAACAATCAACTAAGAAAGAGCAAGAAAAGGAGAAAACAAATGAAAAAGAGAAGGTATCAAAAGAAAAAGATGAGGAAAAAGAGAAAGAAAAGTTAGAGGAAAATGAAAAAGGATTTCCTATCACACCTTTTTCTACACCTAATTTGTCAGCAAGTGGATCTCAATCACTTCCAACTAACTAAGAGGATATGGATGTCATAGATATGATGCAGTGGTGAGTATTTGCTTTTTCTAAAGCAAAGGAGAAATCAGAGAAGAAGACTAAAAAAACTACAAAGACAATCCAATGAGAAACACAAGTGTTGAGTAAGTTCTTTATTACACCTCCTATAGATATTGGATATCCTGTAAATAGTCTAGATAATGCTCTAAGTATAGTAGAACACAATTTTGATGCATTACAAGAAGCGACAAAAAAAAAGTGGTAGATGACTTTAAAAGGTTAAGGATGAAAGATACTCTTGGTGGGATTAAGAGTGATCTTGACACATTGATCACCATTGAAAAGGCAATCAAATCTTGTCTTAAGGATGGACAAGACCTATTTAGACTTTGCATGACTTCAAATAAGCATGTAAAAATCATCTTAGATGTTATAGCTCAGGATGAAGAGGCTTTGGAAAACCTCTCTAAGGAATTTTAAAGTAAGAAAATTATGGACATAAACAAGGAAGTAAACAAGATCATGGATAAAATCCATACCCTACAGTTGGAAAAGGATAGATTTTAGAGAAGATTCTCATAATTAAGAAGCTTTTTGACTCCAAAGATCAGTGTCTTGGAGAGTACACATGAGGACCTTTAGCTTGGCCTCAAAACATTTCAAGGATTAGTACCTACTGATGTAGAGGAAGCAAACAAGGCCGTATTTGGTCTTAATGGAATGATTCAAGTGGCAGAAAGTAGCTTGGGGTGTAGACATATAGATTTAGAAGGAAAATTACAAAGATATATTGTAGACCGTTCAACTGTGATTTACTACACTCTATCTTTGTTGTTTTGGTACCTGATGTTGATATTTCTACACCCTTTGCCATTGATGTCAAAGGGGGAGATATAGAAGAAAAAATGTAATGAGAGAAAAAGAGAAAGTGTGTGTAAAATAAAAATACATAAAACATAAATAAAGGAAAGTTTCTTTTGAAGGTTATGTGTTTCATTTCTGTTAGTATATTTCCTTTTACATTTTTGCCTTGATGTTGCACTTAGTCATTTTTTCACTAAGTGTTGCCATCAATGCCAAAGGGGGAGATTGTTGGCAAGTGGTTAGCACATGCACACATATGCGCATGTAGGCACATGCACATATATGAAATGTTGTCATTTATGGCAACACTTATCAATTTTATGATCGCACATATTGGATATCATGAATATGTTTGAATGCAGTTGTTGAATGGAAAAATACCTAAGTACACAGACTGTTCCTGTAACCCAGTCTGACATAAAAGCTTAGAGGGCTTCACAAAAGCTATATTAAGGTATGCAATCTTAATGACATGCTTGCAGGACACTAATGAATACATGTGTGAGGTCACACATGTTAATAATGAAGGATAGAAGAGATATGTTTAGTTCATTGGATGCGAAGATAGTAAACAGAGTATTACTTGTTAGCGATCACTAAGGCAGACTTTGTGAATGATTTGAAAGTTATTTTTAGATTCTATCTTAGATCTAAGGTAGACTAAGGATGTTAATGAAGCGTGCAAGTGCGCTTTAATTAATATGATGTTTATCTAGAGTAATGTCGACTAGCTTTTGTAATTATACTTCTAACATGGTATAAGTATACAGATACTTTTACAAAAGTGTGCGACGAAAATAAGGATGATATGGATGGATGTTAGATGAAAATTACGAAGGCATCTAAGAGGCAAGGAAGAGATTAAGAGGAAGGAGAACAAGAGGATTTCTTCTAGGAATAATTTGTCAACTCTTTGTATTCATGACAAAAGATTTGTTGTAAGTGTTATAGCACCTATTGTACACCCCTAACAGGGTTTGTTTGCCTTTAATAGGGCTAGGACCTTTAACAGGGTTGATTCCTTAACAAGGATCTTATTGTATACATCCCCTAACATGGATCTACCTATATTGTAATAATAAACTTCTAACAGGGCTAGATCTCCTAAAAGGGTTTCAAGATTCATAGTGCGGAATTTAGTGGGTACCATCCCCACCAAGATTTTCCCTTAATAGGATTTCCTCGACAAAAAATATGGTGTTATGAGTTCTTCTATGTTTATCTTTGTTGCATGGTTTCTCATTTTATTTTATATCTTTATATGTTGGTTAAAGTGGTTAAAGAAGTTTGAGAATTCAGTTAAGTACTGTAACACTGATTCACTCCCACTCTTAGTGTTACCAAATCCTAACAGGAGACATATCTCAAAAGGTTTATGTTCTCTAGAGGAAGATCAGAAGAAACATCATGAATTATAGTTTCCATTTGGGATGGTTTTCCTTCCTTATTTTATATCCAAACATCTACTTTTTTCTTCTTTTTAAGTTTCCCACTATCTTGATTCCATTCCTCTTCCAAAACACTCATATAAATTCAAAGGAGGAGTTTGAGAAGTATTAGCACAAAGGCACACCAAAGAGAGGGATTCTTGCAAGTCTTTACTTTGAATCCTTGAGAAGATACTAAAAGCACCATCTTCCAAATTTGTCTTTTTAGAAACCATACCATCTACCAATGGTGGTACATCCTTTATCACTATATCAATTTCACCTTCCTCCAATTCCTCTTCTTTTTTAGTAGGAGATACTTTCTTTTGGAAGTCAGGGGTACACTCCTCCAGATCAATCCTTCCATTTTCTTTACTTAAACCTACCAAACCTTTCTAAAGAACACCTTCCATGCCTCCATCCTCAACAAAAGTAACATTTGGTTTGTATTTCTTATTTTCCATTCTTGTTGTAGCAATGCCAGAATTGAATTCTTATGGCTTATCTTTTGTTTTCACCATATAATGAATCATATTAGAATTCTCCTCCTCCTTATCTATTACTTTCTCTACTTCATTACCGAGATCATGAGTCTGATCCAATAAGAGATCATTCTCTTTGAAATTATCAACTTGATTTCAAATATACATTGATAAGGATAGGAAATTTAGAAAAACATCACACTTTTGTAGATTAGGCACAAGAAGATCTACAAGGTGAATCTAAGTTTATGCCATTAAACTAAGATCAACTGATTGATCTAACCCTAGATTCAAGTTACATAAGGAAAGAAAATTCTTAATTTTTTTTTATCAAATCCAAAAGCTCTACTGATGAGAATGGGCTATTAGCCATTACAGTGGTATGGATACTACCTTAAGCTTCAAAACAACACCTACCTATTTCTTATTTTGATCAATGTTGGGATAAAAATCAAGAAACTTGCCTAATAGGGATGATAAAAGCCTAATAATTGCCTCATCCATCATAACATGAGGAGCCACAACTTGTATCCCTTCCACAATGCATGAAACCATCGAAGGGTCAAAATTCCTATATTTCACCATATTTGGAGATCTAACTTCCACCAAAATTTCCACATAGGAACAAGGAAATCCTCAAAGAAAATGAGTCAAGATCATATTGAGGGGAAACCAAAACCTTTTTTGGGTCTCAACCATCAACCACCAAAGGGGACAACACCTTTTTCACCTTTTCTCCTTAGGTTCTATAGAAGCAACTCCATATTGGATGGAGGAGCCCAAGCGCCCCTCCACCTGACAGCTCCATGACCCAAACCCTCATTTGACCTTAAAAGATTTTAAAATTATAGAGCACATGATTTTTCCAATCTAACGTTAACCTTTTTATCCTTGATTAAAAATGAGAGAAGTGTATTAAAGAAAATTGTTACTAAACTTAACCTAATATCATTTCATAAAAATCTATTCCTAGCAAGATTATTTTTTCTTTCATACTCTTGTCACCTCTCGATGTGATCTTATTTTTGTAGTGGATTTTGATCATTCATGGAAAATGGATTTTGATGGCTTGGGATGTTAGAATGGTTTAGTAGTAGGTGTAATTCCAATACCAAATTTTAGAAACCCCAATCCCTTACATTTTCACCTTGATTTCCCTTGTGCTAATAGTACAAGAACAAAGACCTTATAACTATATTACATTCTACTCTTTATTTTGGTTTTAGATATTTGACTATTTATGACAACTTAGTCATTTGATAGATTGTTGATTACTATCAATCTAAGATAAATTATCCTTCTATCATAATTTTGTCTTTCCTTCTAACACTATTGATCCAACAAATATTATACTCATGTAATGACTTGGCTAGTATGGCTTCTCTCTTATCTTTAGGTGATCTTATTAAGAACTTCTATTTCCTTGTTCAGGCTCTTATTTTTATTGTTATTACCCAAACTCTTCATCTAACCTTATTATCCACTATGAGATTGATTCAAGTGAATACTATATATGTAAGGAAGTTAAGTAGTGAAACAACTTCCTACACTAATCTTGAGGAGAGGGTAATGAAAATTTTTTCTTAGATCTTTATAGCTATAGAAACTTAACAAAAATAAAATAAATAGCATGCATACTACAATACAATGATTAACATAGGGAAAACCATTTTGGAGGAAAGCCCCACACTCCAAAAGCCACCCAATATATCATTAAAAAATCAATAAAAAATTACAATATACTTGTAGAGAAAACTTCTCTTAGGAGAATCACCAACTAGAGATTTGGAGGTAATTGAATAACTTTAAGACCCTTTCAAACACCCTCCCTCTCATGTATCTACTATATATATAGTACATACAATATAAGGAACTGTCAAACAATATTAAAAAAATTATGGGCTAAAAACCACTTATAAAGTGGTGCCCATCTTATCTCCAATCAAAGATGTTCTATTTAAATGGATGTGAAAACTAGTTTCATTCATGCTGATTTGGAGGAGGATATTTACATGTCACAACCAGAGCACTATGTGGTAAAAGGTAAAAATATTTTGGTTTGTAAATCGAAGAGATATTTGTATGGCATCAAGCATAGTCCTAGGATGTAGAACCACAAATTTGATACATATGTGTTAATTTTGGATTTGAGCATTCTCAACTAGATCACTATATTTATTATAAATCTAATGGTGGTCATTTCCTATGCATTGCATTATATGTTGATGGTATGTTGTTCATTGATAAAGGGAAAGTTATGATTGTAGAAATTAAGTCTCAGCTTGCGGCTAAGTTTGAAATGAAAGCTCTTGGTGTCACAAAGCACATTCTTAGGATAAAAATTAGAAGAGATAAAGTGAACAAAAAGTTATGTCTAGGTCAGAGTAAGTATATAAACTTAGTTTTATAAAGGTTCAACATACAATAATGTAGACCATTATGTGTTCCTTTTACAGTGGGAACAAAGTTGTCTATTTTAGATTATCCTACATCCCCATTAGAGATGGAAGACATAAGAAAAGTACCTTACCAAAGTTCAATTGAGATTTTGATGTATGTTATAGTTTGTACCAGACCAGACCTTTTCCAAGAAACGAGAGTTCTTTCCAAATATATGTCTAATCCTAGTAGAGTTCATTAAGATGCAGTTAAAAGAGTCTATAGATGTATGAATGGTACCTTAGAGTATTCTTTGTATTATCATGGTAACATGATAAGAGACAAAATTTCCCTTTATATTCATGGTTATGTGGATTCGGATTGGGCAGTTTATATTAATAGTAGAAGATTTGATAATGCTTATGTGTTTACATTATTTGGTGGTGCAATCAATTGAATGAGTAAGTGATAGGTTGTGGTTACTTTATCTACTAATGAAGTTGAGTATATGGAATATACTCACGATAGTAAAGAAGCCCTTTGGATTAAGAGACTGTGTTAAAATATTGGAATATAAAAAGTACTAATAATTTATTGTGATAGTCAAAGTGTGATTTACCTAGTGAAGAATGCAACTTCTCATGCCAAGACCAAGCACAATGATGTTCAATATCATTTTGTCAAAGATATGGTCAAGGATGGCATGGTGGAAATTATTAAGGTAGAGACCTTGGTAAATGTTACAAATTCATTAACTGAGGTTTTGAGCACGGAGAAATTCAGATGGTGTTCAAATTCTATGGGCCTCATGGTTTGTACTAATTAAATACAAGTGTAGATACTCCCTTTGTTCTTGCAAGGTGTTTGACAAGTGGGATATTTTTAGGAAAATGTGTTTCAACCTTGTATTTACATACGGTTACTATTTTTAGTAATTTTTCATTTGAGATCAAATTTTCCCTATTGTATCCACTAGTACAAAAACAATAATATATGACCAAATAAACTACCAAAAATTGTAGATAAATGACCAAATTTGGTCACATGACCAGTGGTAGTTTATTGCCGGTCATTTATCTCGTGACCAAATTTATGACTAAACTATTTTAGTCATTTATTTGGTCATTGATTTGGTCATATATTTAGTCATTTATTTAGTCATTTATTTGGTCATTTGGTAGTTTATTTGGTCATTTATTTAGTCATTTATTTGGTCATTTATTTGGTCATTTATTTGGTCATTTATTTGGTTGTTTATTTGGTTGTTTATTTGGTTATTTATTTGGTCGTTTATTTGGTCATTTATTTAGTCATTAATTTAGTCATATATTTAGTCATTAATTTAGTCATATATTTAGTCATATATTTAGTCATTAATTTAGTCATTAATTTAGTCATATATTTAGTCATTAATTTAGTCATATATTTAGTCATATTAGGGCACGATGGAATCAAACCATCATCCTCCTACTTATAAAGTAGGGGCTCTTCCATTGAGCTAGTACCCTTTAAATAATAATCATACCATGTATACTAGTACTTTCCACTAAATGTAAATCATTGTTAAAGGTGTCAATTGGTTTACATGAGCAAGAAGATCCTATTTTCATTTTAAAAAATGGACACCAATGAGTTAATTTTGGCTTAGTTATAGAGGCATTAAATGGGCTGTGTATATTTCATCATATGTAGTTGATTCTCATTGTGAATTCCAGTGGGTTTCAATGTATTTTAGGCAACAGAGTGTGATATGACTGAAGTATTTCCTATGTAGATTATTTGCCTTGTCCTCCAAAGTACTTAAAAATAGGAATTGAATACTGAGCATTAAACTAACATTATGTTTATATTATATATATCCCAGTGATTCTACCAATCTACAAATATGTTCTGATATGTTTAACGTCTCCTCTATAGGATTTACACTACTATGATATATCTTCTCAGGATTCAGTGACCATCTAATATGAAACTTAAATCCTTATGACAGGGATGCCGAGAATCATAGCTTATGCTGGATTCTTTGAGGTTTTCTCTCCTAAAAAGGGAGAGCATGTTTTTATCTCTGCAGCATCTGGAGCAGTTGGTCAGCTTGTTGGACAATTTGCAAAGTTGATGGGTTTCTATGTTGTAGGGAGTGCTGGCAGTAAGGATAAGGTAGGTCTGACTTTTTAGTTGGTGTTTCTCACACTTTTAAATTCAACTTTTCTTTTTAACATATATCAAAAAATATATTTAAGCAATGAACCTCATGGTGATTTAGTAAATAACACTTGAATTAATATGGTTGTAATTTATTGAGTAAACCCTTGGAAGCTATTTATTCACATGCCAAAAGGTAGACCTAGCTTTTTAGTTTGTACTATTTACATTTTGAAACCTTTTTTTTTTGTCACATAACCATTGGTAATCTCCATTTTAATTTATTTGTCAAAGAAAATTTGCTCAACCTTTAAATCATAAACAACAATAGAAGTAACAACCTAATAAATGTCATTTTTGCAACAAGAGATAATATCTCATAATAATCAACACCCTCAATATGAGAGTAGCCTTTCACAACCAACCTTGCTTCTTAATGCTTTTGTTTGAACCAATCTTTTTTTTGAACACCCATTTCCAACCAACAAGTTTTCATCCTTCAGGAAATGGTACAAGATCCCATGCATCATTCTTTTTCAAAGCTATCATTTCTTTATCCATAATAATTTTCCAGGATTCTTCATCATTCATACATAATGCCTCTTCTATAGATTTAGGTTCATCCACAATAGTATTCAAAGAAAAAAACCATCTCCAATGATGAGAAAAATACCTTTCAAGTGGTTGTTTATGTCTTGTAGACCTTCAAACAAGTTGAGTTGGAGGTTCTTCCTCCTATTCTGAAGATTCAGAGCTAGATGATCTCTTCTAAACTTCTTGTCTATCTAGTGACCTTGATTCAAATTTCTCAAGCATAAAAGGTAGTTGAATCACATCTTCCTTTTTAGTATGTTCAAGGTACAATGTAATATAAGAAGGATTAATTTATCTAAAAATAACACTTCTACTATGTATTACCTTTTGTGCTATAGGGCCCCAAAGATTGTATCCCTTCACACCATGAATGCATCCAATTAAGATACAATTCACAACCTTGTTATCCAATTTTGTTTGCTTCTTCTTTGGAATATATGCATATGCTTCGTAGCCAAAAACTCTAAGATGTCTCAATGAAGGCTTATAATCCAACCATGCCTCCATGGATGTTTGATAAAAAAAGAGATGATTTAGGAGACCTATTAATTAGGTAGAAAGTAATGGAATTTTTTTATTTATCCCAAAACCTTTATTCTAGGCCAACACCACTCAACATACTCCTAACATTCTGTCATGCCCAAAATTAGGGCAAAACATACACAACAATTTTTTTATTTTTTTTTTAATATACCCAAACTAATAAGAGGATATCTCTAGATACATTTTAAGCTAGCATTTAAACAGGAATGTTATATCTTTTCCTCCCAAGTCAAGCAACAATATTAATAAATGTTTATTTTAATAGAAAACTTTTCATAGATGAGAATAAATCTTTTCTTTGAAAATCTTAAACAAAATATGTATATAATTTTTTTGAAAATGAGTTCATAGTATAAGACATCTTTTCTCTTATCTTCTTGCATGCAGAAAATCAAAACATAACATTTGCATTTATTTCACCAATCTCTAAACATCCTTACTTACATGTCATTTCAATATAAGGAAAAATCAAGCATCTTTCTCATAAACATTTTAGTTCAATAGATGGGAGGAAAAATAACTTAACGAACTATCTTTTACAAACATTACATATGCTAGGCTTTTCAACATAGCCTCGATTAAAACAAATTACATAAAGGCTAAAAGCCAAACAACTATATAACATAAAGGAGATAAATCCAAATTTCCATCTAGCTCCTTGAAAACCAGCAAGTTACGTCTTTTGAAATCTGTAAAACAAACTAAACAGACCATGGAGGCTCACCTCCCAACCTAGGCCATTTCACGGCCACCCCTGAGCTAGAAGAAACAAAGATGGATATGGGGTTTACATGCATTCAACAAACACATAATCAAACAAAAACCAGCAACATACATGAACACCAAATTCCGTTCCCATGGCTATGCACACAATGGGTCACCTTGGACCCATAGTAGGGGTGAAGGTGGAAGCTACCAAAGGGGTGAAGGTGGAAGCTACTCAACTAGGAGAATGCCAAAATACAAGAGTAAACCAGCCTTCAACAAGGCTTTAAAATCTGCTCAAATTGCCTTCACAAGGTCAAAGATACAACCATCAACCCTTCACATATTCTACACCAAATCAACACCCTTATGCCCCCCAAATAGTATGCACAAGGATGGCAACATGGATGCCCATACATCCATGCCTTATCCCCTTCCTCCTAGAGGAAGGACTCTACACTAGATGAGTAGTCCCAACTCTTTCCCTTCACCCATCAAGGCTCTCTTCCCTCCCAAGGGTGAGTTTGGCCTTGCACACCCCAAAGAAAACAATGCAACAAAGAAAGGAAGAGACCACAAGCATGCATAAGCCAAAATGCCAAACATTTACTTACAACACTAAGCATTCACATAACCCAAGAAATTAAATCATGTACATAACATTAAGACAAAGAGTTTTCAAGATCCAACCTCAATCCAAGCTAATGGCAAAGAGGGTTGAGATGAGCTTTCTTCCAACTAGTCTCCTCCTTTGCTATGCAACTACCAAAATCCTCCAAAACAATCAAGGAAAAATCTCACAATCTCTCAAGTCTCCAAAAATTGGAGAGTGGGCAATTACCCTCAAATTTTCCATCCATCTCCTTAAGAAGGAAAACCCTAATCCTTTCAAACAAGAGGGGAAAATTCAAATTTCAAAATTCAAAAATGAGGAGTGGGCTTGGGTTGCATCTCAATTTTCGTCACTTTTCAAAAGAGCATCTTTTGGAAGGGCAAAAATAGCCAAAATACATCATAATGGTCAAAATTTGACCCCCAACACATGGCACCACTATGGGGTAGTCTATTTTTAACCTCCACTACCCTATATGGTCACTAAATGCCACTCAAAAGACCACCCAAAGATTGCATACGAAAATGAAAGAGATTCCCACTCAAGGCTCCTAAAAATAGAGACCACTCACACACATAAAGCACTTGGTCATGCCACCACATAGTACATGTGTCAATTGACACCACAATAAATCACAACACATCATGATACACATGGCATGCCAAGTGGAATAAAAAAATAAAATAGAATAAACATAATCAAATAAATACAATCATGCATCACTCTACAACAATTACATATTACAACTCCCACTCGCGCTCTGGCTCCTCGCGTTCAAAATTCTTTCGCTCACGCCCTGTTTGTTGCAAAGGTTCTCACCCAGTCTGCTTTGTCAGCTCTGCAGGTGGATGCTGCTCTTAGCCTCCTGTCATCCCCTCCTATTGGCACTGTCCTTGTGGTGTCGGGGTTTCCCTGCTCGCATCCTCGCGGCTCAGCGCTTCAACTATTCAGGGTTCTGTGATTTCATATGCAGATGTGGCTGCTTTTGAGGCGGGCATCCTGGGGCCTGTTTCTGGGCGGTTGGGACCCTCTTCCCTAGTGCAACCTGTTACTGTGAGTAAACCCATTCGGGTTAACCTTGATTCAGAAACTGTAGATGAAATCTTAAAAAATAAGGAAGACTTCTCTTCCAATGCAACTATTTTTCGCTTTAAGGGTTTTTGGCCCTCTCTCTCTGACCTGCATGCTTGGATTTCCAAGCATTGGGAACCCATTTTATATGCTGTTGTTCAGTTATATCCTGTGGCCAGGGGTTTCTTTATTGTGAAGTTTGACAATGCTGAAGATATGAACTCTATTATGTGCAATAACTATTTTATGTGGGAGAAGCATTTCCCCCTGATGGCTAAACCCTGGTATATGGGGTTTGACCCTCTTTCTGAATCCTTCAATAAAATCCCCTTATAGGTTAGAATTTTGAATCTCCTGCTCTATTTGTGGCTGGATTCAGTTTTCGAAGCTGTGGGTGAGGCTATTGGGGATTTCCAAATGGTGGATCCTGTCTCCTCTCATGTTCTCAAAACTACTTATGCTCGTATTCTTATGGAGTTTGACGTCTCCATGGGTCTTCCTGAGAAGATCACATTGGCTTCTCCTTCAGGCTCTTGGACTCAAATTCTTGACTATGAGAGAATTTCATTCAGATGTTGGAAATGCCACAAGACTGGCCATCTTGCTGCGTGGTGTGTCTTTGACAAGGTCAAACTAAATAAATCACCTACCTGGTGGGCGGGGGTTGCTGACCATCATTATACAGTTTGTAAAACCTCTATTCTTGAAGGCTCAGATGCTGGCTCTCCTCCTTCTGATCATGCTAATGTTGTTGATTCTATTTCGGCCTTGCTTTAGCCTATTGCTATCTCTGATGACTCTGGTTTTGTGCTGTCTCCTATTGCTATTGGTCCTGCTGCCCACGGTGCTGTCTCTGGCCCAGATGCTCTTGATGTTGTCTCTACTCCTGCTATCTTTCTAGATGCTGGAGCTGAATGTTCTTTACTCCTTGTTTCTCCGATGAGGACTCAGGAGAATGATCTTGGTGTTTTTCCTGCCCCTTCTGGGGTTCCAGATGTTATGTGCCCCTTTGAGGGCTCTTCTAGTTCTTCTCTACAGAAGGCTATCAGTTTGATGGAGGATGGATGGACTACAATTAAAGGAAAGAAATCTTAGTCTTCAACTCCTTTTGATATGAACTTACGTTCACACAAGGTTAGGCAAAAATGTATATCTTGATTGCCCTTTATTGTTTCTGCTTGGGTTGTTCTTCGGGTTGACCCTTAGGCTTGTTTGGTGGGGCACCACAGTTGTATTATGATCTTTCTATTGCTCTATCTTTTAATGCTTTTGTATAAGGTTTCGGGACCTTTCAAATCCTATTTTTACTTAATTAGAACAATTACACATTACAACGAGGTTAATTTCTCCCCTTGGAGATAACCTTGGCTTAACATGATTTTAACAAGTATCCATCTTTAATTTCCCTTGATATAACCATGGTCTTACCTGCACACTTGACAAAATATCAGTAGCTCATGAAATTTCAATAACATATATATGTACATCATAAATAATCAAACTCAAGTACATCATATAGTCCAATTGCACCCACACTTTATCACAAGAAAATCACTTACTTCCAATAATACATTTCTTTATTTCAAATCAAGCTATTTCAAGGATATAAATATATCAATTAACCTAATATATCCATCAACATCTTTTTCAATCTTTCTGCAAATCCAATCTATTATGGAGAATACAGAGCTATCTTCTTTCTATGAATGCCACAATCTTTATAGAATATATCAAAATGATAGAGAAAAATTTACTACCATTATTAGTCCTCAAACATTTCATTTTCCTTCCAGACAACAATTTAACCATTGCTTTAATTTTTTTAAATCTACTGAAAATGTCATATTTATTCTTTATAAAATATACTCGCGTCCTTATGCTATAATCATGAATAAATGAAACATAATATGTAGATTTCCCAATGGAAGGAACATCCACGGGCCCAAACACATCAAAATAAATAAGATCTAACACACCACAAGGTTTATGAGAACTTGAGTAAAATAGAATATAATTTTGTTTTTCATAAATGCAATGCTCGTAGGAATCAAATCAAGATTACAATCATTCAAACCTTTAACAAGGTTTTTATTTTTCAAGGTCCTTAGGCCCTTCTCTCCATTGTGGCCAAGTCTCTGACTCCCTAACATAGTCTTATCTGCAGATAACTTTGATTCATAAAATAAAGCACCCTTTGGTACCCAAAATCCATTACCATATGTTGAAGGTGAAATCATCACCTTTTCCAACAAAGTATCCATAGATTTAGTCTTCACATAAGTACTATTACACTCAATAGTGTATGTATCCAACTTATACAATGTGTCATTTTTGACATTTCTAGCAATCACCATAACACCTCCCACCATTTTGAATCCTACATTAGTAAAGACTACTTGGATCCCCGAATCTATTAGTTTTATCACAAATAAAAAATTTGGTCTTAGACCAAGGAGATACAAAACATCATTAATATTTCTTATTCTACCATTAGAAAAATTAATTCTAACTTTACCACAACCAACAATATTTAAATAAATTATCACCTTAGTACACTTTACCTCCATCAAATTCTTAATATTTAGAAAAAATAAAATTGTTAGAGGTCATATGAAAAGATGTATCTGATTCAATTAATCATGCACCATCACATACATGAGTGACCAAACTTGCAATGGACACATCACCTTCTTCCTTCTCAAACTTAGAATCAAAATAAAACTCCTTCTTTCCCTTCTTCTTTTCTTGTTGCAGTCCTTATGGATGTGTCTGGTCTTACCACAATTCCAACAAATAACTTTGGACTTTCTAGTAGACTTGGATCTCCCTCTAGATTTGGATTTATTACACTTGTCATTCTTCTTGCCTTTTTCCTTAGGTCTTCCATGAGCAACTAGGGATTCCATGGCATTGATGGATACCTTCCTCATCATCTCTTCAAAAATTAAAGAAAACCAAACACATCTTCCATTCTCAAAAAAAAAAAGTATTGCCAATGGCCATAACAAGAGAATACCATGAATTAGGAAAAGAACAAAATAAAATATGACATTTCTCGTCTTCACCCATCTTGATATCAACGGGTGCCAACTAATCCACCAACATATTGAATGCTTCCAAATGGTATGCAATTTTTCCACCCTCCTCCATTTTCAAGGAATATAGCTTCTTCCTCAAGAAAATCTTATTTCTAAATATTTTTCTTGATAAATCTCACTAAGCTTCTTCCATAGACTCTTTGCAGAGGACTCTTCATGTACATTGATTAAAATAGAGATTGTGAGGAGCGATTTGATTATACCCTTAGTTGTGTAGTCCATAACAACATATTCGGATCTACAGGTCTCAAGATTGTCTCATGAATAACATCCCACATTTCTTGATCTATTACCAGATACCCCATCTTCAACTTCCACATTTAAAAATTATTTTAAAATAAATTCTCCACTTTCACTCATCTTGATGAACTAGCCATCTGAAAACTCATACAACAAGATCACAAAGTATCAACAACATGAGTTGCCACTCAAATTTGGATTAGGTTAAAAAAACCCAATAACCCACAACTAAACCAAAGTTGATCAGACTTTGATACCACTTGTAAGGCATTTAAGTAGCAAAACAAATTCCTACACTAATGTTGAGGAGATGGTAATGTAAAAAATTTCTCAGATCTTTATAAAAGTTACAAAATTAATATAAATAACATACAATAACATGCATATTGCAACACAATGATTTACGTGGGGAAAACCCTTTTGGGAGAAAACCCAACACTCCAAAAGCCACCTAATATATTATTTAGAAATCAATAATAGAAAATAATATACTTGTAGAGAAATCTTTTCTCAAGAGTATTACCAACCAAAGATCCAAAGGTAACTAAATAGCTATAAGACTTACACATACCTTCCATCTCACACACCTATTATATACGAGATACAATACAAGAAACTATCAAACTATATTACAAAACCATAGGCTAAAAACCAGTTATAAAGTGGTTCCCATCTTATCTCCAATAAAGATGCCCAATGATGTGTCAAAACACAAACCAACATGTGTAACTCCCTTTTACAACTCATTTATGTGTTCAACACATTTTTATATTTCTTATTTTAGGAGACCTAATTTTTGGAGGCCATAACTTTCAAATCGAGTGTCCGATTGATGAACCGTTTAAAGCGCAATAAAAATCACAATGTGCTCTATCACCTTGCAAATCACCACGCCCTTTACCCATAGTTTTGGGATGTTTCAAAGCCTATAAAACCTTCAAAATGAAATTTAATTTTTAATTTTTGACAATTTCCAAAAACAAAAACTATAGAATCTTAAAAAATGAACATGATCTTGCAACAAAAAATTATCAGCATTCTTCTCTAGCACAACCAAACCTTGGGGGAAAAAAAGGGAAAATTTGTGTTGAAATGAAAAATTACTAAAAATAGTAATTGCATGTAAATGCAAGGTTGAGACACATTTTCCTAACAACATAGACATTTAAAACTAAATATTAAAATATGGTACTTTACCCCCTAATTCTTCCTAAACTCTACATAATCATATTCAAAAGAATGCTACATGCTAAATTCTTCTTTTATATGTTCTATATTGACAAGGCTACGATGATCATAAATCTCCTCCATCCAATAGTAAATCTAGCCTCTTCCTCCACCAAACAAGAATAGTTGGACACAATAACTACAAAAGTAAATATTTATTTCTCCCTACAAAAAAATTCATGGCCCTTGTCTGTATTTTTTAAAGCAATAACCAGCTTGACATAGTTTTCTTCTTTCCACTTTCTAGGCCACTAAAATCAATGATGTCTCACATCTCATAGGATTCCAACCACTCATTGCTACATGATAAACCTTGCAAAAAAATTCTTTTTATAGATTACAAAATCCATGCTCATTTAGCTAATTGTTAAATAACTCATTGTTGAATAAATTTTAATAAAATCAATTAGAAGGAACAAGATCTAATTGCATTCAATCCCCTTAATGATATAATTGTATTTTGTTACATAAGACTTACTCAAGTACAAAATTAACCCATCAATATTATCGCAAAAACCTTTACAAAAGCATGATGCCAAGACACTCAATACAAACCCTTGAATAATGACAAACTCCTAGATCTTAATTGAACTTTCTCAATCATAAACAAGCCTTATTTAATTCAATTTATACTAACATGGGGTCATTTCTTGATTCCCACTTACCTCCTAAGCTACCAACTCCTCAAGAAACAACCATTTGCTAAATCATAACCATCTCTACAACTTGATCATTTTAGCTAATCATATGTTATATTGTCTATATGAGCTAAGCTATTTAGAAATCAACATCACCTACAAAATCAAAATTTTAACTAGAAAATCTACCCAATGAACCCATGTTTTACCATTTTTTATTTAAATAAAGATTTTTACTTTTACCTTTGATAAATGACTTAAATTAATCATCTTTTAGATAGAAAATGATTAATGACTAAGAATCTATAAAAGTGCTGAGCCTTACAATTGATCAATGCACTATTATTAAATAGAAAATATTACACATCCTCTCCACTCATTCGAGCATGTCATGTACACATACTTATAAAATCTCTCATGAATCATTAGATATGAACTCTTCAATCTTCAAGATCTATGACTATGAGTGATTCATGAATTGGTAGAATGAACACCATCTTGACCAATTAATGAGTTGTTATGAACCAAATGTTGCCGCACAACCTCTTCAAACTTCCTAGATCAAGTTCTTCATCCATGGGATGGTAGCATTTGACAACCCAAGTTCATTCTTCTTTAGAATCAATAACACAATTACCCAAACCCCAAGCAAAGAAACAATTGGCCTCATGAGAAATAATTTGAATACCTTCTCTATGGGTACTATATTTATCACTTAAATTGATTGATTCTTTCCCTCTTTCAACATCCCAAGTTGATTATTAAATGATCAATGGTCAAGGGTGAAATGGAAAGTAAATATAAAGATCACCACCTATGCTTCTTTCACCTCTATGCATATGAATTGAGCATGTCACCAATATTCAATAATAGTAAGTGCCCTAATACATAGAGTTGAGCATATACAAGGTAAATTAAATGGGGTCACCATTATTTTTGATTTGATGACACATAGAAAAACTTAATTTATTCCTTATATTTCAAACCCATATGAGTTAGCCACATATGTCACCCCTCGACCATTGATAGTGAAGGTTTCTAAAATAATTGTTACGTAAAAGGATACTAGTCTATCTTTTATTTCTATCACCTTGTTCATTAAGTAGCTAATAGATCTAACAAACCAAATTTATTGATAAAAAACCAATGGTGAAAAATGAAACAAGATCTCAAGTCGCCAGAGGCTACCTTTTATAAATTTTCCCATGCAAATTGACTTTCTATTTAAATCTAATAGAATATTAGAGAGACTTGTAAAGCAAACCTTTGCAAGGGTTTCACCAACATACAAATTAAGAATAATTTAGACAATTTCATAGCACCTACAAATCCAACATACACACAACTCTTCAAGTATCTAATTTATAGTCAAATGAATACATTTAAAAACCATTTGTGTTTGCAATAACATGTGTTAAAACCCTTCAAGATATGACACTTAGTTATTACCCATTTGTCTAATACCACTTTAAATATTCTTGCTATTTGATAAAAATAACATATTATATCACTCTTAAACTATTATAACTAATTAAATTTATCCACACAATTGTTATTATTCTATATTTCAAAATAAACACTAACAGTAAATTTTTATCCTAGTTGGTCAAGATTCCAAACTAAACTCCCTCTTACAAGCTATTACACACCATTAAACTCCACTACATAAGCTTCTAAATAGGGTGCTTAATCTACTCAGTATAGCTAGATAAAAATTCAAAATTATGTCACACTTTTATAAAATAAGGGTAAATACAATTACAATTATTCAACTTGGACCACTTAAAAGTGACATTTTATGTTTTAAATTTTAAAATGATGCAAACTAATGAAATGTAGAATTATTAATGCAATCTAAGTTTATAATTTTTTTTAAAAATTAGTTAGATAAATTTTAAAATAAATTTAAGAGAAATTTTAATTATTATTACATATTTTTTAAATCGAGGTTGTTGGAATGTCATAAAAAACCACTAAACATTTTTTCTTTTAATCATTTTTTCATACAAATAATTTAAAAATATTAAGCATGGAAGAAGAAAAATATTTTTGATGAATACTTATTTTTCAATAATTTTTAAATATCAAACTTAATCAAAATGTTACACTTTTCATAAGATGTTTGTCTTTTGTCTAAATTTTTTATCATTTAAAAAAATATATTTTTGGAAAAGATTCTTTCATATAATGCACCATATATTGTTTTCAAAAAATTTAAATATATTTAATTTTTAATTTTTAATTTCTAATCAACACCATAATTTATAGTAATCTAGTTACTATATATTTTTAAAAATGTAATAAAACTAATCAAAATATCAAAAATAAAATTCTAGACTTGAAGCTCTACTAAAAGGTATTTTTAAAATTTCTTGAAAATACTCTTCGCATGAGAAACCTTGAGTAGAAGTTGAGTTTCTGTTAAAGTTGTTCCAAAAGATAGGTTAAATGGTATCATTTGAAACTATTGAATTAGAAAACTTGTATTCAAACTGAACCTTCCACATTCTTTAAAACCAAATTATGTTCGTTTAGTACATTCGGGTGAAAGACAATCACTTGAAACTCTTCCACCTCATGATTTTGGCCAAAACCGTTTCACTCATAACAATTTGGGTTGAAATAGGTTCACTAAAAACTATTTTGTTGGCCTAGTGTGTGATAAAGATTTATACATTTTTTTCAACCACCATAATGACATCTTATAACATTTTACAAAGCCCCATTATGTGGCACATAAAGCCAACTCAATCTCATACTCACTTTTTCATGTGAGGCTTCTTAAATAATAATAATATGTCAAATACTAAATAATAAATAAATAAAGTCAAGAAGTTCTTCAAGGTTAAGACACCTTAATTCCCAACACAACTATCCTTATTTCACTTATTCTTACATTCTAACCAAACCTTATTGATTCTTGGACATCTTCCTATGCATTCCACATATATACATCCATATATCTAGACATTCATTTCATGTTGACCTTCAATTCTCATTATCATAATTAATTTATGTAGGATTAATGAGATCAATTCACACCCACAAATTTGACCTCTTAAGTTTCTAAAATTTAAATTTGATTGACATGCACCCATTTCACAACTTGTGAGTTAACCAAACACACATTTGTGTGAATTGTCACAATGTCCTTGAATGTAATCATCCTCACATCAAGGATCCCACAAGAAGTATCAATTATCATTTGCATTAAAGAAGCAAGTGAGCTAGGAACACTTCAATTGAAGCATCTAAAAAGAATCTAAATATGTATCACATCATGGAACATTTGTCCAATTGCTTGTTGTATTTAAATCTTACCTTGACTATAAAGTGGATTTTTTCTTAGAGCTAACCAAGGAGAAAATGTACCATAGCAATCCAAAAATCCTCTAAAAGTATTCTTAAATGTCACTATCCTCATAGTAGAGCGAACAACAACATATCAAGCTAGATAGGAAACATGATTACACTTTGTGTTGGATCATCCATAGATCAGATCTACACCCACAAACTTGAGCCCCATAGAGTACACAAACCTTTCCAAATCCAATGCAAAGTACAAATATATAAGATAAATCTCCAATTTCAAAGCATTATGACTTATACAAAAATTATCCTTCTTGAAGTCTAAAGCTAACTGAATCTATCCATCACATTTAATTCTAAATTAATCAATCCCACAACTTTCATTTATTATGCTAAAGGCATATATTATAATGACATATGGATGTGAAATTGTCTTTTTAATTTGATGTGTTTGTTTAAATTCATAAAAAACAAAAAACTATTTTATTATTATTTTTTAAATTTATATTATTATTTTCATCGGTGAATGGTTCATATTTTTATTATTAATAATCCATGTTTTGAGCCTAGCCTGAAACCAAGGGTGGTTACAAGTAGGGAACTACCTCCCTAAGAAGAAAAGGCAATCAAAAGAAAGACCTATTAACAGGTCATGAACTTAAGTATTACTAATTGTTCCACTTTTTGTGTGAGAGCGTAAAGTCAAATAAAAGAGTCCCTCCTTTTTGCCTTTTTGTCTTTCTTCCCATTTACTACTTGTCATCCTTCTTCTAGCTTTGCAATCTCCTTTTGCCACTTAATGGACTCATCCGAAGAAATCATGCCCTCCTCATCTTGATAGCTGAAGCGACCCACCAAATTTGTACCTACACTAGCAAGTCTACCACTAGTAGTGACACAAACCCTTCCCAAAGTTTTTGTACCACATGACACTTCAAGAACTGTGCCATCTCTCACCCTCTTGATCAAAGATTAAGGCCCAAATTGATTCTCCTCCTATTTAGCTTAAGATCTTCTAGTAGAAGATCTGCCAAATGTTTTATCCCTTTCCAAGGCCTTTGAGGCATCACTACTCAAATCCTATTGACCCATTTTTGCTCTTGTACCTTCAACAACCTTTTGTGCTTTTTTGGTTTTAGGATCTAGAACCTACTTGGTTACCAAAGCAACATATTTTGGAGCCTCATCTGATTCTTCATCCTCTTCTTTCTCCAATGAATAAAATTAAAGGGAGACTTCCTTCCACCAAGTTGCATATTTATGGACTCTCTTATTCAAACAATTTGTAGCCACATGCTTGGTCTGAAAACATCATTTGCATTTGAAAGGGATATCTTCATAATCCACTTGTTGAAGCCACTCAACACTAGAAAGTTTCAAATCTACTGGGAGGGCTTTCGTCAAGTCCATCTCAATCAAAATTTGAGCAATAGTATGGAATTTTTTTGGGATCCCTCATCCACCCCCAAAATCTAACCAAAGTATTCTCAATAACATCAAAACAAGAATCTAACCAAAACTAAAGCGGTAGATTTAGGAGTCTTACCCATAGAGGAATCTCATCAAAGGACTCTATAGCTAGATTGAAACCTAGGTACCAAGGTTTCAACATGTACTTATTCTCCTAACTCCATTGAGAATCACATAAGATTTTCTTCCTATCCTACTCATTGTCAAACAACACCACAAAAGGCCACGTGATCCAGGGTAGATCTGAATATTCCCATCCAAGATGGGACCCCACACCTATTATATCCATCTATGAAGCTCTCTTAGATGACCATAAACCCTTAAATCTCCCTATTAATCTTGCCTCCATGAAAAATTTAACATTTTTTGCTATCTCTTCTTCAATCTCTTCCTCTAGACACAATAAGCCTATTTACAAGTGGCTCAACCCATTTTGAGCTCGATGTGCCCTTGATGTACACCTTTACTATTTCTGCATATAGCCCTCGCTCCTTTTCAAAACTGTAATGTCCCTTGTCGAGACTCTACTTAAATTTCTCCAATTAAGCTTTTGCCGACTATTCCATATATTTTATGTATCTCTTTTCTTAAGCAACAGGTGATATTTTTATATCACTATTCAAACTGGTGTGTCATTTGGAGGTAAGGGGTTGTGACCTTATGTTTATTAATCATATATATTCTTGATTTATAAAATATCTATATTTTATAAATAATAGATTTGTTTATTTATAACTAGTTTTCTTGTTAATTTATATCTTGATATATCATATTTAATTTATAATATATTATTATTTAATAATTTATTATAAAAAATTTAATTATTATTTATCTTTAATATTTTATATACTATTAAATGATCAATTAATATATAACTTTTGATATATGAATAATATTGTTTAAGTAATGTCTCTTCTTATTCTCTTTTTATAATTTCCTGCAAAACCAATGTTAGTACAAAATATTATACAATATTTATATGACTCATACTCTACTCTAAGTTAGTAAGGGGGATTTGATTCTTAAGGTTGCCTCTAGGTCGGGCTTCACAAAGTTCTCAATTCTCGGCTTGAGGGATATAAGATCCACTCTAAGCAATCGGGCTATTGACACGTCATCCCATAGAGCATTGTCCATAAGAATCTCTTGGAAGCAATAAATGCATTCCAAGCCTATGCATATGAATATGACTAGCATCAATATATATATTGCCTATGTGAGATTATAACAATATCGAGACTAGGGAAACTATAACAATTTCCTCTAGTCCCCTCCAGATATGGGATCCATCTCTTAATGAATATAAGATTCATTCTCTCTATGGTCTCCATATCATGAATTTGGGTGGACGTATAAATGTACCAAAAACTAATGTACGTTTCATGATCATATATTCATATTTATAAAAAATCCAAAAACACAAAATGCCTATAACATAATTTCATAGATCTTAATTGCACATGTATAAATATATATAGACATTTTTATAGATAAAAGAAATAAAATCCTTTGAGTATGTGTGTGTGTGTGTGTGTCTATATATATATATATATATATATATATATAATTGAGGGAGAAGACTGTAGTCGACAGTTTGTAAATAATTAAATATACTTTCATATATATATATATATATATATATGAAAGTATATTTAATTATTTACAAACTGTCGACTACAGTCTTCTCCCTCAATTATATATATATATATATATATATATATATATATATATATATATATATATATATATATATATATATATATATATATATATATATATATATATATATATATATATATAAAAGTATATTTAATTATTTACAAATTGTCGACTACAGTCTTCTTCCTCAATTCCCCTCTTGTTTTACTTATCTTTTCATTATGTTTTTCCCCTTTTTACTTTCCCATGTCACTGTTATATAAGTGTGAGGGAGGGGAGTCACATCCCCCACACCAACCGTCACCCTTAGGGGTGCGACTGGATGCAACCTTAGGGTTGCGACCCAACCGCACCTCCTAAGGTGCGACTTCCTTTTAATGGGCCGCAATTATTAACAACACCACCTCATTTCATTATTATATTATATACTAAATATATATTATAATATTATATATTTTTAAATGGCTATTATTATTAATAAGTAATAATATTATTATTAAATGTTTAATTTATTTAATATTATATTTATTAAATGATTATTAATAATTAGATAAAAAATATTTAATTTATTAAAGTGGTATGTAATATAGATTATTATTAAAATTATTTATTCATTAGCATTTATTTATTTAATGTATATTATTTATATATTTGATTAGCTACTTAACATTGATCTTTGATGAAAATAATTCATTTATATTATATATTGATTGAATATATTTTATTAAGGGAATATCACAATTATTTGTTTGTTAATTTATTTAGTATTATTTTCTTTCAGTATAATAATAAATTATATTACAATTTATTATTAATGATCCAATTATTAATTTATTATTTAAAATTAAATCCTATTGGAGAGGGGACACTACAAAAATTCCCCTTCTCTTCCTAACATCCTACCATTCATTCATGAGTTTATCTTTGGCCCCATTCCAGGCCCCAACATGTATCAACTTCATTCCACGAGTGATCTCTTGAAACCCAGATTTGCAACCTAAACCATAAGATGCTACACCTTTCTTAAAGCCCTTGAAGTCGCTTCTCTACATCCTCTAGCTTAGACTGTCATCTACACAATTGGTATTGTAGATGTCATCCACACCATTTGCATATACTAGATGGAAATGGTGTCTAGATACACCACTATTGGCAATCCAAAAATCTCTTCCATCTATATGAAATCCCTTAGAAACATAGGGTTTTTTGCTACCATCCTTAGGAATAATACGTATATCAATGAGGCTACCCTAGACTTCTATGAATATCCCCTCTCAACAATGTTGCAATGTTGGAGTGCAAAAACCCTAGTTGCAGAGACAAGACGAGAAGGGAGTTGCCCAACCATTTTCTTATAGTTGAATAAATAAATAAATTTTTATTATTTTTATTACAAGATTAGTATGTTAATATTCCTAATAAATATAAATGAAAACTAAAAATATTTCTACATTGTTTGAAATATATAATAAAATAAAAAATAATATTATGGGGGATTGAAAGTGCCCCTACATAAAATCTGCTTTTTTCTTCTTCTTGTGAATAAGGATAAGAATGAATAAAAATTAAAAAAACAACGATATGATGATGATGAGGTATTCTTAATAGTTTTTTCTTTTTTCTTTTTTCTTTTGAAGAGTTCAATAGAAATACAAAAAATATGATAATAACAATTTGGTAGTGAAAAGTTCTTTACTTTTGTAAAGAGTTGAATTGAAATATAAATATTTAAAAAATATAATTAAAAATATATCAAAACATAATAATATAAACATCTTAATAATAATTTAATATCATAATATAATAATGATTTAATAGTAATTACAATATATTAATATTATAATAATTTTTAAAGTGAAATAATAAACAAATATGATATATCTCAACATACTTTACCTATATTCCTCCAAAGATAGGTATGCTAGTTATTCTAGACTACTTAATGCTTATGTTGTATGCATTTGATTGGATTAATCTTGATTAAATTTCCTTTACAAATATATAAAACTTTGACATAAAAGTCTATCTTTGTTTTAATCTAATTAGAAATTTAATGATTGAAGAAAATATATATTTTGCCTACCCTTACATAAAATATTAGTTAATTAATGTCAAGAGACATTGAGGAAGGGATAGATTGAAATGGCAGGAGTGTTTTAACAAAAAATAGTTACCTTAAATTTGACAAATATATACATGTTAAAATATTTTTATTTAATGGTAAACACAATTTATATTTTTTTGATATGAAAATGGCTAGGGCCCGCCCCTATAGCTATAGTATTGTCCATACAACATGTGCACTCGACACCACGAAACCTAGTTTGATTCCAAAACTATCAAAAACTTATTCTTAATTCTACACGCATCTCCTAATATCTAATAATTAAGCCAAATATAAAATCCGGCATGGAATATTCCTCTTGACACAACTCATAAATGCCTATGCAAGCATCAAAATGGCTATTGATAAGACATTTTTTTGCAATTAATAATTAAATTAAAAATCAATACAATTATATTTTATTTTTTCACTAAATTATTAAATTCAAACAAATGTCTTGTCAACAACCATTTTGATGCCTGCATAGATGTGTTCCCACGTCTCTCATCTCCCCGTCGATTGTATCCATAAATGCCTATGCAAGCATCAAAATGGCTATTGATAAGACATTTTTTTGCAATTAATAATTAAATTAAAAATCAATACAATTATATTTTATTTTTTCACTAAATTATTAAATTCAAACAAATGTCTTGTCAACAACCATTTTGATGCCTGCATAGATGTGTTCCCGCGTCTCTCATCTCCCCGTCGATTGTATCCTTACACCTAAATCTTGCACCTCCACCAATGTTGGAGCCCCTAAATCCTCCTTCATAAACTCTATCCCTGCTAAAGCCTACTCCTGCTTATAGTCTTCATTCATGGTCATGCCCCTAATTAGAAAAGGCTACAAAGGGCAATTAAATATATAGTATACTAGAGGCACCTTCCCTTTGGCCCATATGAGATTATTCTCCTAAATGAGATTTGTTTCTCGCACACCTACAACCCCAAAGAGTCGCATCCATATTTGATTTATTTTTGTGCCTCAACAAACTTCAATAGCTCCCTTGTTACTTACACATGTTCCCCACCACCTCTGTCAAATATCCTTGCTATCAGCTAGGCAAGTGAACTACCATTATCCTTGTGTCCATTAATGAAATTGTCCATACTTCCTAATAGAATTTATTAAGCTCACTCCAAATATCCTCCAAATCTAAACTTTGCCCATCTCCTCTCTATCAAATGCCCACCTAGCTAAATGGTTTGCAAGTGCATTCCTTTCGTAGAAGATGTGAGAAATTTACATTTTTTTACATTCCTCTAATATCTACCAGATTGAAAATAAATTTTTATTAAGTTTCTAATTTGGTGTTCATCCACGTCTAATGGTGTTTATTAACAATATGGGAATTCCCTTCCATATTTACACATTTCCAACTTAGTGGCCTTCATACGCTCAAGGCCAATTGGGTCGTCTAAAACTTTGTTTGATTGTTGGTTCCATCCATGAAAATTTTGGATTCAATTGCCAATATCTTCCCTTCATGATCCACTAACCACTTTTCTCTACCCTACTAAGAGTGGCATTAAAAATACCCCTCAAAATTACTATCCTATTTTGCTAGATTTTGTAACAGGTCTAAAAATTGCTTTCACATAACTTTTCCTCCTCAGACCATTACATTAACGAGGAAACTTTTAATCTTAACCACCTACCAATTTTAATTTTGGGCCATGGTTTCTATATTAAGTCAATTGGATTCCCAACAATCCCCAATTCTCTAGATACTTCCACTGCCTCAACAAACAACCCTTTCCACTATCTCCATTTAAGCATTAGTTTCTCAGCTCTTGCCTTTTCCAATTTAGTCTCCCGCAAAAGAATTAAATCTAGTTTGACTTGATCAAGTCGCTTCTTGATCTAGCGTCACTTGTTAATTCAACGTTAAGGTTTACATGTTGTCTCGGGAAGGGATATCCCCTTCGCAGATCTCAATTTTGCCTATCCTTTAGAACTTCCTGTCAACACCATCTTTGCCTCATTTGAATTTTGTCCCCTTTGCCTCTTCTCACCTAATTCATCTTTCTCAATTTTCACAAAGTTGGCTAAGAGTTCTAACATGCAAAATATCCTTCCCATCCTCTTCAAAAATACTATCATCCTCAATTGAACCTATGTTACCTCCTCTATCATCTCTAGGTGGGATATTTTCCTTATTTGAAGTCCCCCAACCTTTTGTTTCCTTTGCCTCATTCAATTGCAACAAGTTAACCCGAACAATTGTCTCCTTCCTTGCTCTTAGCTTTGAGCATTCAAATTTGTTCTCAACCCTTAACTACAAGGAGTGTATCTTGCCTTACACTATCATCTCTAGCTCTCTCCAATATGAACTCCTCAATGTTCTTCTCAAACAATCTCATATTTGTCCTCCTCTTCGTTACATTCGGAGACAAATATTGTTTTGTTACTACCACAATTTCCATTTTTTTAAGGTCCTTTTTGTTACACTTCAGAATACTATTTGCACATGTTATAGCCATCTTTTTTTGCAAAATCCATTTCTCCTTAGTACCAAAAGGCGCCTTCAAGGTTTGGCCAACTAAAGTTGCATGGGTCTTGTTCCGAACACACTGCTCCTGGAGGAGGCTTTTGGCCATGAACCAATGGCCATATCGAAAATGATCATTTTTTGTCCTTAAGTGGCCCTTCTATGCATCCTTGTATCCCCACCCATTAACTCTATACTCTCCACAACCCTTCACTGCAGTACTATTGGTTTTATCCATTGTTCAACCAATCTTGGTCAAACCTCCTCAAGGTCAAAACCCTAGCTTCGACCATCACTCCATTTCTCCCCTTATGTCTCATCTATCGAAATGAATGTATTATTACATATATCTTAATATAATATTTAAAATAGCACACAAAAGTTATGTCTCCATTATATAGTAATTAAAACAGTTCCAAAGCAAAATAAAAAATAACTTAAAAAAACACAATAACTCTAAATTGGCATCTCTTTATCTCTTGGAATTCTCACACACACACACTATATATATTACTCACACTTTTAGTGTTAATTTTAAAACAAAAAGAGATTTGAATCCCTAATCTCAAGAGAAGAAATACCATCAACAACAGAGCCAAACTAAGACATTTGATTTAACATTTTTTTTTTATAGGAAATGATTTTTTAAAAGTAGCATTATATCCAATCATTTATTAATATTCTTCTCTAATATGCTGCTCAAAAGTGAACCAATTAACCAAGAACCCAAAAAAATTGTCCAAGCAAGTTATCAAGATTTTTGTTAATGTTAAATTCATGTAACTTATTTAAATCAGTTGTTTCAAGCTCACTGTTATTTGCTAGATGGCGCACTAATATTAGAAATAACTGAATTTAGAAAACTATCGTTTAAACCAGCTCCCATTCTAAAGATTATTTGTTAGATTTTGCACTAACATAGTGGTGCATATTATACAAATATGAATGTTGACTGTGCAGACACAAAATAAACTGTGATCACTATTTTATTTCCGAACTTATTAATACAAATGTTGTTCAATCGATTCCATTTAGAGTATCCATACCTTTAACTTGCCTTTAGTGAAGTTAAATGCTATCTGTTATTGGGATGACAACTCTCCTGAAACTTATTCACAACTGCTAATTGCCTTTGGTTTTATCTTACTACGTAGAGAAAATTTAGGCACCAAATATCAATGTTCTTAGCTAGATTACAGTGTTGTCTTTAATTGCCGAATTCTTTAAAACTAAAACTATTCCTGAACGGATGTAAAACCCTTCGGACGGTCTATCCGCTTCTTGTGCATTCTACGTAACATCAAAAACAACAAAAAGGAAGACGGTCAGAATAATGCGAACCATATTTACAAGATCAAAAGAACAGTTACGAAATATATTGCCCACCAGTATCATTATCTTCTTCTTCATCCCTCAAAAGAACTACCTATTTGTTTTATATTCATCAGTTCTGATTTGCGAGGGAGACTAGATTATTATACCAAGTGATTAACAAGAATAACGTTAGGGCCTAAAGCATAAACATGCATTAGAAGATCAATCTCTCATTTCTTTTGCTAGAAGAACCTCTCATCAACTCCTAATATTTATTCTCAGATCATATCAGGGATGATTATTAGAAAATACCTACCAATGATATTACGTGTAAAACGGAAACTGCAAATATGGAAATTGGAATTTCTCTGGCATGCTACTATTATGATCTCTATCTAGTCATAAGATGCAACAGCTTGTTTTTGGCCATGGAGGTGAATCTAACGATTGATGAGACCTTTACTTATTTTATGGGCAGGTGTTTGCTGCATTGAAAGAGGCGAAAGGTAGACGGTGGCAGGAAGACCAGAGACATATATAGTGAAATATCCCTTTCTCTGATTTTAGGAAACTGATCGCAATTTGTGTTGGTTGTTTAAATGTATCACAGAAATAATTATTCGATTTATGACACCCAACAAAACCAAAGGAATACAGATGCAAAAATAAACAAAGATAACTATTTTATTGATATTTGGAAATCAAATTACACATACGGTACTTGCAAATATTTAACTCCAGACTTGAAGGCATCAACCACTAACCTGATTTGTGATAAGAAGAATTATCTCAGACTCATTACAGACGTGTGATTTATTGTTTATGGCGTCTATACTTCCTTAATGCTGCAATATCCAGAAGTTCATATGGGTTGCAATTCTTTCTTGGCAAATAGATTCCTTAATAGATGTCTAAGTATTCTGAAACTGATCGTTCAACTTTTGCTAAAAAATGGACTTGAAATCTGGTCCAAACTCCTGTTGTGGCTGCCTCTGTAGTATACAGCTGAATGAAAAAGCATCAATTATGCTTGGGGTTGCATCCAAGCATGGGCCTATCACGGTTTGCGTCCAAAAAAGCTGGTTGCCGAGCTTGCAGAGGAAGAAGATAACAAAACATATCCAATTATGCCTTGCTTGAATCTTCAATCCCCATATATAATATGTTCACCCAAAATCGCAGTCGAGCTTCATATAATTCGACTTTAGGCATTTAATAATTATATTTGCATGTATTTTCATTTAAATCGCCCCCACAGTGAAGTTCGCTTAGGTGGGTGAAATCTTCATTCAAAATGGCCCCTTTAATGATTTAAGTAAATAATTGAATTCTTATTAACAACCATAGCTTTTTCAGCCATATATTTAATTATCGCCTTGTCCCCTTTATTTACTTACTGCTTTAGCCTCTAGGGAAAAAAAAATTAGGCTAGCATTATTATTCATTTATTTATTGATGTGGTAGACAAGAAGGAACATTATAGTCCTTCATTCCTGGGATTGCTGGTCCTCTAGCAATTGCAAATTGGGCTGCTTCAGAATATGTTATCCTTCCCAAGTTGCATCATCTTCAAGTAAATCTCTCCATCTGTGGATAGCCCTGCCCCTCAATCGCCTTTCCATCATATCAACAATGTTGTCAGGAACCAAAACTAAATTCCCTTCTTCATCAAAGGGTGGCAGCTCTGGAGATGAAGTTGTGTGCTGGTCCAATGCCTTTTCGAGGCACAAAACATGGAACACATTGTGACTTTTACTGCCTTCTGGAAGCTCTAGCTCGTATGCAACCTCTCCAACTCTCTTCAATATCTTGTAAGGCTTATAGAAACGTGGTTTTATTTTTTTTGTACCACTTTTCTTCAGTGTGGATTGCCTATATGGCTATAGGACCAAGAAAACCAAGTCCCCAGCCTCAAAATATCTCTCAACTCTATACATGTCCGTATACATTTTTTGTTGATTCTGAGAATGCTGGAGGTTATCTTTATGTGCCTGGGGAATGTCTTGACAATTCTGCATCATATCTTTAGCCTGAGGGACCTTGCTGACATCAAAGGCCAAATCCACAAATGATAAAGCATCATACCTGTAAAAGGCCCTGAAGGGAGACATGCCAATAGACATATGTTAGGTGGTATTGTAGCAATACTCACCTAAATGAAGCCATCTAACCCAAGCACGCTGCTGTCTTGAAACATAATTTCTAAGAGAGCCCTCAATCCATTTATTTACAATTTTTGTTTGTCCATCTGTTTGAGGGTGGTAGCTAGTTCTTGGGGTCAATTCTGTACCATCCAATCAGAACAACTCTTGCCAAAACGATCCGGATAACTAATTGGTTTTAGCAAGTCCATGCAACCTAAACACCCCTTTGAAAAATAAATCTGCAACCTGAGGTGTTGAATAATCTATGGGAATGGCAAAGAAATGTGCATATTTCGTTAACTTGTCAACAACTACAAATATGCAATCTCTCCCCTGAACTCATGGAAGTGTTGCAATGAAGTTCATAGATATTCTTTCACCACTTTTGTTCAGGTATAGGCAATGGCTAAAGTAGGCCTGCAAGAAAGGTGTGTCGCGACTTGTTCTGCTAACAAGCCAAACACTCTCTGACATGTTGTAACACAACATCCTTAAGACCGTTTCAGGAGAATCTCTCATGTACTCGACAATATGTTTTGAAGAAACTTGGATGTCCTGCTAGAGGGGTATCATGCATCACCCTCATAATCATGACCTTCAACTTAGATTCTGGTACAGGATAAATTCTATTCTTATAATAAATAACATCATCAACTACAAAATACTTGTCATCTTGTACTCATATGTTAATCAAATCACATGCAAAAGTATTTTTGGTATATTCGGTCAACAATTGAGATTTCCAATCAGCTCAAATCTTGGTGAGAGAGCAGAGGGTGGGTTTCCTGGAAAGAGCATCAACAACAATAATTTTTTTTCCTTTAATATATCCACATCAAAGTCATATGCTTGAATCTTACTTACCCACTTTTGTTGTCATTCATTGAGATCCTTCTGCTCTAGGAAATACTTAAGACTGTCGTGATCAATCCTGATAACAAATTTTGTACCCACTAGATATTGCTTAAACTTGGCTAGCGTATGCATGATAGCTAGCATCTCCTTGTCATAAGTGGAGGACAATGTCTTTGGTACTTTGAGTTTCCTGCTCTTGAATACAATAGAGTGTTTGTTTTGCATCAAATTGCACCAATCCCCTATTCCGATGCATCACACTAAACAACAAATGGCTATGTGAAGTCAGGTAATGCCAACACTAGACATGTGCTCATGATCTCCTTGAGTTTATCAAATGTCATTTGTGCCTCATCAGAGCAATGAAATGCACCCTTCTTGGTAAGGTCTATCAAAAGTGATGCCAATTGTGAGAAGCCTCGCACAAATCCCCTGTAGTAACAACATAGCCTCTCAACTTTGATATGTTCATTGGAGGCGGTCAATCCAAAGTTGTCCGTATCTTCTCCTAGTGAACTTTAACCCCGTCAGCTCTAATCACATGCTCTAGATAAATTATTTCAATCATCCCAAACTCACATTTGGAAGCCTTCGCATATAGCGACTGTACTTCCATGACACTCAAAACCACATCCAAATGCTGCAAATAATCACTCCATGTCTTGTTGTATATCAATATATCATCGAAGAAAACCAGAACAAACTTCCGCAGCTGCTCACAAAATGTATGATTCACGCAGGACTGAAATGTTGCTGGTGCATTTGTGAGTCCAAATGGCATGACAAGGAACTCAAAGTGTTTGTAGTGACAACAAAAAGCAGTCTTGGGTATGTCGTCTTCCTGAACACAAATCTAGTGATAGCCTGAACGAAGATCAATTTTAGAAAAATACACGACCCTGTATAATTCAAGAAGCTCATCAATCCTAGGAATGGGGTACTTGTTCTTTTTGGTCTTCTTGTTCAGGACTCTATAATCTATGCACATACGCTAAGTGCCATCCTTTTTAACCAAAACCACTAATGAAGCGAAGCTACTGGAGCTATGACATATGTGACTCATTTTAAAATAATTCCTTTATTTTTTTCAATCTCCTTAAAATGGCTTGGGTGTCTGTAGGGCTCAGTGATAATTGCCTTTGGACCCTCCTCAAGATCAATAACATGTTCAAACCCAAGATCAGGTGGACACCCTAGGGGAATGTCTCCAAATACTGCACTATGCTTATCCAACAAGCTAGATATTAATATCATATTGCGGTTCACTACTAGGGGGAAGTTTACTGGACACAATACCCTGAACTACCCAATCCACATCACCATGACTGAATAGAGCCTTCATCCTCCTTGCTGAAACCACTCAAGGACCACCATCTTCTATAGCCTTAAGCACAATTTTCTTACCATCAACCATAAATTCTGGCTGCATTTGTTTAAAGTCCTAAACGTATCACTCAAGTGACTCTAACCATTGAAGTCCCAAGATGGCATCCACATTGCTAAGTCCAAGCACATAAAAATCACCCGTCAATGTGTAATCTCCAATTTGCATACTCAGATGGGGAACTACTCTGGTGTAACACAATGGAAAACCATTTGCAACTATGACACTGAATCCTAGAAACTCCTCAGCCTAAAGCCCATGTGTCATCACCAGTCCCTCATCAACAAAATAATGCGTGGCTCCACTGTCTACTAAGAAAACCATTTGTTGTCCCTTAAGGACACCTTTCAACTGAAAAGGTTGGCTGCGAGGAACCCTAGATAATATGGGATGCATGGAGTCTCTTTAGCTGTGGTATCTTTCGATTCTATTTGTTTTGGCTGATCCTCATGTGCATTGTCCTCATCTGTACTAGGCTCTTGCTCATCCTGGTCTTCATCATAAGATATGACCTTAATCAAATGTGCTTTGCCTTTTCCAAAATCCAAGGTAATGATGTCCTGGCTCCTTGCAAGAGAAGTATAGCTTCCTCCTCAATTCATCCTTGATTCTTGATCAACCTTGGGAGGTGTGTTCTTCTGCTGATTAAAACTTTTTTTAATCAGATTGCCATGGGCTGAAGCTTTTCTTCTATAACTGATAAGAGGGTGTGACCTCAAGATCAAGAGCTAACCCAATGGCATCATCTAGAGTATTAGGCCTATGAGCCTTTACTAACCCTTTCATTTTGTCACTCAGTCCTACAAACAGCATCGTGTCTCTCATTTGCGGCATATCAAGAATGATGACTAAAATCTTCTGGAACTCATTAATGTATGACTCCACGTGTCCAACCTACTTTAGTTGAGCCAATTCTCTGTAGTAAATTTCTACATCTTTCCTGTCAAAACGAGTAATCAACTTGTTAACAAATTCTTCATAGGAGTGTATCAAGGCATGATCTTGCGATACTAGTTTGTGGTGCCACCAATCATATGCTACTCCCTCCAAATGCATTGTAGCAAACTGTATAGGCTTATCTTCTTCCATGGGTTTGAGTGCTAAGAATGTATCTAGTTTATGCACCCATGACTAGTTGTTATCTTTCCACTTGCATCAAAGGTTGGTAGAGAAACTTTATTTAATGCATCCTTATACTCCACAGGTTGAGTACCTTGCCCGACTTTTCCTCTAGGCCTCCTGTCTTGCCTTTCCAAATGGTACCTGGACTTGTCTTTCGCTGATTCATAAACTAATTCAGATTCATTAACTATCTTACATCAGCTGGAAGATTCTTGTATTCATCATAGGCCACCATAACATCAACCGTAATGTTTGTTTCTTCTTTCTCTACCTCTGGAATTGCTTGTCTGTCAAATTGCTGACAAAAATGTGGGACATAATGGTTGATCAGACCTTGTATTCGCTGCCCTCTCAGCCTTAGAGGTTTCTCTATCTTGAATTCCACGCCTTGCATCATTTCTACTATGCTCACTATTTGACCTTCTTGACCTAGTACGACCCATTCTCAATTGAACCATTTATGTAATCATACAATCCTGAAACTGTTGTAACATTTGCTCCTGTTGCTGGGCAAAAGTAGTAAAAAAATCATTAAGCTGATTGTTCATGTCCTTAGGCAGGCTTTTTGCTTTCCTTTCACCCATTCCTCTAGGAATTGAGTTATCCTCAATTTCTTTTTCTTCATGTTCATGTTGTTTTGCTTTGCGACTAGTGTAGTACCTGTGTGGACCAATCTCTCAAGGGTTCATAGAATCAAGTCAAACACAAGCATTTTTTTCTGCTGAAAATTGTCGTCTGACCCACATGCAACAATTTAACTTGACATGCAATTGTTAATGCTGACACATATCTAAAACCCTAAAAGGCTGGCAGGATTTGTGGCTCTAATACCATTGAAGTATCCCTTTTTCTGATTTTAGGAAACTAATTGCAATTTGTATTGGTTGTTTAAATGTATCACAGCAATAATTGTTCGATTTATGACACCCAACAAAACCAAAGGAATATAGATGCAATGATAAACGAAGATGACAACTATTTTATTGATATTTGGAAATCAAATTACACACAGTACTTGCAATTTGCAAATATTTAACTCTAGACTTGAAGGCATCAACCACTAACCTGATTCCTGATAAGAAGAATTATCTCAGACTCATTACAGACCTGCGATTTATTGTTTATGGCATCTAGACTTCCTTAATGCTGTGATATCCAGAAGTTCATATGGGCTGCAATTCCTTAATAGGCGTCTAAGTATTTTGAAACCGATCATTCTACTTCTGCTAAAAAAATGGACTTAAAATCTGGTCCAAACTCCTGCCACGACTGCCTCTGTAGTATGCAGCTGAATGAAAAAGCATCAACTATGCTTGGGGTTGGGTCCAAGCATGGGCCTCTTAGGGTTTGCGTCCTAAAAGGCTGGCTGTCGGGTTTGCAAAGGAAGGAACTAACAAAACATATCCAATTATGCTTTTTTTGAACCTTTAGTCCCCATATATAATATACTCACCCAAAAAAAGCAGTCAAACATCATATAAATCCTATGTTACCGATGCGTCCATAGACATCATTGATGCGGAAGCGGATGCATCAATGATGCCTGTGGAGGCAGATCTGGGGGCGGATGCCCTATGGGTGCCACCCGGAAGCCACCACAGGCATCCAAATGTGAGTGGATCCCTGCCACAGGCATCCACTCGCATCCGGATGCCTTTGGTGGCACCCACAGGGCATCTGGGCGCTTTCGGACGCCTCCACGGGCATATGCCTAGAAAAATGAAATTTTCAACATTTTTGCCACTTAACTTTTTAAAAAGACATGTGCTAATTGAAAAACCGAAAAATGATGAGGGGGAGGGGGTGAATCAGTATTTTAAGAAACCAAAGGAGATTAACAAAAACAGAGAATGCGAACACACAAATAGGAGACAAGACACAATTTCTCTTGTGGAAAACCCAAGATGGGTAAAAAAACCCACGGCACCACTAATCTCAAATGGGCAATAACCCTTTACATCCAAGAGCTACAACTCTTCACAGTCTTGTTATAGAACAGGCTCCAACTTGTCTCAAAAGGCAACAACCTTTTCCTTGTAGGAGATTTGAGAAATACAAAACAAAATAAGCTCAAAGTCTTCACAGTAAACGTAAAGACGTTCTGGTCCAAGATTGTTAAAACTCCAATGCTGCAAACCAAACAAAAGTTTGTATGAACTTTGACACTAAAGATTCTAAGTTCTTCTCAAAAGCCACACAACATTAATCATGCTTTAGTAGAAGCCATTCAGGCATTCCAGACATAACAATTCAGTTCAAGAGATCTTGATGTATATGAGATGAAAATCCAGAACTTAATATCTTTTGCAGTCTTTTTTATTATTGGTCACATGCGCTCTTTTAAAGGCATTGTTTAGTCATTGTATCTCTTTTATCAGTAGAAGAAACAGGCTCCAACAAGGCATACACAACCACTGATAAACACATGAGCTTCTCCTACTTTGTCATCAGCTACTCTACTCATGCCGTATTGATGAACATTCTTATTCACCTCTTCTACGCAGTGTTTCTTCCATTCTAGAAATGTGTGTATACACTGACTCAACCAAAAAAAAACATACTTAGCATAGCTCCTCTTTTTCCATTCAAGAAACACGTTTTTTTGGACTCTTTCAAAAAAGTTTTTTCATCCAATAACATTCAAGGCAATGCAGAAGAGATTCTCTGTAGGTAATCTACGTGTTCCCACCTTAATCACAAAAGGACAACCAAGTAGAAAACCCATGTTCACTAAAAACCCTATGTCTGGCTTTTAAAAAAAATGACAGTTGCCACTATTCTATTTGTCTGCCACCCAAACAAGAGTTACTTCTTTTCTTTGTGCCATGCTTCGAAACGACGGTTACAACATTTCTCACCAACACCTGCACTCATTTGATAATGCACTCATATGTGTGCTGTTCTTTCACTCAATAGCCACATTTAAAAAAAAAATACCTTTTGCTTAACCAAAACAAAGCAATGCCTATGTGGAATGACGACTTTCATTGCTATTATTGCTGCAGTTGAATGTGCTAGCATTCAACACTTGTCTAAGCCCGGATACCATTGATCGGTTACAAGGAGGCACGTGTTGTTTAAGCATACGCAGCACATGCCAAAAAAAGTGTCGGGCTCCCTTACATACATTCAATTTCATCTTTTTATTTCCAAACAACTCATTGTCTATATATAAAAAGACGTTTATAAATCCCTTCTAACCGATATCTAAACTCATGAAGAAAATGTTTTTTATCACATGCGATGCACTATATTTAGCTCTCAGCCGCATCATAAATCATGCTCCCGTTACCAAATTGACCAGATTCCAGATTCCTGAATGCCATGTGTTCCATTAGCAGAGGAAAGAAAAGTTCCAAAGAGTCTAGTGGCTTTGAGAGCCGCATGCTATATTTTTTGGCAGTTGGAGAGACATCTTATACTATTGGTTGGAAGATGATCAAGAAAAGACAAACTCAATAAGCAACAAGGAACAAATCCTCTGCAAAGTTAGTTGAATCCAGAAGCATGAAGAACATCAATGATAGAAAACATAACACTAATAACCATTTTTTAATCTATTTTTTGCTCCTAAACCGTAAAACGGCCCTAAAAGAGGCCATTCAACAATTCTTCATCTCATTTTGTTTGCAGCTAGACTCTCTTCTCATTTGGTCTCCATTTTGGCATTTTGAAGGCAAAGTGATTATTTTCGAAGAGGATCGTTCGTAGGGCAAGAGATAGCTTCCACAAAGGAGTTTTAAGCATTTAAAGTAAGCATTTGATCACATTCTCGAGTCCTTGAATGAACTTTTTTGAGATTTTGATGAATTTTTTGATTTTTTCAAGTTTGTGAAGAAATTTTTAATGTTTTTTTTCTTTTGTTTTAAAAAAATAGAGAAACAAGTTTAGCTATCTATTTTAGTAGTTTTGTATCATTTTTTTGCACTTATGTTCATAGTTTTTTTTCTAATTTAAATTTATTTAATTTCTTATTATAGCAAAAAAATAGATTGTATTGTGCAAGAATGGCCACCACTGGTAGTCAAAGTTCAGTGGGAGGGCAAGGAGCCGATAGTTTTAATATTGATGTAGGATCTCCTTTATGGAGACATGCCACAAGAGTATCATAGGTTTCAGAAGGTGGCTCATATCTTTGGAAGTGTAATTATTGTCAAAGTAACAAAGGCAAACCATTCAATAGCTCATATTCCCGGGTCAAACTTCATTTTATGGGCTTTGCTGGTAAAGGATTTGCAATGTGCAAAGGCACACGTGGGAAGGGGATGTCTAATGCATAAATAGCTTCATTTGTAAAAGAACAAGAAGCTGCTGATAATTTGGTTAAAAGATCAAAAAAATGTTTTTATCAACCTCCCACTAGAAAGAACAAAATGCAATTACCCATTTAACCAATTGTATCCTTCAAACATCGATTCTTGCAAGTACCTGTACTGGGAGAGGAAGAGGAAGTAGAAATTACCACCCGCAAAAGAGGCCCATTAGACAACGCATTTAAAATGGAGGCAAGAGAGCTTGCTGATGAAGCCATTGCATGTTGCCTCTATGTCAATGGTCTTCCTTTCAACTTGGTAAGATCACCATATTGGAAGGAAATGGTGCAAGCCATCAATAAAGCCCTAGCTGATTATGTAAGTCCCAGGTATGAAAAGGTGCGTACCACTCTATTGCAAAAAGAGAAGACTTCTATAGAGAGAGCTCTTCCACCAATTAAAAATTCTTGGAAAACTTCGGGTATAACTATTGAGTCTGATGGATGGAAAGATACAAAAAATCGGCTCTTGATTAATGTGATTGCAATGTCCCTCAAAGGGGCAATGTTTTTGAGGGTTGTTGATTGTGAAGGGTAGGTGAAGGATTCACAATTCATTTCTTGAATTCTCATTGAGGCCATAGAGATGGTGGGTAGTGTGAGAATGTGGTCCAGGTGGTTACAAACAATGCCAAAAATTGTAGGGGTGCAAGTGCTTTGATTGAGGGTCAGTATGACCATATTTTTTGGACACAATGCACTATACACTCCCTTAACTTGATCATGCAACAAATTGGCACTCAAATAGATTGGGTGAAGCAAATTTACGAAGAGGGGGAGGAGATACAAATGCTTGTGACAAGCCACCACATGTCACAATCCATATTTAGATCATTCTCCAAATTGGAGCTGCTAAAGGTAAATTGTAATTAGTAAATTTCATTTATTTACTTAATTTGAATAAATTTTATGTTCATGTTCAATTATCAAATTGTATATAACTTTGTCTTTGCTTAATATTTATTGACATATTGTTAATTTGCTTAGGTTGCTGAGACCCGTTTTGCATCTTATACTATTGTTATGAGACGACTTGTCGAGGTGCAAGCAACATTAAGCCAAATGGTTATTTATAACCAGTGGGGTATTTGGAAGGCTTCAAATTCAGAAAGAGCCCAAAAGGTCAAGGCTTTGGTCTTGGATGACAATTGGTGGGCTCGTGTGCAATTTGTATTGGATTTCACCAAGCCTATCATGACTATGCTCCGCTTTGCCGATACAGATACACCTTGCTTGGGGGATGTGTATGATGGCATGGACACCATGGTTGAGAAAATAAAAGTTTCCATACAACAACATGAGAATGACCCCACAAAATGTGAAGCATTATGCAATAAGGTGGAAGCAAGCATTCATCATCATTGGGAGAAGATGACTACCCCATTGCACCTCCTTGCATATGCCTTATCTTCGAGGTACTATAGTGAGAAAGTACTTGGTATGCCAAATAGAACCGTATGTGGATGAAGAAGTTGCTAATGGGTGCTACAAAGCTTTTACAAGACTCTTCCCAGATGATGAAATGCACGAAACAGTGAGACTAGAATTTGGCTTATTTGCTTCACGTTTAAAAATGTCTCCATTTGCAATAAATGACCAATATAAAATGAGAGCTATCACATGGTGGTACATGTATGGTCAACCATACAAGCATCTACAAGGTCTTGCAATCAAGATCCTCTCACAAGTAAGTTTTTTTTTGTTTTTTGTTTACCACTTGTAATCTACAATTTAGTGTTTAACATTCTTTAATTTGTTTTTCATTTGTATGTTTAATTTTGTGAACAATATCCAGGTTGCAAGTTCTTTTGCTGCTGAACGGAATTGGAGTACATACTCCTATATCCATTCAGTGAAGCGCAACCGGTTGGGCTCAAAGAAAGCTGATGACTTGGTTTACATTCATACCATCTTGCATCTTTTGTCATGTAACGAGAATGAATACAAGGAAGGGTCAACCAAGCTTTGGGATGTAGCCCCTGAGTGTGCAAACTTAGATGCAACGCTTCATGATCTTACTACAATCATAGATAATGGTGATGATACCATGACACATGGTGCATCTAGCACAAGTGGAATTGCTCTTGGTTCAAATGATCTTGAACTTGCTACATTTGGAGATGATGAGAATGTGGATTTTCTTGAGATCCTTATGATTTTGAATCTAATTAGTGAATCTTGACTCTTGACTCTTGATTGATGAACATTGAATCATGAACTAAGTTTTGATTTTGTAGTTCAAATTGCATTGGAATCTTGAACATGAGTAATTAGTTATTGAACTTCTTTCAATTTGAATATTTGTCTATGAAGTTTTAAGTTGAACTATCAAATGATTTATTTTTGTCTATTTCTTGCACTTATTTGCATATATGTATGATATATATATATAGATATATATATGTACGCATCCAAATGCATCTGCATCCCCTAAAAAAATTTCACGCATCCGCGCACCTGCATCCACATCTGAATCGGTAACTTAGTATAAATCGACTTTAGGCATTTAATAATTATATTTGCATATATTTTCATTTAAATTACCCCCCATGTGAAGTTTGCCTAGGTGGGTGAAATCTTCATTCAAAATGGCCCCTTTAATGATATAAGTGAATAATTGAATTCTTATTAACAACCATAGCTTTTTCGCCCATATATTTAATTATCACCTTGTCCCCTTTATTAACTTAATGCTTTAGCCTATAGGGCGAAAAAATAATAGGCTAGCATTAATATTCATTTATTTATTGATGTGCTAGACAAGAAGGGACATTACATATAGAGATAAAGACTCGTAGAAGAAATTGAGAGGGAATGAAGAAGACTCCCATTGAAGACAACAGATTCCTTTTGCATTTTATGCCAGAGTTGGTTAGCAATTATCCACGACAACGAAGCAGCAGAAAAGATTGAGGGATTTAAAGTTGATTGACTTAATTTTGCATGGCTGTTAGAGGAGAAGAGAAGGTGATACCAAGTAGGAGGTAATATCTTGTGAAGCATGCCAAAGAATACGAAAACTTGTAAAAAGAGACTTCATGCCTCTATCCTGCAGAACCGCAAAGGCTATTTGAAAGGTGGGGTATGGACTTCATAGGTCCATTCAAGAAGCCTAGTAGATTAAAGTGATGCAACCAAATCATCCTCACAACTGAGCATCTTACAAAACAATAAAAGCAAGGGAATTGCTAGAGAAACTGGAAGAAAGTACAGAAAAAAATTCATGTATAAGAAGATAACCGCTAGATTCAAGATAGGTCTGCACTAAACAAAAGATAAGGGATAGCTATTTGCAAAATAGATTATGCAATGCTTGACAGGAATTCAAGCTTGCATTACCTGGATGGGAATGACCAAGAAAAAGAGGACAACAAAGAATTATAATATTCAAGTCATTATTACAAAAGTTGTGCATAATGGAAGGGGAGGACTTTGAAGAAACTTCCAGATGTCTTATATATCTTACAACAAGACACACTCCATAGCAATTGATATCTCTTTATCTCTTGGCAAATATATATATATATATATATATATATATATATATATATATATATATATATATAATGTTAATTTAAAAAAAAGAGATTTCAATCCCTCATCTCAAGAGAAGAAATAACCATCAGCTACAGAGCCAAACTAAGATGTTTGATTTAATATTTTTTATAGGAAATGATTTTTAAAAAGTAGCAGCATATCCTATCATTTATTACTATTCTTCTCTAATCTGCTACTCAAAAGTGAACCAATTAACCAAGGACCCAAAAATATTGTCAAAGCAAGTTATCGAGATTTTTGTTAAGAGTGCTAAATTCATGTAACTTATTTAAATCAGTTGTTTCAAGCTCACTGTTATTTGCTACATGGCGCACTAATATTAGAAACATACATTACATAGAAATAACTGAATTTAGAAAACTCTTTTAAATCAGCTCCCATTCTAAGACTATTTGCTAGATTTTGCACTAAAATAGTAGTGCATATTATACAAATATGAATGTTGACTGCACAGATACAGAATAAACTGCGATCACTATTTTATTTCTGTGATTAAGTATGCAGAGTTTAGAATGTAGGCATTGAACTTATTAATACAAATGTTGTTCAATCAATTCCATTTACAGTATCCATACCTTTAACTTGCCTTTAGTGAAGTTAAATGCTATCTGTTATTGGGATGCCAAATCTCCCAAAACTAATTCACAAGTGCTAATTTCCTTGCTTTTATCTTGCTATGCAGAGCAAATTTAGGCACCACATATCAATGTTCTTTGCTAGATTACAGTGTTGTCTTTAATTGCCGAATTCTTTAAAACTATAACAATTCCTGAACGGATGTAAAACCCTTCGGACGGTCTATCCGCTTCTTGTACATTCTACATAACATCAGAAACAACAAAATGGAAGACTGTCAGAATAATGCAAACCATATTTACAAGATCAAAGGAACAGTTATGAAAAATCTTGCCCACCACTACCATTCTCCTCTTCTTCATCCCTCAAAAGAACTACCCATTTGTTTTATATTCATCAGTTCTGACTTGCAAGGAAATCTAGATTATTAAACCAAGTGATTAACAAGAATTAACGATAGGGCCTAAAGCATAAACATGCATTAGAAGTTCAATCTCTCATTTCTTTTGCTAGTAAGTACTTCTCATCAAACTCCCAATATTTATTCTCAAGATCATATCTAGGATGATTACAAGAAAATACCTGCCAATGATATTACATGAAAAATGTAAACTGCAAATATGAAAATTGGAATTTCTCTGACATGCTACTATTATGATCTCCATCGAGTCATAAGATGCAACAGCTTGTTTTTGGCCATGGAGGTGAATTGAACGATTGAGCTACTATTATGGTCTCCATCTAGTCATAAGATGCAACAGCTTGTTTTTGGCCATGGAGGTGAATTGAATGATTGATGAGAACTTTACTTATTTTATGGGCAGGTGTTTGCTGCATTGAAAGAGGAGAAAGGTAGAAGGTGGAAGCAAATCCAGAGGCAGATACAGAGATAAAGACTTGTGGAAAAAATTGAGAGGGAATGAAGGAGATTCCCATTGAAGACAATAGATTCCTTTCGCATTTTATGCTAGAGTTGGTTAGCGATTATCCACCACAATGAAGCAGCAGTGAAGATTGAGGGATTTAAAGTTAATTGACTTAATTTTGCATGGCTGTTAGAGGAGAAAGAGAAGATGATACAAAGTAGGAGGTAATATCTTGTGAAGCTTGCCAAAGAATAGAAAAGCTTGTAAAAAGAGACTTCATGCCTCTATCCCATGGAACCGCAAAGACTATTTGAAGAAACAATAAAAGCAAGGGAATTGCTAGAGAAACTGGAAGAAAGAACAGAAAAAAATTCATGTACAAGAAGATAACTGCCAGATTCAAGATAGGTCTGTACTCAACAAATGATAAGGGATAGCTATTTGCAAAATAGATTATGCAATGCCTGACAGGAATTCAAACTTGCATTACCCCGATGGGAATGGCCAAACAAAAGAAACCAACAAAGAATTGTAGTATTTGAGTCATTATTACAAAAGTTGTGCATAATGGAAGGGGATGACTTTGAAGAGACTTCCAGATGTTGTATATATCTTACAACAAGACACACTCCATAGCAATTGATGTTTGGACATGAGTTTAGAAATAGCTTGTAGAGAAAAGTACTGGGAACTAACCGAACTTGACTACCCAATCCATCGAGTTAAGCAGGTTGGGCAAGAGGTGTTCGAATGGACATTGATCAATCAAGGTAATTTGATAAGTGAACCTCTTCTGCATGATTAGCTTCAATCATAGAAGAACCTAAATCAGTCTCGGTATACAACATTTCATCTGGCTGGTTTATTCAGTGATTAACAACTTCATCCTTGGCTCCCTATCAATTCTTATCTGATTTGCAAATCGCTCTCTATGGAAGCCACATATCAAAGAAGTCGGTAGCCATATACCCATTCAATGTATGTGACCAATCTCATCTAAGAAGCATGTCATATGTGTCGGGAATGTCTACTGCTGATATATTTATGTACTGTTGTATACTTGGATCAGAATTCAACTGCATATTAATTCAATTCAACTCCCTGTTGTGAGGTTTTCACACCATCGCCCCATTGCAAATGGGGACCTCCTGTTTTTTTCCTTAGCAATTTGTAGAGCTAGTTTAGGGGTAGATTGGCAATGTTTTGCAAGTCCAAGTCTTGGGGTCAGCCTAGGTCTTGAATTCCATTGACAAAAAAAAACCAAGTTTGAGAAAGACAAATATCAAAGTTAAGCAGTGAAGATGCCTAAAACATATGAGGAGTTTCGATTGGAACAAGGAGGAAAGCTAGGTGTTTAGCCCAACTTGGTATAGATTTCCGAAAATCTTTGTCTAGTTTGGCCCAACTCGACCTAACATTCCGAAAATCTGGATGCACTTGCCCAATCTACACCTAAATTCCAGAAAACATCAAGTGCACATGCCCAACCTACATGGAAATTCCAAAAGCCATGAAATAATCTTGCCCAATCAGCTGATGATAACCGAAAATCATTAGGTGTTCCTGCACAATTCTTATGACAGTTCTGATTTACATCTTTGAGATTTCACCCAACACAAGCAGAATTTCTGAAAATGATATTGTGTTTTTGCCCAATACTCCTCAATTTCCAAAAGTTGCCTTGGTCTTTTCCCCAACCTATGCCTAATTTCCACAAAAGGCTATGTGTTTCGCCCAAGGAGAGATGTGTTTCCGATAAGGCATTATAAGTTTCGCAATCCACCTGATGTTTTTGCCCAGTCCGCAATGAATTTCCAAAAATCTGTATGTACCTTGCTAAATAAAGAATGGAATTCCAAATTGACATAATGATGTTTGCCCAAGTGCTATCCGAATTCCGAAAATGGCTTTGCAACTCGCCCTATGTGGCCTTGAATTCCGAAAATCACTATGATCTCGTCCAATGGGGCAGGCTACCATTTCCAAAAATGCATGGATAATGTTTGCCCAACTTCATGTAAAATTCCGAAAAACACTTGATATCTTGCCTGATTGCCCTAAATTTCTGAAATTGATCTAATTGGCTTTCAAAATTTGATAAAAAATGCATGAGAAGTCGGCTTGACTATTAAATGAAAGGATGCATTTTGATTTAATTTTTGTTTCTAAGAGGCCAGGTTGGTCCTTATGGAAAGACATAACCCTTGGCATCAAAGCCTATATAATTGGGTGTTGAATCCAATTCAACACGCAATTAAAAAAAATTCCTAAGTGCAGATTGAAATAAGAAGGGCATATCGCATTCTTCTCCAGGCAGTTCGAACCTACTGCAGCAACAACAAGAATTTGGTTAATCATTTGAATCTTGAAGAAATGCCTTTGGTATTTGGAGGCTAATTCAAAGAATTTCTACATCTGGGCAGATTGAAAGCATTAAGATTTGATCAAACTAAGAAAATCAGGCCTATACAATTTCAAATTACTTGCAGATCAAAGTCTTTTAGACTCGAATTTTTTCATCAGCAGCAACATAAATCATTTTTTTAATGATGTTTTCATGATGCATTGAAGGCTGTAGATGCATGGTTTGATGAGCACTTCGAAGAAAAATCAAATGGTGATGAAATTGTGTGAATCTGAACCTTAAATATTATTTGATCATAATCAGACCTTCAAAGTTGAAAATTTGATATCGCACTTCAGATTTGGGAAGTTCGATTTAGTATTTGAAATATTTTTCACTTTGTTCAAATGCAATCTAGTTTACAAGGAAGTCAAGTAAATGGGGCATTTCAAATTCAAAGGATATGTTCATCATGGATTTTAGTTTTCTATCACTAACCCTTCCTGATATGAGATGAAAATGTAAAATGCACATATCTGATCCATGGTGTTTAATTGTAGATCAAAGATGGAAGCAAGCTTGGTGGTTCAAGTGCGTGCATGATCCTAACATCAAGGATAACCTCGAGCATGATCAAGCTACAAATTATTCATCAAGCTAGCAAGGAGATCTAAAGCTGAAAAACAAAATGATCAAGTCATGATACAAATACAGAATCCAAGTCGATGATTAAGGTGCAAGTTCAATTCCTCAAGATTGAATTCCATGAGCAGGTACAACATCGTGATCAAGTCTACAAGTCAAAGATAGAAGAAGACATTACAAACTTGAATTTTCTTTGGAAATCCAAGTTCTATTTAAAAGATCAACATCAGGACATCAAGATGAAATCAAGAATTCAAGTACAAGTTCAAGAACATGTCAATGAGGAGGTTTTAGGGTAAAGAGCTTCCTGCATGAAGAAGAAGCAATTTAGGAATATGCCATTACAATCAATCAAGGACTTGATAATGTTGAGTATCAAGAGTTATTTTCTTATCACCAAGGGATTGATCAAGTGTACATGATAAGCATGCTGAGGTGGCGCCCATTCATCTTCAACCAATCAGAAAGCTCTAGTTGCACATGTCCAAGCACATTCAATTAGATCATGCCAAGTGTACATGTGGAGTCTACATCATGTCTCTACCTAACCAATCTTTTCATTGGTCAATTAAAGCATTGTAATTTTCTTATTGGCCCACAAAGTGGTGCTTTTATGTAATTGGATAAGCATTTAATGCTTGTAGCTATTAGGTAGATTAGGGCTTTGTTGGCATAATCTTGGCCCTCGATTTCAAATCAATCTTAGCCACTCATTGTACTTGGAACTACTATATAAACTCCACTCCTCTCATTTGTAAAAAGAGAGACTTGGAGAGACTGTTGCAATAATACTGCCAAATTGTTCTTAATTCATTGTTGGTTTTCATGGTGGATTACTTGGTTAATTTTCAAGTATTGCACGGTTTCTACATTTCCTAACTTAGATTAGCATTTCATTTCATGTTGAATAGAAGTAGTTTAAATGGATGGAAGATATTTTGGATGCATCTTTGTGAAACTCGTCTAATCCATACCATTAGCTGCTTGTTGATTGTAAGTTTGCCTTGTGTGGTCAAGTGACATATTTAAGAGCTTAACTTCAATTATTGCTTACACATGGATATGCATCTATGGATGGTGTTAGTGTCATGGTAATAGTTTGAACATCCTACATTTACCTTAGAAGATTGCACTAGTTTGGTGGAGTTGATGACAAGACCAAATCAAGTAGAGTCACAATCTCTTTCATCCTAGAATAGAAGTAGAATTAGTTTAGATTCATAAATCCCCATTCCCATTTGCACTTTACTTGGTAATCAGTTTGTTGGTAAATAGATTTGTCACTACAAATGCTTTCTTCAAAATGACCTTGTTTTCCTTGTGAGTAGTGACAACTATGCCAACAGTTGGAGAGATTACAACTAGATCACGATCAAATTGCAATCTTCCTCTGCATTTGAGAGGAGCAGATCCCTTGTATGATAGTGCTATTTGTATTTTCAATCTACTTTTCACTTGAAAGTACAAAAAGGAGACGAGACAAAACTAGTTGAGATTCACAACGAATAATGATTACAGAGGGGGATTAAGCACAGAATGCAATGACAACAAAATAAGGATACCAAACCTTGACATACAAAAATATATATTGTACCATCACCTTCAAATAAGGATACGAAGAAATGAATGCATTTCATCACATCAATTACATAGATAAAAAACAATTAAATTTCACCTTTACATTGAGGGATTACCAACTAAACATATGAAAAATTGGTAATAACAACTCATGAATACATTTGTAGCGTATAAATAAATGCATTCTTCATTATCTCCTTGAAAATATACAAAATCAAAAACTCTTATCTACATAGTGTAAACTCAAGTGTCTTTGGGAATTTCTCTAGTCTCCCCCTTTGCAAAAAGTCTGCTCCTTCACAATGCAAAAGCCTTGTATTTATAGGCTTTCCTTGATAACTAACTTGTAACCACTTGGCATAACCACCTAGGTAACTACTTAGAATAACTACTTAGGATAACTACCCATGTGATCACTTAGAGTAACTACCCATTTACAAACAAGTTAGGATTTGCCTAACTTTTACAATAATAGGCCCCAAAAGCTAACTATAATTACAATAACTGACATAAGTCACTTTTTTTTTATATTGAAATAGTTTATCAATTGATAATACAAAAGCCTTTAGGATACCACAAAAACTTAAAGTACCAACACCCAAAACATTGTGCTATTATCGACCGGATATCCTCCATGGAGGCATGACCTTTATATACAGTTTACATTTCAGATTATATCATTGTTCAAAAATTTACATTATTTGTCAAAACCTGAAAGAAAGTATTTTGTCAAAATTGTGCAAACATTGTTTTCGGTCTTCTTTTCTATCCATCATTGTTGCTAGTTTTGTATTCTGTATTGTCCCAATCATCATTGTTACTACTTCTGTATTCAGTATTATCTCAACCATCATTGTAGTTCTCATTACAGTTGTTATTTCCCATCTCCATCTTCAGCATCTCTGATACTATTGTTTTCTTGCTCTTCATTTGATTGAAGAATTTTGGAGTCTTGATTCATGTTAACCCTATCCTCATTAGTACCTTTATCTTGGCTGCCTTCCAGGTATGTTGAAGTTTGGATGTCCTTTTGAATATAATCATAGCTCCTTCCATGACCAAAGATAGGAATCTTTCTCTTGGCACTTCTATAGTGGTTGTGACCTGTGACACAATATAAAAATGTATGAGTTTACAATTAAACTCAGTAAGATCCCGTTTCCTGTCTTGGAAAATCTCCTCATTTCTCTGCTTCCAGATGATCCATAAACCACAATTTGTTCATCTTGAGATCGAATTCTTCCACAAAACCAGCAAGGACCTCATGCCATGACAGACCATCATTACAATTCCAAGTAATAGGTTGACCTAAAAAAAGAGACCAAATTTTACTGGCAAATTTATACTTAAAAAAAAGGTGTTCAAAAGACTCTGGACAGCTATAGATGGTGCACATAACATTTTGTTTACCACAAGCAGAAAGAAAGGATCCAACAACAGGTTTTTTAAGAAGTAAAATCCATCTAAAACATATTTTCTTAGGCTCAACAGGTGAATGCCAAAATAAATCAAAGATGAAGTGCCATCTAGTGCTTGGCTAATTAAAGCCCCAGATTTGATTGATTCCATTAATAATACCCACATCCTCCTTAAGCATATTATAGATTTGCCTACTAGAGAAGTCACCCAAGGCCTTACCATCTGACCACTTCAACTGTTCAAGCATCTGACCAAAATTCAAAATTTTACCAGGAAAAAAATTGCTCACTCCTTTGGAGATAAGGGTATATGTTTTCTTTTGTGATTTAGGAATGTTATAATAAGCACTAATATCTTCCAAAGAACCCAATTGCTTGTCAATCACATCTTGAACGAGAGAAATGCCTTTATTATACCAAATTTCTACAGAACAACATTGAGTCAAAGCAAGAGGTTTACCCTTAAGGTATATGCCCCACCAAATAGATCTATCTAAAATAGCAAATGAGGGATTCATACCAAAAGCATTTCTTGAGCATATTAAGGGTCTGACCTCACACAATGCCCTCCAAATAGTAGAGAAAACATAAGAACCAAAAACTTTAACATCAAAATCCCCCAACACAATGTCTAATAATGGAATATTTTTCCATTGTTTATCCTTTTTAATAGAGGATCTGACTACATTGTTTCTGATTAGTACCTTCTAAGGCTCATTGGCATTCAGTGCTTCGAGGATCCACTTGGCTGCCAAGGCAATCCCTTGTATCTTCAAATCTCTTAGCCCAAGTGCCCCCATCATTCTAGGAGCACAACACCATTCCCACTTAACACTATGTCTCTTCCTATTACCAAGATCATCTGACCACGAAAACTCCCTTAGGATCCTTTCAAGTTTATTAGAGTGACAATTAGCCAGAAGCCAAGAAGATGCATAATACACATGTGAGGAAATAACTTTTTGAACCACTTGAGCTTTGCCTGCAAGATATAACATATGGGTTTGCCATTTAAGATGTTTATTCTCTATCTTCTTGTATATCCAAGCCCACATATCTTTGATAGAAGGGTTTATAGCAAAGGGAATTCCCAAGTAGTTTACAATGGTAGAGGGACCAGACCATTGCCATTCTCTGCGTCTTAGCTAGTTAGGAGGTTCTGACCATCCTAACAATGTAGATTTATGAGGAGCAATTTTGGCTCCTGATGCTCGACATAATAATTGTAACCTCCTAAGAACATTATCAAAATTATCTTCATCCAATTCCACAAATAGAGCAGTGTCGTCAACAAATTGTTCTAGCAAGAGTTCATCCTAATTAGGTAATGTGATGCCTTTTACAAGAGGGCCTATCTCAATGGCTTTAAAATATAGGAGAGAGCATCAACATTCAACAACAACTACAATAGTGCAAGTGCAAGGGGACACCCTTGCCTAATAGACCTGCCAAGTGGGATAGGTTCTGAATATTCACTATTAACTTCAATCACAGTTGAGGAATCTTTAAACAGGATATTGACCCATTTGTAGAAATACTTTGGAAACCCAACTATCTCTAGCATTTTAAGAACAAACTGCCATTCAATTATGTCATAAGCCTTTTCAAAGTCAAGTAACACCATAGTACATTTTGTTCCTCCATTTTTGCCCAATGCATAGCCTCCCAACTTGTAATAAGATTATCTAGTATGTATCTATCTCTAATAAAACTTGTTTGAGTAACTGATACAATGTCATTAAGCATATCTCTAATTCTTCTAGCCATAATTTTGGCAATTATCTTGTAAGACATATTTAATAGTGTGATGGGTCTCCAATTTTTCACTTGGGATCTATCACCATCTGTAGGGAGTAATTTGATCACCCCTCTGTTAATATTCTCTCCTAGTGATCCCAAGTCAAAAGCCTCATTATAGAGTTCCAACAACTCACATGTTATCCATTCTTTATTCTTTTTAAAGAACTTTGCTGGTAATCCATCAATGCTTGGTGACTTGCCATTTGCTAATGTCCTAATAGCCTCATCTATTTCATTCAAGTCAATCTTTTGATTGAGGCTCTTGGCTTGAGAATTGGTCACTTTCTTGGGGATTAGTTTGACATTGATTCATGGCTTCTTGATTCTCAATTTCATGTTCTGAGGAAAACAATTGTTTATAAAAGTTAACAAAGGCATCCAATATCTCTTTATTATTGTTGGTGAATCCATTTTCTACCTGAATACCGCTGTGATCTCTTCTCTGTTATGTTTGGCTCTTATGAGATTTAAGTACTTAGACTGTCCCCCTCTTTGAGCCACCTAGCTTTAGCTCTAGTTTTTTGACCTTGAATTTTATAATTCTGAGCTTTCCTCAATTGCACATTTGTTTTAATCAGTTCTTGTTCCAATTCTTGATCATTGCCTTTGCCTTGTAAAGCTTTTTCAACTTCATTGAGTTTCTTTTGATAATAATTCTTCTCTTGTTTTCTGTCCATGGCTTCCTTCGTTCCTATAATTTGAAACATCTTCCTCCACACTTGAACCATCTAATCGCATTTGGCTTTTGCTGAGGTTTCAGACATACAATATTTGGATAGGGTAGTAACAGTTTGGATAGCACCTAATGTGTCTTCATCTTGCAACAGAGAAGTGTTGAGCTTAAACAGATTGCTCCTCTTATGGCTTTTGGGCTGGCGATGAAGCTTTTTAGCGCAATGCAAGCATAAATGGGAGAATGATCTGAAATACTAGCAAGGGATACACTGATGGGGGATTGGCCTGGATTGTGAGAGAACCCAAGCATGACAATGTTTACATAAATTCTATCCAATCTGCAGTAGATTCTATTCTTGCCGACCCGATTATTACACCAAGTGTACCAAATGTTATCGTACTCATTTTTCATCCTATGCAATGGGTCATTGTTGTTAAACCTCCTTTTGAATTTGGCCCAAAAAAAAATCATTGCCCTTCCATTCATGTTTATTCCCCCCAGATTTATCCTGTCTATTTTCAATCATATTAAAATCACCAATGAATATCCACTTTGCATTAGGAAGGTTATTTGAGATCTAGTCCCACAAATTGGTCCTATCTCTATAGTCATTTGGGGCATATATGTTACAAATTCCTATCATTTGTTCATTGACTTTGAAAAGAATCCATAAGGCTCTTTGACATGGAGATACACCATTGTCTGTCATCTTATCAGCCCAATTTGGCCCGACTAGAGTAGCCACTCCCCCTTTACCTCTGTCATGCCCTAAATATAAACATGTGGCCTTGCCCAAACAAATTTAAGTGTGTTATAGGCATGACAACCAGTAACCTTAATTTCTTGTAAGCAGATAATATCTTTCTTCTGCACTTTATTACACCAGCTTCTAACAATATATTTCCTATTTGTCATTTCCAAACCTCTAATATTCCAACTGTGTATGTTCATAATCATAATTGATTTGATGGGGTGTTTTGATTTTTACACAGTCTAGTGAACATTCTGGAAGCTCCTTGCTTTTAAGCTTGTTTTTTCTCTCATCATTTTTGACACTATAACTCCTCTCATATGTTTTCCTCTTTTTTTCTTACTCACTACTTTTGTGAATTCACCCTCTCCCACTTCTTGATCAGTCTGCTTTGAAGGACTCATTTGGGCCTCTTTATTGTGTTCTTTCAAAGGGGATTTGGGAGGTATGCTGTCAGAACACATGGTAATCTGTTCAATGGAATGTTGATTGGTATTCCTCATTTTGTTGCCTTTATCCTTAATTTTACCTAGAGCTATTTGTTGAGCATTAATCCTAGGAGCGTTATCTTCATTAACTTTCTCTCTAGCCATTGGAAGATATTGTGGTTGACAAGCGGAGGGGTTATGGTCTCCACTGTTATCAGCCTGTTTTGCATGTTGCACTTCAAAATCATCCTCAAAAAGAGGATTAGTAAGGGAGACAAACTTATCCAGGTGACCATCAAGGGTTTCACCAGGGACCTCTTTATCACCATTTCTTTCATTAGTTTTATCATTTTGACCATCATTATTATTATTGTTATGTCCAGCATTCCTTTCATTAGCATTATCATTTTGATCAGCATTAATGTTACATTTATGGACCTCTTTATCAACATTCGTTTCATTGAAGTTATCATTTTGACTCATATTGTTATCATTTTTGCCACCTTCTGTTTGAGGATTGGTTTTATTTGGAGTTTCCCCTGAAAAATCTCTTTGAATGTTTTTCAATAACGAACAATCCTGTGTGTTATGGCCATTAAGCTTGCAATGGAAGCAAGCCCCTATGTTTCCAAGCTTAACAATTTTCCATCTAAAGATTTCTTCCTCAATTTCTAGTGAAATTTCATCAGGGGACACAATGTCGGGATTCAGGGTAATCAATATTCGGGCATTAAGGTGTGGAAGTGTCACCCTAGATTCTTCAACTTGCAGCACTGATCCCATAGGCTTAAGCATGTGCGGTATAGAAGGCCAAAATTCTGGTTGGACATCATTCAATTCAGCCTAGAAAGGGGAAGAACGAGTGAGGACATGTTCTGCATTGCTTTTCGAGGACCAAGGAAGGGCCTATTATTTATTATTTATCTCAACATACATCTCATTAATTGCTCTATTAAACTTTGAATGAAAGATAAGAAACATTTTTATATTGTCCTAGAGGGACGACTTCATATTGTCCAAAAGGGACAACTTGTGTTAATACTATGCGAAATATACTTAGCCGATTCAGGTTGGCCTTTACCATTGATGTTGAGGTATGTCTTTTGAATGTCTTCACACATATATATATGTGACCTATGGTGCGAATTATCCAAGACATAGAAGACATAACATGTCAAGGAAATTCACTCTACAAGTAGATCCAAATTTGATTATTGCAGCAGTTATACATTGAATAATAATTATTCATTTCTCATACACATTAGAAGAAGATATGGATCTGAAGATGGAAGAACATTAGGCTCAAAGTGAAGACGAATTATTTGCTACAAATCGGGTATTATCTTCTCCTTTCTTTGTTAATTTTTGTCATTATTATTTTCAGTCTTAAAAGCTATCTATAGATTGTATTTTTCCTTACATAAATCTGAATATATTAACAGCCAATACCCCTTATTCAAAACTTTTTCTTGCATTCCATGAGTTTTTAAGAAGATTCCAAACAAACCCTTTTGAACCATTCGACTAAAGCTAACAATAATACCAAGTTTCTTCCCCCAAATGTTGTTGAACCGGTCATACAAAAATTTCCTAGCAGGTAGAAATTTAACATCCATGCAAACAAAAAATACAGCAATGCTTTTCAATCTAGTTTGTTCGGATTTAATAGCATTTACCATATCACCATTCGGCGAGAGAGAGACTGTCTTAACTCCAAGTGACGGTGCCTTACCTTCTTCTCTTCCCTCATTACCAGTGTATTTTGCTGAGGGATCGACTCCATCTCCCCGTCTATGTCCATCGGTGTTGGGCTCTCTTCCTCCATTTTCCACTTGTTTTCTGAGAAATTTCCCTTTGAAATTTGAAGACTCTGGGAGCGCGGTAGAAGAGCAGTCTAAAAGAACTGCCTTGTAAGAAGGCTTAACCATTTCCCCAGATTTATTCGAAATATCTCCATCCTCAGACACATTAATGCCCTTCTCCTTCCCTTCATTTCCATCATTATCCTCTGATACGGCCATTCAAAACATAATATGGTTGAGACTCGAACGAGCCAAGCCCTAGATGGCACTCACCTGAGAATGATGAACGCACACACATGCGAAGCAAAAGAGAAAGGAAATAAAATGATAAATCAATAGGGTAAATAAAAACTCAAACTCCACACGCAAATCAAGAAAAAAGGGATGCAAAGCACAGTGGCAACATCAAACCAAACCATGTCCACAAATGCCTGCAAACAGGGCACGAAAAATGGTGAGCACTCCACTTGTAGACCTTCCTCTTCCGTATAGCAGGTATTGGATATCCGATCAATGCATCGACATAAGTCACTTTCAAAAAGGCAACTTGAAACATATAAGTTTTGAGAAAAAGAGTAAGCCATCATATTTGCTGAGGTAGTTTTTTGTCTCAACTATTCCGCTTACCTTTGTAAATTATCTGCAAAGATCCAACGACAAAAAAGATCAATACCCTGATTCTTTTCTTTTTAATTTTGTTCCTTGATCCAAAAGCATGTGATTATAAAGCTTTCCTTTAATATTATAGTTAGATCCCAACCCGACTTTTACCCTGTTAATGCATTATAAGGATTTTGACCATGTACTCCTTTTGACCTAGGAATGTAGCATCTGAAATGATCTTTACAACATAAAGGATTTCCCATGTTTCCTATTTTGCATGTGTGTTCACCGAAGCATGATCAACTATAAAAATAATATGTGACAAAAATCTGCACTCCCACGCATCCAATGATGAGGTATCTCTTTCTAGGCGTTCTATCAAACAATTTTACTGCACTGTCTATGATTCCACTTGATTGTCTTCTCCATTATTGCACGTTCTCGGCAGACGTTAGGAAACATTGTAGAACTTGGCTTTATAACTGTCATTTATATTTTCTTTTAATTTTCTAAAGCCTTTTTAACAAATACATTACATGCATTCCCTGCAATCATTTCCTTTCATTGCCTAAGATGCCATTTCTGTGGCATTTTATCAAACATTTCACATGCCTTGTTTACGGTTCCACATTTTACATGCATCTATTCATGAAAGTAGTGGTGTTGGAAATGCTCAGCCCACATACATATATGATCTACAAACACCAAGTATGTTCTCAATTGCCGCGGGCATGACATTAGACAGTGGACACTTAATGATCAAATTGTATATAGAATGCAGTCCATTCAATTGAAGCACGTACAACCCGAACCTACTCATTAGAACACAAACAAAACTTGTGATGTTGAGATGCAATTAGGGCCTCTTCACTTATTCAAAGATTTTGAGAGCTTTCTTGCCAAATCCATTTTGTTATTATTTTGCAACCGTTTCAGTTCAATCTATTCCTTAGATGAAATTCTTGAGGCATTCTAATGTTGCGTCCCTCCATTTAAAGCCAATGGCAAGATCCCCATCAATTCAAACCAATTTTGTGGAATATCTAAAAGATCAAACTATCATAATAAAGTCAATCAGAACTTTAATGTAAAAATAATTGATAATAGATAATAATCAAAATATGAAATGATATGTAATAAATAATAATAAAATTAATGAATATTATAATGATAATATATTATAATAATAATAATATATTATATAATAATTGTGATATATAATAATATATTATTATAATAATAATAACTAACAATATATAATAAAAATATATTATTCACCATATAATATTATACATATTATTATTTATTAATATAATAATTATTAATAAAATTTAAATACTAAACAAATAGTAATACAAAACTATAGCGATTCAAGGATGAGTCGCGACCCTCAAAGTAATCTCCGTGAATATGGGGACATACCATATTCAATATAAAGGGGGGATAGCAAGTGCCGATAAGAAAGCGTATCAAGCATCCACTGAACACAAAGCATAGGAGACAGAGATATTAAACCGTATCAACCATTCTAGTGAATGATGTTGCGACATACATAGTCGAAATTGCTTATCAATGCCACCTAACTCACATTCAACAAATCACTCGTCTAAGTTGTTTGTATATGTCACTACCATGACAAGAGTGCGCTGGGAAGGAGGAGAATAGTAATGCTTGGATATTGACGGGAATAATCATCTAGCACAAATAGGGGAACCATGGAGTTATTTATAGGCATCCGAATATTATCTCTTCTCTTCCAAAATTGGATATGCTATCGGCACAGCAACGTTCTTGGCTATAACTAGTTGGAAAAGTTCATAACCAAATACATGCGATTGAACCATTGATTGCTGAGGTAGAAAGAGTATATTAAACATACTTATTGTTGCAAATCTAGAAAACCAGATGCGACTTAGCCACAAACATTGTATAGCTTAAGAAACCATATCAACAACGGCTCTTGATATTGCCATAAGCAATCTCTTGCATATACTTAAAGAAAAATATTCAGCAAAATCGATCTTAGAAGAAAGATAGTTCTCATGGTAGCAAAAAGACATTATTAACTAGCATTCAACTCATCGAAATAGTGTTCTCACAAGAAGAATCGATATACATCGGCAAATCTATAGAGGACATCAATTAGAAGGCTAGCCGATCAAAACAAATACATTGTATTGTCAATGATATAATAATCGATTAATGGAGGATGATATAATAATCAGGGTAATAATCGACAATTATGGAAGACATGGAAGTGATTAGTGGTTAGCAAGCAATGATTAGAAAGAAGGTTAATCATAGGACATAAAGATAGACAATCAATTACATACAACAATTAGTAATGAAGTGATGCGTTAGTAAAATGGTAATTATATTTAATAAGTCATGTTGATTGGCATCTTGGCTTGTCACAAGATCGGAGATGGCACTTTGATCGCATGAATAGAAGACTAATCAGAAATAGAGACCTAATTGGAATTCACAAACATTTAATGGGAGCATTTGATGGAATAAGGAAGAGGAGTTAAGGTGATTATCCCAACTTTTCAAGTTACCTGACAAGGGGACATTATAGTGGCATCAGAGCATGCTCTTGCATCCTATGGGGTAAAGGAGGATATACGAAAAATAATTCATATGAAAGAAGAACGCGGAAAACCAATGGAGCTTCGAAGTGGTTCAATCATTGCCGCGACAACAATCTAAGAATCTAGTAATGTATACATAGTAAATAATATATTTATGTACTCAATAACTTTTATGATCATTAATAGACAGTTAAGATATAAAGAGGGGAAAAGGACGACAATTAAGGGAGAATCGCTAGGGAACCCTATTGCAATAGCATGTTAAGGGAGAACCACTACAAGGGCACCCTATTGCTCTGGGATTAAGAGAGAACCGCTAGGGCACCCTATTGCAGAAGAAACCAAGGCTGCAATTAAGGGAGAATCGTGAAGGGCACCCCACTGCAACGACAGTTAAGGGAGAACCATTGTAAGGGCACTCTACTGCGCTGTGATTAAGGGAGAACCGCTAAGGGCACCCTATTGCAGAAGTAGTTGAGGGAGAACCGCTGAGGGAACCCTATTGCAATAGTAGTTAAGGGAGAACCGCTAGTAGGGCACCCTACAACACTATGATTAGGGGAGAACTTCTAGGGCACCCCACTACAAGGCAGAGATTATATCTCTTAAGGCCTAGGAGAGATAGATCTATCTTTTAGGAAGGACGAAAATGCCAAAATTTGGATATCCATAAGGTCTTAGGAGGAGATAGTCATAATGAGATGGTGAAATAGTTTGAGGACCGTTCTAGAAGAGCTATATGGCCACTAGAGCCGAAGAGGTCCTCCCCAAAGAGCTTGTAACCTGATTACAAACTCTACCTAAGGATTAGGATTATTCATCAAGACTTAGCACAGAACAAGGCAATACTTAATAAGAGGAGAAGGAAAGTGCTACAACAAATTAAGATAAGTTCTACCTTTTGAATTTCCTTGGAATTTTAAAATTGAATATTGTAATAAAGCATCCTTAGATTTGATAAGTTTATGTTTATAAAAATATAACTATTCTAATCTCAAGTTGGGATTGTTGTTTCAGAACTAAATAGATAGATCATGTTTGCAGGTTTTAAATAATCAGATTAGTTAGGGACATTACAGGAAGGCATGTTTAGGAAGGAAAGGAACCATTGAAAGTTTCCTTGTCCAACTCTAAGATGACCTACCCCATACAAATAATGTTCTCTACAAGCCATGAATATACATAGAGTATACTCACATTTTGGAATTTGTATATACTAATTTGTGTTCCTTATTGCAGGATTTTTGGAGTCAAGAGCATAGTGATGAAATAAATGTTCCTAACCCCATCTCATTGAATTATAGGATTTGATAAATAAATATAACAATGTTTGCATTACGTGTATACTTCCTGTATGCTTCGTGTCTTCATGCATTCACGTGTCTACATCGTGTATGCTTCGTGTCTTCATATAGTCATGTATATACTTTGCATACTTCATCTGTGACTCTATTTTTGGATAAATAGAATAGAGTAATAGATATATCACAAGCATGTATTTGAATTCGCCAAGCCCTATTGGATTCACTAGGCATCACAGGGATAACTCACATATGAATTAAAGATACATCTTGGTTATAGGGGTGGAATATAAATGAGATTGTTCATTGCTTGAGGACAAGTAAATTTGGGAGGGAAGGACTGTCACGTCCCTCCATTTAAAGTCATTGGCAAGATCCCCATCAATGCAAACCAATTTTGTGGAATCTCTAAAAGATCAAACTATCATAATAAAGTCAATAAGAACTTTAATGTAAAAATAATTGATAATAGATAATAATCAAAATATGAAATGATATGTAATAAATAATAATAAAATTAATGAATATATAATGATAATATATTCTAATAATAGTAATATATTATAATAATAATAATAACTAACAATATATAATAAAAATATATTATTCACCATATAATAATATTATATATATTATTATTTTAATATAATAATTATTAATAAAATTTAAATACTAAACAAATATTAATACAAAACTATAGCAACTCAAGGATGAGTTGCGACCCTCAAAGTAATCTCCATGAATATGGTGACATACCATATTCAATATAAAGGAGGGATAGCAAGTGCCAATAAGAAAAAAAAACAGATAGGATTCACATACAATGGAAATGCTAAAAACAATAAATCAACAATCATGGAAAGAGTATCGAGCATCTACTGAACACAGAGCGTAGGAGACATGGATATTAAAACGTATCAACCATTCTAGTGAATGATGTTGCGGCATACATAGTTGAAATTGCTTATCAATGCTGCCTAACTCACATTCAACAAACCACTCGTCTAAGTTGTCTGTATATGTCACTACCATGACAAGAGTGCGTTGGGAAGGAGGAGAATAGTAATGCTTGGATATTAACGGGAATAATAATCTTGCAGAAATAGGGGAACCATGAGGTTATTTACGGGCATCTGAATATTATCTCTTCTCTTCCAAAATTGGATATGCTATCGGCACAATGTTTTTGGCTATAACTAGTTGGAAAAGTTCATAACCAAATACATGCGATTGAACCATTGATTGCTAAGGTAGAAAGAGTATATTAAACATACTTATTGTTGCAAATCTAGAAAACTAGATGCGACTTAGCCACAAAGATTGTATAGCTTAAGAAACCATATCAACGATGGCTCTCGGTATTGCCATAAGCAATCTCTTGCATATACTTAAAGACAAATATATAGAGAAATTGATCTTAGAAGAAAGATAGTTCTCACGGTAGGAAAAAGACATTATTAACTAGCATTCAACTCATCCAAACAATGTTCTCACAAGAAGAATCGATATACATCAGCAAATCTATAGAGTGTTAATCCTAACCAGTTATTGAGAGGAGGGGTGAATCAGTAAATTCAATTTCTATGTTCTTTCTTCAAATTAAATATTCTTGTTAATATTGAAATCAAAAGAATAGTTTAACAATCATAAAAAAGAAATTAAATGCACAGGTCAACACAAAATTTATACGTGGAAACCCTCAGTTAGAAGGAAAAAACCATGATGGGACAAAACCCATGAAACTACACTACTGCAGTAATAAAGTTGCCCTGTTAAAGGCTTACAAAGCACTGGTGAGAGTGCTACCCGGTTAAGGGATTTAATAGAAGACCTGTTAAGATCTTGATCCTGTGAGAAGTCGCCTTATACATCAGCAAAGATGTCACCCGATGAAGGGATTTATACAATGGAACCTGTTAGGGTTCACCTTGATTAAGGGATTTAAACATGCTTCACAATAAAAGCAATTATCTTGTTTTGACACTATATTTGTCAATTCAGATCATACCTGTTCACTCTTTCCTCTGCTTGGTTGTTGAATCTTTCTCTCTTTCACCTTATGTGACTGTGTTCCTTCTCAGAAGACTCTGCTTGCTTTTTGCTCTTGATTCTCAACAACTTTCTCATGTCTCATGACCTGTATTTATAAGAAATTATCTTATTAAAAATACATCTAACAGTTCCGCCAAGCTGTAACTCTCCCAAAAATCATGCATGCAAAACTCTTGATCAAAAAGCTTGCAAATTGATCTTTAGTTACCTCGAAATGCTCATAGAAAAATAAAACTAACTCCAGTTCATCTGAAAAAAGCTAACTCTAGTTTGACTGAAAAATGCTCCGCATAATCTGGATCGGATTATAATGCACTAACCGGTAAGTGGTGCGCAACCTGTTAGTCATCTGCACCTTGTGTGTTTGCCAAGACTGGTTGGACAAGACCAGACCGGTATAAACGTGACCGGTTAAGGTACACTGTTCACTTGGTCATTCTACTAGTTCACAACCATTGTTCTATCATGAATATCGGTGTGTTTGATGTTTGTGAATGACAACTAACTTTATTGCAACATAGAGGACATCAATTAGAAGGCTAGCCAATCAAAACAAATACATAGTATTGTCAATGATATAATAATTGATTAATGGAGGAAGATATAATAAAGGTTATAATCGGCAATTATGGAAGACATGGAAGTGATTAGTGGTCAGCAAGCAATGATTAGAAAGAAGGTTAATCATAAGACGTAAAGATAGTCAATCAATTAGATACAGCGATTAGTAATGAAGTGACACGTTAGTAAAATGGAAAGGATATTTAATAAGTCATGTTGATTGGCATCGTGGCTTGTCACAAGATCGGGGATGGCACTTTGATCGCATGAATAGAAGACTAATCAGAAACCGAGACCTAATTGGAATTCGCAAGCATTTAATGGGAGCATTTGATGGAATAAGGAAGAGGAGTTAAGGTGATTATCCCAACTTTTCAAGTTAGCAAACAAGGTGACATTACATCTAATAAAACCATTTGGCTGCGTACTCTATGATTCCACATTTTACATGCATGTCTATGTAGGCGGCTGCAAATACAACATTTAACAAAGTTCTTCATTCCTTTATGTCTTTGTGGACGTCCATCACCTGTTTCAAAGCTTGGCATTATATTATAGAGAACGTGGAAGATGTTGGCAAAGATTGTAGAATTTGCTTTTCGTTTGCCAATTGAATTTGCTTGAGGATTTCTGAAACCGATTTAACATATCCATTTTTTGCATATTCCTGCGATCATTGCATGGTATGCGACCATATTCTTTGGAGGCATTCTGTGAAACTTTTCACTACCTTGTGTCTGCAATCATTGTATTCTCTGGCACTACAAATGTTTGATGACTCTGTCAAACGAAAAATGGATGCTTTGTCAACGATTAATATGATAGCATAAAATATGGGAGTTTGTAATGGTTTGGAATTAATTATAGTAACTAACTTTTGGCATCGGTGTTTTAATAAACTTTGCCAACTTTCTGAAACCCCCAACAAACAAATTGCAACTACTTATTCTTTTAAGGAAGTATGCCGATGTTTTTACAAACTTGGACAAATTCATTAAACCACCAATGGATAGGCAATGACAATCGTGTTTTCATCAACTTGCCAAAATGATAATTGGCTTTGTCATAAAATGCATGGGCTTATTTTTATCCCGAACGCTAACTCACCGATTAGTTTTTCCATCGGTAAGGTATATCGCTTGACTAAAACACCAATACATATCAACTCACAACCGCTTCATATAAGTTTTCTTTATTGGTATTTTCTTAATCATCCCAATTTAAATATTTGAATTCCTTTGATGAAGACTTATTAACCGCTAACTAAGCCTTCGACATTGCTCATAATTGCATTATTTTTGAGAGTTCAATATGAGATCAAAGTATTCAAATCCTTCTTCATCATTACACATCTAAAATGATGCTTATTAGAATGATGCTTGTGAATACAACCTAAAAGCATTTGAGATGGGCTTTGGCCAAATTGAATCAGAAACATAATTTTACAAATGCTTGTTTTGCAAAAATTTGGGCACGTTTAAAATTAGGGTAACAAAGTTAGAAGTAGTTCATTGCATTCGATTGTCATATCATTCGTAAGTCAAGTTGATAAACCTTAGTGAACTAGTGTAAGTTCCCAAGTGATACCAACATATCACATCATTATAACTGGGTGGAAGTCCACAATAAGAAGAAACCTTGAGGTTGTCTCATTTGATCACACAATCCATATACATTGTTTAGCATATGAGCTTACTTGTTCAAGAGAGAGTTGAAGATTTGGTGTTTCATTTGGAATACTAAATAAATGAATATTAAGTATTTGATTATGCATGTTGAAGTGGTCATAAAACTCGCATCAACACTCCCCAACAATTATGACTTCACTTTTGTCCAATTAAGTGACTTTTCTACATGACTTGGGTGGAGTCAAGTGGCAGATTTGTGTTTTAGAGAGGTGTTCAAATTGCATGGGCTCCCTAAGACCATTGTTAATGATCGGGACAACTGATTTCTTAGTATATTTTGGCAAGAGCTATTCCGTTTAGCAAGAACAAAATTGACGCAAAGAACAAGTTATCAACCTCAAATTGATGGTTAGACAAAGATTGTTAATAAGTGGATTGAGGGCTATCTTCGTAATTATGTTGTAGGACAGCAGCGTGCTTGGATTAGATGGTTACCTAAGTTGTCGGTTTGGGTTTGGGTTTGAAGAACTAGTTCACCAGTACGGCAAAATTTTGAAATGGTGTTTGGGTTCATTTGGGTTTGTTAGTACAAAAACATGTAAAAATTTTATATATATATATATATATATATATATATATATATATATATATATATATGCGGTCTAGATGCATGAATCAAGATTACAATATCACATAGCATCATTAAAACAACAAAAACACCATAAACTTGTTGCAACAGGAACAAGTGACAATAATAGTAAATAGGTGTAGTTTACAAGAGGATTGGTTATGAAACCGGTGACACATATTGAGCAAGCAGTACCGTTAATGTGACCGATAAAGTCTCAAACCGATCATCAGAGCAACCGGTAACCAAGGAAGGTAACCAGAGCATCCAAAATAGTGACCGATAAAGTATATTTCCGGAACCAAACCGGTATAGACAGAGAAAGGAAGAGTGACAGGTGATGTCAAAGACCTATACATTGCCTAATGATGGAAACCGAGACTGATGAATTGGTGAAAGTCACAGTTGACAAACACTTGTGTGACTCTTTGACCGAGATTTGTTGCACAAAATCCATAAGACTTTGTGTTATAAAGAAGATAGGTGCAAGGCACAATTGAAGGTTTTAATATCAAAGATTAAGACATTAAAACATGGAGAAATCTCAAGCAAAGGAAAGTATGCGGCATACATCTGTCGTTTCCTTTATAAAATAGAAAAAGCATATGGCATGCATCTGATGTTTCCTCTATGAACTAAGAATCAACTGGATGATGGATCCAAAGGAGATCTTTGTGGAGGTCGCGCATGCAAAAAGCGAGAAGAGAAACAAGACTATTTATTCTTCATCCTGTGAACAATATCTTTTGCCTTCATTCTGCCAAGAAAAAAAAGAGTGAACCTGTACGCTGAGAGAAGCTATGAAAAAGGTGAAAAAGAAGAGAAGAGTGTGCAAGGAAGCACAACAATCTGTGGAGAGCATACCTGTGGTGCCTGGTGATGACTCTTGGTTGATAAACGCATTGATCTTATTAGGCGCAGTAAAGCAATTTCAAGAAGATCAAACCCTCTATTGCTCTCTAACAATTGCAATAGTAAAATCTCAGTATTTGGGTGGACATTAATAGGTCCCTTGTATTAAATTCCTTAACCGGGTGACATCTGTGTAGATGTTTTAAGTTCTCTAACAAGGCAGGCTTTAACATGCCTTATTTCTTAAATCCCTTAATTGGGTCGCATCTAACAGTGGGTTTGTAATCTTTTAATAGGGAAGGCTCCTAACAGGGCGCACTTCAAAAGAGTGCAAAATTTGTGAGGTCTCCTCACACCATGGTTTTCTCCCGATTTGGGTTTCCATGTGATACATCTAGTGTTGTCTATTGCTTTACTTTTGTGATGGCTATTTCTGTGATAGAATCTATTCTGCTTATAGTTGTAGTTATATTATATCAAATTGGTGTTTAAGTTTTATTGGGTGTTGATTCACCCCTCCCCTCTCAGCACCGGTTGGGACCATCAATTGAAAACCACCGAATATCAATACTGGACTCATAATCAATGATTACATCGAACCCACCGGTACCTTGATATTTGATCAATAGTAGATCAGTAGTGAACACACAGCTGCAATGGATATGATAGCAAGTACACTAACAAGGACATCAATGCCAACTTAGACATCAATGCCAATTTTTCAATGAAATCATTTATCTCTTACCTCATAATGCACCACTGATCATCATCAAGGATCTTTTGCTTCTCACTTTTTTCTACAATTGTATTTTCCTATGGTTATCTACCATTAACCATCAATAATTCTAGACGATCCTACAACTTAAGCATCCTCTCCAAAAAAATACAATAACTAGCATATCTAGTTTCCAAAAATTTGAAGAATTCCTTCCTCCAAAAAGCCTTGAAGAGAGCTAATGAGGTATGTGGGTTGCAAATAAACATCTATATTATCTCTCACTTCTGACACCATGCCTTTCAATGCGCTATTCAACGCATGATGAAAACATGGGCTCCAAAATATGTGCTTGTAAGCACCCTCCACCATTGTGCCAACTAACTTACACAAATGTACTAAATCAGTGACCACATAAACAATATGAGGCCCCAACCTTCTCTATCATCCTTCAAAATTCAAAATTGAAAGTTTGCATCTTTCTGCTTCTTTGAACAATCAATAGCTTTAGAAAAATAAAACTTGCCTACACATGTGGCTATGATATTGATGAGTGATCAATTTCTAACATTGGTCCTACCATCCATGAAGATAGAGAAGCCCATCCTTAGCCATGTTTGCCTCATGTCCACCAACAAACTAATCTTAGAACACTCTTTATCAGATAAGTTCGCAATGTAGTTTATGTTCTTTAGGGAGGCATATGAGAGACTAGTGGCTTGTGTATCTTTCAACATTTATTTGAAACAGGGAGACTATGCCGCATAAAATCTGATGGCAAGGGTAAAGAAAAATCTGGCAACTAAAGTATCTATCATATCCCATGATTGTACATTCAATATCCTTATAGATGTGTCCAACCTCTCATTACTCTTTTGGTTTCCTTTTGTAAAAGCCTTATCACTAGCAACCATAGATGGCATAGAAGCTTGTGCAAACTGTATTTGGCATTCCCTTAAATATTTCTTCATCCTCCATAAACAATCTATTTACCTCTACCTTCTTAGCTCTAGTTATCTTGTTATGAACCTTAACCCCATGTGCTATAATACCTAAATGGTGACTAGATACTCTAATGTAATTGTCTCTAAAATCTTTGTTGCACAAATGACACAACCAAACTCTACACCCCACGAGAGGAGATTTACAAATTACAAAAGAGATATAAAAAGCTATTACATATTACAAAGGAGATTTTGAGGGCTTGAATGGACCCATTGCCTCACTTCTTAAGAGGACAGGAGCACATTCAAATAGGTTATGTAGATGTCTCAGTTCACCTATTAACACTCCCACATTGTAATGAACCCCCAATTAAGCCAACTCTTCTATGTTCCATGCCAACATTTTCATGTCGACTACCCTTATTGCAGCTCATGTTGTTTAGAAACAAACAAGTTACAAACTGTAAAAATAAATTTAAGTCAATAAAGAAATTTGGGCTGCCAACCTAACATTCAAACCACAAACCACAAAAATTTCTTCAGTCATCAACTTACCGTTCAAAACACAAACTGCAAAGTTTCTCTTCTTTATTAGTGTTCATTGTTCAAATATCAACAAACTATCACTATCTATATACTAAACAACAAGGCATAAACCATGGATCCAAAGCACAATATCAACAAAATTTCTTCTCCCTACAAGTAACTGCATAAGCTTTTAGATATAATCCAATGTTCGTTCAAGCATGGGCCTCCATAAGGTGGAACTGTGGATCCAACAGACCATAAATGCTACTCCAAATGATAAACCAAATGTTGCTCCACATAGAAATGTTAAAGACTAGAGTCAAATGTTGTTTGTAAATCTCATTTGGCATTTTGAAAGGGGTGTAGGGGCTTTGTGGATTCACACATTGCACCCCTCTAATTATTTTGATCTCTAAATCGTAGACAATTTTTTTAAGCATACTTTGTCAATAGGGAACAATCGGTCATCCCCAAGATGATCATGGACATCTTTAACATCCTTGACCATTCTCAAGCATCGTAGGGTGGCTACAAGCCTTCTTCAATCATTTTGCAAAGATAAAGGGTAGTCTAGGGACTTTTTTGAGGCATCCCCAAAATGTCTCAAGGAAATGCTTGAAAAATCCTCAAGGACATGTCCTTGTGAAACATAGAAAAGACAATTTATTCTAGGCTTTGATTGCTTCAAAATAGAGAGACTAGAGAAGTTGGTCCTTATTGCAAATTGAGGGGATGATAGTTGGCTTTGTATGGGTACTCTATCACGTGCTTGGGGCACATGAGAACCTCATAAACATCTAGAAATGACCATGTTTGAGGGTAAACACCAACACCAATTCTAGAAGCTTTGGCAACACCTAAATGTTCTGAAAGTCATGAAAGAAAGAGTATGTTACACAAATATTTTGCATCACTTATACTCGAAAACAAATCCAAAATAATTCCACTAATAATATGCTGAACGAGCTTTCCTATGCTCTAAACCTAGGTTGCTGGTTCAAGTTCGGGCTCAAAGAACCAGTTCGCTAGTATGCCATAATTTTGAAATGGGGTTTGGTTCCTTTGTACAAAAACATGTAATATATATATATATATATATATATATATATATATATATATATATATATATATATATGCAGCCTATAAGCATGAATTAAGATTAGAGTATCACATAATATCATATAAACAACAAAAACACCATAAACTTTTAATCATAGCATCATATACTTCAAGTTCAGCATCAAAATATTAAAATGTCAAATGATAAATCATAACATCAAGTTCAAGTATCATTGTTTCAAGTTTCAAATAACGGATTAATAATTTATTCTTCTTCTTCTTCTTCTTCTTCATTTCTTCTTCAATGGCATTAGTTGATTCACAAATAGTGCCAAGTCTAATGGGATCAGCTACACTAGTAACTTTATTGCTGCCAAATTCTTCCAAATCAGCAATTGCAAGCTGAGAAGTGGAAGCATCCACGTCCATATGCTCTGCATTTAAATCCCACATCTTCGTCTCCCCTTCTTTGTATTCATTATGCTTGTGTGAAAGGAGATGCAAGTTAGAATGCACATATACTAAGTTCTCCACTCTTTTTGATTGCAACCTATTGCACTTTATTGAGTGGATGAAAGAATATGTGCTCCAATTTCTTTCTGATGCAGATGAGCTGACAACCTATGAAGACAAGGCAAAGTAAACAATTAAAATAAAATTACTAAAGTAATAAAATTACTAGCAACTCATGAAGACAAAGTAAATTAAAATTTTTTAAATAAAACTTACTTGTGATATAATTTTGATTGCAAGTGGCTGCAGCAACTGGAATCATTGGCCATGGAGGTACCACCAACTATGAGCATCCTTCCTAAATTGATGATGAAGAGCATCATTACCTAGACCTCTTGCAATCACAAAATCTATGAACTCATTTGTAATCAAATTTCACATATCATCATCAAGAAAGAGTCTAAGGAATGCTGCCTTGTACCCATCAGACACTTCTAAATCTCTATATGGTGGCAGCCTTCCCGACATATCAAGGTATTGGTTGTTATAATATTTTGGTGTCAATGAATAGGCAAGCAAATGTAGAGGAATGGTGATCTTGTTCCATCGTTCTACAACAATCGATTGCAATTGTTTGAAGGTCTCCTTAGGGTCTTGCTCTTTGTCATTGTTGAAATGATAGTTTTGATCAGATAACCACCGATGATAATCATCAATAGAATGATCTATGATTATATGCATGTATATATAGCAATATACATTGTGTATATTGATATATATATACATATTAAATGTTTAACTATATATCATTATATTGATTATATTTGTAAAACCAATTATCATCCATAATGATTTGATTATCATTAACATTGTTCCAAGTATAATCCGAATTTTTCTATCTGCATTTTTGGTCAATATTGATCAACATTATTATTGCCATTTAAAGTATCGATATTAAATCGATAGCATTGATCATGAATCAGATACGAATCTGATAAAGACTAATTTATATTACTGTTGATGATGATATCAGTTCATATAATCTCCATTAGTTACGAGTTGCTATTGCCGATAATTATCAGCTTGTATTAAGGTAACTAAAGGGCACCAAAAATGAAGTGACATGTCAATGAAGAGACATGTCTCCACTTACGTGGAGGCATGTCTATTCATTGACATGTCCTCCCAAGATTATATACATATCAAGTCTCTGATCGGTCAAAGATGCAAGTACAAAAAACATATAGTCCAAAGCATCTTAGAGACCGATCTCTCTCTATTATTCATATTCAGATCTGCAACACAATAATCAGAATTAAATATTAGTGTTTCAGAATCATATACAATACTTGTGAAGTATTATTATCTCATCACTCTTGTATCAACCTGCAAGACATTATAAGATCAATAAGAGCACTATTCAAGAGATAAAGAAAATTAAAAGGATATCTATATTCTAATCTGAAATAGATTTAATCTACTTTAATAGTCATTTATGATTTTCTTCATCTTCTCAAACATTGAATCAATGCCATCATACACCTCTCAAAGCAAGGCCTATCAATGTTAGTGTAGCGAAGCACGCTCATAATGGGCTCGGTGAAGCGAAGGAGATACTCCACACATTCTCACCATGAGTCATCCAATATCCTTTGCTTAATTTTCGTTGCCCTCTCAGTGCTGTTTTGCGTCCATATAGACCAATTATTGCTGATCACCATATTGCAAAGTGTCACTTTCACTTTCACAAGTCATCTCAAGATGATCATGTTTGATGCAAAATGGGTCTCAACAACCTGTAATAGAAGTTAGAGCAAAACAATATAATTAAATAGAGAAACTTTAAAAAGAATACACATTACACAATCAAATTATGAAAATCAAAAAATGTAAAATACTAATTTTAATTTTTTAAAATTAAATTACTACTTCAAGTTCAAGTTCACTTATCTTCAATAGCTCCAAACTTGAGGATAATGTGAAAATTCCTCGAGTCATGTGGTGGTTTGTGATGAACATCTGGATGTCCTCAGCCTCTGCATACACCTCTTTGATCCACCTAATTTTGTTCCCAATCTTTTGTAGCATAAGATTGAGTGAGTGGGCTGCACAAGGTGTCCAAAAGATATGTTGATATCGCTCCTCAACCAAAAAACCAGAAACTCTACAAATCTTTGCATTGTTCGTTATGACTTGGACAACATTTCTAGGTCCCATTGTCTCAATGGCAAAGATGAGAATATTAGTAATAAATTGTCCATCCTTTACTTACCCCTCACAATCTAGGAATTTCAAAAACATCGCCCCTTTAGGGGACACCACTATGACATTGATCAAGGGACGAGTTCTTGCATCTTTCCACCTAGCTAAAACAATCAATACCCCTATTTAACCTCTCTTTCCAACAAGCTGGTGTGTATTTTCTCATAACTGGAGCCCTTATACCCTCTTGGAGCTTCATTGACACTTTCCAACATCTTCTTCTAGCATGGTGAGTGAACAACACTGAAAGGCAACCCATTTGCATATATGCATCTTGCTATATCAATGTCGGGAATGTCCGAACTCTCATTTTGAAATGAAGTTTCCAATGATCCCTTTGTTTTGCGTGTAATGGGTGCTTGAGTTTCAATTTCAGGCTCAGCTGCAGTAGTATAAAAGGGGCTATCTTCTATCACAATATTTGTAGATGGGGGTTGCATTCCCTTTGATTTTTATTAGTGGTCATATTTTCTCTACGTGCTTCTCTCTCTTTTGCTTCTTCATGATCTGTAATATATTTTAATACAATTATATTTGGTATAGGCGCTCCTTTTTTTCTAGGGCACTTCAGGACTCCTCTTCCAAGGAATCCACAAAAATGGCCTACCACCTGATAATATGAACTATTCCTTTCTTTATCACAACCCTAACATTTCCAATGGAATGTACCACCTCTTGGAAGGGGCCTTATAATATCAGCATACTTCCAAGGAGAATCAAAATTTGGATATATTCTTTGTTGTTCATTATTGCGTATGGAGGAAGAGGTAGATGCCATTGTAGTTCTTATGGCAAGAAATTTTACACATATTTGAAGTAAAAACAAAAGAATGGAAAATTAAAAAAAATAGGTAGATCTTATGGACAATATAAGAGAAATGAAAATAATTTAAAAACTTAAACAAAAAAAAAATCAAATGAAAAAACAACTTGCCTCTTTCACTTAGTAGAAGCTTGCAAAGGTGTAGTAATGAGGCACAAACACTTGATGAAGATTCACAAATCAATCTTCCAACTCTTTGCACAACCAAACTCTTGTTCAACAACCTATTTGCTCCACCTCGAGAGAAAATAACCTATTTGCACACCAAATGAGACATAAAAGGCAACATAAGTCCTTTAGAATTCACTTTTTAGGGTTTTGGATGTGGAGAGATTATAAAATTTGCAAAAGCTGACTGATTGGGCGTCACTTTTCCAAGTGGGCCTACCAAAGTTCGCCAGTAGTTTGGCCAAGTTTGCCTGGGTCCAAACTCCGGTCCTCCCGGATTGAACCAATTGCCTTTGGGTCAGACCCTATCTAAACCCACAAGCGAACCATCGTCGGACCACGGACTGGTTCAAACCAGTGCAAGTCTGCGGGCCTGGGGGCCCAAATCAGACTTCCTAGCTTTAAACAAAACAAGAAGTGAACTTCAAATGTGAAGATTATGCCAAAAAAGGTGTATGTAGTTAAGATACAAAAAGCAGAGAATGCAAAGGTTTTGAGCAATCTGACAATTTTTGGCAAAAAAAGGGCAGAAAATACAATTTAGATGAACAATTGTGAAATCAAGAGTTTTAGGCCTATTTACTCTTTTTCCATTCTAAAGGGAAAGGGTCCAGACTTCCAATTTTTCTGACTTTGAGCATTCAGTTTTTTTTATTGCATCTTCAAGGGTTTTTCATTTTGAGGAAACTGGTCCTAATGGCACAATTTTTGCAATTCCCATCATGTGTTACACTTTTAGGACTTAACTGGAATTTTTTGCTATATTCACATTTTGGTTTAATGGGATTCAAAATCTTTTGAGTTTCTGATTTGCATGGCTTTACCTATTGTTTAGCTGTTCTCAAAGGTAAATTTTTTGTGGCATTTATAAATTAAATTGTCCAAAGAAAGCAAACATTTGTGGATTTGAGATATTGAAATTTTTTCCCAGGCTAAGGCAGAAGAAGGATTTTCAGCAAGTGGGCTTGTGTATGCGGTTATATCATTATTCTACTTTTACCCTATATTTTCATGGGCATCTACATATTTCTTCAAATTTGGTTATACAATGGCTTATCCTACCATCAATAAGCATCTAGATATGCCATGCTAGTTCATTTTCTGTTATCAATGTTCCGGGTGTAATAAGATATTGAAACTTCCATCCGTCTAGTAAATTAAAAATCCAGGCTATAAGCAAAGGAAACTATTAGCACCCACAAGAACACCAACTAGCCAACCATGAGGATGAAGATAGATAAAACATGAAGAAAGAGTAATCTTACATCAGTGTTCAATATCATAACATTCTTCCCAATCCTTGCATTTTTATCAATGATGCAATTCCTGTTGAAGGAAGGGATCAAATAAGAAATTGTATAAAGAGTAAAAATACTCTTAAATACTGAACAAATGTCATTCTAACCTTATTTTTGTGTTCTTCCCTATTCCGATAGGAACCTTCCCTTCTGCTAGTAATGATGCAATCTCGGATTCTGTTTCATAGTAATCAGCCCCAACCACCATGGCATCCTGGAAACAGCAGCATCCAGGGTGTCAGATACAAGGGTGAAAACAATCTCCACGGTTTACAAATGAGTCAACTTTTATTAGTTATGCACAATGAAAAGGAGCCTAAAAATTAAATTTCTACCTCCAATTTAACCCCTGATTCTAATCTTGAGCGGATTCCAACAATAGAATGGTCTACACTACATTCCCGAAGAAAACATCCATGTGAAATTATTGAATCTCGTACCTGCAATTCAACCGACATAATCTCGAGAAGGTGAGGTTGCCAAAATTTGTACAATTAAAACAATAATGGCACAGATCATTTTATAAATTACAACCATAGTCACCTGACATTTCTCTATTTTAGTTGGTGGCAGAAAACGAGGTGAAGTGAATATTGGCTTTGCTGCATCATAAAAGCGAAACTTTGGAACCTACATGTTAAAGTGAAGAGTTGTTCATGGCTATAAGTAAACACAAATTGCAATCTTTGAATAATATAACCAACACTGCCTCATATACAAAAATTAATTAAGTCTTACACCTTTTCATAGAAAAGTAGAAAATTCAAAGTAGATGTGTGAAAGCCTTGATACATGCTAGTAAATAATAGCCCTTGGAAAAGGAAATCCTCAACCACTCATGTCATTGTTATGCATAAGAATGATAATTTCATTAACAAACTTTGTCTTCTTCCCAATAGATATTAACTTGAATCTTGATTTCTGGAAAATACAGATAAAATGCTTTCCAGCAAAATATGGCAGGTTCATATTTGGAGCCACAAGGTGATAGTTATAAACAAAAATAACACCTAGGAAATGAAACTGGATCTATTGTCAGGGATGACAACATGAGATGTACAATGATTAGCAACACTACTAGGAAAGTGCGAATTAAAACAGATAAAAATAACCATGTGCAAATTTTCTATAATCATCAACCTTCCATATTTTGCTTCCAATGTCAATTTTTTATCTATATTTATGCATAGAAAATGAAATCAATTAATTGATGCATTCAAAGTAGGATTTCAAAAAACTAAATCAGACAAATATTCAAGGTAGATTGCTATGTGACCAAAAACCTTTGAAATTAATAGAACCATATAGTTATTTTCAAGGGTTTTTCAGGTAGTTTTACTATTAAAAATAGAAAACATTTTGACAAGATATTAAGTATCGTGACTTAAAAAATTAGAATGTAATTTGATGAAAGAACATTACTGTTTATAGAAGTTATCCTTCGAAAGTTGTTAAGAATAGTTGGCCTTGAAGTTAGAATGAGAACAATGAAGGAGAACAACAATCGTAAATCCATGTGGCACTAGGAAAGGATGTATCATGGTACATTCAATCAAGTGCCTTAAATTGTACCTAACAAATGTCACAACAAACTACAGTCCGAATTTTCAGGATTCTTACACCCTTCCCAATGGAAAAACTGTCAATATTCCAAACCTTGCTTGGGACTCCAACTACAAGATTGAAGAGCAATATAGATATGCAAGAATTTCTCTCATATCAAATAAAAACCAACAATTATTGGTTGGGTTCTTGATGATTGTATCAATCTATTCCTTGATTGTAACATTTCCTAGATGTCAAGACTTACTAAAAGCCAATGTCACATGGAGACAAGGGAAGTACTGAGTTGGGAGACATGGAATAGGATGAGCATGCCATTTTTTCTAGAAAAACATTGCAATGTATGAAAAACTATCATATTTCAAAAATTTGGGTTAGGAAACAACATTGCAATGTATGAAAAACTATCATATTTCTCTCATATCATATTTTATGCTTTCATGGTGAAATGCACTGTAGATCATGTGAAGTCTTTTGCTTGGTACATAGACTTAGGTGCTTCTTGACACTTCACTCCTCAACGTGATTGGTTCACAAACTTCTCACCTGTCACTGATTCTGTCATTTTTTGTGGAGGAGAAGAGTATACTATTATCAACAAGGGCAACTTGCAGATACAGTCTGATGGGAGGAATCTCATATTCCTCAATGTATACTGCGTTATTGGTATGGAACTAAATCTTATCTCCATGAAGTAGGTTATGAGGCATTCTCCTCATCTTGATGTAGTATTCACTTCACACAAGTGTTTGATTGTTGATCGTGCGACTCACACTACTATGGCTGTTGGCATCGAGGATCATGGTCTACACAGACTTGTGGATTCGAGTGATTCTCTTGAGCATGCCCTTGCAACTAATTCATCAACCATAAGCAATATCTGGCATCAGTGGTATGGCCGCCTAAACAACTATCTTGCTCAGTTTGTTCGGGAGGATCTAGTTCTTGGCTTACTCGAGATTCAGAGACTCAGCACCCCCGAGTTTGTGGAGCTCATCAAGCTGGGAAAACAACATAGGACACCATTCAAGGATGTTGACTCATGGCAAGCCTCAAAGGTATTGCACTTGGTTCACACTGATGTATGTGGTCCAACGAATACATCTTTTGTTACTAGTGCCAAGTATTTCTTGCTTTTTGTTGGTGATTTCAGTCGTAAAATGTGGGTGTACTTCCTTAGATAGAAACTAGATGTGTTTACTATATTTTAGAAGTTTAAGGCCTTAGTAGTGTTAATTTTTATACCATAAATGAAATAAGTAGCAAAAACAATAAATAAAGAACACGAAGACACAACAAATACCCAGGGAAAACACTCCAACTTGAGGGAGAAAAACCCAACCACAAATATATCACTTATATTTCATGAATAGGTAGAAGACTGATTTACAATTTGCCCAAAAAACTAGGCCAAACTGAAACAATGATAATCACTCCTATGTATTTGCAGTCAATAATACATACTCCTTTGATACGATCACCCACAAGCAAAGAATATCAATCAATTATATGAATGCCAATTCCTCCTTGACGTATGAACTTGTCTTGACCATGAAGAGTCCGACTCTTCATTGTCTTGACAATGAAGAGTCAATCTATTACAAAATAAAATGATGGCGTTACAACTGAAGCATCTTTATGTGAACTCATGTCATGACATTACAAAGTGAGACAACATTATGTGAATTCTAGCCGCGATGGTACAAGGTTATTTATGTATTTCAAATTTAGGAGGCAAGAGAACTCCTACCACTATAACATCAACACACCCTCTTAACAAGGGAGGAATCTTTCCAGATATTCATGTCATGGATTCTCTCAACATAACACCCACAATGGCTCCACCCATTTGTGGAACAGAGTTTATCACGGAATCTCTCGAAGTGATAACGTCATGGAGTCACTCAACATGACGTCCACCATGGCTACTCCCATGTGTGGAAAGAAGCATATGCACAAGTGCTCATCACGGAGTCACTCAACATGATGTCATCATGGAGTCTCTCAATATGACATCCACCATGGCTACTCCCATGAGTGGAAAGAGTAACATCTCTCAAAGGGCCTTCACCTCATATTTCTTAGTCTCAGAGAATTATGCATTTTAGCACATAGCAAGGATCACTGATACTGAGACTCCCTCTCAACAAGGGCAACATTCTCCACAACACAAAGCTTGTCTCGAAAATATGCAAATTTCACTCTAGAGAGAGGCTTGGTGAGAATATCAGTTGTTTGTTCATCGGTGCAAATATACTTGAGTTGAATTGCTTTTTTCAGCACCATATCGCTGATGTAATGATATTTGATCTCCACATGTTTTGTTCTATCATGAAACACTGGATTGACAAAGAGCTTCGTGTAACTTTGATTATCACAATGAATCACAGTTGACTCCAATGTTTGACCAAACAAAGCTACAAGGATCTTTCGAAGCCATAATGCTTCTCAAGCTGTTACACATGTTGAAATGTATTCAGCTTCTGCAATGCTTTGGGCTACGTATGATTGTTTCTTGCTGCACCAAGAAATCATGGCAGACCCTAAGTTGAAGCAACATCAGAGGTGCTTTTCCTATCAATTACACTCTCGGCCCAATCAGAATCAAAATAACCTTGTAACTTCAGAACTTCATAGGAAGTATGTCTCAAGCCATATCCCACCGTGCCACGCAAGTATCTCAAGATATAATTTGCTGCAACTAGATGAATTTGTCATGACTCACACATGAACTGACTGAGAGCATTCACTGCATAAAAAATATCTGGTCTAGTATTGACTAGATACATTAGCGATCCAATCAGTTGTCTGTACATGGTGGGATCTACCAAATTTGAGCTACCTACAGAATCACTCAACTTCTTCAAATTTGTTTCCATAGGTGTAGACATAGACTTGCAATCTATCATCCCAAATATCTTCAAGATATATATGGTGTATTTCCCTTGACTAAGAATAATCTCATTGGGTCTTTGCCACACTTCTAGTCCCTAGAAAGTAATGCATAAGACCGAGATCCTTCATCTCAAACTCGGAGGCTAAATTCTTTCTTGCATTTGACAATGAGATGATCTGCTCCAGTAGGAAATAAATCATCAACAAAAAGAACCAATATTAAGGTCTCACCATCAACTATCTTGAAGTAAAGATAGGAATCTGCATCATTCTTGGAGAATCCCAACCTCATCAAGTATCGATCAATCCTTTCATACCATGCTATGTCCATTTGATGTATGTAGCTCTCCTATTTGATGTTTAAACATATTCAAATCCTTGTGTATTTGCACTACTCAGTCTCTGCATTTAGATAAACAACATAAGTGTAATAATTGTAATGTTTTTATTGGGTCAAAAACATAAAAACCTTTTGCCTTAAGTTGAAGCCAAAATTAGCATTTTACCCTACGTGAATCCCGAAGACACATCTTTAAATCTGTTTCACATTAGCACAAAGCACACCAAAAAGATATTATATATATGGTAGACAGCAAGTACATATTAGTTTGATTAAGTTAGTTTTATTTAAGTGAAGCTTCCCCTTTTAATTCAAAGAACAGTTTTACCACACATTCGTTCCTTTCTGTGATGCACTAAAAGGTGTGAATTAAAACACTAACAAACATCACAAAACATAGCATTCATCATGCTTTATTCAATTATTATTCATAAAAAGGTCTAGGTACAATACAAGTCTACAAAACAGTTTTTTGTGTTGTTTTTATACATTCTCTTTCACTTTCAGGACAGACCATTTTTCCATTCAGGAAAATGAAAGGGCATATAGAGGACACCTTCAAAAATAAGCAAGAGTTATTTAAATGCTCTAGATACTTTTTGTATCATGTAATGCATTTGCTACATTCATTAGCAATACATGGATAGTATATTTGGATGAAATTTTCAGCAATATATGGGATAAGCATGTGCATCATTTGCATCAAGTATAGGAGATTTTGAGGATAAGCATGTGCATCATTTGTGTCAAGTATTGGAGATTTTGACAAAAGAACACATTGGTGCTTAACTTGAGGAAATGTGAATTTGCAAAACTTGATCTACTTAGGCTATGTGCTTGGTGGAGGAGAGCCAAGAATTGGTCCTGCAAAGATTGAGCTATTCTAAGGTAGTCTAATCCTTACAATGTCAAGGAAGGAAGAAGCCTTTCACAAGTTGTTTCTCTGAGTTTGCAGATCTAAAGTCCTAAGTTATTTCTCCAAGTTTACAAATCTAAAATCTTTGCAAGTTATTTCTCCAAGATTACGGCTACTCTGAATGTTCTTATGGTAAGACTTTTACATGGAGGAAAAATCAGTAAGTTGTTTTAAAAACTTAAAGCATAGAATCAGCAATTCTTTGCAAGTTATTTCTCCAAGATTGTTAATATTATGGCCTTTATGGCAAAAATCCTCTGCTTGAGAAATGAATCGATATGATAAATAATAATAATAAATATTGGCAATATTTATTATTTATTGTTTATCATTAAATCGATATATATATATATTGGTTGAATTATTTGAGGGCCCAAGGTCGGTCCCTTGGCTTTAATAATTGATTAGACTTTATAAGTCCAAGTCGGCCCCTTGTTGCTAGATTCACCACATATATAACGTGTTTGATTGCAAGGGAGAGAAGCACCAAAAACATAATGTGTCTTCTCTCCTCAAAACTTGAAATTACGAATTTGAAGGCAGCAGCGAATTTGGAAGGCAGTCGTGAATTTATGAAGGCAGCAGCGATTGTAGCAGAGATTATTTTAGGAGGCAGCGAATTCACCATTGTTGAGCAGTGAACTCACCATTGTGGAACAGCGAATCACAGTCTAAGGTGCAGCGATTTCTCTGCCCTAATTGCAGCACATCTAGGTGCGAATTCTGGAATAAATCTCAAGGCAATAACAGTCTGATTTAAAGTCAAAGCAAAGATCAGATTGGTGGTACTGTAGAAGCCCTAAGTGGGCTGACCTGGCACTTTCATCTTGAAGAGATCAAAGGCACTGACTTGAAGACCAATTCAGAACCTAAATCCGGGTACTATCTCTCCTTGCTTGTGTATATTATATTTTATGCTGTGCTTAGTGTTTGGAAGACCTCTATAGTTTGATCATTCCTAGATGAATCTGGAAAATACTAACATGGTATTAGAGCCTAGGTAGAGGAAAGATCTTTTCAGATTTAAGAGTACAAACTAATTCTTTCAAAACTAAGAAACTCTATGGCAACTAGGGTTAGGTCTGAAATTGTAATGAAGTTTTTATTTATTTACAATATCATTAGTTGCCTTCCATGAGAAATACTATGGTAACTAGGGGTTTGGCCTAAACATAATAAATTTGGTTTTATATATAAAGAGCATAAAAGTAGGTCTAAATTTTGCATTAAGGTTGAATATGCAAATTGCCCTAGTTAGTCCAAACTACTCTAAGAGGGAGTCTAAGCTTAACAGGGAGTTTATTCATGGGCTCACTTACTACATGTGTGGATCATTCCCTATTGGATTGACTTAGCTTAACAGCATATGGCATATTGTTGATTGAATCATTGGCTGGTTTATTGATTCATTAAAATAGGCTACATTGGCATATTATTATCAGCTGGGTCATTAATATTTACATTAATTTAATTGACTGGCTCATGATTTGATTCATGCACTTGACCGGCTCATGATTTGGTTCATGCACTTGGCCGGTTCATTGGTATTAGTACTTGCTCATTGGCTGGTTCATAAGTATTGGCATATGTTTCTATGTAGGAAACTACATGGCTTCTATTTGTGGTCACATCTCTTTTGCATAACACTTGGCTTATGTTAGCATACACTTCTTCACTGTTATGGCTGAGTCTATATGTGATATATAGTTGAGACATATTGCTTTTGGTATAGATGGATAATTGTTTCAAGTATCACATTTATGTGTGAGAGCACACTTTATGTTACCTTAACATATTTTACGTTACGGGAAGCATACATTGGCTATGTATATATGGAATCAGATTCACAGGATCTTATAGGCATTATCCTTCCTTTACTGGTTAAGGGAGTTTTAAACCTTGTTAGAGGGTGAAGAAAGGATCATCCAGAGGGAGTAGATCTCCTTGAGTAATATATACCCTGGGGTAACTTAATTATAGGCATATGGTTTAAGAGGGAGTTCAATTATGGGCTCACTTAATTTTGCATTATGAACTCCTTCCTTATGTCTTGTTGATCATATGTATAGGTAGGATTATACCTCATTGGCTTGATCATCATAACTGGTTAGTTTTTGATATATGATTGCATGTGTGGAACATACATAGCTGATTGGATCAGCTGGTCAGGAATGTCTAATTAGCATAAATCTGTTTAGCTGATTGACATAACTAACCGTTATTTTGAGCTATGTACATTATGTTACAATTCTGCTTTGTATGAGGAGTATACCTTACATTATGTTACAGCTACATTGACATACTTTTGTTATGATACATGGGAAAATTCACAGCTGATTGTTATTATAACTAATTAACTGTTTTCCTTATTGATGCATGAGTGCATACATTATTGGTTAATGAATGTTGGAACATACTTACATTGGCATATGATAGTATAGGCATATCTCTTGAGAACATACATTTAGAGATAATGGTTTTGTATGCATGGGAGCATTTATTATATGGATATATGTTATCCTGTATATATGTCTTACTACTGATCATATATATGTGTATGGATACACACTTCTTTATAGAGGGAACTATATTGCATCTTGTTGTTATCACATTGCACCTGGTTATATGTTGGATAAATTTGGTTACCTTTAGGTGGTGAAAACTTATGTGATTACTCTTATGCTTATGGCTAAGACTTGTCCAGATGCTGGATGAATTATGCTGGCTCTATGAAGAAAACTGCATTTGGATATTGATTACTTAATATGATTGTATGGAGTATACGTCATTTGTATTCTTTAGCTTGTGAAGCATACTTTAGTGGATTATTGCGTATGAATGGATCATACTTTCTTTCATAGCTAAGTCTATATTTACTGATTAAAGCTGAGACTATATTACATGTGGTTCTATGTGTGAGCTTTACATTTAACTTGAATCTTGTGATCATATTGGTTACTCTTATACTTATGTGGATTCATGAGATGAGGTTTTGATTATGAGATACATTTGGTTGTGTTTGATTCATTTGATTACATCTATGTGTATGGGTAAGTTGTTTCTTATGAATTGGATACTTGGAGAAAATCATGGACTTGATATTCTTACTCCGAGCATTTGGTGAATATCATGGATTTGACATTCGTTAGGCCAATGCTCAAGGATATCATTAATTTGATATCTGGTGGATCAGGCATCCACTTCTTAGCATATGGTGGACATCATGGATTTGATGTCTAGAGGCCATTGCTCCGAGTACTTGGTGAATATCATGGATTTGATATTCGTTAGGCCAATGCTCGAGGATATCATTAATTTGATATCTGGTGGATCAGGGATCCACTTCTTAGCATATGGTGGACATCATGGATTTGATGTCTGGAGACCATTGCTCCGAGTACTTGATGAATATCATGGATTTGATATTCGTTAGACCAAGACTCGAGGATATCATGGATTTGATATCTCGTGGATCGAGGATCCACATCTGAGTAATTGGTGGACATCATGGACTTGATGTCGATAGGCCATTACTCCAAGCACTTGGTGAATATCATGGACTTGATATTCGTTAGACCAATGCTCTTAACATCATGGACTTGATGTTGGTATGATGTCATGGACTTGACATTTCTTGAGTCTTGGTGACTCGTGGATTTAGTTATCCACAGATTGGTTGGTATATATCATGGATTTGATGATACCATGAATATCATGGATTTGATATTCAAAAGAGTCAAGGTGACTAGTGGATTTAGGAAATTCACAAATTAATTAGAAATATCTGATATCATGGACTTGATATCACTTATGGTTGATAAGCATCATGGACATGATGTTATCATGAATATCATGGACTGATATTCTTGAAGACCAGAGGATCTAGGAGATCACATTTGGATGGTAAGCATCATATGATATGATGTTTCTCATATGAATATGAGATGTATGGTTTATGAAGAACCGTTGTGTTCTCATTATATCTTGTAGATAGAGATCTACTATCATAGATGAGAGATCTATGGCATCTTTGGATTAGGAATCCATTTCTGTTATGTTTTTGAGTCTCGGAGACTCGTGGATTTAGGAAAATCCACATCCGGTTGGTAAACATCTTGTTACCATGATTTTCATATGGATATGAAATCTATGATTGAAAATGATGTAAGAACATATGCGTTCTACCTATCATAGCTATGAGATCTATGATTCTATTGGATATGGAATACATGTTTATGTTTTTGGCATCTCTATCAAGGATGATAGAGGGAGATCATTGGGTTGATCTTTGCCTCAAGTCCAAGAGGGAGTGTTAATATTATGGCCTTTACGGCAAAGTTCCTCTACTTGAGCAACGAATCAATATGATAAATAATAATAATAAATATTGGCAATATTTATTATTTATTGTTTATCATTAAATCAATATATATATATATATATTGGTTGAATTATTTGAGGGCCCAAGGTCGGCCCCTTGGCTTTAATAATTGATTAGACTTTATAAGTCCAAGTCGGCCCCTTGTTGCTAGATTCACCACATATATAACGTGTTTGATTTCAAGGGAGAGAAGCACCAAAAACATAATGTGTCTTCTCTCCTCAAAACTTGAAATTACGAATTTGAAGGCAGCAGCAAATTTGGAAGTCAGTAGCAAATTTATGAAGGCAGCAGCGATTGTAGCAGAGATTATTTTAGGAGGCAGCGAATTCACCATTGTTGAGCAGCGAACTCACCATTGTGGAACAGCGAATCACAGTCTAAGGTGCAGCGATTTCTCTGCCCTAATAGCAGCACATCTAGGTGTGAATTCTGGAACAAATCTCAAGGCAATAAGAGTCTGATTTAAAGTCAAAGCAAAGATCAGATTGGTGGTACTGTAGAAGCCCTAAGTGGGCTGACCTGGCACTTTCATCTTGAAGAGATTAAAGGCACTGACTTGAAGACCAATTCAGAACCTAAATCCGAGTACTCTCTCCTTGCTTGTGTATATTATATTTTATGTTGTGCTTAGTGTTTGGAAGACCTCTATAGTTTGATCATTCCTAGATGAATCTGGAAAATACTAACAAAGATTACGGCTACCCTGAATGTTCTTATGGTAAGACTTTTACAAAAAGGAAAAATCAGCAAATTGCTTTTAAAACTTAAAGCATAGAATCACCAATTCTCCAATTTCCATTTGAACACAATCACAGATACCATTTTAGATGAAGGTGGATGAATCGGGCAATGTCATTTGAAAACAGCTATTGCAAGAAGATCAATATGGTATAGCCTTGAGCTAAGGGGGGGTATACTGAACTGTGGAACCCAACATATGATAAGGAATTGTATGCACTACTGCAAGTGGTGAAAAGTGAAACATTAACATAGAAAGGCAATTTTTTATATAAAAAAAAATTAAAGCATAAATCACTGATTCTCCAGTCTTGGTTTTGTTAAATTTTAGAACCAGAATTGCATGTAAACAAAGAGCAGATAAATCAAAACACATAAACACCAGAGATAGCATGGGAAAACTCAGCCACACCAAAAAAAGTCTCCTTTAATGAATAACAATAGCAAAGTTCAAGTTCACAGCTCACAAACTATGAACTTTTACACTACAAAAGATTTCACAAAAAAACTCCCTTTACAAATATAGCTGCATACAGCAATACTAATGCACACCCTTCACACTTGTTAGTCCAACTTTACATATGCTTGCAGTCTTCAATAATATTGATCAACAATTGCTACAGCCTCAATTTCAGTAACAAAACACGCAAATAAATTTTCTTCACAGCAAAATGTCTAACCACGATACAATAGAACCATGCACACGCAACTCCAAATGATACACTATGAGTGAATCGTTTCATATGCCAGGATATCAAGAGACTATCCAAAACGAAGTCCTTTCAACTTCAATCATGGTAAAGGATGAACGGATCACAGTTATATCAAGGTGATGTTACATATTCATGTTTATGATGCTTCAATGCCAATCATCACCGACTCCAAGCACGGGACCCTCCACATAGATGAACAGTTCCATATTAAAACTGCCACAGCCACGTCCGTCAATGATGCAATAAGACGATAAGAAGAAAAATAGACACATGGAATGAACCGACAACACTAATAAAAGAGCCGTTCCATCTTCTCATACCCATGGCACAAGAATGAACTAAGGTTACCATACAGAAGCTGATTCATACACATGATTGCTATTACTGTATGACAAAGCAGCATATGAAGAACTATTCACAATAACAGTGACGCATATATGATGCAGCTCTCCAAAAAATTAAACAGAATCGCATACACACAATCCTATATGCAACGTATCTCTTTAATAACGGCAAAGATCCTTCATTGAAGAACTGATCAGGTGGAAATCTCTTTGCAGTCTAAATCGCCCAGCCATACGGAAGAGGTAGGCATCGCATTCACACAGCAAGGATCACAAAATGTATGCTAGTGAAACCATCGCAGGTATGTGGCATAGAAGATAGATCCTGCAGCTACTAACTTGAACACTCCCTCTTAGCAAAGGAGATATCTTTTTCTCAGATTCTTATGTCATGGAGTCTCTCAACATGACAGTCACAATGGCTACACCCATTGTGAAGAAAATCAAAAACTTTATCATGGAGTCATTCAACACGATGTTCACCATGGCTATTCCCATGTGTGAAATAAACACAAGCTCACATCACGGAGTCACTCAACGTGATGATGTCTTGGAGTCTCTCAACATGACATCCACTATGGCTACTCCCATGACTGGAAAGAGCAACAAGGGCTTTCACCTCAAATTTCTCTGTTTCAGGGGAAAATGCATTACAAGGGCTTTCACCTCAAAGTTCTCTCTCTCAAAGAAAAATGTATTACAAGGGCTTTCACCACAAATTTCTCCATCTCAAAGATAAATGCATTGCAATGGCTTTCACTTCAAATTTCTCCGTCTTAGAGAAAAATGCATTATAGCACATAATAAGAACAAAATGCTAAGACTCCCTCTCAACAACAACTCCCTCTCAGCAGGGGCAGCATTCTCACAACTTTGATTATCACAATAAATTACAGTGGGCTCCAATGTTGACCAAACAATGAGCTTTCAAAGCCACACTACTTCTCAAGCTTGTTGATCCTCTGCAAAGGACTTGGCACTCCCCATCTGTCGCTCAAGCTCCCTTTGAATCTTCAAGCACTTGCATCAACCTCCTGACCTCCTCGTTCAAAGATTGTCTACAATGCTTGCCTTAGAGGAACTGTATTCAACACACACCTCCATAACTTTTAAAGTCCAAGACTGTCCTCCTCGACCTCATCCCATATCACCCTATACTAAAAGTTTGCGGAGCTACCAATGTCAAATCCAGATTGACTATGCAATTCTATAAATTGCAACACCGCAACCCACTTAGCTAACATCTTCACTTCTTTACATAACTCCCTCTTGATCCATGCTGCCTCAAAGATTGCAAAGACGTTTTCTAGAATTGAACTCCCCTCTATTAATCTTAGAACCTTAATGCTCTCAACTCATGCCTTGAATTCTCGGAATTCAACTCCCACTGAATGTCATCTCTTCCTCTTAGAATAAACTGATCACAAGACAGTCCGAGTCTCCATTCTTCAACCTACATAACTTCCTCACAGGTTGCATCAAGTTCTTCCTCCCGTGAATGCAATCTCTCATTATCCTTATGCACCTTTGATCTCAGTTTGACAGCTAAATAAGCTCAGTGCACCCCTACTGCAGGCTCAATAATGAAGAATAACCTTAAGTAGCAATGATTTGTGTCCTCTTATGATATGAAGCATACCTCCAACCATGATGGCTTAGAAGACACCTCCAGAAAAGACCTGAAATCACTCAGATCAGGTAATTCAGTCTCTGTAACTAATAATCAGTCTCTTAAAATCTGAAACATTATTAATATGTTTGTTGTAGCAATCTATGCAACCCAAACAGAGGAACCAGGTTTCTAAAATTCAAACAACACCTTCAATACTCACCCAAAATAGTCTCAATTAAATCTGCAACCCTGAGGAGGCTGAACATAACAACAACTATTGGAGTTTGAAACAGCAACCTCATATTTCCCACACATAGCAAATGTAGCAGTAGGATTGATACACCAACATGTACCCCACACAAGGCAAAAAGAAGCAAGTAGCGAAATTGATCTTTTAAAAACAAAATAAGGCTCCACTAAAACAGCTTTCAACAACTTTTTGTTAATGATATTCTGCCACTTGGATATCGTTCAGTGATTCTGTAAATGATATGACCAAGTAACTTTGCTTCTTTTTTTTTGCATCCCAAAAATTTGTCTTCTTCTCACTTTTCTTGCTGATGCAAATTCTCCATCCAAGGCTGACCCAACCTTTATGTGTCATCAACTTAGACTTAAGTCTTCATGTATGTTCATTTCTCAAATGGCATAACTTCGTCTTCTTCGATTCATCCTGCATTTTAGAGGGATTAATAACAGTTCATAGAATCAAACTAACCTGAAGAGAGATATACGAACCAATACCAAAGGCATACATGATTCACTATTCCCAATATTATTGCATGAATTATTCATGAACATTATTCAAAGGTATAAACATAAAATGCTTATCTCTTTATTGCCTAAACTTTCTCACAATCCACCAATTGTTCTTTCGCCATCACACAGATACACCGCAGGCAGAGAATGAAAAATCCGAATACCAGCACAGCTGCAATCCTCATAGACATGAATGCCAAATATGTAAGCATAGATGGTCATGACAGCATCCTCCCCGTTGATGTCAAAATAGAAGCCTTCCAGATAAGAAACTTCTTCTGAGATTCTCCTCTCCAAGGCTCATTAGCTACATGTACTCATATGAATCCCCCGTTACACATCATAATCTCTTAAATTCCTGTGGCTTAAACCATCAACATGTGATTAGAAAGAATTCCTAGAAATCAGTTTGAAAACTTTAGGAATGTGAAAGTATGTTTCAAGAAACTTCAACAGTGCCCATCATGACCTATGCACATTAAACTTTGAATGTCTTCTCAGCTAATCATCTGTCCTCAATCTCAGCATCAACACAGACCAGTCAACACATTCCAACTTCACCAAACATTGAATAGCTTGGCTGAGCCGTGAATAGGGACTGCTAGAAAAGATTAATGCGGTTCACCATAGTATAGCTATGCCATCTGATCTTAGAGAATACGTTCATTGTCGTTGTGCTGTTTGGTGTTGTACACATATATCCCAAAATATCCATCATTGTGAATATCAGCATATGATTCAAAGTGAGACTTCCATGCCTCCTAAATACAAGATATCTCTTTGCAATCAATTCACAGCATTCACTAGCATTACTTTATGCTCGGTTATTAAAGATAAGACTGACGCCAATAATTCATATCTACAATCAGCTTCCAGAAATACTTTCATAGACTTCAAGAAACGCTTTCCGATCAATGATAATTGTGCAGATAAATATTGCTTAACATAAATCTCAACACCTTTGCAACCCAGATGGAACCTTTGATAGCGAACTCAATTTAGTTTGCATGCAAGACCTGAACCTGCATAGACTTCAATCTTTTTGACAAATTCACAAAGGACCCTTCCAACCTAGGTACAAACACTTGTATGCAAATCCATTCCAATTTCCAAAACATCATGTAGAAAACTTCTTTTGATTCCTCTGAATTCAATAACTCACCAAACTGCATATACAACATCCATTAGTCATCACGATTCTTCTAGTACCCAATCATCCTATTCTGGTTTTAGATCTTTACTTAGACCCGCTCTGATACCATGTTAAATTTTAGAACCAGAATTGCATGTAAACAAAGAGTAGATAAATCAATACACATAAACATGAGAGAAATCCTCGGAAAACCCTCCTACTTGAGGGAAAAACCCAACCACACCAAACAAATTCTCCTTTAATGAATAACAATAACAGAGTTCAAGTTCACAGAACACAAACTATGAACTTTTACACTACAAAAGACTTCACAAAAAAACTCCCTTTACAAATATAGCTGCATACAGCAATACTAATGCACACCCTTCACACTTATTAATCAAACTTTGCATATGCTTGCTGTCTTCAATAATACTGATCAACAATTGCTACAGCCTCAACTTCAGTAACAGAACACGCAAAGAAATTTTCTTCATAGCAACATGTCTAACCACGATGATCAAAACTGATACAACAGAACCATGCACATGCAACTCCAAATGATAAACTATGAGTGAATAGTTTCATATGCCGGGATATCAAGAGAATATCCAAAACAAAGTCCTTTGCACTTCAATCAAGGTGAAGGATGAATGAACGGCAGTTATATCAAGGTGCTGTTACACATTCATGTTTATGATGCTTCAATGCCAGTAATCATCAACACCATGGACGGGACCCTCCACATAGATGAACGGTTCCATATTAAAACTGCCACATCCACATCCATCAAGATGCAATAAGGAAGACGATAAGAAGAAAGATAGACACGTGGAATGAACCGACAGCAGTAATAAAAGAGCTGTTCCATCTTCTCATACCCATGGCACAAGAATGAACTGAGGTTACCATACAGAAGCTGATTCATACACATCATTGCTATTAGTGTATGACAAAGCAGCATATGAAGAACTGTCACAATAACAGTAACGCACATATGATGCAGCTCTCCAAAAAATAAACAGAATTGCATACACACAATCCTGTATGCAACGTATCTCTTTAATGACGACAGAGATCCTTCATTGAAGAACTGATCAGGTAGAAATCTCTTTGCAGTCTAAATCACCCATCCATATGGAAGAGGTAGGCATCGCATTCACACAGCAAGGATCACAGAATGTATGCTAGTGAAACCATCACAGGTATGTGGCATAGAAGATAGATCCTGCAGCTACTAACTTCAACAGGTTTTACCACACTTGCAGCTGTCATTTCACATAAAGACAGATGCATTGGGGGGCATGCCATTGGCCAGCCAATGCAATAAGAATGGTATATTATCACTACAATTTCAGTGAGTATGCAATAAACTATAGGACACAATATATGAGAAGGAAATGTGTGCAATACTGTAAGTGGTAAAGAAGTGAAGCGTTAATCAATAGAAAAACAAACCATGGTTATATGATCGGTATCACCAACCACTACAACACTTAAATACACAAAATAAATTCAACAGACACAATAATTCAAATACATGGGGGTTTCTTCAACTTTTAAACTTCATAACCAAGAACTTGATATGCTATATAGGCTGTCAAAAATGAAAAAATATCATCCATGGGTACAAAAATACTGTCAGAACATGAAACCATAAGGTGTATAAGGAATGTGCACGCAATGTTGATTTTTGAGGAGTATATCAACAACGGCAAGATTCAAACAAGACTAAATCAGAAGGAACATCTGTGCAGTACCTCAAAGAAAGCCTTCTATAAATTGGACAGCTTGTGTATACCCAAACTGGCAAGACTTCAGCTTTCAAGAGAGGCCACATCTCCAATGTAAATGGTTATCTACGGGTTAAAAGACACATTGCTGATTTTCGGCAGTACTTGTATTAGCCATATGTGCAAGCCAGTGGAGCAAAGTTCATTCCAGGCATATTTTTGTAGTGAAAGGAATCCAAGCAATACAGTGTGTCAAGGCCAGATACACAAATATCAGTAGTGAATCAGTCATGAAGAGTATCTATGATGGAAATTATACATTCCATATTTGAAAACAAAATAGAAAGGGAAGTCCAAGGGTTGAGCTTAACTGATTAATCATTAAAGCATTGAGTTCTCATTGTGGAGATCCAAGTTCTAATCCCAAAAGAGACATCTAATGTAGAATTCTAAGTTGTGACCGTTGGTCTTCCAAAATTGGCTTCTAGCATTCTAATAAGTTGATTTCTAAGTTGTGACTATTGGTCTTCTATAGGTTTGTTCTAGTGTGGAGCTCGAAATGAGCTAAAATTGGTCTCATGGTTGTGTTCGCAAGAGCTTGTATTGCTCTCATGTTGATGCTAGTATGAGATAAATATTTGTAATCTATTAACAATATTAAAAAAATGAAATGTAAGATAGAAACCTGTTGAATAACTGTTATTCTTTCTGATATTTAAATATCCAATACATATTCAGGCATCTGATGAGTGTTGAATTTTATTTATTTTGCACAGTCCGTTGTTAATGTTTTCTGGCACCGTCAAATAATACCATGTAGCCCATTGATGTTTTTGCAATATAATATAGTATCTCCTTGTCAATTTAATTGGTGTATGTCTAGTTGTAAACATTGAAAGAATACCTTGAAACTTGTTAAGATCAGAACATTAAATATCTATGGTTATACAATACTACAAATCTATGAGTATAAACCCCATCTTTTAAAAAGTTTACATGTGTCCATGCAAGTGTTTAAACATGATCAAGCATAGTTGGTGGCTGGGATGTGTGCATGCATAGAGCTGAAAGAAACAGAGAGATACTTGAGCTCCAAGACCCAGATTTGCTTCAAAGAATGATTTGATTGTTCCTATGTCTTCCCAGTAATCATTAAATAGATATGCCTGCCAATATAAGAACGAACAATTAGTTCTCCCCAAACAGGGATATTATTTACTTGTAGGGACATTATCCACTTCTACAAGTAAATATCCTCTGATGATGTCTTCTTTTACAATATCTATGAGAATATTACATTGTTTGCAAAGTGCCCAATCACTGTAAGTAATTTTAGATATAAATTGACAATTTTACTTACTTGTACGTTGCAATCTTTCATGGATGCGGGAATTATTTCTGACCCAAAATCATTGGCAGTTGGGTATGCTTGCCTGACAATAGGGCACATATAACATGGAAATTATCAGGATCGCAATGATAAAATATGTTAAGCTCTCAAAATCATTTATAATTAAGATGATAATTCTGAAAACCTTTGCTCATTAACATTGTAATTCTACAAAATTGCTAATTAGGATGGTAACTCTATTTTTTTTTGCTAATATAGATGGTCTGGATCTAATGACCCTTATTCTGCATAGGCACACCGCAAATCCTCAATAAACAATCATATTGGTTACAATTATAAACTACTAATATACTCATATGTTTTAGTTTGTCCATACCTGAGAAGGTTGAGAAGGACATCTTTCTTGAAAACATATATACCCATAGATGCAATGTAAGGTTTCCTCTCAGCCTCCTCGGGTGACAAACCAAGAATTGTTGTATCCACTTGCTGTGTCAAATTTCAATATGAGTATTAAACCGAAGATAAAAGTGAATTTTTTTCAAATATCTAACTGCAATCCATCAGTTTCATATAAGCACAAAACAAACCAAAACTGTAATACAATTACCATTGCTTTTAGATTGTCTCCCTTAGGTTTCTCACTGAAATAAAGTACCCGTCCACAATCATCAATTTTCATGAGGCCGAAATCAGAAGCGCGGCTGACAAAAAATGCAAAATGGATCAATTTAAACATCATCAATCATGATGGAAAAGAAAAATAAGATCAAGTATCCACATTTGAACAAAAGAATTTCAATTAGAATGCTACACTTACTAGTTTCTTGACAACTTGTGTTGGTGATCCCCTGTTTTCTATTTATTTGCTTTTGTTTCTCCCCTTGGTGGGTTCTTTCTAGGTTTCTCTTCCTAGAACTTTTTTATTGTAAATTACTGTACTCTTAAGTTCCATTGACCAACTTTTGGTCATCTGTGGACATTAATTAAATTATTTTTCATTCTACCATTTTAAATAAGACACAATAGCTAACAATGTAGATTGGAAGTGTTCAAACCAGTAATTATTTCAAAGACACTTCTTATCATTTGATGCTATTAAATTACATAGGGATCCAATTCTCAAAAGATATTCCAGCTGGAATACTAGAATAAGGTTTACTAGACAGTAAGTATTCCCTATAAATTATTCAAAATCACTATCTGATACTGCAAAACCTTAAACTACTGAAAATTATGAATTATCACACCTTCATCAACTGTGGCTAAGAAAAACTTTCTCACATACAGGCAAGAAAATTGTTCTTTTCATATACAATTTAAATTTGTCGTATATGAAAATGATCCAAATCAATTTCGCAATGATTATCAATTGGTACAGTCATAAATAGAGTAGAGAAATGTAAACAAAAAATTAGGTTTCAATACATGGAAAGATAAGGAATCAAGTTGTTCAGGAATGGAGCAAGGAAAAGTATGTTGGACACTAATGCAACTGCACAGATATCCATACAGATGCAGTTTCATCCACAAGAACATTTTCTAATTATGGAAAACAAAGTAATCTGACATTGTTTGGAATTTCATGTGACTATAAGACTTCTTCGAGGATTTCAAAGACTCTATTGTATATGAAAATTCATATCGGATGAAGAGTTCAAAGCTCACATCTCTTCATTTCTTCTGTGAATTTCCCTGTATGGAACATGAGCTTGGGTTTCACCAAGACAAAAGAGGTCAATCATGCAACGTACCTTCTCCAAACCAAATAGAGAACAGTCATCGGTTGTACCATTCTCCACCACTAAGGTGAACCTATGTTACCAGGTCCCTTTGGAACACTCCTCGATATCAATATGTGTTTAGTCCAGGTCTAGGTCCTTAGCTGGCTATCCACAGGATTTGCTCAGGGGGACCCAAAGCGCCTAGGCACAACAAAAAATTTAAAAGCTTTTTTTATTTTTAAATTAAAAAAATCTCCAGAAAGTGATAAATGAGTGTGCTTGAGCATTACCATGGGCAAACCCAAGGGGACCTACTATTAGGAAAAGGATGGTGTACACCTTGCACAAGAAAGAATCAATTAAATTATATAGAATAATATTTATTTGTGGTGCATCTTAAGGAGATGGGTTTAGCCACATTAAATATATATCTGGGTCCACCTATTAAGCTATATCTAACATTGGTTAAATATTTTATCTGTGGGTTGCACATGGGAAAAAATTTAATATTGGGAAACTTAGTACCAAAAAGCAAATGTTGGGATTAATGGTTGGGAAACTTAGTACCAATCAATTCCAGATCGAGCATAGAATGACAGCAGACATCTGATCAATTCAGTACAGTTATTACCAGCATCTACTAATCCTAATGATTGCTCGTGGTATAAGCATTTCTTATAAATTATTTGTCAGCAATTATCTTCTATATATATACATATATATGATTAGATATAATATCCATATGTTTGTAATAAATCTGTTTGTAAACCCCTATCATGTATGGAAGGAAGAAGGTGTAAGGAAGAGAGGAATGATGAGGTTGCCATCTCAGTAGGCCACCCTAAGGGGATGTCCATGTTGTCTGCCTCTGGAGCCAAGAGGACAAAGATCCACTCTTGGGCTTAGATAGGACAATCAAGAAGCCCCCATTACGATCTCCTCTCCGACTCTACAATGAAATTGACCTTAAGGAAATGAGGCATAGATAGGGAAAGCAAATACAAGCACCCCAGTAAGAAGGCCACCCCAAATGGATGTCCATGTTGCCTACTCACCAGGGCCAAGAGGGTGAGTGTCCACTCTTAGGCTTAGTGTGGGATGGCTTTGAGTGGACCTATCATGCTTCTTCCCCCAAACCCTAATGTGTTTGAATGGTAATATAGATATTGTATGAATATTATATATGTGTGTGTGTGTGTGTGTGTGTGCTCCCTTAGTTATGGTTGCAGGATTTAAATCTAGGACCCTATTGTTTTAAGGAGATATTTTTACTTGGTAAAGATCATAGTTGCAAGGGTACTCGTACCCATACCCCTAGAACGCGTACCGGGTACTGGTACGCGTACCCAAGTACCATTTACTCAGTGGAGAGCATCATAGCTAAGGACCTTGATAAAGATTTCTGATTTTTGTTTCAGTTTTCTGTTTGTGTATCAGCTTGCTGTTTATCGAGCTTATTTCAATATGTAATCACTAATCAGTTTGAAACTTTTATACAATGATTCTATGACATTTCAGTTTGTGTAGTTAATCTTCAAAGTTAATGTTTGACAGTAAACTTTATCACTGTTCTTGTTTTGAAAACTCAATGTCATTATGTTTTCAGATTTTCTATAAAATATTAAATTATATATTAAAAAAATTGACATACCCAAAGTACCCGTCTCCTATTTTGAAAAAATAGTCATACCCGTACCTGTATTGTCTCCGAAGTACCCAAGTCCCCCCATCTCTATGTAACCTCGGTAAAGATGTAACCCTAACCCTAACTTGTTGCCATTGTGATTCTAGGGCAAATTCTACAACAAATTTGGAAGGGGACGTTACAAACTTTGCCCAATTGGTGGACCTAAAAAAGATATAAGTACCATGTGACTCAACAAAGGCACAATAAAAAATATTCAACAAAGTACAGGTTTGATTAATCCATGACATAATTTAGCATTACCCAAACTTGGATAAAGAGTTATATGTGCATGAAGGTGCCCCAAACTATGTGATCAATTACACATTGGCTCCAAAAGAATTTCACAGATTGCACTTTGTCAAAATCTAAGAGTAGCCATATTATAATAAAGCAGATATACTAAGTCCATAAGCTCAAACATTATTTATTGGTAATTCCTTTTGTCTTCTATGTGGATCAGCAAGTGCTTCACAATGCAAAAAATGTAGATTTGTTCAAGGATTAGGTTTTAAGGTTTGAAGTTTTCCTGAAAAAACTTTAGGCTTAGGTTTTAGGGTTTTAAGCATTCTTTTTTGCATGAAATAACAATTGCAGTTTTCTTTCCATGTTTTTTGAGTATTTTAGCATTTCTTAATTTGCCATGTTTTCCCCCCTTAACACCAGCATAATCGAATTCCATTTACACTTTCAGTTTGCCATGATGTTGCCTTGTAAATATAACATCACTATGTTTAAAACATGTCTTGTTTAACCCTCTTTCATAATCCTTTGTATATTCATAGCTATAGCTTTTAAAACATCATGTTGTATTCAATATGACTTTAATTCCCTAATAAGTGTGCTTTTGTATATTTGACACATTCCACAACTATAGTTTTACTTATAAATTATTCATCAACAATTGCTACACCACTCCAAAATATCTAGTCCATTGATGGAATTCTCGCCAATTAATCGCCGAGTTCTTCAGAGAAAAACTTGCCGATTTGACTCGACGAGTTTTTGTGAAAAACTCACCGAAAACTCGGCGAGTCCAAGTTAAAAACTCGCCCACACTTCCACAGTCCAGTGTTAAAGAAAAAAATGGCCCAGCAAACCTCATTTTTTTTATTTTGAGCATTTGTATTTGGCAGTGAGGGAAGAAAAGAGGATTTCAAGCCCTTGATAGCTGATTGCAATCAATTAGAAGCAGATTTGAGTGGATTTCAAACAGATTTCAACCGGGTTTTCAAGAGAAATCACATTCCCAGGTAGGTTTGCTTAGTTTATTTCTATGCTTTTTTAAAACATTTTATTCATTTTTTGTTGCATCTAAATGAATACAAAATCATTCCTAAGTAAGAAATTATTTTGAATCATTAGAACAAGATTCAAGACTACTTTTGACAAGTTTTGGTGATTCTTTCACTATGTTTTTGAAGAATATCTAGTTTTTAGAAAAAAATCAAACCCTAGTAGTTTTTTAGTTATTTTTAAAACTTTGAAAGATGTCTATAAATATTGAAACTAATTTAGATAGTTTGTTTAATTGTTTAACTAAAATATTTATTTTGTCTTTTCACTTTCTATGAGTAGGTTAGTATTTAACCATTAATTCAGCATGGCAAATTCAGAGAATGATTGGCCACTAGAACCATGTCCTTCTGGATTTATAGGCACCCGTCCTAAAGGTGCTAGAGATAAGACATGGAAGTATGCCCATGCAGGACCGGAGCCTGGGAAGGTGATTTGCATAAAATGTGAGTAATTTATGGAGGCATAAACCGCCTCAAATACCACCTTGCAAGCATTGACAAGCATGATACTAGGAAATGTGACAAAACCACATAAGAGATTAAAAGATTTGTTAATGCCCTACTTGTAGTTGGGGAAGAGAAAAAATTGCAAAGGGAGAGGGGAAAATTAGCTATGAGGGCAGCCATAGCTGAATCTCAAGTTGCTCCAATTGACATCAAAGAAGAAGCAACACTTGAGAGCATAGTGGGCTCTTGTCGTGGCTCTCGTATCCGCAAACTAAGCACCTCCTCTTTTACCACTTCCACTTCCTCTAGCAGAGTGCCTGCTGCTTCATCACCATCAGGGACATAGCCTATAGGCAATTTTTTTGTGCACAGGAACACACCTAGTGCACAACCATCATTTGAGGCCACTGGATGAAATATGGTAAATGACAAGACAAACATTGCTGCTGCTGATTTTTGGTATTTCAACAACATCCCATTGAATGTGGCAAAGTCTTTATTGGCTCAATTTGGTGACCGCAATTACATTTTCAGGAAAAGGGTACAAGGCCCCTTCTCACAAGGATTTGGGTGGGAGGTTAGTAAATAGTCCACTTGATTTCATTTTTTAATTTTAATTGTTTTTCTTGTTTATTAAATCAAAATTGTGTACTAATACTTGATTTCACTTTGTTCTTGTAGGTTGCTCGCAATTGCCGTTGGTAGGGCAAGAGAAGTGGTGGAGCAAAAACAATAGAGTGGAATAAATTTGGTTGCACCATTCTTTCTGATGGGTGGACAGATGGCAAAAACCGGACAATTATTAATTTTTTGGTTGCTTGCAAGGACAATGTGGTGTTCTTGAAATTGGTTGATACCTCTAATAAGGTGAAAAATGCACAAACATTGGTATTAATGTTGGAGAATGTTGTCATGGAGGTGGGAATACAGAATGTGGTGCAAATCATCACAGATAATGTAGCAGAATATATGGCAGCAAGTAACATCCTCCAAGAAAGGCACCCCACTCTTTTTTGGACACCTTGTGCAGCACATGTCCTTGAACTTGTTTTAGAGGACATAGGAAAACTTGATTGGGTGACTCCAATTGTGGAAAATGCAAGGCGGATCACAAAATATATCTACAATCACCCTTGGGTTCTACATTTGATGAGAGAGCACACTCATGGAAGAGATTTGGTGAGATCTAGTGTCACAAGGTTTGCAACGATTTTCTTGACGTTGCAAAGCATTATTGGTGCATTGGCTTCTTTGAAACAAATGTTTGTGAGTCAAGCATGGCTAGACTCACCATACTCAAAGAAAGTTGAAGAAAAGGTTGTCGTGAACATAGTCTTCAACAACCATTTTGCATAAAAGGCTACAGAGATTGTGAACGTAACTTCAAAACTTGAATTTTTAATTATTCTTGATTCAAGTTTCTCATTATTAATTTGTAACTTACTAACTTCATTAATTAATCTTTTTGTAATTAATATTTTTCAATTGTAGTTGTCCGAGCCCCTAGCTAGAGTTTTGCGCTTGGTAGATGGGGATCAAACCTCAATGGGTATCTTTATGAGGTCATGAATAGGGCCAAGGAGTCTATAAAAAATTACAAGGGGGGGATAGACTCAAATTTGATCTCATTTGGGAAATTATTGATAGGAGGTGGAACAATCAACTCCACCAACCCATTCATGTAGCAGGGTACTTCCTCAACCCCCATTTCAGGTTCGATGGTTCTTATTCAGATCCTAATGGAGAGGTCATGGAAAGCCTCTCTATATGCATTCAAAGGACGATACCTAATGATAAGGAGAGAGACCTCATTGTGACTGAACAACAAATGTATGTGGAAGCAAAGGGTAAATTATTCTCTTCAAAGCTGGCAAAGAGAGCAAGAGGCACTCAAACCCCAAATAACCGTAAAAGTTTAAAACATTTGCCATTTGAATTTTGGATTTCGAGGTCTAAACCCTAAAGTAATTGATAAATTATGTTTTTGCTTTTCTGTTTGCTTTCTAGCTTCTCAATATTTTATTTTGCAGAGGCTTGGTGGCAAAGTTGGGGTGGAAATACCTTACATCTCCAAAAATTTGCCCTCGGAATCTTATGCCAACCTTGTAGCTCATCCCATTGTGAGCGCACTTGGAGCTTATTAGAGGCCATCCACACAAAGAAGAGAAATAAGTTAGCCCAAAAATGTCTTAATGACCTTGTCTATGTGCAATATGATCTTCAGTTGTGCATAAGAAAGGCACAGGAAGCAGTAGCTGCTCCAATTGATTTGGATGATATAGATCCTTACAGTGATTGGAAAGCACATGAGCAACCTTCATTGTTTACAAAGGATGACATCATTGATTTGGAGAGGCAGGTTATGGAGGATACCAAGCGAGGAGGCATAGTCATGCCTAGCGCAAGCTTCTAGGACTAGACCCTCCAGTTCTACTTCTACCTCAGATGAGGAGGATATAATTGTAATGATGTATTTACTTTTAGTTTTATAGAAACTATTTACTATTTTGCTTCCAGCCATCAACATTCCTCATGAGAATGCAATTTTGTACCAACTTGTTTCTTTTGTGTTCTCATTAATTGACTCATTGGATGCATCTTCTCATTGAATTTTGCAAAAAAAATGCATTTCTAATTAAATTTAAGCAATTTTTTCAGTTCCCGAGTTTTTTGCCAGCTTTTTTCAAAAAACTAGCTGAGTTTTTCTTTTTTCAGGCCTTGGCGAGTTTTGGCTGAGTCCGAGTTTTCCAACTATAATTGAATTAGTGCCCAATGTTTAAAAGAAAAATGGAAAAAAATGTTTTGTTGCGATGATCGAGAGTTAGTGATGGTTTACCTATCATCCATTGGTACACATGAAATAGTGATATCGGCATTCACATTGATGTGTTTCTGCAAATACAGTATTTTTCAGTTAACCAGCATGAACAAATGAACATGCAAAGGAATATAAGCACCTAGAAACTATAGAGAAGAAAATACATTCAGCAACATACAAAACGTGCATAGAGATGACATGATGAATCAATAATAGATCCAATGGAGAAATAAAGCTTCTGCTAATAAGAACCTGTACAAAGGCCATATAGTCCATCCGATAGAGATGATCGCCAGACAAAATAATAACATTCTCTATATATTTGTTCCTGGGATCCTGTAAAAAGCATGGTGAATGTCATGAGAAAAGCAGGTGAACATTCAAATATTATTCCAGATCTCATATAAATAGCCAAAGCTCTAATCCACAATCTCCCAATCAGACTCTCATTCTTTACTCTAATCCTACCTCAAAAAGCCAAATAAATTGCCTCACAGCATCTGCAGTTCCCTGGAACCAATTCATGCCCTCCTGACCTGGAGTCTGGGTAGCTGCTAGAACCTGTTCTCATTATTGTTTGTGATTGAATCAGGTAATGACATGAAGCAAGTTCATTGTACAAACCACTGATCCCTACATTACTGACTGTATGCTCAAGTATACATTTTGTAAAAAGCATACAATTATTAGTCTCTATGATTCAAATGAGAGAAACAATAAAAGATTTATCTAAGCTATGAAAGATAAAGCGCAAACCTCAACAAATCCATCACCAAAGTTCACGCCATTTCCAAAACCATATGCCCTAGAAATATGGCGATTCAGTGACTGTGAATTGAATTGAGTTAAGATTAATATTTTGTTGATTCCACTGTTTATACAATTGCTCATTGGTATATCAACAAGCCTATATGCCCCTCCAATTGGTACCTGCAAGATCATAATCTATTAAATATGATATGAATTCCTGAAACCAATCCTTAGTGAACTGAACCCTTAACAGAAGAATGCTTCAAATCACAGCAAAAGTTTATTAAAAATGAAGAGGCAAACTCAGAAACTGATAAAAACGTTAAGTGTTTTCTAAGGTTATCAAAATAAATCAATTCCAAGCACACCAGATCAACCTGTTAACATCCAACCAATGCAATCTTCTCTCTGCCAGTATTATCAATCCACCATTACATGATAAATACAATACCTGGGTCCTCTTAAAAAGGCAGATTTTTGTAGGCAAGAACAAATGTGGGTGAAATTTGGTCCTAGTCTTCTTATTTTACAGTTTGTATCTATAATATCAAGAATTTGTGAACAAGTATAAACTGGCACGTTATTAGCAATATAATCAACTGACAATGATATAAATTCTAGAATGATATCATGTATGAATGACAAGGATACTGGAGGAACTGAAACAAGAGCAATGCAACACAAAAACTTTTGCATCTACAACAATATTTTCATACATTTCAGCAATCTCTGTATAAAAGTATTTTGTAATGCATAGAAATACATACAGCAGGCTTTGCTCTTCTTCTTGTGAGAGGAAAAAGTCGTGTTCCAGCTCCACCACCTAGTATGATAGAGAGGACAGTTTTAGGGTCTGCATCAAGTTTCTCCTGTATTTGTACCTGCAAATATCAAATCCATTATATGACCTTGTGGATGTGGAAAATGAAAAAACTCACAAGGTTAAGATGGACTTGAAGTGGACTACATTCACACAATCAGTTCATGTGATAGAAAAGGTAATTTAGAGTCTATATCACTGAACATTAACCAATTTCAAGCAAGAACCAGGAAAAAAGCAAAGCATTTGTGGAATGTTCAACTGGAGACTTATTGTTAATATTGCAAGATTATAGTGTAATCAAAATGCTTCCCTGAAGGGGAACACCCCGCAATGCAATGGTAAGTTGTGAGCCTCTCATTTGGGAGGTCTTGGATTTGAGTCTACTCGAGCCCCACGTTGATATCGGCTTTGGCCCATTACCAATCCAAAAAAAAATGCTTCCCTGAAAAGTTTAATGACAACAGTGAATACATCTTCTTTTTGGAGACTTATACCGATGTTGAACACATCTTTTTGCAAACTAATACTGATGATAAAGTCTCTCTCTCCATAGCACAGTAGGATAGACTCCATTTTGAATGATATTGTTGTCAAGCATTCTCATTTTTATTTTTTCTGTAAAATGATTATATTTAAAGGATTTAAAAGTACAGAAAGCAGCAAGATGAAATATTGTTAATTCATTCTGAAGTGGTTAATCTTCCTTGGGTCAGCATTCAGTCTTTTAAACAGCTAATTCAAAAACATAAGCCTAAAGGTCAGAGTTTCCTCCCCATGACGTGGTCTGGCATCATTGCTCTAGAACATTTGGAAGGAGAGAAATAATAGAATCTTCCATCTGGATAGCAGGGATATCAGTTATGGTTGGAAGAAGATCAAAATGAATATAGCTGAATCTATCAAGCATAAGATTTCTCTACCTCAAGTTCTCACTCTGGAATGGGAACATTTATGTAAACAACTCTTTGCAGCCTAGGACTTCAGTAATCTGTGTTTTTCAACTTAAAAAGAAATATAAGTTGGAGAGACCTTGGACAGCTTCTCTTTTAAATATGGTAAGTTGAATACAGATGGTGCTTCAAGGGGTGATCCAGGTCAAGCTAGTATGGGAGGTAGTGGTAGATGTTTAGATAAATCTGCCGCCTTCATTTTTGCTGAAAAATTGGGACATAACTAATAATTTAGCAAAGATCAAAGCTTCTTATAAAGGGATGCAAGATGCTCTCAAAATTGGGTGGCAAAAGCTCCAAATTAAATTTGACTGAAAAATTGGGACATATAACAAATAATTTAGCAAAGATCAAAGATGCTTATAAAGGGATGCAAGAGGCTCTCAAAATTCGGTGGCAAAAGCTCCAAATTGAATCTGATTCAAAGGTGATCGTTAGCTTGCTATCTAATCCTCAGGTATTACATTAAAAAAAATGGCAAAAAGCAAGAGAATTGGAGAAGATTTACAGCTTGCAGGATAAGTTCCAAGAGGTTTCAATTCAACCATGTTCCTAGAGAACACAATAAAGTAGCAAATGAGTTTAGCCAATTGGGCTCTTGACAACCAAAGCATTGAATAAAAAAACAGAGTAAAAACGTTGAATACTTGAATCCTTTATTTCTAGAAGAAAATAATGGACCAAGATAATGTTATAGAACAGCAAAAAAGAAGAGGATAATAAAAAGACAAAACAAATCAGCATAGGGGAAAGCTCTTAAAAGCCTTTGCAAAAAGGTAAAGATAAGAAAATTTTGAAGTGTTGTGATAAATTTCATATGAATTAGAGGTCTCCCAAACCACCTCCTTAAATATTAATAAATATCAAGTATACAAGTTAGAAAATTATAGAACTTGAATCCCTTGACATAAAACATATTTTGAGTCTTTTGTGATATTAAGAAGGATTTAGCTTCTTGCTATTACAAGAAACTAGAGTGGTTGGGTTTTAACTTGATGATGTGTAAGATTTGTTTGAAATAAATCTAATTTTAGACATCTAATTATGTCAAGGGTTAAGGTGGTACAGTCATTCTTGTCAATAGGCAGTGGTTTAAGTCTAAGTTGCCGATTCGGGTGCGGATTCGGATGTGGATGCGACAGTCGGGTGCGCGGATGCGTGAAAATTTCTTTTAGGGGATGTGGATGCGTTTATATATATATATGCAAAGAAATGCAAGAAATATACAAAAATAAATCATTTGATAGTATGAATAATGATACTTCAGCATTGATCAAAAGGCCTTTGTAGAGAAAATGCCATGACAAGAGTAGATGCATTTTAGCTTTGCCATAATCATGCAAAGAGGAGTGTGAGGCCCTACACAAAGTGTGATTTAACACAATTGGAAGACGATTGATTGGAGTCATTAGGAGCTTGGTAATTGTATTCTACTTCAGCAATCATTGTTTTGTCTATGGGTGCCATCCGGAAGCAATAATTGTATGAATAATGATACTTCACCATTGAAGTGCCCAGATGCCTTGTGGGTGCCCACTCGGAAGCCACCACAGGCATCCGGATGTGAATATGTGGTGAATTCTAAATGCTCCTCGTGTAATAGAGAGGTATTAAATCAGTATTGAAAGATAATGCCAAATTTTCTATAATGGTATTTGTTCAATATATGCAGCTAATGATTATAGAGAAAGAATTGATCTATGGAAATGGCTTGCTTTTTCAATGCCCAAAAGTGCCCTAGAATATTGGTGGGGGAAGCTTTAAGAAGATTGGAAAAAAAGAGGATAAGATAAATGGAATTCCACTGACTTGACAAGGCAATGAGCAATATTTTTAGTTAAGGGCAAAAACGATGCCAAAACTTTTTAATCCCCTTAAGAACAATTTAAAAAAATATTAGGAATTTAGGAGTATTTGGTTCAGTAGCCGCCAAAAGGATGGGAAAAGAATATATTCAAGCCTGGACAGATTTTATTTTCAAGAAAACCAGTTTTTCTTTGAAAATACTACTAAGGATAACTATATTCAATCGCATTCTTGTACTAAGTATAACCACCATCCTATTGAGACATATTTTGATTTAAAAAACATGGAGTATTGAAAATGTTAGAAAGGAGAATTTGTACAAACTTAAGACAGCTATTAAAAAATAAAGACCATATGGAGGGGATCAAAACTTCCAGAAAAATCAATCATGAATGCTTCCCCATTAAATCTGCTATTAGTTTTTCAGAAAAATTTGTTGATGTAAATCCCATTTTGAAACTATTGGGAAGAAATGTGCCCTTGATAAAAGAAGAAATGAGAATGACCCGCATGAAACTTTCTGAATATTGAGACTAACTTCAGATTGAACCTAATAATCAAGAGATGACTACTACTCGTGAGAAGATTAAGCATAAGCTAAGGTGCTTACAAAATAAGAAAGCTCGACATGCCAAGACCAGAGCTAAAACGAATTGGCTCCGAAAAAGAATGAGCTAATTAGCCCAATTATGGTAGGTGATACTCAGTGCAATGATATGATATTAAAATACTTTTAGAGCTTTCTATAAAAACTTACTGAAAATGACAAAACAATTGTTTGCAAACAGGCCCGAGATTTTTGTAAGGAATTAACCCTAAGAAAATCAATAATGTGGAGGCTTCAATGCTCAATAAAGAAATCAATATGGAGGAGATTATGTTAGCTATTCAGACTCTTGACTCTTAAGAATCTGAAATCCCATGGATCAGATGGATTGCCTACTGATTTCTATTAAGCCAATAAAAAAAGGATGGTTAATTGTTTACTCCCTACGAAGTATATTTTTTTACACACATAGTACATAGGTAGATTCAAGTAGGAGATGAATAAGACAATTCATAATAAACACAATGAATGTAGTATTGCCAGAATGATATACTTTTAATCCATGTATTATTGTACCCAAAAAGTAACCTATTCTCGGTGCAAGTTTACATATATAAAGCACCCGAAAGTTGGTTGAGCATACCAACTGTCGGTTCCTACAACTGCTCAAGAGCCAATTGTAATTGCATTGCAATGACTAACCAAAACATAAAGTATTATTCTTGACGAAACTATGGCTAACATCAATGTAACAACCCTTATGGTTCTAATTCTGACAAACACTGGATTGCTAAGCCAATGACAGATTGTTTTGTTTTGTGTTCGTTTTGAATGTATTTATGCTTGTGTTTCTGGCTTTTGAATTTATAAAGAAAATTGACAAGAAACAAACATACTTTGCACAAGATATAAACTGAAACTGAATGCAATTTTTAAGGGTTGGACGTGATCTTTATTCCCTTTAAGAAAATATATACAAACTCAAATTTGCAAAAGCATGCCCGTAGGGACAAGCTGATTGCTTGCATTGAAAACTGGAAAATAACTCCCAACAATGTAACTTCTGATATAAGTCTGATTTGCTGCAGATAACTGTTTCTCCCTCTTGATAATGGCCCAGATTACTTCCTTGCTGCTAACCGCTCAAGATAGGGCCAAGAATTGCCACAAGAGATAGGTGTTTAAGCCTAGGAGGGAATCGTTTCACCAGAATGCCAACACATGGCTGTCTAGGACTGATGGTTGACCCTCAATGCTGCTGGTAATTCATGGTTATGACTGCAAGTGTTTTCTGGAAGTAATCTCTGAAATTCTACCTCTAAACCCTTAGGACTTTCACCAATTTTGCAAAAAGAAGACCTCTTTCTAAATGCTATCTTCAATGGGAATTTTACCACCTCAGTATAATTGCAACACTGAAGAATATCCACTCTCCAATGACTGATACCAAAACAAGAAGTTGCAAACCCTTGTCTCCACACACAAATCCCAACACACCAAAGCAAAGTCAAATGATCATCAATAATGAGTTTGATTTTCTTTTTTGAAACCTTTTATAAACTCACAAGGAGGTCAATCCTCTTAAGCATCTTTAAATAGCTTTTGAAGTCCACTTTTGGGTTTTAATAAATACTTTTTTATAAGACTTCAAAAGAGGGCACTCAAATCCATGGATTATAAATGCACTTTAATATCATTTAAAATAATATAACTTGTGTGCATATTGACTTTATAAAATACTTTAATATTTTGGCCTCCAAAATATATCCCATTAATTGTATTTTAAATCACTTAAATAAAGGGTTATGGCCCCATTGAATATAAAGTGAACTTAAAACATTATAATTGCACTTAATAAATAATTATTAATAAAGTAATCACTTTATTAATAATTAAAATAACTCCACAAATAATCATTATCTCTCAATTCTGTTTGAACCTGGGAGTTAACCATTGTGTCCACTATGCACCCAACTACTTTACTAAAAATAGTAAGGGTCCCTCTCTATCAACCACTGACTTACTATAAATAGTAAATCCCTCATTATCTGATCAAACCAACTATGCATTGCAATCATAGCCTGATCAGGTGCCTTGCTATGAATAGTAATCCTGATTTTCGTGAAATAGTCACATACTATAAATAGTAAGTGTGAATTTGAGTCAGACAAAGACTAACCCTAAACTCTTCTGACATTCGGAATGGAAATAAGTCTCCTGCCCTGCTAATTGAGGCCCTCTAACTATCTGCCTTAGCCTATGAGGGCCAATGATAGGCTAACCCGTCATAAAACGAGAGCATCCTAAAAAGGGGACATTACAATCCGCCCTCCCTGAAATTGCTTGTCCTCAAGCAATCTTAGCAGCAAAAAACACGCCAATCCATCCACCAGGATCCCAAGGCAAGTGAGGTGTAATGTCTCTAAGAGCATCAACCATCTATCTCTGCTCAACTTTGATCTCAATTTTACCATGCCAAAAGTGGTGAAGCCAACCAACACAACCCACCCAAACTACAGTGCTAACCCTGTCATCACTCAGGGCCCAAAGCAAATTGAACTCACGTCCATCTGCTATGTGGAGATACGAATAACTAAAGGTATCTGCAACACCACCACTATCTCCAACCTCCGCTAGACTCCCACGGATGTGTTGACTCTACAAGTAATCCCCCACCAAGGATGGAGTCAAATACTTACAACTATTGCTTCCATCTAATGAAGATGGTGAGCAGCCATCCCACAAAGGATGGTACAACCTCAAAGCCAATCCACATCAATGCATCATCAAATCCTCTGTGTGTGGATCAAAAGGATAATGATGAGCACTCCTCACTGTGTAGTTACAGTAGAAAGCTCCAACTTCGGTCAATGGCTCATCACTAACAACTCTGGAATCAAAAGATGGCTCTAGTCTCTGACCTTGAATAGCTGATAGGGCAGGGCCTCCATTAACCCTCTCTACAAACCCAACCACCAAACTCGATGAGGAAGCATTGTACTCAGAGTATCTACAATTTCCCTCACCAAACATTGAATGTCGCACGAACCTCAACTGAGAGTATCCTTTGTGGCTCCATATGGACCCTCCTGAAACTCCAAACTCTCAAGAAGGTACTCAATAAACGAATCCATGCAGTAAAAACACTATGAAGTAGAATCACCCTTTTCTTCTGCAACCCTCAGCTACTCACTCTGACTTTGTGACACAATAAGCTGGCATCCAAAATCAACTGCATGGGATGAAGTAACAAATTTGCTTCCAAGAGAAGGAAACAAATCTACATGAGAACCATACTCCCAACCAAATGACACTCTGCGAGTCCTCTATGAAGATGATGGAGTAACATCATGAACTAACACACAACTCTTTGGAGAATCCACCACTACCACACAAGAGCTATCAACAATTTGACCAACATCATCTATCATAGTACTAACCTCAGGAGAACCTGATGCAACAAGTAGTTCTCTACTACTCTCAACCAAAATACTCATCCCACTAGAAACTATTGCACCTGTATCTATGATGGAAATAGCCACATCCTCAACTTGCTCATAGCTATAACCTGTGGATATAAGATCATCACCAACTGCTGCTGTAAAAGATTGTACTATATCTATAGCTGGTGAAGACTGTGCCAAACTCAACTCCATGGTAAGCTCCCCTAGTAGTGACTACGACTCCTAAAGGGCCAACTGTGCACTCTTCAATGAATCCATAGTCACCTCCATCTCATGGGTGAGCTTTCCTACCTCCTCCTTTCCCTTTAAGGAATCATAGCAAGTGCAATCCCACTTGAGAAGATAGTCTCTATCAACAAATAGCTGTAAATAGTTACGTTTCATTATTCCAATGACTTCTCGAAGTGCATGGAACTCTGCCAGGGAAAGGCCGCTATCACTGTGCTCATCCATCTTACAAGTACTGATGTAGTCAAAGACAGGGGGAACTCAAAGAGTTCAGTCCAATCCTTGCAGCAAGAGTCACACAAAAGAAGCAATTCGGAAAACAATAGGCAAGAGAACGTAAGATCAACCTTCTTATTATCAGAGAATCAAATACAAAGGGTCTGCAACATGCAGTCATACACTCCAGGCATACAGGCTCGTCTTACAAACCCTTTGCAGGTTATCTTTTTATACCATCTATTTTAAACTCCCACTACAAAACTCTACAGATATTTCTTTTCTCTATATCTTTTGTGATACCTAAAGAGATCAATTACAAGAGTTTATAAAGCTTTCGCAAGCCACAAGTCGGCCTAAGAAAGATTATATTTCGCAATGAGAAGAAAACGTATTACAAATATAGGACAGGACCCAAATTATAAGGATCTTCATTCAATTGATGCAACATGAAACGCAATCCCTCAAGTAGGTCGGCCACAAATGTGTTATCATCAAGAAATGTGCCATTAAGCTTCACCAATTGGAAATAAATCCTTTGCAAGATCGGAAAATGCAAATTGGACGTGAAACATGAAGAGCAATTAAGTCCCGCCAAGAATTTGCAAGATCTCATATGCAAAGAAACCAAATAGGATGTGAACCTAGGAGAAGGTTCAGGAAGAGTCCATGAACATGCCAATAGGTTTGCAGTTGCAAAGGAGCCTAATTGATCGAATGCTGAAAGAAACATGAAGACTGAACTTGTAGGAAATAGAAAACAAATTATTATTTTTTGGTTGATGCAAGATTGCCAAGAACCCAAGATGCTCCTGCATCAAACAACCGGGGTTATTTGAAAAATGAGCCTCTCACTTTCCTGGGGCCAAAGGAAAACCAAGATGGTCAACCTCGGCCTGAGAAATCCATGAAGAATTCTCCACTGGTCTATCTCTCCACTTGACAAGATACTCCTTATACTGTTTACCTCTTGTGCTTCGACCAACTCTACCATCCAAAATCTCTTCTATCTCATCCATTTCCTTCTTAGGATATGAGTGCTCAACATCTGAATCATCATAGTCATGAAAATCTGATTCATGATACTTAGACAAATCTGCAACATTGAATATAGGTGAAATATCCATATCATCCGGTAACTCCACTTCATATGCATTCCCTGAATCAAATTTCCTCAAGATCTTATATGGTCCAAACTTCCTCATCTTCAGCTTGGTATATGTTCCAACAAGAAACCTTCATTTCTTCAGATATACCGTCACTTCATCCCCTACTTGAAATTCTTTAAGTCTCTTCATATTTGCTTTCTCCTTATATGTTTAATTCACTGTCTTCAAATATTGTTTAACCTGGTTGTGTAAGCTACTCATGTGTTCTACAAATTCTTCTGTTTTTCCACTCCTTTTGTCTTCATGACTAATATCCCTCAACTCCAATGCTCCTTTAGGATTAAAACCAGTAACTACTTCAAATGGTGTCTTCCCTGTACTTCTATTCACTGAATTGTTATAAGAAAACTCTACTTGTGCTAGAACTAAATCCCGATTTCCAATCTTTTCTCCAACCAAACATCTCAGTAAGCTACCTAAACTCTTGTTCACTACTTTTGTTTGTCCACTGTAATGTACCAAACTACTAGTCCCGTCCAAGTCCTCTGTAATCCGTTGTACAAGGTCAGTTATGCTCGTTTGAGGAGTTGTTTTGTTCCCACGGTAGCTGGAATTGACCGTACAGTTGCTGGAAATGACCGTATGGCAGCATGGGGGTCCGTATGGTGTCTAGGAGTGGCCGTACAACAACATGGAGAGTTCGTACGGTGCCTGGGGTGGTCGTATGGTGGAGACTAGTATGACTGCACGGGTCTTGGATTTGGCCGTACGAGTGGAGCCTGGAGGGATGTACGGTGCCTGGAGTACGGTGGTGGCTGGATGGACGTACGGTGCCAGGAGGGGCCATACGATGGAAGATGGATGGTCGTACGATATGGAGAGTCCGTACAGTGGAGCAGATGGGGTTGTATGGTGATGATATTGGAGCCGTACAGTGCAGTGAGAGGGGATGGCGTACAGAGGGGTTGCAGCCATGTGGTGGTATGTGAAGGCCGAATGGGAGGAGACAATGATCAGGCCGTACAGGATGGGGGTCGTACAGTGTGATGGGGTAGGTCGTACGGGAGGAGGAATGCACAGTTTTTTGTGATGCCTGCTTGCTTGAAGTTCGCCTTTCCTTCCGGATAAATAAATACGATCCCTTACAAACAGCAATATGCCAACCCGAATATGTTTGCCAGAAAGATCTATTGAATTTATTGATGGTACCTCAAATTTGCCAGATCCGATACAAGCAGAACAAGCAGAGTAGGGTGAGGGTTGAATCCCACCAAAATTGCACACAAACCAAATAGGGAGGGTCTTTCACCTCCGAAATGGCGAATAGCAAAATCCTAACAGAAATTCGCAAATACAAATTAAATATAAATCTCAACATATCAAAACTAACCTACACGCCGAGCATAAATACCCGTCGGGGAAAACTCCCGAGAGTGCACAAAAGAGCTGACGGCAACAACTATACTACGCCAACAAAAAGAAAGAATGGGCCCGAGATAAACTAAATCGATCGGGACCCAAATACAATAGTTTTAATAGTCATTTAATGACGGGGACATTATAGTCCTCCCGTCCCAATAATTGCTTGTCCTCAAGCAATTTCAGGCTAGGGTGTTCCAGAATCTCTTCTCCTTCCCAGGTGGCATCTTCAAGGGGGAGGTCCTTCCAGCGCATAAAGAAATTCCTTGATAGTGCATGTCCTCAATCTTCTCTCCCGGCTGTCGATGATTTTCGCTGGTTCCAATACTAACTTTCCTCTGTCGTCGAGGGGTGGCAGGTCTGTGGAGACTGTCACTTGCTGGCCCACGACTTTCTTCAGACAAGAAATGTGGAAGATGTTGTGGATTCAGTTTCCCTCAGGTAGGTCCAATTCGTATGCAACTTCGCCCACTCTCCTTATCACACAGTAGAGTCCGTAGAAGCGCGGTCTCAACTTCTCCTTCTCGGAAGCCTTCGGAGAAGATTGTCTGTATGGTTGAAGTCGAAGGTATACCAGATCCCCTACTTCAAAACTCCTCTCAATTCGGTGCCTGTCAGCGTACATTTTTTGTTGATTCTGAGTGTGCTGGAGATTTTCCTTTAGGGATTTTAAAATATCTATTCCTTCCTGCAGCTAGTCCTTGGCCTTCGGCGTGTGACTGTCACCAAGAGCCAAATCCACAAATGAAGGAGGTTCATACCCGTACAAAGCTTTGAAAGGTTCCATTCCAATGGACATGTGGAAAGTGGTATTGTAACAGTACTCTCCCAGGTGTAGCCATTTTACTCATGCCCTATGTTGTGCTGAAACATAATTTCGGAGGTAACCTTCCAGCCATTTGTTCACAATCTTTGTTTGTCTGTTGGTCTGTTGGTCTGCGGGTGGTAACTGGTACTTGGTGACAACTCTGTTCCTGCTAGTCGAAACAATTCTTTCTAGAAATTACTGAGGAAGCGGCTATCTCTGTCGCTCACTATGTTTCAAGGGAGTCCATGAAGACGGAACACCTCTCGGAAGAATAAGTCTGCTACCTGTGAAGTGGAAAACTCTGTTGGAATAGCAAAGAAATGTGCATACTTGGTTAATCTGTCGACTACCACAAAGATGCAGTCCTTCCCCCGTGCCTTAGGAAGCCCGGATATGAAATCCATTGAGATGCTATCCCACTTCTTCTCTGGAATCGGTAATGGATGCAGTAAACCCGTCGGTAGAGTGTGTTCGGATTTATTTTGTTGACAGGTGGAACATTCCCGAACGTACTGTAATATATCATTTTTTAGGCCCTTCCATGAGAATCTTTCCCTAATTTGTCGGTAGGTCTTCAAGTACCCTTGATGCCCGGCGAGAGGCGAATCATGCATTTCTTTCAAGATTTTTTTCTTCAACTTGGATGCAGGCACCAGGTAAATTATGTCCTTGTAGAAAATAATATCATCGATCATCTTATACCTGTCGTCCTGTATTTCTTTGTCTAGGAGTTGGCATGCGAACATGTCCTTGGAGTATTTGACCAACAAATGCTCTTTCCAATCCGCTGATATTTGAGATAAGGAACATATGGCCGGCTTTCTTGACAAGGCGTTAGCCACTACATTACTTTTTCCTTTTACATATTCAATGTCAAAGTTGAAAGCCTAGACTTTACTTACCCATTTCTATTGTTGCTCATTCAACTCCCGTTGTTCCAGAAAATGTCTGAGGTTGTTGTGATCTATACGGACAACGAACTTGGCTCCAACGAGGTACTGTCGGAACTTTGTCAAGGCGTGCATGATGGCCAGCATTTCTTTGTCGTATATAGAATACAACTTCTTGGCTCCTGAGAGCTTTCGACTTTCGAAAGCAATAGGGTGGCGGTCCTGCATTAAGACGGCCCCAATACCCTCTCCGGAGGCATCGCACTCTAGGATGAAAGGTCGAGTGAAATCTGGCAGTGCAAGGACCGGGCAAGAACTCATAATCTCCTTGAGTTTCTCAAAAGTCTGATGTGCATGTTCCTTCCACTGAAAACACCCCTTCTTTGTTAGATCGGTGAGTGGTGCGCTGAGCTGTGAATCCCTTCACTAACCGTCTATAGTAACTACACAATCCAAAGAATCCACGTAGTTCTGAAAGAGTCTTCGGGGGTGGTCAATCCAAGATAGCCTGAATCTTCTCTTGATGTACTTGAACTCCTTGGCTACTGACAATGTGCCCCAAATATAATATCTCTGTCATCCCGAATTCACATTTGGCTCTTTTGGCGAACAAAAGTTGTCTCCATAATCCCGAGCACTACTTCCAGATGCCATAAGTGCTCCTCCATGTCTTGTTGTAGATTAGTATATCATCAAAGAATACCAATAGGAACTTACACAGCTGTTTGTTAAAAATGTGATTCATGCAAGATTGGAAAGTAGCTAGAGCATTGGTCAATCCGAACGACATGACCAAAAATTCGTAATGCCCATAATGGCAACGGAATGTTGTTTTCTCCACATCCTGTTCCCTCGTGCGGATTTGGTGATATCCTAAATGGAGGTCTATTTTGGAGAAATAGACGGCGCCGTGTAACTCATCCAGCAATTCATCGATCTTGGGAATTGGATACCTGCTTTTGATAAGTCTTTTTGTTCAACACGCGGTAATCTATGCACATTCGCAACGTTTCGTCCTTTTTAACTAGAACTACCGATGATGTAAAAGGGCTGGAATTGGGCCTAATCCACCCTTTATCAAGGAGTTCCTGTATCGTTTTTTAAATCTCATCTTTCAGCCTTTTAGGGTGATGGTACGACAAAGTGATAACCGGTTTGGCGCCGGTCTCCATCTGAATAATGTGTTCAAACCCCCTGTGTGGTGGTACGCCTAGCGGTATGTCAGTGAAGACTTGGTGATGTCTATCCAAAACCGCTTGAAGTTCTTCATCTTGATGACAGTTCTTTGTCTCTGTATGGGTTCTGTCGAGGCAACACAGTGTGCGGCCCAGACCACATCGTCGTGTCTGAAGATTGCTTCCATCCGTTGGGCTGAAACTTCCTTCGGACCTCCATTCGACATCCCTCTCAGTACAACCTTTTTGCCGTTTACCTCGAAGGAGAACTCCATTCGCTTAAAACTCTGTGTATTCATCCAATGTTTCCATCCACTGAATGCCTAGAATGACTTCCATGTTGTCCAAATCGACCACGAAGAAATCATCCGTTACTGTGTGGTTCCCCATGGTGATGCTCAGTTGCGGAACCAAATGAGTGCATTTTAATAGGTTTCCTCCTACCACCTTGATGTCAAACCCCTAGTGTGCTTCCGTACATAAACTCCGTCAACTCACCAACGATGAGTTAATGAAATTGAGTGTGGCTCCGCTGTCAAGCATGACCACGACCCGTTGGCCTTGGAGGGTGCCTCAGACCCAGAATATGGTACACCTTGGAGTTCCCGCCAGAGTAGCAATGGCGCCTCCTCTCTTCAAGAGTGTGGCTATTCTTTCTGCGCGATTGAGGTTTACCTCCCCAGAAGCTTGTTCATTCCCTTCGGCTTCCGATGCTTGTTCCTCCTCACCGTCGAACAATACCTCGATGTAATGGATTTTTCCTTTGCCAAGGCATCAATGTCCCGATACCCATGGCTCCTTATAGTTGAAACAAAGTTTCTTTCTTCTGAGTTCCTGCCTGGTTGCCTCATCCAACGAGGGCCTCCTAGGTGGGGGTCTGTTGTCTCCTTCCCTTGGAGCGAGAGGTGGTTTGGACTGTGAGTAATATTTGGTGGACGAAGAAGAAGATGTCGCCATGTCGCGTGCCTTCTTAATTGCCTCCGTGAGTGTGATGGGGTCGAATCCCTTTACCCAGCCTCTCAAGGGTTCTGCCAGTCCATCCACAAACAACACCACCAATCGTCTTTCTGAAATATCTGTTACCAAGACAGACATTCTCTGAAATTCTGTTATGTAACCATCGACTGTGCCAAATTGCTTTAGTTGAGCCAATTCTTTGAAATTCAATTCTGGATCCCTTCCATCGAAACGGTCTATCAATCTCTCCATGAATTCAGCGTAGGAATTTATTTGGTCGTGGCCGAGAGTAACCATGCCATGATGCCACTGTTCGTGGGCTATTCCTTCCAGATGTAGCGCGGCAAATTTGATGGCCTCATCTTCCGGCATAGGGTTGAGCTGGAAATATGTGTCTTCTTTTTGCACCCATGCTCGAGCTATGACAGTTCCAAACCCATCAAAGGATGACAGATTAACTTTGCCCATCTTCCGCCTCAAATCATCATTATAATAGCCATGCTTGTTTCTGCCAGAGTACCTCATTCTCAGCTCAGCATAATCTTTGTAGGATATATCGCCTTCCATATTTGCGTTCCTCCAATCTTCCCGAAGTTGATCTTGTATTTCCTGGAAGGTTGGTTGCGTTCCCTGCCGTTCTTTCGTCCGTGGAGGGAAAGTTGGCATTGACGGTCAAGAGCGTACGGTCTGGGGATTTGCCCATCCTGAGACCGAATTGTCGCTTTGTTCAGCAGATACCTTGCTTTCAGCCAATTTTTGCAGTGTCTCTTCCATGAGGCGCTGAGTGTCATTTATCTGTACCTAGTTCTTAGTGAGCTCTCTAAGAAGAGTCATGACTTCAGCCGTAGGAGCCATTCTACAGACTGAGTGAGATCTGCTCCTTTTCCTTGAATAAACTCTCATTCAATACCCACAAGCTGGAAGAATCAACAGCTCTAATACCACTGTAATGTACCAAACTACTGGTCCCGTCCAAGTCCTCTGTAATCCATTGTACAAGGTTAGTTATGCTCGTTTGAGGAGTTGTTTTGTTCCCACGATAGTTGGAAGTGACTGTACGGTTGCTAGAAATGACCGTACGGCAGCAGGGGGACCGTATGGTGTCTGGGAGTGGTCATACGACAGTAGGGAGAGTCCGTACGGTGCCTGGGGTGGTCATACGATGGAGACTGGTATGCGTGCACAGGGCTTGGATTTGGTCGTACTTGTGGAGGCTGGAGGGACGTACGGTACCTGGAGTACGATGGTGGCTGGATGGACGTACGGTGCAAGGAGGGGTCGTACGGTGGAAGCTGGATGACCGTATGGTATGGAGAGTTTGTACGGTGGAGCAGATGGGGTCGTACGATGATGATATTGGAGCCGTACGATGCAGTGAGAGGGGATGGCGTACAGAGGGGTTGCAGCCGTGTGGTGGTATGTTAAGGCCGAATGGGAGGAGACAATGATCAAGCCGTACAGGATGGGGGTCGTACAGTGTGATGGGGTAGGTCGTACGGGAGGAATGCACAGTTTTTCATGATGCTTGCTTGTTTGAAGTTCGCCTTTCCTTCTAGATAAATAAATACGATCCTTTACAGACACAGAGCAATATGCCAACCCAAATATGTTTGCCAAAAAGATCTATTGAATTTATTGATGGTGTCTCAGATTTGCCAGATCCGATACAAGCAAAACAAGCAAAGTAGGGTGAGGGTTGAATCCCATCGAAACTGCACACAAACCAAATAGGGTCTTTCACCTCCGAAATGGCAAATAGCAGAATCCCAACAGGAATTCGCAAATACAAATCAAATATAAATCTCAACATATCAAAACTAACCTACACGCCGAGCATAAATACCCGTCAGGGAAAACTCCCGAGAGTGCACAAAAGAGCCGACGGCAATAACTATACTACGCCAACAAAAAGAAAGAATGGGCCCGAGATAAACTAAATCGATCGGGACCCAAATACAATAGTTTTAATAGTCATTTAATGACGGGGACATTACAGTCCATTTGTCTGCGGATGAAATGTAGAACTAAACTTCAATTTTGTCTTCATCTTCTTCCAAAGTGTCCTCCAGAAAAAACCAACTTACTATCCCTGTCTGAAACTATACTCTTAGGTAATCCATGTAACCTCACAATCTCCTTGAAAAATAAGTCAGCTACATGTACTACATCTGTTGTCTTCTTACAAGGTATGAAATGAGCCATCTTTGAAAATCTATCCACTATCACAAATATAGAATCATTATCTCTCGATGTCTTCGATAAACCCAATACAAAATCCATGCTAATGTCCTTCCAAGGTCTTGTTGGCACTGTCAAAGGTGTATACCATAGATTGCAAACTCTTTGAGTACTCTCTAAGTTGTAGAGTACACCCTATTACTTTTGCTAGGCGAGTTTTCACAAGTTTAACTCTCGTGATTTTATAGACGCAAAAAAATGTGGTAAAAATGTCAAAAGAAATAAAACACTAGTTGAAATGTGTTTTTCACATGTTTTTGTTATAAAACAATACATTTTCTCTTTCGATATGTCAATTTCTAAAACAATACATTTTGTCATTGAATTTTACAAAACATATACGTTTATTTAAGAGAATTTAATGTTTAGTACTCTATAAGTTGTCGAGTTTTTGCTAAGTTGAAAATTTTGGGCTTGTCGAGTACTCGCCGAGTCTGAGTCTGCGAACTATGGTGTATACAATCTAGTATTTTGACTACTTCCTGAACAAACTTCCTAATGTCCTTATAATTCTGAGGCCAAAAGTAATTCTCACTTATTAAAGCTACTATCTTGTCAATACCAAAGTGTCCAGATAATCCCCCACAATGCTTCTCCTTAATCAGATTGTCCCTCATAGAACTTCTAGGTATACACAACTGAATTCCCTTGAATAACATACCATCCTGAATGAAATAGTCCAACCATTTGCTTCAGTTTGCTATAGTAGGTTCTCTGCAAGCTCCCCAAGGTTCAGAAAAGTTAGGGTCACCTTCATACAAAGTCTTCAATTCATCAAATCCCAATACTTCAATTCTCATCTTTGTCAATAAGGTCCTTCTACTCAAAGAATCAGCAACTTTATTTGTTTTACCACTCCTATGTTTCAAAACAAAGGTGTAACTCTATAAGAATTCAACCCATCTCATATTTCTCAAATTCAACTTACTTTGACTGCTTAGATATTGCAATGCTTGATAATCGATGTACAACTCAAACTCCTTAGGCAACAAGTAATGTCTCCATTCCTTCAAAGCTTGTACTATGGCATAAAAAATTTGATCATAGACTGAATATCTTCTCTTGGCATCATTAAACTTTGCACTGAAATAAGCAATTGGTCTACCCTCTTGCATTAACACTGCTCCAATTGCACTTCCACTCACATCACAGTCCACTTGAAAAACTTTACTAAAATTAGGTAGGGCTAACACAGGTTGTTCAGTCACCTTCTGTTTCACCAATTCAAAACTCTTTTGTGCTCCATGCGTCCACTTGAATTCTTTTTTGTCCTTCCTCATTATCTCAGTCATAAAATTAAAAAGCAAACTAAAATTTCTAATGAACTTTCGGTAAAAACTTGTCAATCCATGAAATGATCTCACTTCTCCAACATTCACAGATGTAGGCCATTCTAAGATTGCTTTAACCTTATCAGGATCCATCTTCAATCCTTTTGCAGATATCACAAATCCCAAATACACTATTTCTTCCCTCATGAAAGAACACTTCTTGATGTTTATCAACAACTTCTCCCTTAATCTCTACAATACTTGTCTCGGATGCAACAAATGATCTTCTTTGCTTTTACTTAAAATCAAAACGTCTTCAAGATAAACAATTACAAACTTACCCAAGAATTTCTTCAATACTTCATTCATTAACCTCATGAAAGTACTCGATGCATTAGTCAATCCAAAGGGCATCACCAACCATTCATATAATCCTTCATTCATTTTGAATGCAGTTTTCCACTCATCTCCCTCTCTGATTTTGATCTGATGATATCCACTCTTCAAATCTATCTTGGTAAAATATCCAACTCCACTTAAACAATCCATTATATATTCAGTCTAGGCAAAGGAAATCGGTACTTTACTATGATCTTGTTAATGGCTCTAGAATCAGTACACATCCTCCATTCTCCATTTTTCTTTAGTGCTAATACTACAGGTACTGCACAAGGACTCGTACTTACCCTGATCAAACCTTTCAGCAACAACTCTAGCACTTGTCTATTCAATTCTTCATTCTTCATTGGTGTCAACCGATGTGTTGCTTTATGAGGTAAACTTTCTCCAAGAATCAGATCCATGCAATGACTAATACTCCTTATAGGTGGAAATCCATCAGGATCAGAGCACTGATGTGTTTTATGATTGGCTTCCATGGAACCCTGGTGACTCCGGACATGGCAATGTTTATATCAAAGTGGCACAGCGCAAGCTTAATGGTAGTTTACTCGTCTCGACTAAATCCGATTATACGAATGTGATCCTGAAGCAGCATGGAGATTTCAATGGATACTGCTACCAATGTTTGCGCTTGGTTTGGGATCCTGGAGCTTCGTCGACAAACTATTTGATGATCACAGGAGAGATTCATGATCCTCCCATAGCAGGATTCCCACGATCGAAGTTGGAATTGCTTGAGGGCAAGCATCTCTGAGCGGGGAGGACTATAATGTCCCTGATGCAATTAAATAAATAAATTTAATAATTTTGTATGTATGGCCCCGAAATTATTCTCTCGAGCCCATTTTTATTTTATTGTCCATAGCATGTTGGTTGTGTCGGCACTTTTTGTAATCCTTCAGGAAGTTTTCCCAAAGCCATATTTAAGGTCAGTTTGTAGGTTGTTGTAGATATGCGATTTGGGTTTTATTTGTAATTTGCGAATTTCAATTGGAGTTCTGTTGTCTGCCATTTCGAAGGTGAAAGATCCTCCCTATTTGGTATCCGCAGTTTCGGTGGGAGTAACTCCTCACCCTATTCTGCTATGTTCTGCTCTATTCTCGAGATTATTGTAAGTTGAAGTGCTATCATTATTGAATATATTTCCTAGTGTATGTGCGAACTTTCTTTTCCATTAAATATTGACTTTGGCGATCTGCTCATACTACAAGCATAAAACATCAATTCCATCTGCAATATTCTGGATGACACCATACAGCAAATGTCCCAGGCTTAATGACATTCAGGTCACACCCTTGTGGTCTGCACGGCCCCGAGTGGTTCATATGGCCTGGAGTGTCCTGCACAGCCCCGAGTGGTCCGCATGGCCCTGAGTGACCTGCACGGCTCAGAGTGTCTGTACGCCAAGTGGTACATTACACATCCTCTTTGCCAGAAAAGTTGACATCGATTTGGCACATAATGGCGAGAGGGTAGTTCAAGACTCAAGACATTTAAGATATTTTAATTAATAGAACATGTCCTCACAGAGATTATTGGTGATGTTATATGAAACAATCTGAAAAATAGGCTCACACCATAATGGTGTGTATGGACATCCAAGAAAATGCAAGTAATAGGGGATATTTTGTCGAACATTACAGTTTGAGTTCTTCAGTAAACATGCGTACAATGTGTGAAATCATAGACAATGGCATGTGAACTGTCTTACAGCATGTTCCATCATATTTTTATAGCCTCATTGCCGCGAAAAAATGGCAAACTTGGAACAGCATATAGGCTTCCAATGAAACATTGAACATGGAAGATTTTCATCAGAAAACATGTCTGCAATCTCTCTCTCTAATGATATTCTTTCTCCCTTCACGGGGGTGATCTTCTTCAACATCTGCTGACATAAGGAGAAATCAGCCATACTCACATTTATTCCATAATAATATTTCAACTAATATAACCATCTAGATTATCATCAAGTTGTCAATATACAACATTATTCATCCATGAATAATAATTTCTACAAAAGCATCATTAATCAATAATCCTCATAATTAGACAAAATAACTTCATTAATCAATAATCCTCATAATTAAATAACTTCATACTTCCCATGAAACAATTATTACAGTTATTTGAAAAGTCTTCAAGGAAGGGATGTAACACTTAAAGGATAGCTCCTTGGTGTTAAAGGTGTTTATCCTTATTTTTCTTTTCCTTAAGATGTCAATATATTCCTATCTTGTCATCTTAAGGGGGGGCAAATGTACAGTCCCCTTGTTTCAAATGTTGCGGGATTGCCTTATGAACATCGTGTTTTGTTTGGTTATCCTTATATTACAAGATTTCCTTATGAACATTGTTCTTTGTTTGGATATCCTTATTTAAAATCTTTCAGGTTGAGTCTACTAGCATAACACAACTTACTAGGGTCAAATGACTCTCCTTCGGACTATTTTAGTGGATTTCCTCCCAGACAGTACTTTGCTTAGTTATCCTTAGGGATCAGTTGACTAGCATTACACAACTTGCTAGACCATTTGACCATTCCTTGGCACAGATTTCGAAAATGAGTTGACTAGCATAATACAACTTGTTAACCCATCAACTCTCTCTATGGATGAGTTTACTAGCATAATACAACTTGCTTTTGGCTCTTCCTTCTCTCTTCACATGGATCACCAAGCATAACACACCTTGCTAGTTGGTTGTATCACAGTCTCTTGTCTTATCTTTGATGTATGTTCTTGCTCTTTCCATGTGACCACTTGTGCTCTTGCAATAACCTTCCGAGAATGATATTAATAGTTGAGACATTTTGATTATCGAGGTCTCTTCAACAAGTTAAATTGGAGCCTTTTGTTAATGTATTGTAGCTTCAGTCAGATTATTCTCTCTGATAAAATCAAATGCTCAATTGGCCTATCGGCCTTAAGCATTTGATATCTATCCTTCACAAGATACTAATCTGATTATTTGCTTTAATTATGTTAATCATAAATTAATTAAGCATGATTAAAAATTTATGATCATGTATATATATTTAATAATATATATATTTATATATATACTATTAAATATATATATATATATATATATATATATATATATATATATATATGATTAAGGTTAATAATATTAATCATGATTGAGTATCGATATTGATTACATATAACTTGGCAAACTTAGTCGATCTCACTACTAAATGATCGTTGTATGTTATAGTATGAAAGGGCATCATTAAACAGGCTGAACATGGTTTGGTGAGAACATGTCTCACGTAGAGACATATCTCTACGTGGAACATGCCTCTACGGAAGACATGTCTCCTCACAGCATACAAATATGAAGGCCGATCGGGATCTTGTGAATGTACAGAAAATATAAGTGCAAAAGCAAGTATCATTACAGCGATTCATACTATCTCAAATAGCATCATTAATAAAGAGATTGGGTTCCATAAGAGATCAATACCAGCAGATTGATCCAAGCAATAAGAACATATTCAGATTGAGAGTAATCTTATAGAGTAAGATTAAATCAGACATTGCTATTCATTAAGATCATATTACATCAGTCTAATTATAGATTTATAGGAAATCAATATTGAGATTAGATCTCTCAGATTTATATTTGCACTAAGATTAGAACTGATTGATATTAAATAGTGATTGGTATGTAAGAATCATCATTGTGATATTGTGAAGAATTATACCATCAACATTGAAGATACATACATAGATCTAAGATTAAAATAAAATTCCTTCTACATACAAATCTGATCAAACTTTAGCACGGTATCAAAGCCAGTCTAAGGAAGATCCAATCAGATTTGAAACTAAAGGCTATCTAACTATCATTTGATTTTTAGAAATACATATTCTTTCTTCGAATGGAAAATGGTGTTTAGATTCTAGGATCGTCTTGAAGGAGCCTCAAACTTTGTTTCATGGAAATTCCGAATTATGCTCACCTTAAGAGAGCGTGAATTAGAAGCATTTGTAGAACGGGAAATGGCTGTACCAAATGAAGATAGCGAGAAACGCCAGTGGATAAAGAACAATAACAAGGCTATGAAGCTATTTGTGGATGCAGTTAAAGATAATATAGATCCAATTATCTCCAAATTGGATACAGCATACAAAATGTTTTCAACATTAGAAAGCATGTATGAGATAAACAACAGGAACAGGGTTCTGTCACTTAAGCAAAAGCTTTATCATGTGAAGAAGAAAAAAGGAGAATCGATTACATCATGCTTTATGAGGATCACAGAGTTGAGGGACCAGCTTTCCACCATTGGTCATCTAATTGAAATCAAGGAGTTAACAATGTTGGCTCTAAATGGACTCCCAACATCATGGTGCTCGTTCGAAACTCCCCAAGTTTGATCGATTAAAGATGGATTGTATTCAAGAAGAATCTAGACTAATCACAAGGGAGTTTGGTCAAAATTCCACAAATGAAGACATCCATGTGCTAAACTCTCATTCTCACAAGAAGGGTAAGAAAGGGAACTTCAAAAGAAAGAAGGATAGAGATGCAAATGGTAAATGCTCATCTAAGAAAAGAAGGGACATGTCTAAGGTGCAATGCTTCAGATGTGACAAGTATGGACATTATGCTATGAAGTGTCCGGATAGGCCAAAACCTCAAGCCTCTATTGCTGAAGTTGGTATGGCAAGCTTGGAAAATGATCCTGAGAAACTTGTATTTTATTCAGCCTTATCAAGCCAAGTATCAACCAGCCTTAACACATGGGTGATTGATAGTGGGGCATCATGTCACATCACAGGATTCAGAGAACATCTAGATAGTTTAGTGGAAAACTCGGATGAGGAAGTGACTATTGGGGATGATTCCTACTATCTCGTGAAAGTAATTGAAACTTGCACCATAAATCTAAAATCAGGCATCTCTCTTCAACTTACTGGTGTATTATTTGTACTAGGGATCAAAAGAAACCTAGTCTCCATTTCAGCACTTGAAGACAAGGGATATATAATCACCTTTATGCAGGGTAAAGTCCTAGCATGGCCCAAGAACTCAAACATCAAGAAGGCTCACACTATAGGAGTGAGATATGGATGCCTATATAAACTTTGTACTCCTTCTCAAGCCCTAATACATGAATCAACAAATACATGCGAGATTTGTCACAGAAGATTAGGGCATCTCCATTTTCGTGCTCTGCCTTCAATAGAGAAAATGGTGATAGGCCTACCTAAGCTTAAACAAGAACATGAAGGAACATGCAAAGGGTGTGCTTTGGGAAAGAACACTAAAGGCACTTTCCACAATAGTGATAGTAAATCAAAAGATGTATTAGAACTTATTCATTTTGATTTATGTGGACCCATGACTGTAACCTCTTTAGGAGGATTCTTGTATTATGTTATCTTTGTAGATGATTACTCTACGAAAACATGGATATATTTTTTTCAAAGTAAAGAATCTGAAGAAATCTTTATGAGGTTTGAGGAATTCAAAGCTCTAGTAGAAAATATGTCTGGGAAAATAATCAAAACCTTAAGGACAGATAATGGGGGGGAATATATTTCAGAAAACTTCAAAAACTTTTGTATTAATGTTGGGATTAAGAGGGAGTTTACAGTTCCTTATAACCCTCAACAAAATGGAGTTGCGGAAAGGAAGAATAGGACTATTGTTGAAGCTGCTAAAGCTATGATGTATGATCAAAACTTAGAAACTTCTTTTGGGTTAAAGCCTCTAGGACTGTTGTCTACATCCAAAATAGATGCCCTCATTCCCTTCTAGATAACAAAACCCTTGAAGAAGCATTCACTGGGATTAAACCTGACATAAGTCACTTGAGAATCTTTGGTTGTCTAGTTTACATTCATGTACCTAAAGAAAAGAGATCTAAGTTAGAACCCTCAGGCATAAAGGGAATATTTGTAGGTTATAGTGAAACATCTAAAGCCTATAAGATCTACATACCTGGACAGAGATTAATTGAACTAAGCACGGATGTTATCTTTGAGGAAGATGTTGCTTTCAGAAGATCCAAAAGTATTCATGAGATAGAAGATCAAGAGCCTCCTCAAGATATTGAAGAGGATCATGCTCCTGAGATTCAAAAGGAGACTTGTGAAGTGATGGAAAATGCAGATCAAAGTGAATCCATGGATCCTGCCAATGAACCTAGAAACACTAATGTGAATCTAAAGAGACCACTTTGGGCAAGGAAGATGATTCAAGAAGCTGAAAATTTTGCAGCACCGAAAGGAACCTTCAGGGAAAGAAAAAGACCTCACAGATACTCCAGTTATGTTACCTTGATGAGTGAGATCATCAAATCAAAACCTTCCAATATTAAAGAAGCCATCAAACTTCAAGTTTGGAAAGATGCTATGACAGAAGAGTACCAATCTATTATTAAGAACGGTGTTTGGAACATTGTACCTAGGCCAAAAGGGAAATCAGTGATTTCATCAAAATGGCTCTTCAAAATCAAGTATGCTGCAGGTGGCAGTATTGAAAAATACAAAGAACGATTTGTTGCCAGAGGTTTCTCTCAAAAGGAAGGGATTCATTATGAAGAAACATTTGCTCCAGTTGCTAGATATACTTTTGTTAGGTTTGTAATTGCCATTGCTACATCTAAAGGATGGAAGATGCACAAGATGGATGTAAAGGCTGCCTTCCTGAATGGAATAATAGAAGTATACCTAGAGCAACCTGAAGGATTTGTTATACATGAAAATGGTTCACATGTTTGCAAATTAAATAAGGCACTATATGGGCTTAAACAGGCCCCTCGAGTCTGGTATGAAAGGATAGATCAATATCTTTTGGGTTTGAACTTCTCCAAGAATGATGCAGATCCGAATCTATACTTCAAGGTGATTAATGGTGCAATGTTGATTCTTATTCTATATGTTGATGACTTATTGATTACAAGAGAAGATCACCTAATTACCAAACATAAGCAAGATCTAGCATTGGAGTTTAACATGAAGGATCTAGACCCTTTACATTATTTCCTCGGTTTAGAAGTATGGCAGCGGGTTGATGGTATCACTCTAAAATCTAAATCAAGTAAAGTATACTATTGACATTCTGAAAAGGTTTGGAATGGAATGTAAACCCATGGCTACACCCATGGACACAAACTTGCACAAGTTAAAGGAACCAACAGCAAACTCAAAATTTTCAAATCCCACTCTATACAGGCAGATAATTGGGTCCTTGATCTATTTGGTCAACACTAGACCAGACATTTGTTATGCAGTAAATGCACTTAGTCAATTTATGTGTGAACCAAAGCAAATACATCTGGTTGCAGCAAAGCACATTCTAAGATACATGTTTGGCACTATTGGATATGGTCTTAAATACAATAATGTAGACCTAGATCTACATGGATACATTGATTCAAATTGGGTTGGAAGTGTGGTCGATAAGAAGAGCACATCAAGGTGTTGCTTCAACTTAGGATCGGCTATGATCTCCTAGATTAGTAGGAAACAATCCTCAGTTGCACAAAGTTCCATAGAAGCTGAGTACATTGCAGCCTACATGGGAGCTAGAGAAGTTGTATGGCTAAGGAAACTTCTTGTAAGATTGTTTGGTCAATCCTTGGATCCTACTATCATCCATTGTGACAACCAGAGTTGTATAGAGCTTTCAGTGAATCCAGTGTTCCATGATAGATCAAAGCATATAGAGATTCCTTACCACTATGTTAGAGGCATGGTAGAAAGGAATGTGATTCAGTTGAAATATGTTAGTACAAGTGAACAAACAATAGACATTCTCACCAAGCCTCTCTCCAAGACAAAGGTTGAACACTTTTGGGATAAACTCGGTATGGTTGAAGATGTAGCTTAATTTGAGATTGAGTCTCAATTATTTATATTCATTGTACTAATATTTCTAAAGATGTTTAATGTGTAAACTCCTTTATTGTCATGTGTGTGACTCCCTGACTGCATGGTCCCCTGTGAACATCCTTGAAAGGTAACGACTTTTCAATGATGAACACTTGTATTTGGTTGATATTGTAAGGTGACGACTTTACAATGATTGACTTCACTATCATGATGGATATCATGAGACTTGATATCCGTGGACATGTCATGATAGTGAATATCTCTTAAGACATTATGGTGGATATCATGAGACTTGATATCAATGGATAAACCATAATAATATTACTAAGATAGTCATGGTGTATATTATGTGACTTAATTTCCATAGATATGTCATGATCTGATATCCTTATGGTAGGTATCATGTGACGCGATGCCAGTACACATATCATAATTATGCATATATCTTTGGGAGTCATGGTGAATATCATGTGACTTGATATTCGTGGACATGCCACCACTCCAGATATCACGGTGAGGTGATATCTTTCTCTACACAATAAATGGATCTATTGTGTTTCATTTCTGGGATAGAATTAATCCTCCCTAGCTAAGAGGGAGTGTTAATGTATTGTAGCTTCAGTTAGATTATTCTAACCGATGAAATCAAATGCTCAATTGGTATATCCACCTTAAGCATTTGATATCTATCCTTCACAAGATACTAATCTAATTATTTGCTTTAATTATGTTAATCATTAATTAATTAAGCATGATTATAAATTTATGATCATGTATATATATTTAATAATATGTATATACTATTAAATATATATACATGATTATGGTTAAATATATTAATCATGATTAAGTTCGATATTGATTACATATAACATGGCAAACTTAATTGATCTCATTACTAAATGATCGTTGTATGTTATAGTATGAAACGACATCATTAAACAGGCCAAACATGGTTTGGTGAGAACGTGTCTCTACATGTTCCACGTAGAGGCATGCCTCTACAAGAGACATGTCTCCCCACAACATACAAATATGAAGGCCAATCGGGATCTTGTGAATGTACAGAAAACATAAGTGCAAAAGCAAGTATCATTACTGTTGATGTTTGTAGCTTCGATCAGATAAAAATATAATAGACATTAATATTATGAGAGTAGATCAATTATGATATATCAATATATATATATACATATAATATATATTATTATTATATGCATTAATATATACACATACATTTATATTTTGAAAATTATGTTTTGATCTTTCCTCATAATAATAATGCCTTGATCGAATTAACATTATATATATATATATATATATATATATATTATGAGAATCAAAAGCAAATAATATATATATATACCGAATTGATGTATCGGTTATACACTGAGTTTATTAAACTTAACAAATCATAACAAGATAACAAGTGTTGATCAGGACTTCCTAGTCATCACTGATCAGGCACTTAACAAGTACTAATCGTGTCATCTATTATCGGGTGCTGCGATTAAGAAATGCATTACCCGTGTTATGATATGTTATCGGGTGCCTTTTGTGATCAGGTACCTTATGATTTCGGTGACTGTTAAATATGCTTTACATAAACACCGATTAGTATTATTGGTTGGTAACTACAACATGTGTTATGAAGAGACATGGCATTATAGAGCCATGTCTCCTTAAGAAGACATGTCTCTATAGTGTCATGTCTCACATATATATAATCATTTGTTGATTGATCAAAGGCTAGCATATACAACATTAAATGCAAGTCTTCTTATATTCAATCAGCAAGTAAATCTGGAATACATTTATCAGCATTGTTTTATAATACTTCCACATTCTCATTATGCATTGTTAAAGTGAAATATCATTTGTGAAGTCTTTTAATCACTGCATACCTAAAAAGAAGAAAAGATCTATATTAGTTGATATACAAAATAAAGAAAATTAAAACTCATACAATCTGATCTCAAAATTTAACATGGTATCAGAGTCAAGTTCCTTCTATAAAGTCTAACCGCTTGAAGGAAGATCCGATTAGATTAAAAGAAGATCAAGATCAGATTTTCTTGAAACCTTGTACCTATAGAATGGTGAATGGAATCAAACTTGAAGATGGGGACTTGAAGGTGCTTCAAATTTTGAATCTTGGAAACTACGAATGATGCTAATACTAAGAAAGAATGAGTTAAAATCAATCGTAGAAAATCCTCCTAAATCTAATGAGAATGACGAGAAGAACCAATGGGAAAAGGACAATACCAGAGCAATGGAACTATTAGTTGATGGAGTAAAAGATCATCTACTACCTATTATCACAAAGCTAGACTCTGCATATGAAATGTTCAAAGCTCTAGAAAACATGTATGAGATCAACAACACTAGCAGGATTCTTACTCTTAAAAATCAACTCTCTAATATTAAAATGAATAAAGGAGAGACCATCACCTCATACTTTATGAGGATAACTGAATTAAGAAACCAACTCTCAACAATTGGTCACATCTATGATAATAAAGAGTTGACTATGGTAACTTTAAATGGACTTCCGATGTCATGGGAAAACTTCAAAAAAGGAATAAGTGCTCGCTCCAAACATCCCAAATTCGATCGACTAAAAGCTGACTGCATTCAAGAAGAGTGTAATCTAATATCTAGAGGAATCAGTGCGGAATCCACAAATGAAGATATTCAGATTCTCACTGCTAAATTGAAAAGGAAAAAGAGCAAGGACTCAAATGGTAAACAGCCATTCAAGAAACATAGAGACCTTTCTACAATACAATGTTATAGATGCGACAAGTATGGTCACACTGCATTCAAACGTCCCGACAGACTTAAACTTCAAGCTTCCTTTGCTGAAGTTAGTAACTCAGATTTGTATTCATAGAAACTTGTATTCTAAAGAACTTCAAAATATCTTGTGATTAAGAAGGAGTTCACTGATAAAGATGGAACACTTCTAAGGTAAACTTGATATGATTGTAAAATTGATTATTGTACTAGTGTTATTTCATTACTATATGGGCCTTGTGTGAATCATGAGGAAGTGACGACTTCCAAATGATTATCACTTGTATTTGTCAAAGTTATTAGAAGGTGACGATCTTACAATAACTTGTTCTTCTATTGTGATAGACATCTTATGATGGCTGAAACAGATAATGATAGATGATATGAATGTTCCTATGGTAAGTGCACATTACCTATGGACGTTTGTTGAGTACTTGGTGGACATCATGAGACTTGATATTGGTAGGCCATTACTCTAAGCTCTTGGTGAATATCATGCGGCTTGATATTCTGCAGGCCAATGCTCCCAATATCATGAGATGATATCTTTATAAACTTTTGAGTACTTGGTGGACATCATGAGACTTGATGTTGGTAGGTCATTACTTTGAGTACTTGGTGAATATCATGGGACTTGATATTTTGTGGCCAATACTCCCAAATATCATGAGATGATATTTCTTATGAATCTATGAGTTATGGTGAATATCATGAGACTTGATATTCCTGGTCAGACCATATCTCTGATATTACGATGATGTGATACCAAAATAAACTTTCACAATTAACTTTGTGTTGCTCTCTTGGATAATGGATTTTATCTTCCCTAGCTAAGAGGGAGTGTTGATGTTTGTAGCTTCGATCAGATAAAAATATAATAGACATTAATATTATGAGAATAGATCAATTATGATATATCAATATATATATAATAATAATAATAATAGATATATTATTATTATAAATACATTAAAATATACACATACATTTATATTTTGAAAATTATGTTTTAATCTTTCCTCATAATAATAATGCCTTGATCAAATTAATATATATATTAATTATGAGAATCAAAAAGAAAATGACATATATATACCGAATTGATACATCAGTTATACATTGAGTATTAAACTTAACAAATCATAACAAGTGTCGATCAGGACTTCCTAGTCATCACCGATCGGGCACTTAACAAATACTGTTTGTGCCATGTATTATCAGGTGCTGCAATTAAGAAATGCATTACCCGCGTTATGATATGTTATCGGGTGCCTTTTGTGATCGGGTACCTTATGATTTCGGTGACTGTTAAATATGCATTACATAAACACCGATTAGTATTATCGGTTGGTAACAACAGCATGTGTTATTAAGGGGACATGTCTCTATAGTGTCATGTCTCACATATATATAATCATTTGTTGATTGATCAAAGGCTGGCATATACAACATTAAATGCAAGTTTTCTCATATTCAATCAGCAAGTAAATCTGGAATACATTTATCAGCATTTGTTTTATAATACTTCCACATTCTCATTATGCATTGTTAAAGTAAAATATCATTTGTGAAGTCTTTTATTCACTGCATACCTGAAAAGAAGAAAAGCTCTATATTAGTTGATATACAAAATAAAGAAAATTAAAAGTCATACAATCTGATCTCAAAATTTAACAATTACAGCGATTCATACTATCTCAAATAGCATCATTAATAAAGAGATCGGGTTCCATAAGAGATCGAACCAGCAAATTGATCCAAGCAATAAGAACATATTCAGATTGAGAGTAACCTTATTGAGTAAGATTAAATCAGACATTGCTATTCACTAAGATCATATTACATCAGTCTACTTATAGATTTAATCATATTACATCAGTCTAATTATAGATTTATTGATATTGAATAGTGATTGGTATATAAGAATCATCATTGTGATATTGTGAAGAATTATACCATCAACATTGAAGAAACATACATAGATCTGAGATTAAAATAAAATTCCTTCTACATACAAATCTGATCAAACTTTAACACTTTTGTGTATCTTTGGTTGTCTTTGTTTTGTTTTTTTGTGTGCCCTTGCACATGGTTGTATGAGCTAAGATCCTAGGGTTTGGGCGGTTGTTCCCTTGAACTTAGCAATGACTTATCTTTTTGCAGCCTTGCCCATGTATCTCTTTCTCTCTCTTTCTTCTACTTTACCATGAGTATGGGTGTAGGCTCATACTCCCGCTAAAGTGGGGGCTAAATGTAGCATCGTAAATTGCATCCCTATGCAATTGCTTGCTCTCCTAGGCCCTATTTTAGCATGTATGGCCTCTCATACCCAATCTTGTTATTCCAAATCAATTCTGACTGAAGTTCTAGCTTCTTCTCAGTATTCCGGACCTCAAGTCCCAATTTGGGCCTGCATTAGGGGAGCAAGTCGCCTTGGGCGACCCGCTCCCTACAATCAGGGCCCAAATTTAAATCACACAACAATTAGGTTGTCAGAGTGGGAAATCTAAGCCCGTGTCAGCTTGCTCTGAAATTTACACCTCGAAATGCTAGGGAGAGGTGTAAAAGCAAGTTTACCCCCCTCACTTGTACATACACAAAATCCATTCACACATCAAGCTCAAGCATTCAAGGCCTTCTTCAGATCTAGCATTGTGGCAAGCTTCAACATCCTTCATGTAAGCATGTGTTCATGATTTCACTTCTAGGCCTTGCGTAGTCATGCTTTTGCATCAACACTTGTGATTACATTCAAAGAGCATTGCATCAACAAGGTATAAGACATTTCAATTGTCAGATCTAGCCATTGCTATGCATCAGCACGCTTTAATTTCCATTTCAATTCATTTCAATTTCAAGGTTAATTTCAAGGTTTGTGTTTGTCTAGTGACCATGCTTTTATTTATCTTTTGGGTGATTTCTTGGTGATTGAGGCTTGGCTGCTCTTACAGGCCTAATATTGTGCTATGCATGGCTGCAATTGTTCCTGAAATAAGACCGTCTTAATCTGCAAATCATCAACCTACTCTGTTTTTTATGTTGCTACCATGATTATGATTTGATCTTGGTAATGGAAGAAGCCATCTCTTTGGTCCTGCATATAAAAATGGGAAGAAAGCATTTTGTAATGAGTACTCAAGGGCCCAAAAGTGCAAGCCTCACGGCAAAGCTTCAGGTATTCTGTGCCTTGTGGTGCTCTGAAAAGGTACAAAAGTGGTCAACAAATTAACTGTGAGAAAAATCAGCCAATCAAAATTATACTCTGAATGAATTTATGACTGAAAGTAAATAGCAGGCACATTGTACTTTACGTGCGGCCCTTCCCCAGCCTAAACAGCTACAATGTGTCAACTGTTTAAGCGCTAATGAATTTTATGCTCTCCCGTCGTTAGTCCATTCCATGTGCACAAGCAATCTTAAAATTAATCACCAGACCTAGCAACCAGGGTCCAATCTCAACTGTAAACACTAATTACTCCTAGGGTTTTGCAGGCTGCTTGTCTTTTTTTCAGGACGTGGACTTAGTTGTTTTATACGATTTATTCCTAAGATCAATATGAACCTCCTTTTTTTTCATGGAAAAAGGTTGTCAATCAAAGAGCTTACGATTTGAATGGGATTGCTTAAACGACTATAAAATTCTCGCTCGTTCAAGCATCCATCCACCCATTTTGAAGATGGCAATACAATATGAATTTTAACTCTAAGAAGTATTAGGGATCAACTTCGTGAGAATTGGATCTGCATTACTGAATCACATTAAGGCTGTTATTGCATGATAATGTATTTTCGGATAGACAAGATAAAATATTTAAATAGACTGCAGAGGCGAACCAAACCTCATTGTGAACGTGACCAACTACGGAATTTGTCACCCTAATGATTCCTCGTTTACGATATGAACGGGAACGTAGCACCACAGCGCCATGATGGAAAGCTTTCCTGGACTGACCCGTACGGGATTCGAACCCCGGGCAAGGAACACCTGGTACTGCCCCACACACTCCAATCGTTCTTACCATTTCGCACAAATTCCAAGTACAATTTCAATGATGAATTTGATTGGAAAACAGTAGAGTCAGTTACAACTCAAATGCATAAGCAAATGTAGAAATGTTGAGCTGCCGATTTAAGTGAGGGCTTTACAACTACCCTTCCCTCTTCGTCGTTGAGTGCCGCATTCAGATCGACATTTTTTTTATGACTCGGAATAGACTAAAACAGCATAAAAAACTTGTATCGTCCACAGGCCAACATTTAAAATTGGGTAAAGAGCATACACTTTCTAAGACGAGAAGTGTCCCTGTCTGTTTTACGCAACGCTGCTTTGGAATTCAGATCGCCTTTTCGACTACATTTTTTGGATTTATTCATGACAAACTTTAAAGTGCAGTTTTCTAATGTTATAAGGGAAGGACATGGACACCTTAACTTGGTGTATTTGTAGGGACTAAATTATATATAGAATTTTGACGATTTTTTTTTGTTGTCTTTATATGTAAGTTGACGTCTTAAAAATATTTCTTGATATTTTGAGTACATCGAAATTTTTTTAAGGAAATCATCAAGTGTCGAAGGGTCAAAAAGTTCATTTCGAAGTGTCATTTAATACCTTATGAAAGATGCACCAATAATCGTTCACTCAAAATTGTCAATATTTGTGAACAAATGTCTCAATAGTAATGCACAAATGTTCCAGTAGTGGTACACAAATGGACCAATTACCGACCAAAAAAACTAAAAAATGATCAGTTATTGGTACATGTGTTATCATTTTTTGTGCTTCTTTAAAATTAGTAATGGATGCGGCTAGGCTCCCTACAAAATGTATCATTGACCAAATTTTAAAAAACGAAAAACACAATAGATTTTTGTGAAATGTTCACCATTTATTTTTTATGATTTGCATATTTTGTGGTCGAAAACCAAAAAAAAAATCTTGACATTTTTTTGTCTTTAGTGTGTTTTGTAGGGATCTTAGCCACTCTCATTAGTAATTGGGGGTCAAGTTTGAGTAGAGTGTGTAGTAATTGAAACATATTCAATGCTCTTCCCTATTTAACTATAGTTTGATTTATAAAATTTTGATTGATCTATTTTTAAATATATATTTTTTCAACACCAAATTTAATATTAACATCTATGATCTTTGATTTTTAACTTGATTTAAATGTTTATAGATATATAAAGGTGAACTCTCAAAAAATTTATAGACATGTGGCTCTCCAAGAAAGAAGAAAGCAATCAAAATCATTCATTAATCAATAGCAAATAGGAATGAGCCAATAGTGCATTAGGATTACATTTTAATATTAGATACTACTATATAATTATGTATCATGTCCACAATCTTATGAGTTGTCTTTAATAAATAATAAACAATTTGATAAAGACAAAATGTAGATTATCTGTGAATAGTTATAATACTACACAAAAACTATTATTTATTATCATGATATCTAAGTTTTCAATAATAATGACTACTATATTGAAAATCATATGTTTACTATTATATGTCTTTGTTGAATTTTTTAAAACATTTGATTTTTCATTTTTTTTAATATTGTACTATTCTTGTTAAAAATAAATTATTCATAACAAAACTTTTGAAAACATCATTTTGTAAATGACTAGGTGTGAAGGAGATAGGTGGTATCCATGGCCACCATAATTATCTTTCATTAGTGTTTTGGGCATCCCAACCCATGGGAGGCCCCAAGTAAAACTTGCATGAAATGAACTTTGAATTGTGGCCACCATTGGAGTGACCATGATATATGTGTAATCTTGTTTGTTTTATATTGTTGAGCATGGATTCATTTCAACAAGTAAAGTAGTTTTGTGGTTTGGGAGAGATTTGCTTATATTTGTATTTTGTGAGTGGAGTTTTTTACAAGTTTCTTAAGTTTGCTTGGAATAGTATTTGCATTGATTTTTTGTTGTTGATTTCAAGAGTCATTTTAGCATCAAGGATAAGCGAGTCTAACCTATTTTCATTAAGATTCTTTTGCAAAAGAGAAGATGTTCCATTTTCTATTGAATTAATTTGATTTTAGCTTTATTTTTTAGATGAAATGATTTCTTATGAACTACTATATATTGTTTGGAATTTTATGGGTTTCATGGAAAGGTTGAGCTACTTTTAAGTGGAGAGCTTGTAATCTTGAAGGCAAGTTCACAAGTTCAAATCTTGTAGAAAGTAGGGTATGTGCATCTAGTTCATACTACAATTAGATCCTCATATATGATCACATATATTATAAGCCATGTATAGACCCAAAAATAAATCACTTTTTATTGGGTAAACCCACAATAGTGGGTTACACTTTTTTGCCTGAACGGACACTGAACTCTACATTTTGAAAAAAAACTTTCAAATTCAGATGTATATTGTCGTTGAACCGTTTGCAATCGGAGGATGAAGTAAATTAGAGTCTTTTAGGATTTTCTATCTAGATTCTAAATATTTTATTTTTTATTTTTTTTTAATTTATTTGAATACTTTTTTATTTCTCCCACGAAAACTGGTATGGTGTTGAAAACATCATTTTCAAATAGTAACATTGTTTTCATAGAGCATAACTTTTTTTGTAAAATAGATAAGAATGTGATTCTTTCGAATTTAGTTTTGTAACATCCATACGGAGGGCATGCAAGTGGTTTGACGACATTATCATGATTATTGCATATTTTATTAACGGTTGAAGTTGACTAAACCATAATTTTGACATACCTTAACTATATAGCTTATAACTTGTGTATTTATCAAATTTCAAAAAAAAAATTCATAGAAAGTAGACTCGGAGATAGAGGACACTATTATTTTTCAAAAAAAAAAATTCTTTTTTACTATTTTTCATTGAACGTCAAACTCAGAGGTTTATATTTGATAAAAAACCTACATTCGATTAACGTCAAAAACCATACACATAATAAATTCAAAAATAGTCAAATATATAATCGTTAGAAAGCTAATTCTGAGTACATGTTGTATGCAAAAGGGCATCTTCTTATTCTTCCATTTGATCATCGCACTTGAGGTCCGAAGCCATGAAATTCTCAGAATTTCTTCATAGCTTGCAAACATGGCCTAAACCAGGTACTTTCGATCGAAACTTTTGAGTTTTGATCGAAAGTACTTTCAAGTTTAATGTCATGTTTAACCATCACTAACTTACTTTTGATAGAAAGTCAACTTTGACTTTTGATAGAAACCCAGGTCGGCCTATTTGGTGTCATTTAGGGTTAATAATGATTACATATAAATAAATGTATATTTTTCTCATTTCATTAACCCGATAGCTGTAAAATAATTTGCATTTAGGAGAAAGAAGACATTTTGGCATGGAAATTTTTTTTTAAGTTGTGATGGGAAATAAAAAGAGAAGGCTAAACAAGAGTACACAACATTATTTAGAAGAGGTTGAACAAAGACTACGTGAAGAATCACAAAAAAGATATTATTGTAGGAAACAAGGTATGTCTAAGTTGTCTCTCTCTAGATATTTTAAGTTGATGATCAGGACTTGTCTTAATGTTCATCATGTAAATGTGATATTTTAATACCTAATTTTAGAGCTAATTAGACCTAATAAGACTAATTATTAGCAATTAGGACCAATTAGAGGTCTAACTAGACCTACGTAGACCTATTAGGACGAAGTAGACCTAACTAGGACCTATTAGGACCAATTAGACCTATTAGGACTTGTTAGTCTGACCAATTAGATGTATTAGGACCTATTAGGTCCAAATAGACCTAACTAAACCTAGCTAGACCTATTAGGACCAATTAGACAAGTAACTAGACCAATTAGGACCTATTAGGAACAATTAGGACCTATTAGACTTGACTAGACCTAACTGTAGACCTATTTGGTCCTATTAGACCAATTAGGACTAATTAGACCTAATTATCTACCTAACTAGGACCTATTAGGACCAATTAGAGGTCTAACTATCTACCAATTAGACCTAACTAGATAGGTATTAGGACCTATTAGGACCTATTAGACCTTACTAGACCTAACTACACCTAACTAGGACCTATTAGGACCAATTAGACCTAATTAGGACCTAATTAGACCCAATTAAGACCTAATTAGACCTAATTAGACCCAATTAGACCTATTCTAGGACCAATTAGGACCCAATTAGGACACAATTACACCCAATTAGACCTATTTTTACTTAATATGAATCTAGTTAGACCAATTAGACATAATATGAACCTATTATGACCTACTATGACCTATTAGAACCTAATTAGACTTAATTAGACCAATTAGGACCTAATTAGACATAATATGAACTTATTAGGACCTAATATAACCTATTAGGACCCAAATAGACTTAATTAAACTAATTCTAGGACCTAATTAGACATAATATGAACCTGTTAGGACCTAATATGACCTATTAGGACCCAATTAGACTTAATTAGACCAATTAGGACCTAATTAGACTTAATTAGACCAATTAGGACCTAATTAGACTTAATTAGACCAATTAGGACCTAATTAGACTTAATTCTAGACTAATTAGACCAATTAGGACCTAATTAGACTTAATTTTAGATTAATTAGGACCAATTAGGACCTAAGTAGACTTAATTCTAGACCAATTAGGACCAATTAGGACCTAATTAGACTTAATTCTAGACTAATTAGACCAATTAGACCCAATTAGACTTACTTAAAGACCAATTAGACATAATATGAACCTATTGTGACCTATTAGGACCCAATTAGACTTAATTAGACCAATTAGGACCTAATTAGACATAATATGAACCTATTAGGACCTATTAGGACCCAATTAGACTTTTAATTAGACCAATTAGGACCTAATTAGATATAATATGAACCTCTTATGACCGATTAGGACCCAATTAGACTTAATTAGACTAATTAGGACCTATTAGGACCAATTATGACCAATTAGGACCTATTAGGACCCAATTAGAACCTATTTATACCTAATTCTAGACTTAATTGGACCAATTAAGACCTAATTTGACTTAATTAGACCAATTAGGACCTAATTAGACTCAATTATAGACCAATTAGACCCAGTTAGACCCAATTAAACCTATTAGGACCTATTAGGACTAATTGTGACCTAATTAGACTTAATTAGACCTAATTAGGACCTAATTAGACATAATATGAACCTATTAGGAACTAATATGACCTATTAGGACCTCATATGACCTATTAGGACCTAATTAGACTTAATTAGACCAATTAGGACCTAATTAGACTTAATTATAGACTAACTAGACCAATTAGGACCAATTAGACTTAATTAAAGACCAATTAGACATAATATGAACCTATTATGACCAATTAGGAGCTATTAGGACCCAATAAGACCAATTAGGACCTGTTAGGACCCAATTAGACCTAATTAGGACCTATTAGGACCAATTAGGACCAATTAGGACCTAATTAGACTTAATTAGACCCAATTAAGACCAATTATGACCAATTAGGACCTAATTACACTTAATTAGACCCAATTAGGACCTAATTAGATATAATATGAACCTATTAGGACCTAATTAGACTCAGTTAGACCAATTAGGACCTAATTAGACTTAATTCTAGATTAATTAGACCAATTAGGACTAATTAGACCCAATTAGACTTAATTAAAGACTAATTAGACATAATATGAACCTATTATGACCTATTAGGACCCAATTAGACTTAATTAGACCAATTAGGACCTAATTAGACATAATATGAACCTATTCTGACCTATTAGGACCCAATTAGACTTAATTAGACCAATTAAAACCTATTAGGACCAATTATGACTAATTAGAACCTATTAGGACCCAATTAGACCTATTAGGACTAATGAGGACCTATTAGGACCCAATTAGACCTTGTAGGACCAATTAGGACCTATGTATACCTAATTAGACTTAATTAGACCAATTAAGACCTAATTTGACTTAATTAGACCAATTAGGACCTAATTAGACTCAATTCTAGACCAATTAGGACCTATTAGGACCCAAGTAGACCCAATTAGACCTATTAGGACCAATTAGGACCAATTAGGACCCAATTAGACCCACTAGGACCCAATTAGGACCCAATTAGATCTATTAGGACCAATTAAGACCAATTAGGACCCAATTAGACCCACTAGGACCCAATTACACCCAATTAGACCTAATTAGACTCAATTAGACCAATTAGGACCCAATTAGATCTATTAGGACCAATTAAGACCAATTAGGACCCAATTAGACCCACTAGGACCCAATTAGGACCCAATTACACCCAATTAGACCTAATTAGACTCAATTAGACCAATTAGGACCTAATTAGACTTAATTAGACCAATTAGGACCTAATTAAACTTAATTCTAGACCAATTAGGACCTATTAGGACCCAATTAGACCCAATTAGACCTATTAGGACCTATTAGGACCTAATTAGACTTAATTAGACCAATTAGGACCTAATTAGACTTAATTATAGACCAATTAGGACCTATTAGGACCAATTATGACCAATTAGGACCTATTAGGACCCAATTAGACCTATTAGGACCAATTAGGACCTATTTATACCTAATTAGACTTAATTAGACTAATTAAGACCTAATTTGACTTAATTAGACCAATTAGGACCTAATTAGACTCAATTCTAGACCTATTAGGACCTATTAGGACCCAATTAGACCAATTAGGACCAATTAGGACCTATGATATAGTTGAGTGGTGAAATATTCAGCTCACTAGGCAATTCTACCTCATATGCATTTCCTGAATCATGCTTCTTCAGTATCTTACATGGCCCAAACTTCTTCATTTTCAGCTTGTTATATGTACCAACTGGAAACCGCTCCTTCCGCAAATGAACCATGACTTCATCACCAACCTGAAATTCCTTATACCTCCTTTTCTCATCTGCCTTAGCCTTATACTGTGCATTCATCTTGGTAATATGCTTCCTCACCTCCTCATGGATGTTCTTCAAGTGTTCTGCAAAATCCTCAGCTTCGGCACTACTTATTTCTCCTTTATCTATCTTTCTCAATTCAGATGCATTTCTTGGACTACTTCCATATACAATCTGGAATGGTGATTTACCAGTGCTCCTATTGACAGAATTATTGTATGCAAATTCTACCTGTGGTAAAATCAAATCCCATCCTGTTGGCTTATCTCCAACCAAACATCTCAGCAAATTTCCCAAACTTCTATTCACCACCTCTGTCTGTCCATCAGTCTGTGGATGATGTGATGAACTGAACTTCAAATCTGTCTTCAACTTCTTCCACAATGTACGCCAGAAATATCCAACAAACTTAGTGTCCCGATCTGAAACTATGGTCTTTGGCAAACCATGAAGTCTCACTACTTCTCTGAAAAACAATTCTGATACATGAACAGCATCGTTAGTCTTCTTGCAGGGAATGAAATGTGCCATCTTTGAAAATCGGTCAACTACTACAAAAATTGAATCATGTCCCCGCTGTGTCCTTGGTAAACCAAGAACAAAGTCCATACTGATATCCTCCCAAGGCTTCTCTGGTATAGGTAATGGCTGATACAACCCTGTATTCTGCTTCACTCCTTTCGCCATCTGACATACTCTGCAACTCTGTACAAACTTCTTCACATCTTGCTGCAATTGTGGCCAATAATAATTCTCACCAACCAAAGCAAGGGTTTTATCATGACCAAAATGTCCAACCAATCCTCCACTATGCTTCTCCTTGATGAGATTCTCCCTCATAGAACTTCGTGGAATGCACAACTGACTCCCTCTGAATAGCATATCATCTTGGATGATAAAATCCAGCCATTTCGTCCTGTCTAGAGTAACAGGTTTTGTACAAGCCTTCCAAGCTTCACCAAAATCAGGATCCTCTGGATACAAATTCTTGAGTTCCTTGAACCCAACCACCTCAATCTGCATCTCTGTCAGCAATAGTTGCCTTCTGCTAAGAGCATCTGTAACCCTATTAGACTTTCCACTTCTGTGTTTCAAAACAAATGTATAACTCTGCAAAAACTCAACCCATTTCAAATGCCTTTGATTCAATTTTCCTTGACTATTCAAATATTGCAAAGCTTGATGATCAGTATACAAAACAAACTCCTTAGGAAGTAGATAATGTCTCCACTTCTTTAATGCCTGAACTATAGCATAAAATTCTTGATCATAAATAGAATATTTCCTCTTGGCATCATTTAACTTCTCACTGAAATAAGCAACAGGTTTACCTTCTTGGCTCATAACAGCTCCTATTGCAGCACCACTAGCATCACAATCCACTTGAAACACCTTATTAAAATCTGGAAGTGCTAAAACAGGTTGTTCTGTAACTTTTTGTTTCAACAATTGAAAACTCTTTTCTGCCCCATTAGTCCACTTAAATTCTTTTCTATCCCCTCTCATTGTTTCAGTCAAGGGTCCACAAATACTGCTAAAATTTCTGATAAACTTTCTGTAAAAGCTAGCTAGACCATGAAAAGATCTTACCTCAGTAGCATTCCTTGGAGTAGGCCATTCAAGAATAGCCTGTACCTTCTCTAGGTCCATTTTCAGACCTTCTGCTGAAACTACAAATCCCAAATACACTAACTCTTTCTTCACAAAACTGCACTTCTTCAAATTAATCAACAATTTCTCTTCTCTTAGCTTCTCAAATACCATACGAATATGCATCATATGCTCCTCCAATGTCTTACTAAAGATCAAAATATCATCTAGGTAAATAATGACAAACTTACCTAGAAATTCTTTCAGAACCTCGTTCATGAGCCGCATGAAAGTGCTCGGTGCATTGGTTAGCCCAAAAGGCATGACTAACCACTCATATAGTCCTTCCTTTGTCTTGAAGGCAGTCTTCCATTCATCTCCTTCTCTGATCCGAATCTGATGATATCCACTTTTCAAATCTATCTTTGAGAAATACACAGCTCCACTCAAACAGTCCATAATATCATCCATTCGTGGCAATGGAAATCTGTACTTGATTGTGATCTTGTTTATTGCTCTGGAATCTGTACACATCCTCCACTCTCCATTCTTCTTTGGTGCTAATACCGCTGGTACAGCACAGGGACTCAGACTCTCACGGATCAATCCTTTCTGTAACAGTTCATGTACTTGTCTGTTCAACTCCTCACTTTCTGCAGGTGTCATTCTGTGTGCTGCCTTATTCGGCAAACTCACTCGTGGGATCAAGTCCATCTGATGACTGATCTTCCTGACTGGTGCTAATCCATCAGGCACGTTATCGGATACAATATCCTGAAACTCATTCAACAAATCTGCAACTTCTACAGGAACATCTTCTACTTCCTCTTTACCAGCTTTTGGAATTAAAGCAAAACATACATGCTCATGCCTCATACCATCTAGGAAATTTCTTCCATCAACAAAAGTTATCCTTTCATTACCACATACCTTTTCTTTAGTCTCCTTCAATGGTTTTAGCTTATGTCGCACTCCATCCTTTGTCAGGGAATAGGTATTCGCACGACCATCATGTACAGCACATCTGTCAAACTGCCATGGTCTACCCAACAACATATGACATGCATCCATAGATATGATATCACACAATACCTCATCTTGGTATCTGCCAATCTTGAACTTCACCAGGCATTGTTCATTGACCATGACCTTGTGGTCATCCTGTACCCAGGCAATCCGATATGGATGTGGGTGTTTCTGTCTCTTGAGCTTCAACTTTGTCACCATCTCTTCTGACACTAAATTGTCAGTGCTTCCACCATCAATAATCACATCACAACATTTACCTTCACACTTACACCTGGTGCGAAACAGACTCCTTCTTTGCTCAAGTTCATTCTCACCACTCAACAGGACTCTTCTGTTAATCAATGTTTCTCCTCTTTCAGCATCTTCAGAATTTGATGATTTGGCATCTTCGTCTACATGTGCAACTCTGGCTTGGCCTTCATTTCTCCTATCTGTTCTGCCTTGGCGCTGAGGACATTCAAATGCCCTATGACCTTCTTCTCCACAGTGAAAACATGTTCCACGGAAGCCACCTCTTCCAGATCCTTGTCCTCTTCCTCTTCCTCTCTGATCTCTATTATTCTGATCCTGGAAACGATTAGAATTATTTCCTCGTTGATTCTGACTGCTACTGGCCTCATCCTTCTTTTTCGGATCTTCATTTCGGCCACCATATGACCATCCACCAGATCGTCCACCACGACCTCTTCCGTTTTGTCTACTCTTGAACTTCTTGTTCAGCTTTTCCTCTACTTTTAGGGCAAACTGGTATGCCTCTTCAATACTGTTCATTCGAACCAGATTCAGCTCCTCCTGAATGCTTGGCCTTAACCCATTAAGGTATTGGGCAAATTTCTCCTTATCAGCTTCTGCATGGCCTGTTCTGATGAGAAGTCGATAGAACTCCTCTGTATACTCCTGAACAGATCTTCCTGCTTGCTTCAAACTCTACATTTTCTTTAGTAGGTCAAGCTCATAATCAACATGAATGAATTGTCACTTCAATTTATTCACCATCCGATCCCATCTTGTGATTTTATCTTTCCCTCTTCTATTTTTCTCTAATTGAATTTCTTGCCACCAGATCTTCGCATGACCTTTCAGTCTGACCTTCGCAAATTTGACCCTATTAGGATCCTCAACATCTTCGTACTCAAAATATTTCTCACATTCATTGATCCAGTCGATCAATTCCTCTGGGTTAAGATTTCCAGAAAATGTAGGAACCTCAATCTTAGGTCTTTTCCCAATCTTGGAAATTGCCCGAAAAAGTCTTTCTTCCTCCTGGTTCACAATTTCAACTTCTCCTTCTTGATATTCTTCTTCGGCTTCATCCTCGCTTTCGTCTCTGACATTAAGATTCATTCCTCTGTGAATCTCTTCTTGCAATGCTCGCACTTGTCTTTGCAGCTCTTTGACCTCAGGTGTCACAGCACCAGCTCTTCCACCATGTTCTCTTTGTGGAGGCATTTTCGCGATGCGCGCTGAAACCCTAGCCACGGTCCTGGTGCAAACTGCCTCACAGTCGGCAATCTGTTTACACACTCAAGAACTCCTGCTCTGATACCACTTGATGAAGGGTGCTCCCCTTAATACCACAAACACATAACAGAAATAGAGAAACAACAACAATATGCAAGAACAGAAAATTGGCTTCTATTATCTCCACAAATGTGGAATTACAAACTTTCAGAATTATAATATGCAAAGCCACATGGGCATTCCCTTACAATATTCTTTAGGACAAAGCCTTGAACCAATACCCAGATCTACTACCCAGAATTATTCTGAACTGCCTAAGACAATAATACAGCCTTCCTTATATAGGCAATTTTCCACCGCCTGGGAAGGTTCCAGAATTTTAGCCAATAAGGCCGACCAACTTAGAATTATTTTATTTTACATTTTATTACATCATAGTCGGCTCAAGATAACCTTTGAAACCCGAACAAAAATTTTGAAGAAAATTATTTTTCGCCATTTCAGGTGGCCCAACTTCCGAAGACCATAAGTCATCACCAGTTGACCCGCTCGGCTATTATAACCCCATTTCGGAAATGCCACGAAGCGCTCTACAAGCTTGACCCACGCAAGCGCCCGTCACCTAACTTTTTGACCTCATTCGGGGCCTCTAAAGCCTTCAAACTGAGTTCAAAGTTTTGCTGTACCCTGCTGCCAATACCGAAAATCTCAATATCTTCCAATATACACTGATCTGGCAATGAAACTTTACTGGCAGACTTATATGACCAAAATGAACCTCCAAGAAAGAAATCAGATCATTTTGAGCACATACAAAAATTACCAAAAATAGTAACTTTCCATAAATAACAGCTCTGCACAAAATAGCCCCTTTATTGAAAACAAAAACAGAAATATTTGTGGTGATGCAAGATTGCTCTTACACCCAGGATGCTCCTGCATCATGATCAGATCAAGTCATGCCCTTTCGAGTATTTTGGGAGATATCATGTATTAATTTTCAACATCACTTGTTGTCTAGTTATAATTTATGTACATATACTTTAAATTTATTTATCATTGTTCAATTAACTTATATGTGTACATTTATATATATACATGATTTTAACTTATCTTCAATTTTTACACATGTCTCTCTATTGTTGAGGGTTGATAGAAGATCAATCCATGGATGCAAGCGAGTAGAGAAAACATGATCTCTACATTCAATTATGAGTATGGATAGTAATGTGGTGGTCATTGTACACTAGATTACTCATGCTTTTGTTATGACTGCATTTCTGAAAACTATGACGAATGATCAACCAAAAATGTGAATATGTTAGTGAATGAAATCTTGGTTCCACTAGATGTTACAAATACAAATGATGTGGCATATATGTGTACACACACACACACACACACACGTGTGTGTGTATGTATAGTACGCCACACACCACACATGTGTGTGTACACATACATATATATGACATGT